>OZ007499.1:39545195-40145195 GCA_963931805.1 Microdon myrmicae | reverse complement strand
ACTTGCCTACGCAGATGTCATCGACATAATCGGTAGATCCGATTCAGCTATACAGGACTCTTTCACCCAGATCGAACAGGCGGCACAAAAACTGGGACTGCACATTAATGAGGGAAAAACTAAGTACATGGTGGCAACTTCTGTGATGAGAAGACCAAACGTTGGTCAAACTATCAGGGTAGCGGAGCACGGATTTGAAGTAGTGTAATCTTTTAACTACCTTGGGTTAATAGTAGCAACCGATAACAATATGGAAGAAGAAATACGCGAACAGCTGATCAATTCCAACAAAACCTACTATGGTCTATCAAGGCTCTTTAAATCCCGAAATTTATCCAGAACATCCAAGCTACTACTGTACAAGACCATGGTCTTACCAGTGCACATGTATGGACCTGAGACCTGGATGCTCAAAAAAAGGCAGTCTGAACTCTTAGCCGCGTTCAAGAGGAAGGTGTTAAGGAGAATTGTTGGCCTCGCTGACTCTGTATTTTTTGATTGGAGTCTTTGAGTGACTGTGGTTTTCTTTGCATGCTCAGCTTTTACTTTTTTTTTTTTTTTGATACACTGAGCATCCCTTGTAACTAGCTGGATGGCCGTTCTCGTGGCAAAGCGTGTTATTACGCTGTTGCATTGTTTCGAGGAATGCGTTGTGTGATGAGGCCCAGCACACTTTACGCATTTTGAATTATAATTGCAAGCATTTTTTGTATCACCATTATTACATTGAGGTATCGATCTGACCTTTTTGGGTGGTTCAATCGATACTTTGCACCATAGCAAATCTTGGATTTCATAGACTGATTTGGTGTTCTCTTTTTGAGCTATATCAACATAAAACAATGGGAAGGCTTTAAATATATTTTCTCCATTATTCGATGTGTTGCTTTTTATGATGTTTGTTACCTCTACCCCTTTATGATTTAGTGAGCATAATTCATTTGCAACCATATCTATGGACATTGCAGCTGGAACTCCTCTGATTACGAATCTAAATAGTTTCTCACTTTTTAGTTGGTAGGTATTGTCGCGCTATGACTGTCGCGTTCTTATATAGGTCATTAGTAAGGTGCCACAAGGGCACAGGCCCACTGAGATACCCAACAAACTGTCTGGTTGAATCACCAATCCCGTTACACTGCAAGAACGCCTTGCACACAATTGTCTACTTCTGGTGAAAAAATGTTTCCGTATTTAAAACACTTGTAAGTGAATTGGCAAAAAAAAAAACGTTTTCTTTATTTCTCACACTTAAAAGTTAAGGGATGATATATTTATATATTTAAAACAGCTTAAAAGTTAATGTTCTTTAAAACAACATAACGATTATGTTCGTTACAACACGTATAGGTTAATGTTCTTTAAGCCACTACGCAACACTGTTCTTTTTTTATTAAAATGTTCCGCTCACGCACCCCTTACTAAGGATATAATTGACTCCCAACACTTAAGGAAAACTTTCGCTCCCGCACGACGATACACCCGCTTTAGACTAGTTATTAAACCAAGGACCGAAATACCACTCTAACTAAATGACCGCTCAATCTCGACTGACTTGCTACGTGAGAAACGACAGAATACCAAATTCCATCATTTCGGCGACCAATAGGGGATGATTCTTC
Source organism: Microdon myrmicae (assembly GCA_963931805.1). Lineage (NCBI taxonomy): Eukaryota > Metazoa > Arthropoda > Insecta > Diptera > Syrphidae > Microdon > Microdon myrmicae. The sequence goes on along the minus strand of OZ007499.1, from coordinate 40,143,573 downwards.
ACATTGGTCACAGGAAAAGGGCCCGAAACACACACACGATAACCCCTTTGGAAGCTCGTGCTGTGTGTCCATGGTATGCGAACCGTGGATTATACGATTATCGTACAAGGGAAACATTATGCGAAGTGGTTGCAGCTGGGCAATAATCATGAACTGTTGTTTACATGATCAGCAACCGCGTACAGCATTTATGCTTATCATGCACCGGTCGGTGGCGTCTCCAAGTAGTCGAATTCTCGATGGTATATTTCCATTTAGGAGAATTGGATTTCCTTGGGCAGTCGGCCGTATGCCATTACGTATTCGTCGTCAGATGACCGACCGATGTGGGCATAGGTAAAAAAGGAAAAGAAGAAATATCTCCTGTACGTGTGTGGCAGACTCATTAGAAGATATTTCATCGATGTGGGTCGCGTTATGTCGGTTGCTTAGTGGTGCAACTGAATTGCTTTTAAGGAACATGGTGCGTTTCATATAAGCATGCCCTTATGGAGAATACTTATTGTTGCTGATGGATTTTTCATCAACGAGAATTATAGATTTAAGGCATTTCAGGTGATTGCAGGTAATGGTGGTTCTTAGGTGGAAGATTTGGTGTGCCCGATTGCAAGGTAAGTAATGGTGTTCAAATGGAACCGCAAATTATAAAAATTTACTACCGAAAAAAAGTTGTCAAGTCCCTATTGGAAAACCCGATAGTTTAAAACTACTTAAAAGTAATATGTATGTGAATTAAAAGGTAACAAACCAAGAGTACAACATTGATCTTGTTAACCATTTTAATCCGATATAATATTTTTTATAAATTTTCCCAGCTTAGCGCTTGCATAGAATACCAAAAATCTGAGTCAGACAGCAAGAGCGTTCTGTTGAAGATAGAAGACATCATTGCGTGTCTTCACACTTTCCGCGAATTTTAAAAGGCAAAACACATACAATCTAATAGGACACTTTATTGGATTAACTTCATTTTCTTGTTGCTCATAAACTTTTTTCCAACGAGGATTCATTTCCCCTAGTGGTGGGGCAGATAATGATGGGCAAAACTGTAACAACACATTTCTAGCTGTAGATGACTTGCAGGTTGTGTGGGCCGTTTCCAATGTTTCGCAATATGAGACGACAACTGCATATGATCATCAACCGTCATTAAGTTTAAATGCTTAGTATTGAAAAACATAAGAGTGGTTAGAAGTACATAAGGAAAAAGAGGCCCCAGCTGTTTACATTCCTAAACGTGTTCTTCTTCCACTCAAGTCAGAATATATTGTTAATCATTGTACAGGCCCGAAAATGTACGCGCCACGTCGTCTGGAGAATCGGCGAATCTTTCATATTACAAATCGACTAAAATATTATCTATCCGACCTCGGTGATATAGATATTATTGAATGTCTAATACGAAATAATAATAGTTGTAGTAAAACAAGTCCATTATTTTTGCATGAAATTTTTTTTTATTTTATTTTTTTTTTTTAGCATGGTTAGAATAATCCGATTTAGGTCAAATATGCACCGTTTTGTCCAACAACTTGTTGCCATTACGAAGGTAATTTCACTATGCTTCAAAGAAACCCTCGTCCCTATTGAAAACAATTTTCACAAGCTTCTCTTCAGGCGAAGTTTTCACCAGCAACATCGTTCACCACAGCCAGGAACAGGTGGTGATCATTTGGTGGCAGATCCGTACCAAGCCCTGGAGTTTCTAGCGAGCCACTATCGATGTGTGCGGCTTAGCGTTGTTCTGATGGAACACAATTCCTCTCCTGTTTGCCAAAGCTGGCTGCTTCTAGACGATTTCTTCATTCAGAGAATCCAATTGTACACATAGTACACAGCAATACCCGTCCGAATTAAGAATTTTGTAAGGGAGCAGCTCATAGTAGATAATTCCCTGCCAATCCCACTAAACAAACAGCAAACCTTTCCTGACTGTCAATCCTGGCTTGACCAGCATTTGCGCCGCGTTCGCTTGACGCTATGGTAAGTGCCTAATTTTTATCACGCTTTTAAAATGGGTTGATCTTATTACCATTCAACAGCGATTCACAGATAGAAATCCGGTCCTGAGTTTTTTGCGTTAATTCGTGTGGCACCCATACATCGAGCTTCTCTTTGTATCCAGCGTTATTCAAGTGATTCCAAATGGTTTTTGTGCACTGTTTAGCTCCTGGTCAATCGGAAACGACATTTTCGACAATTGGCCTTCCAGAGCGTGGTGTATCTTTGACATCAAATATACTGGAACGGAATCGAAACCAAAATTACGCTTATTTGGTTGTTACGTATCAGGATCATAAACACTATTCACATTTCTGCCGCCTGGCTTGCGCTTTTCCCTTTATCGAAGAAAAACTGTAAAATATAGTGAATTATCTCTTTGGTGGTGTCCATACTTGAAGCGCGCTCGAACAAAACTAAGTCAAGCAATCACAAAACTGTCTGAAAAGTATTTTAGTACAAATTCTTATCTTTCTAACGCCATCTGGCGTAACTCGATCGCACTTATACAGCGCGTGATACCGATTACTAAGGCCATCTATTGGAAAAATAATGGATCTATTTTTACTAGGCCTTATATTTTATGTCTGGAGTATATTCCAAACCGTCCGGCTTGCGAAGTTCTGTAACAAATTAGCGTAACGAATAATTAAGCAGTAATTTGTTGGAGATCCGGCCTAAATGCCCGCTGTCGAATTGCGATTTTTTCAACCCCCGCATTTGTAATCATAACTCTGCTCCCAACCGTTGACATCAAATGTGTAGTTTAGGCACATATAAATATATATATATAATTTTTTTTTTTTTTTTTTTGTAGCCTCGGGAGAGGTGAATCTATAACTTCGAGTCGGTGCCCCAAGATGCCACCAGATGACTATTGCAGTTCTTTTTGAACAGTTGCAGGTTGTAACACTCTGGAAACACTCTTTCGCGGAGGGAATTCTACAGTTTTCCCGCTCTGTAATGGAACGAGTTCTGATGCAGAGATGTTTGCACGGTCGGGAGATGAACTGCAAATTGGTGTGATCCGTCGGATTCTCTCATGGAGCGCATATAAACCGAATTGGGCGGAACAATACCACGAATCTCCGAAGAACAGTACCCGTGATAATATCTGCAAATATTATAAAATATTCTAATAATATTTGCGTTAGGCTTTACGGGTTTAAACGACAGAACGCCACCTCAATTGCTGAGTTGGTAAGGAGGTTGTGTCTTGCGCTCGATTGTGCAAACCTAGGCTCAACTGACATATTGCTATTGTGCAGTTCGTCACTAGTACTGATTGGTAAATAGGGTCACAAAGCCCAGTCGCCTGGTGAAATACCACCCCATTAAGCTATGGGCTTCATGAAATAGTTGGGAGAAATCCTTGAGCATCTTTCGAAGCTTGGCTGATGGACCCGGTCGAGAAAAAGCATAGCATCTCGGGGCGCTGACTCAGCGCTATAGGTTCCCCTTTCTTGGGAGAAGTAAAAAAAAGATGCCAACTAGTGTTTCCGGAATCCTACCTTTTGTTTATTTCCTTTGATATTTCATAATTGACCGTCAGTGTTATTTCTAAATATTTAAACCCTTTAACATTCTCAAATGTCTTTCCCATAACGTTTATGTATGTTACTTAAGATCCACCTGCCCTCGCCTTGACCATGTTTTCTGTCTTGTCTTTGTTAATTTCCAAGCCTATGTCTTCTACCGCTTGCATAATGATTTCACTGTTCTTACTTGCAGTTTCCAGATTATCGCCCAAATCATCGATGTCATCCGCAAAAACGTGCACTTGTGTAACTCTATCCACAAATTAATCCGGCCATGTCGTTGTGCTGTGCCTTCCTGATGTCATACTTGGACTCAAGGTTGAAAAGTCATAGTGACAGATAAACCCCCTAATTTAACCCATCGCAGATTTCGAATGGTTCTTAGAGGTCGTTGTCTATTTTCATCATCATCATCGGCACTACAACCGGGAACCGGTCTTGGCCTTAATTAGCAAGTCCCGAGGCTTGCTAAAATTTTCCATAATGAATTGTTTTTTTCCGGGCAAGGTCATTAGTCTTGCGCCAGAGGCTCCCCGACGGGGAATCGAACCCTGGTCTCCCGGGTGACAGGCGGGTATACTAACCACTATACTATCGAGGAGCCCCTTTTTCTATTCTCACTCGTCTTTTATTCTCGTTCATACAGATTTGGATGAGAGAGAATATAACATTTTGTGACGAAATGAACTTTTTTTATTCTCACAAGGAAGGCGAACCTATAGAGCTGAGTCAGCGATTTTTTTTAGACCGGGTCCATTAACCAAGCTTCGAAAGATGCTCAAGGATTTCTCACAACAATTTCACCAGGCGACTGGGCTTTGGGACCCTACCTACCACTCGGCAATAGTGCCAAACTGCACAATAGCAAGAGTCGTCAGTTGAACCTAGGTTTGCACAATCAAGCACAAAACACGACCTCTTTACCAACTCAGCAATTGAGGCGACCATTAAGAACCAAAGCAGCAACACGTCAAACCACCGTCGCCTGTGCACAACGGTGTACTCTTATTTTCTTGCTACTTAAGATTTGGATTGCTACTTTAATGCTCTTGTATACAGCTCTGATGACCTTGTGACGTTTCTAACAGATACACACACAATACACAAGCAAATAGTGAAGAACACCGAATGAAAATCGAATAAGAACATGCATAAGAGCCGTATATCATAGCGATAACATAACAATTCACATCAGTTGAATATATTTGAGTTTAAAAATCGAATTCTAAACACGCCCAGTCGCCTGATATTGTTACGCATTGGTTCAATTTTTTGTGATTCTAACTGTCATAGCGTCAGTTCGAATCACATGTTCTTTACTATCATCCCAAACGCTATAACCTCCTTTTCTATTTCTCTTGTGTCATGTTTTATACTATGTTTGCGTGTTTGTGTGTATCTGGTGGGATCGTCCCAAGAGTAAGGAATAAAACGAAAAGGATGAAAGGCATGATTTCATCGTGTATGTTTGTAAACCAATGCTCCAAGGAAACACAGCATCAACTCTGGAAATACACAAGACTCAGCCGTTGAATTGTGAAAAAGTTGTATAAGTTCTCCTTGTTGCAATCACATGGTAGACCCGTAGCGGTTCCGCCAAATCCCACGGTACACTTACCTTAAAAACCCCCATAATCATCACCCAAGACGCATACGTGCGTTCGCATTCGGCACCTAAAAATGCTGCACGCATTAAGGAGATCTTTAAGTTCCTGTAAAGAAAACTTACCTTCATGCATTCTCTTCGCATACCACTGCTCCTTAAGATTTCTTTATTAGCTTAGCAGGAATTCCCAATCAATTTCGGCATCTACGTCGCCAGTCAAATTTCCTTAGATGAATTCCGATAAACAAAATAATTCGGTTTACATACATTGTAACCTTAATTACAGGGATCATAAATATTGCGCCGTCTATTTTCCCAACTTCGCCAAGTAAATTTCTTTACGTACACATCGGCCGGCGACCTTTTTCTTCCAGCAATAAAATTCCCTAACTCATTTTCTATTTAATGAGCGGCTGCTATTTATCTAGCCGAACTATGGATCAGGTCATATTTCCCATGTCCTTTAATACGCCTAATCTTTTCCCTCACGAACTAGATGCATAAGCAAATACAAATCCATTAGCATCCGACGAGATGCGATTCGTTTGTTTCAACAAACACACATCTCTTGGCTGCCCATTATGCCCCGTCCTTGAGTTTCAGGTATGTTTTTATGACCGAATCCTTGTAAAGAACCAAGTACACACACGTGTGTATGGTAACGATTTCCTCTAAGAGATCCGGTTATCACCACTGTAAAAGTGAATACATCCACAATTTGTTCTAATAGCGATTTAATATCAGCGAGTCTTTTTCCAACCATCGCGCGTGCAACATCCTTTCGTCACGGCAGAGTGCACACGAGAGTTAAATAAAAATTAAATTAAATTAAAAACGGTGATCACCAGCAATAAATAAACCCAGCTATTCAAACCTATAAACAGTGAGTTTCATTTACTTTCCTTCTGGTTGACGGTTTGTCGTGTCTTTTCGGCGGACTGTGTTTTCTCCTTACTCCCCGTTGTGGAAAAACGTGGCGGCGTTTCGTCCTTTTCCTTCGGCGTTTTACTTGGTGGAACTTTAGTGGAACTTGTGAGGACGAGGTAAAACTCTCGCCCGGGCAGCGTCGCGACTTCGTACCCCCACAGCCCCAGTCTCAAAAAATAGATATTTAGAACTTAAACCTCTCAAATTCATCCCGAAAGTAGAAAAAAACTGACTATACCGCAGAGAAATATTCTTTTCTAACTGTTTAATATAATAATAAATAACTTGGTCTTGTTCGTTTAGTAAATACAATATATTAAAACTCCTACTTCCTCAGTCCGATGGAAAACTCAATGTTGAATATACCAAAGCCACTCCTGGGAAAAACGTTTGGTATCCAATCCAACTTAAATCCAGTTCTTTGACTCTGTAGAAGAAGAACGAACTCAATTATCGAATGCCTTTTGAAAATATACAATCACAAACTTACACTGTTGTTACAGTCAAACCAAATGTGTGCGACACACATTTTTGGAGATATCTGCTTATATTTCTTGTTGAGCACAATGAGATCAGTGTGTTCGTCCACATAGGGGACATAAGTATCACCGCTTGGTTGGAATCTCTTTTCCACCTCAATAGACATCTAGAAATAACTTATTTGATTAGGATGGTGATTTATATTTTTACATCATAGGAAATAGAAATTTACGTACATTCTTGGTGGTAAAGATTTTCTGAACCTTGGATGCTGTGCGTAAAATCCAAGTGTATTTAAGCAATCCTTTCAATTTGCCCTTTTTAATGAGAACTGTACTGTTGGGAAGACGATATTTCGGTCCACATGTGAAGCTTTTACTAAAATGGGTGAAAATATCCTGAAACAAAACAAAATGACATTGTTATAAATATATTTGTAAGGAATGTATGATGAGGGGATGAGTAGTTGGAATTGTCAGAACACTGAAAGAGCTCTGAGAGGTCTTTATACTTTTTATGGTTTTCAAAATGCCCGAATTCCTTTCGTTTTTAGATGCTAGAATTTGTGTTTTAAAAAATTGGATAATTAATGTGTCATAATGTGCTCCACGAGACAGTCCCACGGATCGCACCACTTTGTGGTTAATCTGTGGCGTTACAGAGCGGCAGAGCTGTGGAATTCCCTCTCCACGCGAGTGTTCCCGGAGCCTCACAACCTACAACAGTTCAAACAGAACTGTAAAACTGTTATTTGGTGGCATTTCGGGGCACCGACTCGGCGCTATAGGTTTGCCTCTCCCGAGAGAAGTGTAAAAAATAAAAAATAAATAAAAGTTAAAAAAAGATACTGTGGGGAAGAAGTAGGGTGTGCAGGCATACTGCACCGGGTTCCCTTCTTCCTCCATCATAATACCGCCGTAAATTGTTCACCAGACAAGAAGGAATGATAGTTGGACTACGAAACGGAGCGGGCACAGCACAGGAAGGAAACACACTGGATATTGTTTACTTTATTGATAAAGTAAATGAAAAACATGAATTAAAAGTCACTTGGAACCTTTCAAATATCCAAATTTAAGCATTCTCATTGCATCGTTCAAACGTACACAATACACAAACTATCTAAATCCTTCGCACTATTTCGCATCCCGCAGCGCTAGGGGAGTGGAGGTGGAGACCCGACCGATTCGGTCGGGTGATGGAAAAAAACTCCTCAAGGGTTGGAATCTGGATCTTGATTCACTCTCAATTCGGTGGTGAGTTTTCATAACCAATGGTGAAGACAGAGAAAATTTCTCGCTATGGGGTAACCAGTAAGTGAATCTTGCTGGATAAATTACGATGTGTGTGTGTGTGATCGTGTAGATCTGTGTTGTTTACTCATGCGAGAAGGTCAATGGGAAAACAAAGCTGAAAAATTGAAGAGACCAAGGGCAACGAGTGCAATGAGGATCGGCTAAGTAAATAGCTGTATTGCTATTGAGAAAACAAATGTGCTAAAACGTTTGGGATACATCATACAGGGAAAACCCTGTAATGGCTTAATTGCGTTTTTACTGAAAAAAAAACCGGTGAAAAAGTATAAACTCAGGCCTTGTTTTTGATTTTTAGATGTAACACGTGGCTTGATACAAGAAAAGTTCTTTAAAAACAGTGTAGACATCCTGGAGTGATAATAAACAGATTTTTGTTTTACGCGGCGAATTTGTTTAAAGTTCTAAATATTTCACGTGGGAAACAATTAACGGACATTGAAAAACAAAGAATAGTCGATTTACAAAATAGTGGAATGCCGCAAAGACAAATTGCCAATGAAATAAATCGCTCTCAAAAGTAGTCAAGAATTTTCAACAAGCCAGTATAGAAAATTATGGAAGAAATAAGCGATCTGAGAGACCAACAAAATTTTCGCCTACGGTAAAACGTGCCGTCCTACGTGAAATGTCCTAAACAGGAGAGTGAATTAGGGTTTGAACTTGAGGAGATCGGATCAGATGGTCAAGCCTGGAAGGAGAGTGCACAGGACAGGGAACGATAGCGGAGTCGAGTCGATGAGGTCATGAACTTGCGGGTTACTACAGGCCAATAAATAGTATAGTAACAGTAATGAATTAAATATTTGAAATGCAACTGACACCAATAGAGATTCCGTTTTGAATGATACACGAGAAGTCTTTTGAACTTTGTGACTGATGTCTGAGCATCTGCAACTGAACAAGGTGGTGAGTCAAGAGAAATCACACCGGATATTTCTAAGTCTTTTGATCTCGTATTGTACTGTTAGCGACGCAGCATATAGCGGGTTTTCCAATAGGGACTTGACAACTTTGAATTTAATTTGTGAATGCACCCTTTCACTAGTCATCGAACTGTCACTGTCAATTTATTCAGTAAACTCAACATTTTCATCGCGATTAAGTACACGAACGAACAACGTCTGCAAATTATAAAAATTTACTACCGAAATTTGAAGTCGGTGACCGCAATTTTAAGAGCGTTAACTTCAAATTTCGGTCGTAATTCTCGCCCTAGTAGACAGGCAATAACAAGTTTAGTGCAAAAATTTGAGTCTACATATTCGTTGTGTGATGTTGTCGTGCCATTTGGTCGAAGTGTCGAAAATATCGCTGCCGTTCAGGCGTCCGTAGCAAACGATCCAAATCAGTCAATTCCACGGCGTTCTCAACAATTGGGCATCGCCCAGACCACTTTATGGCGAATTTTGCGTAAGGATCTTGGTTTACACCCATACAAGATCAAGCTGACTCAAGAATTGAAGCCGATGGACCATTTGAAGCGACGTACGTTCTCCGATTGGGCTCTGGAAAAGATGCGCCAAGATGATGAATTTCATCGCAAAATCATCTTCAGTGACGAAGCTGATTTTTGGCTCAATGGGTTCGTCAATAAGGAAAGCATGCGTTATTGGTCGGGTGAAAATCCACATGTGCTTCATGAATCACCACCTCATCCACAAAAAATAACTGTTTGGTGCGGTTTGTATGCCGGTGGGGTCATTGGGCCATATTTTTTCGTCGACGATAACGATCGTCACGTTATTGTGATTATTTTTGGCCCGAATTGGAGGATATGGACTTGGGCGACATGTAGTTTCAACAGGGCGGTGCCACAAGCCACACAGCACACGATACAATCAATTTATTGAAGAGTAAGTTTGATGAGCGTGTTATCTCAAGAAATGGGCCAGTCGGTTGGCCGCCTCGTTCGTGCGATTTAACGCCTCTAGACTATTTTCTTTGGAGCTACATCAAGTCATTGGTCTATGCCAACAAGCCGACGACGTTGGAAGAGCTCAGAGACAACATTGAACGCGGAATAGCAGCCGTTTCGGTCGAAATGTGTGGCCGAGTCATCGAAAATTGGGTCCAACGAATCGACCGCTGGAAACGTGCCCGTGGTGGCCATATGAACGAAGTCGAGTTCATTTCCTAAATGTTTTGATTGTACTTCAAGCCGATAATAAAGTTTTTGAAATATCCCAAATGGTTTGCGTTTTATTTAAAAAAAAATTTGGAAAACCCGATATTTCTCCGGCAGACGTCACAAACCACAGTGAGTCAATACCTGGAAAATGCCATAAAACGCAGTGTGTCAATTTCCTGGAAAGTACTACAAAACAGATGGTCAATTTCTGAAATATCCCGCAAGACGCAACGTGTTGAATTGTTAGGCAACGCCACAACCACAACGTGTTGAGTTGTTATCCGACGCCATAACCACAGGTTAAAGTTTGCGAAATATTTGTAATTTTAAATACATTAAGTTTGATTTGAGTTAGGTCAGTTAACGCTGGGAACGTTATACCGTCCACATTACAAGAAAATGGAAGCGAACGGTGCATCGGAATTATAAAAGACGCCGTCCGCCATATCGGGGATTGGTACTTCGAGTCGGAGCCCATTAACCCTTATGTCAATGACCAACTTTACCGACAGTAGTCAATGACCGGGTACCCGGGTACCCACATTAGAAACATTGTTTCAACAATGTTAAAACAAATATTTTGCAATAGATTTTAATTTGTTTATCAGAAACCAATATATTGTGAATATTTTATGTATTTTATGTAATTATTTTTTATAAATATAAAGAATTTTGACTATCTGCGCCTACAAAAGGCCTATTGAAGTCGGCGCAGAGCAAGGTCAGGATCGGCAGGTGTGTAACAAATTCAGTTATACCTGCTAGAGGGATCTCGAGTATTCGGTTGACGAATAACTTGTACGGTCAACTTTCTATTTATAACTTGCGAGTTTATGGTGAAACCATTCGAATCCGGCATTAGAGAAAGCGTGGTTCAGTCAGCGTCCTTTGTGCATCTGAGCATCTTCAAAATGGCGACTTTGTTGACACGTGCTCAATTCAACAGGTAATAATATTAAAATTAATATTGTTAATGTATTTAATAATCATCATCATCATCATCATCATCGGCACTACAACCGGGAGCCGGTATTGGCCTTATTTAGCAAGTCCTGAGGCTTGTTAAATTTTCCATAATGATTTATTTTGTCTGGGCAAGGTCATTAGTCTTGCGCCAGGGGCTGCCCTGTATGTGTATGACTGTATTTAATAATATTAAATAATTTTGTTGTTGTATTTTTGTTTTTAGAAAACAAGAAAGGCGTGTCGGCAATGTGAAATGCCGGTTTGCGACGAACACGCAACTACGTTGGTTGAATGTAATGCATGTCACAGAAGTCCTTCTGAATAAATTTGTTTGTTAATTTAAATGCATTTTTATTGTTTTTCATTAATTGTTAGTTATTTAAATAGTTAATTATCAATAATTAATTATTAATTAACTATTTAACATTCAATTTTGCATCATTCTTCATCATTCTCAATGCTTTTTGCAATGTCATCTGCGTAGGCAAGTATCTGGCTGGACTTGGTGAGAATAGTCCCTCTAGTTGTAACGCCAGACTCGCGGATTGCTTTCTCCAACGCCAGGTTGAAGAGGAGGCAGGCCACACCGTCCCCTTGTCGGAGTCCATTAAAGATGTTTATTGGTTTGGACAGCAATCCCGCTATTTTTACTCGACTAGTTACGTTGGTCATGGCCAACCTACAAAGTCGTATCAATTTGTTTTTAATGCCAAACTCTCGCATGGCATCATATAGCTCTAACCTGGCTATGCACTGGCAGGCGACCTTAAAGTCTATAAATAGATGATATAATGAAATCTTAAATTCCAGGCATTTTTCCATCGTCTGACTAGGGAATACAACATTTTGTTTATTACCTTTTATATGAGGGTGAATCAAATGTAAACGCTAATTTTAGATATTTGTTTAGCAACAAGTTGCGAGCTAGATAATCTTGTGCGGGGATATCGTTTGGTTTATGTAGTCGTACCGGCTAGTACCTTGGCCACCCAGTAGTGGAACCGGCTCAGCCAGCGGTCGCGCTCGACTTTGTAGTCAGTGCAGCCATGAGCGAGCAAGAGGTATAGGGTTTTCCAATAGGGACTAGACAACTTTTTTTCGGTAGTAAATTTTTATAATTTGCAGACGTTGTTCGTTCGTGTACTTAACCACGATGAAAATGTTGAGTTTACTGAATAAGCTGACAGTGACAGTTCGATGATTAGTGAAAGGGTGCGTTCACAACTTAAATTAAAAGTTGTCAAGTCCCTATTGTATAAGCCTGGGGTACACGGGTACCCGGTCGTGGAATACAGAATACAATTTTTTTAAAATGTCAATTTGAAAGTAAAAAAAATTTTTTTTTCATTGAAATTTCGTAATTATCATTCAGAAACGTTTGAATGGAGATGATCTAAGACATGGGACCGAAATTCGTCTACTAGGCCGAACAATCGTGAAATTGCGACGAAATGGGTACCCGGGTACCCGGTCATTGACATAAGGGTTAACAATTAGTACTTCAGGCAGAACACATCTAACAGGTACAGCGCGTTATTAAGTGATCCTCGTTCATACGTGCGACTAGATGAAAAATTTCCTCGAAAATTAGATCCCACTCGAATATTCTTCATATTTTATCTATGGTAATGGAAAAAGTCATCAATACAGAGTTGGTTAAGTATTTGGAGTGCAACGGTCTTCTGAATGATCGTCAATACGGATTCCGTGGCAGGCGATCCACAGGAGACCTTTTGACACTTATAACCGATATATGAACATCTGCGATTGAACGGCATTGTGAGTCAAGGGCGGTCGCATTAGATATCTCCAAGGCTTTTGACCGCGTCTGGCACAGCGCATTGCTGAGCAAACTTCGTTCATATGGACTTTCCGACCAGCTTTGCGACTGGACGAGGAGCTTCCTCGAGAATCGATCGATCCGGGTTGTTGTGGATGGCGAGTGTTCGGATCTGTATCCTGTTAATTCGGGGGTGCCCCAGGGTTCTATTTTGGCTCCAACCTTGTTCTTGCTTCACATAAATGATTTGTTGGAGACAACGGATAACAAAGTGTTCAGTTTTGCGGATGATAGTACGCTTGTTTCCTCCTTTTCGAGTGATCGGCCGATTGGTGCATCTACGTCGCACCAGCTGAGATGTAGACAGATTGACTCTCTGAATCAGGATCTAGATAGGGTCCTGCAGTGGGGAAAGGCCAATCTTGTCGACTTCAACGCAACGAAGACCCAGTATACAACATTCACAAAGAAAACTGGATCATCGGTTCCACAGCTGATGATGAGTGGCCGGGCCCTCGAGGCTGGGGAAAGTTTGAAATTGCTCGGCGTCACGATCTGTGGGAATGTATCATGGCATAAACACGGATCGGGTATCGCCAGATCAGCCTCAGGAAAACTGAGTTATCTTTTTAGAGCCAAGAAATACTTTACTCCGGCCCAACTTCTTCTCCTATATAAATCTCAAGTTAGACCCGCGCTCGAATATTGCTCTCATGTTTGGAGCTCGGCTCCTAAACATACCCTCGACCTACTTGAGAGCGTACAAAGACGAGCGATCCGCCTGATCGGGGACTCGGTGCTGACGTCGGGACTACAGTCGCTATCACATCGAAGGCGCGTGGCTGACCTCTGTCTGTTTTACAGATATTATCACGGGTGCTGTTCTTCGGAGATTCTTGGCATTGTTCCACGCAATTCGGTTTATATGCGCTCCACAAGACAATCCGACGGATCGCACCCGTTTGTGGTTCATCTCCCGACGGCGCGAACATCCCTGTATCAGAACTCGTTCCGTTACAGAGCGGGGAAGCTGTGGAACTCCCTTCCCACGCGAGTGTTCCCGGAGCGTTACAACCTGCAACTGTTCAAAAAGAACTGCAACAGTTATTTGATGGCATCTCGGGGCGCCCACTTGACGCTATAGGTTCGCCTTTCCCGAGAGAAGTCTAATATAAAAAAAAAAAAATATGTTTAGAATTCGGCTCCAAGGCACACCCATCAGAGACAAGCGTCCATCATCATTATCATCATTATCATCATCACTATCATCGTCGTCGTCATTGCCACATACGAGAGTTTAGAATATTACTGCTCGTATGTTGCTTGCGGTAGCAACGCACTCCAGAGTCGTTGCTCGTACTCTTGGAAGGTTGCTGGGAGTTTTTCTTTAAAAATCATCATCATCATCGGCACTACAACGATCCGGTCTTGACCTTATTTAGTAAGTGTCTCCACCGGTCCCGATTTCGAGCCGATGTCATCCAGTTTGGCATTTCCGGGCTCTGGGTGTCCTGGTCTGCGTCATCCCGCTGTCGCCGACAAGGTCTACCGCGCTGTCTCCTTCCATCCTCCTACTAGAAAAGACAGCACTAACGTCAAGTTATTTCCTATTCATCCTTCCATAAGCCCTTATCACATCCAACAACACAGGTGCAAGTGCACTAAGCAAAGGCAAAAGTGGAAGTCATATCAATTTTTATCTGAGCTGGCACGTGAATATTCTGCCTATATCACCCTGTTTCACTTACCTCGTGCACGTTGAAGCTGAGTTCCACGTTTGGCTCCTTACTATTAAAGTCGATGCTCATATTAATACACTCGATCACATGATCTAGCCACATCACATAGTCCAAAGATGGTCCTGGATCAATCGGCTTTAAGGTATTCACAGGATTAGGCGTGGCTACTAGTAATCCGGGAGTCTGCTCAACGATGGCTTTCTTTGGTTTCTTGGGAGGAATTTCTGTCGTCAATGTAGGGTCAGTCAATTGAACAGGAGTCACAGGCAGCAACTGAGATAAATTTTGATTCAGATCATCAGAGATCGTATCCGCAAGATCAGGCATTATAATGCTGTTTCCTTGGAAAAGATCTGAATTCGAGAGAATCACCTCATCATTACATAGATCTATGTGATCTGTCAGCTGAAATTGATCCATGAGCTCGATGTTGCAGTCACTCAACTCAAGCCGTGTACTTTCGTCGCTTATCCCATCGGCACCGCAGCCAATCCCGACGAAAGGTATATCAACATCATCGACGGTGCATCCGGAAATCATACTAGGATCACCCTGGTACATACTTTGCTGGTTACTCGAATTGGCATTCTCATCGTGAAGCACTGGCTTAAGAATATTATCCGAAAATTCAGATAAGTCCTAAAACAAAATTTATATTTAGAAATCATTTTGTTATTTGATTATAAGAGGTTCACAATTACGTCAGTCTGAAGAAGTTCATTGTCGAAGATGAATATATCTCCGCTTGTTGCGGTGCCAGACGGATCGGGTTCATTCTGAACGTCCTGTTTCGCCCAGAACGCCTTCAATTCATTGGTGAAATCACTGAACTCATCATGGAGCGAGTGTTTGCTTAGCACAGCTGCAAGCACTAGCAGCAAATGGTCACACACATCTTCCTTCACATGCACAGAACTATTTGGTGACAGGAGAATCTTAAGCTTTTTACAAGCACAAGAGCACAATCCCGATTTGATTGAACTATCATTTGTAAAAACGGACACATGTATTCTTCCGACAGGAAATAAATGTGTTTTTAGGCACTTGGTCACGAACACTGTTTTGTTTATCCTCTGTACCGCAGGTACAATCTCTTCGTCTTCTTTGTACATTTGCCAAAGACGCACCCTCTGTTCAACATCAATGCGAAGGTTCCAAATGACATCATGTTGAATTCGTAGCTCCTCGGCGGGCTTAGATGATTCCAATGCATTCTTCACATGCTTACAGCCAACCTCAATCCCATTGCAGTCATATTTACACGTCTCAATGAAACAAATTGCACTACGACTCACCATGGAATTGTAGGCGTCAGGGATTAAATGGGTATCAGTGATTTGGACGAAATTCCTCGGTGCTGTGAATTTCTCTTTGACTTGGACACTGTACAGCTTTATATCGTTGTAGGAAACCAATTGCACGGGATCCAAGGACTTCCGAGCGATAAGAACTTGCTGCCTTAAAGGACATTCCGTATTTCTGCATAGTTGACTTCGGTTACCATTAAATTTGCCACAACCTGGACAACGTTTTAATCCACGGAGCGTATGCCTACCACCAATATTTAGTTTACAATAATCTGACATTTTCGCTCCTTTTTCCCTTCTTTTCGTTTTTGGGTTATTTGTTTGTTTACTGTGTCCTATTCGTAGTCGCCGGTGGGGTCAAATAATTTTCGAATAAATGACGAAAGATTTTTCAAAACAAAAACCAATTTTTCGTGTTTCGTCGAGGTCTTTTTCGTAATTTCCCTATCTGTCAACAGGCTAATGAACAATTTATATGTGTGCAGATATATCTTGTCCAAATATCCGTTGGCAAATATAAACGTCAAAAGCACGAAAAATACGTCCCCCTGCCTTGCGCGAATAATGTAATCAGTTAAAATTCTAAGGAACTAACATTTCCCGACGGTTCACGTATTGACTGTTATCAAAAATGTTGTGAATTTATAATTTGTTTTGTACGCAAAATGTATTAAACTTTAATCATTCTTCTTTAAATGAGGGGTTAAACGACACGTTAAGTAAATATTGAAAAGAAGAAGCCGTGTAGATTCGATTGCTCACAATTGCTCGTTCAAAAAAAAATTCCCTTGTGGGACTTTCTGTCAGTTTAGAATCATTCTATTCTGACACCTGTTCGTAAACAAATTTTCGGTTTAGTGATTTTCCTGGACAAAAGTAGTAAATTAAATAAAATGTATCTTTTTGCGGTGATTACTATCATTACATTCGCCATAACATTTTCGCAAAACATATTTAAATTTGTAAATGGATATAATTCCTTTGTTTGATTGATTTATTAAGAAATTCAATTTTTTGTTAGATACCATTGGGATCCTGTTTCACCAAACACCATGATAATCCAGAGCTCATCGAACAAATTAATGCAGCGAAGGCAACTATCCAGGAACTCGAACAATCCGGACTAGGAGACTACGCCAAAACGATTCGTAAATTACGCGAAGAAAACAAAATCAATGACCTACGTAAGAAATTGATGAAGGACAAACAGATGAACCTTCTCAAAGGAGCTTCAATTGACTTCATTTGCGGTTATGCTTTAAGGACTTTACTAGTTCTTAGCCTTATAATAATTTCATTTAAATATCGGAGTGTACCCGTAGTAGTGTTCGATGATCGATTCAACTTTACGCCCTTTGGTGGCATTGTATCGTTTCCAACTGGAGTACCCAATGCAGTGTCCGTCCCATTTTGGGCAATGTCATGTAACTTTGTCTTCCGCGGGCTTAGTAATGTAATAAAACGGAGTTAGATAGAATGTTTCTTACAACGTTAAGAGGTGGTTTTGATTTCCTGTTTCTTTTTTGTTGATTTGTAATCAAGGTATACAAAGCAATGGTTGTAGAGCCAATTTGAGTTTGAGCAAACGAATCACTGTTTTTGCCACATTTTATATTCGTCCTTTAACTGTAACGAATTCCTAATATGCAGAAGAAATGTAACTAATGCGTGTTAACGCACCTTTCCTAAGCGCCTGGGACTTAACTCGGAATTCGGGCTTTCTTGGGACCATCGCGCAATAAACCGAATGAAGAAGAGAACTTAGCCGGAAGAACAACCTCCTTAAATCCACTAAGAAGAGTCTCGCTATCATTTTTCTTTTTTTCCTCTGCACTAACGCGCACACAAAAGGGTATTTTGAAGTACCCTTAAATGTCGGAGCACGGTGTGAGGGGATTGAGAAGCAGTGGATAAAGAGGAGATATCGATGTATATTGGTTTTGAATGCTTGGACATTACAACGACGAGGAAACACATGATCAGGTAGAGCATGCCACAATCGTATGCTTCGGCTAAAGAGTGACTTTATGTTTATTTGTGCCCCTGAAGTTGACTTTCAACGTGAATTGATGCGCATTCCTAGATTGACGGGTATCCCAGGGAAATGTCTGAAGATGCGGAACACATTCAGCAAGTTCATTTGAGCAACGACCGTGATAATATCTAGAGAAAAGAGATAGACATGATACGTTGCACCTATGTTCTAACAAGGGAATTAAACGACTTACGGCTGGGTCTCCAATAAGAATCACTGCTCGTTTTTGGATCCTTTCGGGCACATGTAGCGCATTTTTGATGTGCCTGACCAAATATTGGAGTTGATCTCCATTTTGGGACTAATATATGCCAGGTAAATGGTGGCCAGGTTAAATGGAGGGAAGTATCTTTTGCATCTTTTAAGGAACATCATACATTTGGCTGCATTGTTCGTTTTTATTCAGTGAGGGCAGAACCCTCATATATTTAGCTCAATACAAGCGAAACTTAACAACTATCTTAAAACTGGAGTATAAAAAGTATGGTTAAAAGAAAAAAGTGGGGGTGGGGGTGTGTTTGGCGAAAGTTTTTTATTATTTACTTATTTATTTAAATTAGTTCGCGCGAATTTGCTTGAGTTACGACCTAGCTTGTTATCTAAGTAAACAAAGAGGGAGAAAAAGAGACCTCGGGTAGTGGGTGTATTTGGATGACGAGGATTGATAATAGTGTGAGTGGTGTGGTAGTGAAGGATAGGGTGGTAGGATAGAAGGGTGTAGGGTATTGGAATGTGTGCGGGTTGTAAGAGTGTAGGCTGTGATTGGGACGTGGTCAGAAGGGGAAAGAGAAGAGACGAAGTTTGAGATCAGTATAGGTAAAATTGAAATCGAAGGAAGTTGCGTAAGAGTTTGCCCAGCGGAGCATTCGCTAAATGGATTTGTGGGGGTTCTAGAAACCATTCACAAAGAACCACCCATTTCCTTTAAATTTACCTGTCTTCCACTTACCATGTAAAACTTTGGCGGATGTTGTCGATTCGGTCGTAAGTGTTCCGCCGAACACTGTCCGCACACAAGGAATCACACTGAGCGGAAACGGCACAAATAAAAACTCAGAAGATTTTGGTGTATAAATCTACTTTTATTGTACTTGCTCTTGTTTATATTTAGGTTATTTGCTTACAAGCAGATATTACAAGTTCACTGTTTACATTTGAATAAAGTTAGTGCCGTAGATATTGCAAGTTTACCGTTTCAGTTTGACAAAGTTAGTGCACGCACGACCGTCCTAATCACCACGGAATCACAATTCGATAAGTTACGGTTTGAGCACACGACGATTTTCTTAATCGGCACTACTAGTTTTCCTGCGACGCGAACTCACACGATTCACAACTCGCGCTACTCGGATTTATTCTATTTCTCGACTATAGTACACCACCAGGATGGCGTTCCTCCTCGTTCGCTGCTATTATTTTGCCTTTTAGGCTCGCGTATCCTTTAGACTCTCGATACTATCGCTGTTCGATACAGACCTCTCGTCCCGGTGACGATCCAAATTAGACTTGTCTCTAATTCGCCTACTGAATTCATATCCCCCACCGCAAGGGAAATTTTTCCAACGTATCTGTGAAAAGGATAAATCTTCCTGATGATCATTATCATCATCATTACCATTAGTTGTTGGCGGTCGGTATCTCGTCCCTTTGTGTGTTGATCGGATGCCGCCGCTTCTTCTCCGATCATTCTCTATGCATTGTTTGTTTTTCCCATCTGGCCTGAGAAACGAGGGTTCTCATGCTATTCAGATGGATACAAAGGGCTATGGGATCGGTAATGCGCTGTTTGCCTTTTCCATCGTAAACATCTGTCAGGGATAGTGTTTAGAGTTTATGGCTCTATGGCTGCTAATCAGCAGCGCAACGATAAGTTTTATTTGGACAAGTGTGTCTTAGCTGGGTTGGTGTTGATTTTCAATAGCCACCAGAATAGGCATCCGTTGTTCGGTTTATTTACCGGCAATGTAATTCCTTGGAAACATCGGGCAGATGTTCAGAATTGAAGATTTGTTTCTTCAATTGTTTTTTGAATATGATGGAAGAAACGTTGAACTGGATATTGGAATCTTTTGGAACGTTAAGTTCCTTGTTTTTTTTTTTTTTTTATATCTGGTTCAACATTGTTGCAGCTTCCTATGACCCTTGTTACAGGTATGATCAAGAGCTTTGGGACATGTGTCTGTGGGCACGTGTAATGAATAAGGTAAGTATGTTCCTTGAAGGGTAGAAACCTTACCTGGGTGGAATTGTGCGTTCCCAGAACGCTACAAAGCCATGCTACTTAGCTGCAAATGAGCAGCGTAAGCTACTCTGCATCATCTTCCACCAAAAGCAAAACCCTAGCATGCATACACCTCATTAGACTATTCAGTTCATAATATACGAACCACTATATCCCCTATCGGCTCAGCTCGTCAGCAATCGTAATCACTAAACATACGCCAATATTTCAGCGTGTTCTTGTTCCAACAATCCGTTGGTCCAAGAAGACACGCCGACCAGCCTACTTGTTGACACAGCTGCAGCCGATAATTTTCCTACCATTGAATCGGACACGATTATGATTGCTATTCCAACAACCATACCCATAATCGTGTCCCTTCTACCAATTCCTAATCAAAGATTGCCCCCATATCCATCAGGTTGCCAACAGAGTAACCAATTTCTAATTATCAGCCATCAACCGAGTATAGGATTAAACATGAATACGATTGTTATTTAAACAATCGCACTCACGACCATGTCACATGTACCACCACATGAACCCTAACAATAGCCACCCTAGCCATTGCCTTGGCAAACAAATCTCCGGTGGACCTATCGTCACCGAAAATTCTATAGCCTACAGAGTCTACAGTTCCCGAGCCCATTCCAAATTGGTCGAGGTTTGTTTTTCCGATTAAGATTGCCTCAGCCGCTAAAAGCCGCTCATAAACAGTTGCATTATACGTTGGCTTGAATACTTTTAGCATCCTAATCAACAGGATGACGTCAAGTCAATGAATCTTTTCTATGCCATGTATTTACCTTGATGCACAGGTAGTTTCAATGTCCTTTGTGCAAAAATTGTCCTTCATTGATATTGCTACACCATCGAGAACACTTAGGGGTTTTTCTTCTGTAAAACGGAGCATAGACTCACGCACCTGGTGAAAGGCAGTCTCCGGCAATAACCGCACAAACGCATTTAGAGATCTCAGTTGTACTGCCTCCGCTAAAGCACAGTCGACAATATGCTGAGGGTTAATCAAACCATTTGCATAACTGCCCGCCAACTGGAGGTATTGTTATGAAATTCTGCTTACCCATCGTCACCGAAAATTCTATAGCCTACAGCGGCATGATCATGAGCGATTGGGTAAAAACTAAAATGTTCCCATGTCGCATTGGTTAAACTAAACAATGCGCATCCCAGCGACGACCCCGAAATAGTGTTCCCGTTCACTTAAGACACTGAAACCTATTTCTTCCTTCGGCAATCGTCATGATTTATTTACAACAACGATGCTGGCAGCCCTAATGCTTGTTCCTTTGTTTGAACAATTGCAGGATCGATCGATGTCTTCACTTCTAGCAAAGGGTATTGTACCTGACCACTACGGCATGAACAATTCCGCTGGTAAAAACTCCAATTCGATCGCCCATTGGTGATTACCAAGGAGAAGATCGGATTGGCTATCACGTGATTGATAGAAAGTTTGAAGTTTCAATTTTAGTGAGGACAGAGCCCTCATTTATTAGGCTTAATCCAAGCTTAAATTAAATTAATATAATACCTTACAGACTAACTTAAAATGTAAAGTAGTAATTGAACATAATTAAAAAACGACAAAAAATGAGAAAAAACCAGGAAGGTTAAGAGGGCTGGGCGATAGGGGAGGTAGAAGGCTGGGGAAGAGTGGGTGTATGTGGAGGGTGGCAAATGCGGCATTTGTGGGACAGCGACAGTGAACGGCATGCGTAGGAAGGTCTACCAATTAATCCGCAGTACGACGCGGGACACACCACGCTACACTTACTGCAAAGATAAAGAGGATAATCTGATCACCGGTCTTGAAGGTATACTGAAACGATGGGAAGTGCACTTCAATGAGTTGCTAAATGGTCAGCTCAGAAGAACTGGAGGCTCTACCAATGCAAGATCAAGACCAAATGCTGCCGCCACCAAACTATGAGAAAACAGTAAAAGCCATAAGATAGCTCAAATAAAGCCCCCGGAGCTGATGGCATACCAGCTGAGCTGATTAAACAAGGGGGGACAGCGTTAAATCATGCAATTCGTATGAGAGTAAGAGGCGATGCCGGAAGATTGGCGTCGTGAAATAATTTGCCCCATACGTAAGAGGGGAGATATCACAGTGTACAGCAACTATAGGGGTTGTTGAGTAACATTGCTGAGTACCGCCTATAAGATACTCTCCTCTATCCTACAAACTCGGAATGTCCCATATGCTAAAGTCATTATTGGTCAATATCAGTGTGGCTGCATCCCAAGCAAATCAGCGATTGATCAAATATTCACCCTTAAGCAGACGATGGAAAAATGTCTGAAATTTACGATTCCATTATATTGTAGCGAGCTTAGGGTTCGCTGGATTAATTATTTTAAAATAAATAAGAGCCGTTAAATCAATTCTGAATTAATGTGACATTTTATTAGTCCGTTAATACAACCGTTACTTATTACCACACACTTAACGTTTTCTTTACTTATCACTTCCGTAATTATCGCGTATTTTACTGCTTACTTATTACTACCACGCTTATCGTATTGCTTTACGTTCTACTTCTTACTCGAGACTTATCGCTTCCTTCACTGTCTTACTTATAACTCATTACTACTACACTTATCGCCTGCTTCACGTTCTACTTCTTACTCTTACTCATCACTATGCTCTGTGTGCGACGTATTTATACTGTTTCAGCGTTTCGTTTCCATCCGTTCCATTGCCTTGAATGTTCTACTGTTCCTAGTCTCCAGTTTTCCATTACTTTATAGAATATTCTAGTACTCTGTTTCGGACTCTCTAGAATATTCTAGTACTGATTGTCATATGCGTCACAATATCATCTATTCATAGACTTTAAGGCCGTCCACGACAGCATGGCCAGGGTAGAACTATATAATCCCATGAGAGAAATCGGCATTTCAAACAATTTGATACGACTTTGTAGGCTGACCATGACCAACTTAACTACTCAAGTAAAAATAGGGGAATTGCTGTCCAAACCAATAAACATATTTAATGGACTCTGACAAGGGGACGGTCTGGTCTGCCCCCTCTTCAACCTGGCGTTGGAGAAAGCAATCCGTAACTCTGACGTTACAACTAGAGGAACTATTGTCGCCAAGTCCAGCCAGATACTTGCCTACGCGGATGACACCGACGTCATCGGTAGATCCGATTCGGTTGTACAGGACTCCTTCACCCAGATCGAACAGGCGGCACAAAAACTGGGACTACACATTAATGAGGGAAAAACTAATTACATGCTGGCAACTTCTGCGAAGGGAATACCTAACGTTGGTCAAACTATCAGGGTAGCGGAGCACGAATTTGAAGTAGTGTAATCCTTTAACTACCTTGGGTCAATAGTATCAGCCGATAACAATATGGAAGAAGAAATACGCGTACGACTGATCAAATCCAACAAAGCCTACTATGGTCTATCAAGGCTCTTTAAATCCCGAAATTTATCCAGAACATCCAAGCTATTACTGTACAATACCATGGTTTTATCAGCACACATGTATCGATCCGAGACCTGGGTGCTCAATAAAAGGCACTCTGAACTCTTAGCCGCTTTCGAGATGAAGGTGTGGGGTTGTAGGTTTGTTGTGTGTCAGTATGACACGGGTTCACTTACCTCCCCAACACTTACCGCTGGTCTCACTGCAAATTGTTCGTCGAAAGAAACAGAACTCCAAGTAAGTAGGAAATTAAAACTCAGGTGTTGATATTGGTATCTTTATTAAACTGATAATCGTGCCTTAAAGTTACTCCGCATAAAATATAACATTCACTTGGTGGATACAGCATTTATTGCTTAACCTAACTCTGCATCGCGTACAAGGACACAAGTTTGGATATTTATTAACTGTTAATCGAGTCTTGAGGTTAACTCGGCATAAAACGTCGCAGCCACATTGACGAATACAGGGTCTATTGTTTAATTTAAATCGATATCGCATACAAGAACACAAGTTTGAATATTTTTGAACTGTTAATCGGATTTCTTTAGTTGGAATGCAACGAACAGATATGGATGTTATCGCGTAACTCCGGCAGTTATAAAAGGAATGGGTATCTCACATAGATTCGAAACGCAACCGCATTCCGTGTGTACCTCACGGAAGATGTAATCTGACTCCTGGCTGTTGCCTAGGACATACAACCAGTCGCGACGGTGGTGGATCTCCACCGATGTGGGAGGAGCAAATCGGATCATTTCCTTTGGTGATGACCAATGAACGATCGATTTGGGTTTTAACTGGAAGTATTTCCATTGTGACCGTACAGGTCTGGTAGAATGCCCATTCACTGGAAGCAAGGACAAACGAAAATGCGAAGGGTGCTCAGGAGAGGAATCAAACATGCAGCTGATCAAATAGATGATCGTGTCGGAGGCTGGCCGTATTGCCATCATAACGATACAGGATAGATTTTTTTTTTTGTTGATGTTAAGTCAACAGCACTTTGCTTACGATGGCAAAGGCTAGGATGCATTGGTGCATGTTTGTCTTAGAAAGACGGGTCGTGGCACATGGTCATTGGTATGATTGTTTGAATAACAATCATGGTCGTGTCCAATTCGATGATCGGTTGTCGGTTAGCGACCGATCATGGGAAATTTGGCTGCAGCTGTTGAAAATTTAATAAACATGGGAACATTGTTTGTTTACATGATCGGCTACTGCGCATAGCATCACTTCGATCGTGCTCACATTGCTAACGTCTCATCGGTCGATCTGTCGATGGTGTGTTTTTACATTAAACCACACTTGAATTCCCTGTAAGTAGCCAACAGAGAGCTGTGCTGTAGATTGGCGTTCGGACGATCGACTGATGGGTCTGCAGAAAAGGCAAGGGTGAACATGTCATGTACGTGTGTGGGAAAATGCTTCTTAGCTATGCGCATTGCCATGTTCGGGGGTTAATGCGATAGCGATGGAGAGACTTGCTAAATGAGGCCAGGACCGGATCCCGGTTGTAGTGGCGATGATGATACAGCAATCATCACTAGCGTTTACTTCTTTTTGAAACTCGTATAACAGAATACTATATAGTCTACCAATGGTCTTTAAATGCCGAAATTTATCAAGGACATCCAAGCTACTACTGTACAAGACCATGGTCTTACCAGTACACATGTATGGATCGGAGACCTGGGTGCTCAATAAAGAATAGTCTGAACTCTTAGGTGCATTCGAGAGGAAGGTCTTAAGGAGAATTGTTGGCCCCGTATGTAAGGGGGGACAATTCCGGAGAAGCTATAACCATGAGTTGTACGCGATCTACCTTGAAGCTAACGTTATAAGAAAAATCAAGCTTGGTAGACTCCGGTGGGCGGAACACCTAGCTCGAATGAGCGAAGTGGAGCCTGTGGGGGCTACGAGTATTGTGCCAAACACGGACACCCGGCTCACTCCTATCCCCGTCAGCCTGTCACTAAGGTTCAAAAAATGTTCCGCCAAACACTGAAAGAAAACTGTTCAGCAAACACGGGAGGATGAATGATATCATTCCGGGAAACTGCAGCACAGGATAGTAAAACAAGCGAAACTCTACAACGCAACGTCCACGAATTGTTCGAAAGAGAAAAGTTGTCCACCATAGAATTTCGGAAATAAAACGCACTGTTTCAATGGAATACATGGTTCTTTTTATTTTTACTCACTGATAGTTACTTTTTTGTTTAACTAAATAAACAAAATATGAATTAAAAGTCACTTGAATTAAAGCGCGCTTTCCCGACTCGACTTCGGATATATGCGTCTCCGCCGAGCGACGGAGAGCGGGAGTGAACACGACCGTGGTGGTTGGCGGATGTAATAAGACTCCACGATATTAAATCGCTATCAATAGAAATTCAGCCAGTGAAACCGGCTCTCTCGAATTAAGGTACACATGTATGTGTGAACGGCTCCTCGATAGTATAATGGTTAGTACGCACGCGGGAGACCGGGATTCGATTCCCCGCCGGAGAGCCTCTGGCGCAAGACTAATGACCTTGCCCGGAAAAAACAAATCATTATGGAAAAATTAACAAGCCTCAGGACTTGCTAAATAAGGCCAAGACCGGTTTCCGATTGTAGTGCCGATTATGATGATGATGATGATGTATGTGTGAACATTGGTTCATTCGTGGGACGAAACCATGAGAACGAATCTAAAAGAAAGGGAAAATGTGCATCCATGAGATGTGCGTTCGGCTAAGCAAACAAGCCGAATCTCATTGGATGCTAATTGGGTTTGTGTTTGCTTATGTGAGAAGTTCAATGGTAAACGGATCCAGGAATATGTAAGACAAAGGGACCGTTGATGATCGTTGTCTACAATATGCATATCAGCTGTATTGCCGCAATGCATCATGAACTTTGTGCTAATTGGTTTTAGCTTGTTTACCGGGAAATTGGGTTTATGGCATCGCTGGTACGGGTAAGTATTCAATTCCTATTTGCATCTGCCTATGCTGTAGGATTTAATTGATGCCTTAAGACGCAAGACGCGTACATTTGTTTTTGTCCCTGTTATGATGGTTACATTGTATGTAAACCAAATCATTTTGTTCTTAGGAATTCGTCTAGGGGGAAATGCACTTGGTGAGATTGGGATTCCTGATAAGTTAGGAAAGAATTCTTACAGGGAATTTGTATGCGAAGAGATGCATCAAAGGCAAGGCTTCTTTACGGGGACTTTTAGATTATAAATTCGCTCTATTTAATGCGTGAAGCATTAGCGAACTTAAGGAAGTTGGGTAGCAGTTATGGGGGTTTTTCAGGTAATTGGGCCGTGGGGTTTGGCGGAACCGCCACATGCCTGCCCGGAAAATCTCTTGTGACATGATTTATGGAAGGAAACAGCGCGGCAGACCTTTTTTGCGATGGAGGTTTGGCGTAGACCAGGACGCCCAGAGTCTGGGAATGCCAAATGAATGACATCGGCTCGAAATCGAGACCGGTGGAGAGAATTGTTAAATAAGGCCAAGACCGGATCCCGATTGTAGTGCCGATGATGATGATGATGATGACCACTTTCGGGAATGACTATCGTACAAAAATATTTGGAAATTTACTTTTCCCGTCGCCAAGTCCATTTCATTCAGGGTAAACCAAACGGTTTTTTTTTTCAAAACAAAAGTTCTTTGATCAAATATTGAATAGGGTTAATGAAACAAGATTTATATTTTAATAAAATACGATCCGTGAATATTTATTTTACAAAAATTATCTCGTCAAAATGTGCCTTGTTATTTTACTGGCACTTAACGCAGAATTTTTTTCAATTGCCCGACACACGTTTGCCCTTACTGGTGGCATTACTTCTCGGATTTTAGAAAGAAGGTTTCTTTGCTTGATTTATGCGGAGTTTATGTTACCTTGTCGGAATATCAATTATTCACAAATAACTGGTAAAAAGCATGTGAAATATGTATGATGCTTTTCCATTATGCTAGAACCTTGTGTTACGGTTAAAAACAACAAAATTATAAACAGACGGTGTGAAAAAGCGCTTAATGGTCGTCATTTATCTCTCTGAATTCACAGAAATTCGGCGACGTCTTTCTTTAAAAAAATACGGCCTAATCCTGTTGTTGAGTGCTCAGTGTGGTTTCCTCGCCGGGTCTAAAGTTTGTCCACTGTCGAAGCAATCTCCTCAAATTTCTGTACATGTTGTGATACGCCGACTACGCGGTGATTCTCTAATGTGATCAATGTGGTACAGAAAAGTTACGCTTGTGAAGAAGTTGGCTAACCTAATAAGCAATCTCCGTTATTTCCCTATTTGCTATTTTATTGTTACAATCCAGCCACTGCAAATTAAAGTCTCTCAATATAAACATGAAGACGTCGTGCATTAACGTCAAACAGACTCGGGAATGGTCAAGCAAAGGCTTGATGTTTTCGCAGAAATCAACATTCGGCCTTTAGTTGCTTTTACAAGCCACCCAACCCCCCACAACACAGGGCTGAAAAAAAAAAATAAATTTCAGAAGTGTCTAGTTGAATTTGTTGGTTCATTTATTTTCACGCTTGCATTTTAGATAAACTAAGTCATCGTTGTGTAACACTTGAAATCTGATTGTTTTGAAGACAATTGAAGTTCACTTTCGCTTCGATCCACGCAGCCACTTTAAGTAATAGTCCTTCGGAAAGCTTATTTCCCATCAGCTGCAGGCCAATTGGTAGTCCATTCTTCGACAAGCAAATTGGAATTGAAATGGCCGGAACTCCGGCCATATTAGCTGGTTGAGTACAGAAATCTTGGAAGGCACATTGATCACGATTACTCTGTGATATAAAGTCTTTATACAGCGGGGCGTCAGTTAGAGTAGTCGGTGTAAGGAGGACTTCTGTTGATGTGAATACATTATCAAAGTCATTTGCGATGAGACGACGTACCCTCAAAGCTTTTTCAAAATATTTTTCATAGTTTCGACGGAGAAGAAAATAGTTTCCTCCAAGTATTCTAGTCTTGACAACAGTATTGAAACCTTGGGCTCTTGACTGAGCATACAACTGCTCTGTGCTAGTTTCGTCGTCTGCCCTTAGTCCATACTCAATACCATCGTAGCGAGCCATGTTACTACTTACTTCGCACTGATTAAGAATCGAGTATACAAATATCGACGCTGAAGTATTGGGCATAGAAACCTGTTTCACCTGAGCTCCTCCATCTTCGAGAATATCCGCAATTTTCATCCAAGCGGCGCGGACGTCATCTGACAAACCAGTGCAGTGGTATTCCTTAGGGATACCGATTCGTACATTATGCACATCAGAGTCGCGAGGAGATGCCAGATTTACATTAATGTAATCTCTTTTTATTGTCGTTGAATCACGAACGTCGGGACCAGCAATTGCATTTAAAATTACTGCACAGTCGTCAACAGTGCGTGTGAGAATACCCGGAACATCCATGGAATTTACGAGAGGAATCAATCCGTGCCGTGATACAAGTCCATAGGTTGGTTTAAGTCCTACCACTCCACAATATGATGCTGGATTCCGTGTTGATCCACCAGTATCCGAACCTATAGCCCTGCGACATAATTCTCTTTTTTTTTTTGAATGATTTAATAACAAATTTATAATCTTACGCAAAACAGATTCCTGATGCAACAGCCGTTGCTGAACCACCCGAACTTCCACCGGTTATCCGAAAATCATCTTCGGTGAATTTTTCACTCCAAACATTCTTGGTTGGGCCATAAATGGAGTCTACAGTTCCCGAGCCCATTCCAAATTGGTCGAGGTTTGTTTTTCCGATTAAGATTGCCCCAGCCGCTAAAAGCCGCTCATAAACAGTTGCATTATACGTTGGCTTGAATACTTTTAGCATCCTAATCAACAGGATGACGTCAAGTCAATGAATCTTTTCTATGCCATGTATTTACCTTGATGCACAGGTAGTTTCAATGTCCTTTGTGCAAAAATTGTCCTTCATTGATATTGTTACACCATCGAGAACACTTAGGGGTTTTTCTTCTGTAAAACGGAGCATAGACTCACGCACCTGGTGAAAGGCAGTCTCCGGCAATAACCGCACAAACGCATTTAGAGATCTCAGTTGCACTGCCTCCGCTAAAGCACAGTCGACAATATGCTGAGGGTTAATCAAACCATTTGCGTAACTGCCCGCCAACTGGAGGTATTGTTATGAAATTCTGCTTACCCATTAATAAATTCAACTACTTACTTCTTTGATTGATTGCTGCACATGACGATTCATTGCTACATGAGTGTTTTAACAAGTTTGGATAAATAGCTGGGAATGCAGATGAAATAGACGAAGAAATACTCAGAAACTCTTTCCATTCCCCATTATGTTTTACTAAACAGATGACAGCTCAGCTGTCAAACTTGATGTTTCAAAACGAAGTCGAAGTGCATTCATTACTAGTTCCACGCTTATTATATGATATGGTTTTCATTTTTCAAATTTAAACAGTAAAATTATTATAAACTTATAGGGTTTGCGACGATAGTGAAGAGCAAGTGATTCGAGCCGACGCTATCACGGTTAGAAACACTAAAAGATAGAACCAAAGGTCTTACCCATCAGGCCACTGCCGCTTATGTGAATTTGATTCTTAAACTCAAATACATTCGACTAATGTGGTAATAGTATATTATTGCTATGGTATACAGCTTTAATGGATGTGCTTTTGATGGTGTTGTTTATTTACTAGTCGTGTGTGTATCTGCTAGAAACGCCACAAACTGACTTGAACAAATAAATTTGAAATTTGAATTATATTATTGTTATATCGTCGATTTATTTGTTTATCATACTGTAGCGAGCTTAGGGTTCGCTGGATTAATTATTTAAAATAAATAAGAGCCGTTAAATCGATTTTGAATTAATATAACACTTTATTAGTCCGTTAATCACAACCGTTACTTTTACCGTACACAACTATTTCTTGATTTATCGCTTCCGTACTTATCCCGCCTTTTACTTCTTACTTATCGCTTGCTTCACTTTCTTACTCATTACTTTCTACTTATTACTTCTTACTTCCGCACTTATCGCTTGCTTCACTTTCTACTTCTTACTCATCCCCATGATCTGTGTGCGACGTATTTATACCGTTTCCTCACATTCTGATTCGGTATTTCGTTTCCGTCCGTTCCATAGCCTTGAATGTTTTATTGTTGATAGTCTCCAGTTTTTCAGTACTTTATAGAATATTCTAGTACTTTGTTTCGAACTTTCTCGAATATTCTAGTACTGATTGTCATATGCGTCACAATGCTATTTATTCGTGTTTGTTCGAGGGTGGGCTGAAAAGTTTCCGACCTAACAAAGATACAAGAAATTTTTTCTTAAAATTTATTTTTATTTTTCTACATAGTCCCTTTGTAACTCTACATACTCCTCCCAGCGATGCTCCAATCTCTCTAACCCATCCAAATAGTACTCGGCGTTTTTCTCTGCAAAATAACTGTTCACGAAGATGAGTGCCTCTTCATTTGACGAAAATCTCTGTCGCATGAGCGCAATTTTTAGGTTAGGGTACAAAAAGAAGTCGCTTGGGGCTAGATCTGGTGAGTAGGGGGGATGGTCAAGCAGTTTGTTGCGGATTGGCAGTTGGATGTGCTGGAGAAATCTAGTAAATTCGCAGTATACCAAGTAATTATGCTCAGTATGCTCCTGTAATGGTTTTTGCTTTTGACGTGACAACGTCTTATAAATCGGTATACCTTGGGAGGCATTCGGAAAAAAGTTTGTAGCGTTACGATAACGATAACCGATAACGCACAAGCCGTAGTGAGCGAGAGCGCGACTCTCTTAATTGCTCCTAAATCAAATGCAGAGAGACAACGGGAATACAGACAGCGCCTTGCACTGTCGAGAACAGCTGTACAGGTTGAAAGTGTAAAAACAAAAAATACACAGAGACAACGCGAATACAGGCAGCGCCTTGCAGCATTAAATAAATCGGATATAGCTAAGAGAAAATTGTCTGTTCATAGTGGTTTAACAGCGGCAAGATCAAACAATGTTCAAGAACTACAGGTTGTAAACCTACAACAGCCTTCAGCAGCAGAACCCGTGTGTTTTACAATACAACCAGTTATATCGGCGCAAGAGGTATGGGACATGAAATGGAACAAATCGATATCAAGATTTAAATTGATGTTTCTTGACAATGACTTTGGGTATGCTTGCTCTGTTTGCGATAGACTTTGGTTTGAACGCGATTTAAAACCGATCACAGTGCAACAGATGAATGTAATTTCGGACTGGCACACAAAAGAAAATCGACAACTGTGTCCTGACGAATACACAGTAGTTTGCAATACTTGTAAAATTTCGTTAAGCAAACCAAAATTAATGCCTACACTTGGAGGCATTCGGAAAAAAACACTTTAATTTTGATTTAATAACTTGTATATTCAATGTTACATATTTAGGATACGTTGTCACGAATATAATGTCCGAGCGCCTTGCGCCCAGACAACCATTTTTTTTTAAGATAATCGATTAAGATAACTCCATGACTATCCCAAAAAACAGTCGCCATCACTTTCCCTTCCGAAAAAATCATCATCACCATCGGCACTACCACCGGGATCCGGTCTTGGCCTTATTTAACAAATCTCTCCACCGGTCCCAATTTCGAACCGATGTCATCCAGTTTGGCACTCCCAGGCTCTGGGCGTCCTGGTCTACGCCATCCCGTCATCGCAGACAAGATCTACCGCGCTGTCACCTTCCATACATCCCGCTACAAAGGATTTTCCTTAATTAAATATTGAGAACAATGGTTTGGATACAATATCAAAAATTGTGGGTGGGCCCCTAAATGTGTGAAATGTAAATATCCACACGGCCTAGTAGAATGTCAACGTACTGGGGAAGAGGACAGTCAAGCATATTGCAATAACTTCAACCAAACTGGACTTGCCGCGAACTATCTTCGCTGCCCAAAATACAATGCCCAACATGGGATTTTATGTTTATGTTTTGGTTTTGATTTCAGATTTTATGTTTATCAGTTAATTAAATATAATTTCTGTTTGGATTGAAGTGTTAGTCGAAACACATGTAAACGAATATATATTTTGTATATATAGTTTTCATGGTTAAGAGAATGCATATATTTATTACGGTTGTAAATTGTTTTTATTTTGGCTGGTTTCTCAGTGGAAAAAATGCGAGGGGAGAGGGTTACTTCCTAACAGAATCTTGATAGGTGGCGATCTGAACGCGAAACACACGGTCTGGGTAGACTCTTTTATAAATCTCAACGACATGATGTTTTTCAACTGGTTAGATGAACCATGCACAAATATAATACGGCTCTGTACTGATGGGCCGACATACCTCGGTGCTTCCTATCTGGACCGCTACCTGGTCTCACCACACTTGTTAAGCTAGGACGTCACTGTAAAAACGAAAGATTCCATTACCACCACACGCTCCTCAAAACGAACCTTATACAGACGGACATTGAGATAAATGAGCTAAAGAAATAACGATCATTCAAAAACACCGGCCGGCATTGATTCCGAATTGATTCCGAATGGACGTAGACCATAACCTCTCAAAAATCCTGTGGGTTGTTGTCCAAATTAGAAATAACCTTTAAGCATTCAATATATAAGAACATTTTCCAAAGTAACCAATGAAAATACAATACTAAATAAAAGAATGAATTGAAACAGAAAAGGAAAGTTATTGTGGATTCAAAAATAAATGTACTGGGTAAATCTAGTATGTTCACATCTCCCTCCCATTTGCCAACTGTCACCCGCCAGCTGACAACTCATCGGTGACAGAAAGGGGAGGCCACAAAAACATCAAATTTAAAATCTCCACTCAACTGACTTTTTACAACCTCTGAAGCTGGTTTACTTTTTTCTCTGCGACATCTGTGGGCCCTGCCGTTTGGACGCCGCTCTGGATATGACTGATCAACCGTTGCTGCCGTTTACGTCCGTTCTGTTCTACATCCCACTCAACTGCCGTTTGGACACCGCTCTGAACGTGATTGATCATCCGTTGTCGCCATTTACATCCGTTCATTCCTACTTCTAACTCGACTGCCGTTTGGGCACCGCCCTGAACATGACTGACCGACCGTTGCTGCCGTCTACCTCCGTCACCGCATGCTCCGTAGACGACACCTCATCACCTCCGCATCTACCAACAAAAGTCATGATTAAAAATTAAACTCGATTGTATTTCAATAATCCAAAGAAAGTAATCAAGAAGTCGTTAATGGATAATAATTTATAGTGAGAATTAAGTAAATTTTAAATATAGTAAATTAAATTTTGAAAATCAGGGATATCAATATGGAGAATCAGCAAAGAGTAGGAAATCAAAAATGAAAGCATGATCATGATTAAATAAAATAAATTAATTCATTATAAAACATTCAAATAAACAGAAAGAAGTTATAATTAAAAGCGAAAGTTAAATTAAACAAACAATTATAACAAAAATGAAAAGAAAAAGAACAAATAATAGACTAATCTCAAATAATATAAACAATAAGGAAAGGAAAGGAAATGAATATAAATAAATAAAATTTATCAAGTGAAATCAATCAATAAAAAGGTAATTAATAAAAGGAAAATAGAAGAAAAGGAATTAATTTGAAATACAAGAGATGAACTCTCCAATAATAACCGGAATAAATATGTTAAATGTAAACGGGGATTAACCGTCAAACGATTTTTGACACTAATACTTGATTGGATAGGTTCGGCCCTTAACAATTTTAAATATGAAAAGATTGACAATTCGAGAACGTATTAAAGTTATTCAAGTTTATTATGAAAATGGGTGTTCAAATGTAAATACATTTCGTGCACTCCGCAAATTCTTTGGTCAACATAATCGACCAACGGAGAGTGCCATTTCAAAAATTGCTGCAAAATTTGAAGAAACTGGGTCGGTAGCAGATATAAAAATATTGGTGCGTGCTCGTGCCCGTCGTTCAACAGAAAAGATTGCTGCGGTTCGTGCGAATGTGGCCAAGAATCCAAACACCCCAATTCGTCATCGAGCGCAGGAATTGAACCTCTCAACGACCACATTACATCGAATTTTGAGAAAGGATCTACTAGGAGAAAAGAAATCGAAAATAATAAGCAGCAGGAAGGAAACTACAAAAGAAAAGATAACTACGGGAAAGAGAAACGACAAAAGTTGAGATATTAAACAAACGGATAAAACTGATTAGCAAATTATTAAATAAGTAAAAGATAGTAATAAAAAAAAAGAAGATGTATGGTGTGATATTTTGAAAATATCTATTGTACTATCATCTGTTACGTTCCCTTGCTTCGATAGCATTAGATCATAACGATCAATTTAAGTTAACGTCTTCTTAGTCATTTAGTGGCGTTTCTAACTAGCATTGGCACTTGGCGATCTCTGAGTTGAGAATTTAATTTGCATTGCTGATGCTCATTTCATATCATTCACTAACTTTTCCATTCAGGGCACACTCATCACGTCAAGTGCCAAGAAATAAGTACAAGTTTCAGTGACCAGCTGCACAGATCGGAACTACAGTCTACTTTGTGTGAGAATGCGTCATAAAAAAATTTGTAAACATGCTTTATAAGCAGACTATCACACGAATCGGGGATTTCTAGACCTAAGGAATGGAAGACGGCCATGTAAGGAATACCAAATCAGATTGAGAATACATAACAAATGACTAAAGACTTTTCTGTTGAATTTTGAATTGGCTATTTAAAAATCTTCGAAACGTAAATTTGGTTTTACGTTCACATTCACATCAAATAAATTTTGTATATTTATTTATTTATTATTAACAAGTAATTCAGAATTACATATCAATAAATTAACATAATGAGCCTAGCAGCTGAGACTATTGGCTCAGTACTTTTAAATTATAATTCCCCGCGATGCTAGATAGTGTTACGGTGGATTGGCCTGTATCTATTTTTGTATAACTTCAACGAGTACTCCTAGATTCCCCACCTACTCTATTAGATGTCTTAGCATATAATGTGCAACCTTTGGGTTATCCTACAACGAGTTTATAATAATAAATATATTTAACAATCGATTTTCTCTTAGAAAGAACCAAAAATGTCCCTTCCTGCATCTGCTATAATAGGTTAATTCAATTCCCTCAACTCAGAGTCCATATATTCCAATATTCGCAGACAACACATCCGATTGTTCGTTAACAAGTTTTCTCCAGATATCCTCCTCCTCTCAGAAACGTGGCTTAAACCAAACTCCCGGGTATCTATCCCTAATTATACACTTGTTTCTAATCCACGAACCACTGGACCTCGTGGAGGTACTGGAATTCTAATACACAAGAAATTCCAATTTTCCGAAATTAGGTTCACCAATATAAATAATATTGAGTACACGGCAATTAAAATCTTTTGCAATAGCAACAAAGTGCTTGTATTGTCGTCCGTATACATTCACCCTTCTCGAGAACCAAACTTCCCTAGTTCCGACATCACAGATAATCCAACAGTCTCTACCTGCACCTTTCATAATAGGAGGAGATTGGAATGCTCGGCATACTTCATTTAACGACACTAAGTGCAATAAATACGGTTGCCAACTTCTAGCACTCCTTCAACTCCATCCATATATCTGTGCGGACTGTCCATTACAGCCAACACGTATCTTCAATACTACTAAATCAACAATCGATTTTATTCCTAAAATCCGTAGACGTCTACTCACCTAACCTCCCTACAGTATCCTTCGAATTCCCTTCCGATCATGGGTCCGTCCACACCACTGTCCAAATCCCAGCCCTCGAACCATGTTACTCATTCAATCCGATCCCGAATTTCTCCAGGACAAACTGGAAAAGAGTCAATAGGGACATTGTTGCCAGTTTTACAGATTATACTTTGCCAGAGACTTCAAATCTACTCCATGATGAAATTGATCAAGCAGCCTTAAGAATAGAGTAAATACTAAAAAATGCCCTCTTCAGCCACATACCTACATCCATCCCACATAATCACATAGAAAAACCTTTACCCAACATCCTTACAAAACTGTTACGCGTAAAAAAACAGCTTAGACGAAAACTACATAGCAGTTACTCCCCTTTTATTACAAATCAAATCCAACTCTTGATTACCCTGATAAATGGACAACTAAAACAATTTGCCGACCAGGCTTACACGTCTATACTTAAAAATATTAAACCCAATCGTGATTTATTCAAAAATATCAACAGACTAACGAGTCGAAAATACAAACCCCGAATCGATTATATTATCAACCCTACTAACAGTCACCCAGTCCAATCAGATATTGACATAGCAAACTGTCTAGCTAATCACTTTTATAAAATCCACAAACAACACGACTCCCTCTCAGTCTCCAATTTTCAAGGTACTGTAAACGACTACATCTCACGCACAATGATCCCATCCTTCACCCCTTTCATTGCGGAATTCAACGAAATAAACAAAGCGTCTCATCCTCTGGATAATGCGATCTTCCTAACAACAGGCGAATTATCTGAATTTATAACATCATGCAACAGCAAGAAGTCGACAGGCTTAGATGGAATTCCAAACCTTCTTTACAAAAGACTTCTCCCGTCAAATCTAGTCCCTATTCTTGTTCTTCTCAACCACATAATTAACGCATCACATTTCCCAGACAACTGGAAAACCACGGTTGTAGTCCCTATCAATAAGTCCAGCCCTTTCAAGAACCCCAGCAACTATCGTCCGATATCGTTATTAAACACATTAAACAAGATACTGGAATGCCAGATATATCGAAATCTCCTTTCATTTGCTAATGACAACACTATTATCCCGAATTCCCAGTTTGGCTTTCGCTCACAACACTCCACCTGTCATGCTCTGTTAAAACTAACGCACGATGTCACAACTAATCTTCAAAACCAAAGCCCGACGGTCTGTATCTCTCTCGACATATCTAAAGCATTCGACTGTGTTTGGATCTCAGGACTGCTTTATAAGCTGCACTACATATTTGGATTAAACACCCACACCACCAAACTTCTCACTTCCTATCGCTCTGGTAGCAAATTCATGGTCAAAATAAATTCATCTATCTCCCAGTCGTATAATATAACCGCAGGGGTTCCGCATGGTTGAATTCTTGGACCTCTATTATACCACCTCTATATTTCAGACATACCGTAGCCTCAATTACCCAATACCGTAATATTCAATTACGCTGATGACACCATAGTCTACTCCAGCAGCAAATTTGTAAAAGAGGCAAGAAATCGCATTAATAACTTCCTCCCGTGAGAAAACCCAACTTGTAGTGTTTAAGTGTAAAAATAAGCACTGCACAAATAACACAAGGCGCACCCACAACAAAATTAGACTCAAACTAAATAACACCCAGATAAAATCTTCTAAAACTTTAAAATATCTGGGAATAACCTTTTTCAATGACCTTTCATTCTCCAACCACATTAAAAATACTTTATGTAAATCCACAATACAACTGAATCTCTGTAGAAGAGTGGGTTTCCACAACGGTCTCTCTCTCCCTCCGAAATTGGGTCCAGTTTCGGCGTATCTCTTCCCTCCAGATACGACTGGTTTTTCCACCCGAATAAAACCGGATACTGCAGGATTGGCAGGCTGTCAATAAGTAACAGCAACCCCATCCAATCAACAAAACTCCATGCCCCCCGTGGTCTCCCCGTGGCTTCCCCCTTCTCAATTACAAACCGTCCCCAGCCAACGCGTACTCGCCCCTCTCCCCGCATACCCCGCCCACCCCAACCCAATCCAAAATTGAGCAGATCCCTAAAATATCCTGCGCCAAACCACATTCAAACTCCTCCCCCTTGCCCCAATCACGACGGCCACCTTCATTCTATACCCACCCCCTCATCCGCCCGTAATAAAGCCCCCCGTAATAATAATAAAACTTCCCGCCCTCCTCTTCGACCTCAAAACAGGTGCGAAGTATTCCAACTTCCACAGGTCACACACCCCCAACCCCCCTCCCCCCCACCAGAACACGCCTCACTCATCCACAGAACCCAACTCGAGGCCGCCCCCTGCACCACTCCTTCCCGCACCCAGATCTCGCTCCCGTCCATCTCGTCCCTCACCTAGACCTTTAATCGACCCACTCATACCACCGTCTGTCAAACTCACTCAGCAAACCCTTAATTCTTCTGACAATAGGTATGCTTTGTCTAAATTTAGGAACAAAATGACCTACGAGAATGTCCGCCTCTATCTTTTATACCTCCACGACAAATCTGACTCTGTCTGTTATGAAGGTAAAACGAAAACCAGCGTAATGGCCCCCATCCAACAGGAAGGTCTACCCACCGCTTTTCATACCCTTCGCAGCCTGTTCGTCAAGTTCCATAAAAATCTCAATATACTCCCTAATAAAGTGCTTAAAGATCTCTCAGCATTTCGCCAGTATATCGACAACAAAATGACCTATCCCATTAATGACAAGCACTTTTGACCCTAATCATTCGCCTCCTCGTGCCCCGTATCATCTCAATACCCCCAATATGTTCCCCCTAACCGTCTATTATCTGAATGTTAGAGGTCTCCGCTCCAAAACACCTTCGACACTGAAAAAGGCACATTCCCTACCTTTCGACATATACGCTCTGACTGAGACCAACCTTATCCCCAGTATTAACAGTCTTGAACTATTTCCTCCCTCCTTCAATGTTTTTCGCGATGACAACGCTCATCGAGAAGGTCCCAATTCCCCATGCCGTGGAGTGCTGCTTGCCACTTATAATAGAATCGCTTCGTCTCTAATTGCCATCTCTTCTTCCCCGGATCTTGACTTCGTTGCAATAAAACTCGACAAGCGCCCTAAGTCTCTTTTCATTATGTGTTTCTATATACCTCCTTCACGACCCGTCGTGTCATACGAACTCGTAATAGAAGCGGTAGATAACCTAACCGAGTTGAGCACCTCCCTAGACGATATCGTCGTTCTTGGCGATTTCAACCTCCCCCATCTCCAATGGACATTGGCTGACGAACAAGCCTTCTACGTCTCAAACCCTATTAGTTCCAAGGAACGTATTTTTATAAACGGTCTCACCGACTCATGCTTCCATCAAATAAGGTATGTCCCAAATCATATGGGGAGACAACTGGACCTCGTGTTCACAACGGACCCACACAAGTCTTCAGTCGCCCCTAGTCCACACGCCCTCTCTCCAATTGATTATTACCACCCACCGCTGCTCTTATCCCCATATCTTGATCATGTAACCCACTCCTCTGTACCTCACGACAGCTTTTCCTACAACTTCCACAAAGCTAACTTCCTCCTTTTAAATGAGCATCCTAGCAAAACAGCGTTTCGCTTTGATCATCTGGGGGTAGAAGAAGTTACTGCCACTCTCTATAAGGAGATCTACTATGCCATCGCCCTATATGTACCCTATTCTCGTCACAGGTCATCGGTTTCATCGCCGCCATGGTACAACCGTACACTCCGTACTCTTCGGAACAAGAGAAATAACTTGTGGAACATTTTCCCCAAAACGGGTTCCATCCAACTCTACTCCAACTATCTCGGTTCCTTTTATAAATTTCCCGACCTCTACAACTCCCTATACTCCAACTATCACACAAAACACAATACAACTTGATCAATGATCCCAAATCTTTCTTCCACTTTATAAATTACAAACCTAAATCCGACGCCTATCCTAACTCCCTTTCTTATGGCACGACTACTTCAACCGACCCCCTAACTATTGCCAATCTATTCGCTTCGTTTTTCAATAAATCCTTCACAGACATATCCTTTGAGCCCAATCCGTCTTACTTCAAAGACTTGCCCGAATTCTCCCTCGGCCCCTTTCACCCCCCAAATTATTCAGCATTACGTAGTTGAGGAGAAATTAAACTTACTCAAAGACGAGTTCAGCCCAGGTCCTGATGGACTCCCAACTGTTTTTTTTTAAAGAAATGTTCCTCTTCTCTTTCTCTCCCGATTTCAAAGATAGTCAATCTATCCCTCTCACAAGGTATCTTCCCTAGTATCTGGAAATCCTCCTATGTCATCATCATCATCATCGGCACTACAACCTGGAACCGGTCTTGGCCTTATTTAGCAAGTCCTGAGGCTTGTTAAATTTTCCATAATGATTTATTTTTTCCGGGCAAGGTCATTAGTCTTGCGCCAGAGGCTCCCTGACGGGGAATCGAACCCCGGTCTCCCGCATGACAGGCGGGTATACTAACCAGTATACTATTGAGGAGCTCTTCCTATGTTACCCCCATACATAAAAAGGGACCTAAAAACGATATAGGCAACTACCGCCCAACCACCAAACTGTCTCTAATCCCTAAACTGTTCGAAGGGATTCTTTACAACGCGTTATCTTTCCGTTGTAAATCCATCATCTCACCCAACCAGCATGGTTTCCTTGTGGGTAGGTCGACCACAACCAATCTGATCGAGTTCTCATCCCATACTCTCCGTGCCTTAGAGAATGGCAACGAAGTCGATGTAATCACCACCGATTTCAGCAAGGCCTTTGACAAAATCTCCCATAATCTCATCCTTTTTAAACTGTCCCCCCTAGGCTTCGAACCCCTATTGATCAAGTGGTTATCTTCTTAGCCTCCCTGTCCAATGCTTTTCTTCCCAAATCAGGGGTTCCGTAAGGCAGTCATCTAGGTCCCCTCCTATTTATCCTTACCATCAATGACGTTGACTCCATTATTAAATATTCATCCATCTCCCTCTATGCAGACGACGCCAAACTCTACAAAATGATCATCTCTCCTCTCGACTCCTCACTTCTCCAAGCGGATCTCGACAGCTTCTCAACTTGGCGGCGTAATAACTGCCTTGATCTCAACGTTGTTAAATGTCACTCCATCACCTTCTCCCGCGACCCCCCCCCCCCCCCCCCCTCCCCATCCCAACTTCCTGCTCAATCAGCAGATATCACCTGTACCCTCGATACGTGTCCTCTTATTTGGGATCTTATTTGACAGGGAGCTTAGCTTCATCCCGCATATTGATGATATTATTCTTAAGGCCAACTGTGCCCTGTAACGTTTTCCGCCACAGAAATTTATATATATCAAATGGGTTACCTGTCGTTCTTCCCGCTCCTTGCATTGGGCATCTAATACTTCGTCTACAGAGATTTCCTTTAGCGGCAGCTTGGACTCTTCTTTTCGATCAATTTCGCCTAGAAGCACTGAATCCTCTCTATGGTCCGGTGTAAACTAAGTTGGCAAATTGTTCTTTGATAATGTTCTGGTTCTCCGGACAAATTGTTAAACACACGTCGTTTCAGGAAAGTTTCAATAATAATCTCGATTTATTATCTTTCTTTCTTCCTTAATTCTTTATTCTCCATTTTGGCACACAAATTCGTTACTGAATTTTGTCGCCATGATCCCAAACAATTTAAATGTTACTTCTTACAAAGTCGGAGTCTTTTTTCTGCACTCAATATGAATCAACTTTTTTATTTTTACAATTTTTATTTCTTACTTTTTACAACTTGAACTTTTTACTCTTACAATTTTTCAATTTTTCAAAAACGGGACGTTGCAGTTCTTTTTTCTCTAACTGTTCACTCTCAATCCATCATCATATCTTTTCTTCAACGGAACAAAACTTTTTTCAACCGAACAAACTTTCTGTTCTTATTTCCTGCTATGTACAGTAAAAACCATTCTCTCTCTCTCTATCTCCTTCCACTCCGAAATGGGATCCAGCTTCCACACGATCCACAATCGAACAAAAATATGTTCGTACATTCAACATGTGGATCGTGTGTTTTTTCACCACCTTACCATCTATTATTATATTACACATACAAACGATGGGGATGGCGGAAGCCGCACGTAACAGCCCCTGGGTTTGTGAAACGCTGGTCTTAAGAATTCTCTAATCCTTACGTTCCCCGTTCTCTCTACATAGCCTTCGTCCGCCCCCTTCTTGAATGCGCTAGTCAGGTCTGGTCTCCATACTATTCGTCCCATATCCGTAGAGTCGAAAGCGTGCAACGTCGTTTTCTGCGCTTTGCCCTCCGCGGACTGATCTGGGAGAATCCTCGGATTCTCCCCCCATACATAAGCCGGATCCATCTGATTAACCTCAACACACTTGAGGAGCGCAGAACTCATGTCGATATCCTTTTCATCCA
The DNA here is from genome assembly GCA_963931805.1 of Microdon myrmicae. Taxonomy (NCBI): domain Eukaryota; kingdom Metazoa; phylum Arthropoda; class Insecta; order Diptera; family Syrphidae; genus Microdon; species Microdon myrmicae. The sequence goes on along the minus strand of OZ007499.1, from coordinate 40,100,886 downwards.
CCGTCTCCTTTCAGGCGCAATCAACTGCCCACGCTTGCTATCCATCATTGCACTTCACACTAACCCCCGTAACCTGCGAAACCCTCGTCTCTTCTATCTGCCCACCCACCACACTTCTTACGGCTCTAACGAACTCATTTCGCGAATGCTGAGGTGGGCAAACTCTTACCCCACCTCCTTCGATTTCCACCATACATCTACTGCACTCAAACTTCGTCTCCTCTCTTTCCCCTCCTGACCTTGCCCCACCCACAGTCTATCCCCTCACAACCCGTACTTATTCCAATGCATATGCCGTTCACTGTTCATTTGCCACCCCCACATACACTCGCTCTTCTCCAGCCTACTACCTCCCCTACCTTCTCCCTCCTTGTTTTTTTTTCTTATTTTTATATTTTTTAAATATATGTTTTTTGAATTATATATATACCTAACATCTTTTTTTTTTGAATTACTACATTAGTTTTAAGTTAGCTTATAAGAATTATATTTAGTGTAATTAGTTTGTATTAAGCCGAATAAATAAATTAAAATAAATTAAAATTAAAGTCAAACTGCTCATCTATAAACAAATAATCAGACCCACACTCACATATGCGTGTCCACTGTAGTATCATATAACACCAGTCCAAATGGAGAAGCTACGCACTTTCGAAAGGGAATGCTTCAGGCTGGTCACTGGCCTCAACCGACAACCCAACTCTTACAAGTATTACAATAGCAGCTTGCTATACAATCCCCCTAATATTGACCGTCTCGATAGACGCTTCCTAGAGCTGTCTATCAAATTTATTGAAAACCTCGCAAATAATCCCAACCCCATAATAACTTCACTACTACCAACTCCTCTAGATAACAGGGCTCACTGTCTGGATTGTCTCCACACCAGAAGTCTCTTCACCTCTGGAAGATTGGTTAATGACTCCAACGAGGTAGTATACCATAACACCGAGCTGGCACCCAATCAGTTCAAATACTGTAACATACAACCATTCTCCAACATTCTGCGTTTTAACGAACAACCTGAAAGTGCTACCGCACCTGAGACCACTAACTGACCATATCCCACGCCAACCTACTTCCAACCTCCTTAACCATCAATCCCTATATTCCCCAATTCACAATAGACATTATAATATTAATTAGGTTAAACTAGATTAAGTTAGAGTTAAGTCAAGTATTAGATTAGATTACATTAAAAAACGTCCTGGTTTTCTAACCTTTTCCAGGAAGGCTATCAATATTAAAACCTATAATACTCGAATAGTCATTCACACATTCAGTTATGTTTAAAAAATGTGTAATGTATTCATGTAAACAGTTGTATCACCAGAATTATAAGTTAGCTGTAGTACTTAATGTAAACATTGATTATTGGTCAAATAAACACAGTATGTTAAAAAAAAAGGTTAATTCAAAGCCTTAATTCAAACGATAGCATGGAAAAGAACTTCTAATAAAAAAAAATAAACTTCGATTACCTGTAGTGTAGAACTCAGATGAGTCCGACCGCTGAGAAGGTCGACAGATAATTGGCCAGGGTGTCATTCTGTTGACTGTGAAACGAGCAGAACTTAGGATCGTGGAACTCAGCTTGGGTGAATGAGGCTTCATGATAACCAAATGTATGTTAACAGCAAAGAAGAAATGTTGGAATTGAACGTAGACACGACCCCCATAAGTAAAGCTAACGTCCAAAAGTAGTTTTCTTACAAGGAGTATTAAATGCTATTGTGTATATGCAGCAACATCCGATTTTGGGAGTAGTACATCATATTTTTTCACTTAAATGCGAATGCGTTTAGGAATTAAGACGACATATTCGTTTCTAGAGTGCTGACCGAAAGATAAGATAATCTAGAAATGACTATGAGTTTGAGCACTTCTACGGAATGAGCGTCATAGAGATAGAGGGAGCCCAACTTAGTTACATCGACAACTATGATGTCGAAGGCAGCTGATGATGTCGTTGAGGTTTCTGAGTCCACCGCAGTCCTAAGCAAGATTCACCTGAAATATTTTGTCTTAGGAGTATTCATCATTTCGGTAATCCTGAGAATATATAAAATCCCTTGCGATAAGATTGATTTAGTCTGTGAGCTGTACTTGACTTTAAATACAGTAAAGGAGTGGAGCGATACTTCTGAAAACGTAATACAGATCTGCGGAAGATTTATGTGTAGCTGAGGTAAATAAACCGATGCGAGCGAACATACAGGGCAAAGTCACTGATTCCTTTCAACCCGGCGAAGGCCAGGACGATCCTTGTCCTTGATCAATCCAAGTTGACATGCAGTCTCCACGTGACACCTCTGGATAGCTACTTTGGCACCCGCCAAGTACTGAACCAATGTATGCAGCGACGTCCTGAGAAAGGTTGGCGGAAGGCTAATAACCATGACCGTAAAAACGAATTGTTATGGAAAATTTAACAAGCCTCGGATATGGACCGGATACACGACGACGACCACGGAAATGAAAATGGCTAAACGATTTTAGAATGTTCTCATGGAACGTCCGCTCACTATACAGAACTCGAGCTGCACAGCAGCTAGCCGATGTCCTGTCCGAATATAAGGCTGACATAACAGCATTACAAGAAATAAGATGGACGGGGAGTGGTGTTATTCAAAGAAACAAGTATGACATTTATTACAGCTGTCATGCAAAACACCATCTGCTCGGGGTAGGCTTTCTAGTCAGCCAAAAACTAAAGTCTGCCATCATCGGCTTTAATGCAATAAACGAAAGGCTATGCACTCTTCGCGTGCGAGGCAAGTTTAAGAACATAAGTCTTATAAACGTTCACGGACCTACAGAGGAATCCCCTGACGACGAAAAAGAAGAATACTACACATCGAACGGGCCATCAAGATCAAGACCAAATGGGGCGTCTACTCGACGTTATAGGTTCGCCTCTCCCGAGAGAAGTCTAATAAAAAAAAAAAAAAAAAAAAAAAAAAAAAAAAAAAGATACGAATTGAAAATTATTCTTGGTGATTTAAACGCGAAAATAGGTCGGGAGCCGGTTTTTAGGCACTACGCAGGTTCCCATAGTTAGCATGAGAACATTAATGACAATGGACTACGAGTCATCGAACTGGTAACATCAAAAAACTTGGTCGTTGCAAGTAGCAGGTTTCCGCGTAAAGATATCCACAAAGCCACCTGGGTATGACCTGATGGAGCCATTCGCAACCAAATTGACCACGGGTTGATAGATCGCCGCCACTTCTCGAGCCTACAGGCGGTACGAACGTACCGAGGTGCCAAAGTCGACTCGGATCACTATCTTGTTCGTACAGTTTTCCGAGAGCGAATTCCCTTACGGAGATGTATTGCATCCGCGGATCAGGTTCGAATCAACACGACTGCCTTACGCAATGAGAATACCGGTAACACCTTTGGTCATGCGCGTAGACGCCCTCGAAGAGCTCGAAGGAGAGAGAGTAAGTCCTGGGACCAGAATGCCGGGCGTAGAAGAGAAATGGACACGCTTTAAGAATACTGCCGTTAGTACTGCCAACTCTATCTTAGGCAGTAGTCGTAGAGATCGGAGCGACTGGTTTGATGATGAGTGCAAACTAGCGACTGAACGTAAGAATGCTGCTTACCGGGCAATGCAGCAATCTCGTAGGACGCGGGTACGCGAGGAGAAATACAAAGAGCTCAGAAGACCTGAAAAAAGACTTAACAGACGAAACCAAAGTGCCTGGGAGAAAACCTTGTCTGTGAAATAGAAAAAAGTAGAAAGCGGGACCCGCACCAGGCGCGGAAGTACTACCAAATAATCCACAGTATGACGCGGTACACGCCACGCAGCACTTACTGCAAGGATAAAGAGGGTAATCTGGTCACCGATCCTGAAGGCATTCTGGAGCGATGGAAAGTGCACTTCAATGAATTGCTAAATGGTCAGCTCAGAAGAACTGGAGGCTCTACCAATGCAAGATCAAGACCAAATGCTGCAGCCACCAAACTTTGAAAAAACAGTAAAAGCCATAAGACAGCTCGAATCAAATAAAGGCCCCGGAACTGATGGCATACCCGCTGAGCTGATCAAACAATGAGGGACAGCTTTACATCACGCAGTTCATGAGATCGTGGTGCACGTATGTGAGCTGATGAAATTCCCACCCCACGTGAGTGTTTACGGAACGCTACAACCTGCAACTGCTCAAGAAAAACTTCAACAGTTATTTAGTGGCATGTTGGGGCGCTATAGGTTCACCTCACCTGATAGAAGTATCTATATAAAAAAAAGAGTTTATGTAAAGTGTGCGAACCGAGGATCTAAGACGTCTGCACGTTGTTTGAATTGACGAGATCATGCGACCGCCTGATGAGGGTCGTATTAGGCTGTCAGTATTGGATAGTAATAAGGCTGAGATTTAAGCTATCATATGTTTTACAATCGATGCTCGAGTATGTTCATTTCGTGTTTACTCTGCATACATGTTTTCCATTATTGTTTATTGCATATAGACTTTGCGTGTTTTCTCCAATTGGTTCGTATACATCATGTTGGAGTAGAGCATATCTGCCAGGGGAATGTCTTTTTGAACGTTTAGGAGATGCACTTGTTGGTTGCCACCCCTGTTACGGACCTCGCGTCCATGGCCTCGCCTAACACCCACTAATTCCCACAAATTTCCCCTCTCTGCCTGTAAAGGAAAGAAATATCGTCAAGTAGCTAATTTACATAAACTACTTTATGACATCTGATAGTAGAATCAGACTTCTCCAAATAGAGAAAACAGAAAATGAGATGAGGAGCGACAGTGGATGGTATAGTAGGGAAATACCAACGAGAGTAGACACATACCATGACCAGTCACCTTCACATGAAAGGAACGACACACATCATGCCCCCATCTCAGCTAATAGAGAAACAATGTTAAGGAACAACCCATTCTACTATTGGGAGGATGAACTGGATCCCCCAGAGAAAACAAATAGGGTTTCAGATAGGACCTACGGGGATACACACCAAAACCCCCAGGAGTCAAGACACAGGCAAAATAAGCCTGTAAACGATGGATCTCAGGTAGTAGGGACAAAGAATAGAAACACTAACACTAGGTTCCCAGAACGACCTCACCCTGTTACACGCCCCCAACCTGGGGAAAACCCGTTTAGGTCAGAAACACCACCACATTTGTCTAGAAGACCAACAGGGTCTTAACCCAAGAAGCCAGAGGTACCACGACACCTTCAGAGAGGCGAAGGTGATGATAACAGGGACCACACCCATGGATTGCACGCATGACATGCAGCTTCTGCAATAGGAAAAGGCATTTATACGATAAATGCCTTCGACGCCGGAACACACATGCCTTCGATATGGACACGATGCCCAAGACTGTCGTGCACAAAGCGCACAAATGAAGGCAGATAATCCCGAGCCCCCATGACCAAGGTCGCAGAACCAACGGAAGTCACTCGTGAATACCTCAAACCAAGGGAAAGAACGACCATCCACTTCGAAACAAGCAACAGCGTCGAATCGTAGAGTGTAATGCATTCAATGTTGTTGTTAGTTTTGTGGCCGAAAGGGTCTCACGTGGGACGAGTGCCATTGCAAAGCAATGTGGGTACAATCCCAAAAGCCAACAGATGCACCTAAAGTGGTTAAGCCTGTACTCTGCGACCACACCCCACCGACCTGCACGATCAATACTGAATGGCAGACAGTCCAAAGAAAAAGAAATTTGAAGGACAATATGCAGCCACGCGACAAAGGCGGTCAACAGAAACGAGCCAAGAGCAGTACTAGTTCGAGCAGTACTGAACATTCGGAGACTCGAAAACTGAAACAACGCCGGCGACCCGAGTCGAACCGACGGACGCGTCAACATTGGACAGAAAAAAAGCAACTACCCTCCAAACGCTTTTTGGAAAGGGAAAGTCTAGGGGTTATTGTAACGGTATATTAAAATTACCCCAAAAAATCTCCTGTCGTTTTCAGGTGATTGATAGACTCCATACCGGAATTATCAGCAGATGGGTTGTTAGGGAACGACTTCCTGTCTAGGAACTGTAAAGTTAATGGACCCGGAAACTGTTTGGAATTCTCCCAAACAAAATTTAATCCGGTAAGCTTTTCCATTGAATTTGCAAATGTCAATACATAAGGCAACCAGTCGGGAACCCGTACCAAGGGGATCTAAAGAGGATACCCTACCCAAACAAGGGAAAGGCTGCAAAAACTTGTCAGACTCCAAGTACCGCAACCCCATGATGATATCTGACAAACCGAAGAAAGCCAAAATAGAAGGAGCATTGGTGGATCACTCACCGCCAAACCCTTTGGAGGTAGAAATTTTTCTGAACTGACCGGCGAAATCTGCGGGAACTAGTGGGTGTTAAGCGAGGACATGGACGCGAGGTCCGTAACACCCGTACGGAAGTTGATCTTGTTGCGGGCCCAAACTTTGTTTTAGAATAATGAAGTGGAAGGATATGACCAAGCAAGTTATCACCTGGAGATTTATTTGGGCTTGGTAATGGGCGCTTATAGTGATTATTTGATAGGTTTTGTTGTGGCTGTTGGTATTGCTGTTCCTGCTGTTGATGATGGTGCTTGTGTTGCATGCATATATGACATTAACTGTCATAAATTATACAAAACTAAATTATGATTCCAACAAATGAATTATGTTGCATGCTTATATGACATTAACGGTCATACGTTAAAGTTTTAATACCTTTAAGTCAAAAGAATTCTTTCGGTGTAGCATCTGTGAAACCCTCTCGCACACCTACCTTTTGCTAAACGCAATTTCTCATCATACATATGGTATGACTACACATACATTTTCCATTCCATAACTAAACTTGCAATCCTGCAATTCCCACATTACATCAAGTAACAACTAAAATTGCAATTCTGCAATTCCCACGTTACATTCTAGCGCATGCCTTCTGTTTACATCACCGTGAAACGAATGACGCCTGGATCCGTTGCCCGAAAATTTCCTATAGCCTTGGAGTAAAGCTGCAGCCATAGTAGGTGTAAGGCTGCCATCTCAGGGTGAGTGGCGACAGTATTGCAATGTTGCAGTTTCCATCGTCGTTGGCATGCCCTGCGACTGGGCTGGCATCGGGTAACTGTCTCAAGGTGAACGACGCGATCGTGGGAAGGAATGTAAAATTCGGATTTGATTTTGGGTATATAAAAGGGGTTCTGTTAGAGGCACAAATCAATTAAAAGTGAACCGATCCATTGGAGCAGTCGTTAAACAGACTAACAGGTTGCATCCCTTGCATTGGTACAGCGGGCCTGTTACTCTGCATCAAATAATAAACTTTTATTGAGTAGTTTTGATCTGGAAAGTGTTTCGGGGAATTGTCCCCAAAAGTAAATTAATAAAGCTTAAAATTGTTAAATTAAAAGTCTTGGTATTATTTCAACAATCGCCACTAAATGAAGGACAGGAGGAATCCAATGGGACCCGGATCGGAAAGGATGGACCGCCCTACAACAGTCAGGTAAGGTTTAAGTAGATAACCTCACTATTTGGCGCAGCCGGCATACGCACAGCCGGTGCCATAAAGATAATCTATGTTGATACCTTTTATGGTAAAGCGTGGGCCATACATTTTTGCACATTTGAAACATGAATAGAAATAAAACTATAAATGTTATTTTGCTGATCATTTATTTAATGTAATAATCGTTTATTGAAATTTATTTTTTTTAAATGACGTCGTCGAAATGTGCCCCGTCTCGTCGTTGGCACTCCTGCAATCCAGCCGCCGAACGCTTACCCTGGATCGTTCCTTACGGAAATTTCATCCTCCCGAATTTTCTCATCGCTTCTTCTTGAACGTGGCTCCCATGTTTGTTTAATATTCGTTGTCGATCCCGTTTGCTCGAACTTCTTGATCCAAGCGTTGATTAAATTAACACTTGGACACTCACTTACATGGCGTAATCCGTATTCAATTCTAAATAGGCGTCATACAGTCACGTAGGAATCTGTTTTTGTAAAATTATTTTACACAAAAAGCACGCTGTTGTCCCGTGAAGAGCTCCACCGTGGCTAAAATTGCATGAAGCGACGCACAATTCCCCGCCACTCGCGCGGCCCTCACTCTAACGGTTTTTAAGAAATCAAGTGTTGCCATTTGCAAAAATTTGTGCCCCACACGATATTAAAATTGCAATAATTTTTAGGGGAGTGCGGTGAGATAGGAAGGACTGATGGAGGTTTCGATTGATGAATGTATTGGAGATGAGGGGTTTAATTATGGTTACGCTGAGGCAAAAGTGATTTTTGGTTTTCGTTTGATAATGATTCGGTCATGTCACTTCGGGTTTTCGCTCACTGTAGGTTTTGAGGCGTATTTGGTGCCTGTGGTTATGATGTTCGGGGATCGGAGAATTTTTCGACATTGCTTTTAACAATATCTACATCTGATATATAATCCGCTCTGTTATGTCCCACTTGTTGAGATTTCTGTTATGCGGCAACTATTGATGCACTACTATTATGCCACAAATGACTCGCTATTGCTGACGGCAACCTGATGTTTCCTCCCGTCAGTCGGGCCTGGAGTGCCAGCTGGTGTTGAGGACGCAACCTGCGCGTGGATTTTCAACAACTTCTAATAAGTATTTATTTAATCTACGGCTTGTTATTTGGCGCAATACATGTATGCTTTAAAGTTTATCATTCAATTATAAAAACCGGTAACCGTAGTGCAACGACTTAGGGGCCCGTACTAATTAATGGATACTGAACGATCCATGCACTGCTCGGCATTCCACTGTTATATTTCATACATTTGCTTATGTTTACTAGCTTCTCGAAAACCACATTAATACTTTGAATCATTACGCCAACCGCCAAACCATAGTTCGAATCTCGAGGACGTTGACAATTCAAGGTTGGCACACGACTAATAATTATGCAAACAATGACTTGAGATGAAAGTTAAACGGCTATAAGACTAAGCGTGTTCTTCCTATAATGTAATTGCGTCCTAAGGTTGTGCTGATTTTATGATTCCACTGACGTATTAATGAACATATGACAGAAAGCTATTTACTTAATGATAAAACCATCGGAGACCAAAGTTGGCTGAATGCTGATCTCTGCGATCACGTATAACGATTAACCGTCTTAATGAGCAATTTTCATCAGAAATCGTATTCACTGCGGGAATTCCATGATGCATGGGTAAGAACTTATAAGCATTAATTATCTTATAAAATATAAATATATCTTGGGACAATTTCATGGCCTTCTCAGTTTCTGCCAATATCTCTAGACAAGGCGTAGGTGTAATAGACATCCCCGAATCTCGGTGTACCATTGACTATATTTCCGATATTAAAGTTGTGTGAACTATAGTTATTGTTCATCACTGTGTATTTTTGAATAGATTACTCGTATGTTTACGGCTTAATTATACATATACGAGTGAGCACAAGCTCAATTTGTGACTTATATGTATGATACGAACCACTTATGTCAGGATATAATATCTTTTAATTTTAAATATATAACTAAACTTCTTTGACGCGTGTTTGCAAACGTTTTTTATTTTATTTCAATTTTCAATGCGCATTTGCTGAACTTATTACATATTTATACATTTTGAATAACTTTATTATAGAAAATGTTATAATAATTTACTGGTTTGTCATGAGCTTTTTAAAATACACACTAACGTATTTTATTCATGCCTTACAGCGTAGAATGGTTGTTAGTTCCTAGTTACATAAAGTATTATTTTTCAGTTGCACCTTTCGACTTCCGATTTTGTTTTTTAGCTAGTTACTACATTACAATATATGTGGTAGCCAAAACGGACCTTATGTTTTCAAAATTAAATGAATTACAAAATATTAAATTTTTTTTTATTAGAAATATTGTACAACTATTTTAAAGACAAACTATAGTGAAGACAATGGCACAATGATAATAACCTAGCTCGGAAAAATAAATTATTATGGAAAATTTAACAAATTTTACTTGCTAAATAAGGTCAAGGCCGGATCCCGGTTGTAGTGCCGATGATGATGATGATATTGAAGACAAATGACAATAAACGATATTGTGGTGGTTCCGCCAAACCCCACTGACTACTTACCCGGAGAACCCCCATAACAACAACCCAACTTCCATAGTTTTCTGCTAATGCAATCGCATTAGCACCTGTAAATGCTCCACGCATCAAGTTTATCAAATGTATTCACCTAAAAGCTCCTGGAAGAGAATTCTTACCTTCATGCATTAAATCGCATTTTAAACTCCCTACAAGAATTCTATAAATCCAAATCCCAACCTTACCATAAGCATTTTCCCAAGACGAAGTCCAGAAAACGAAACAATTTGGTTTACATATAATGTAACCATCATAACCAGGGATAATAAACATTACGTCGCCTTTTCCCAGCCTCACCATGTGTACAACAAATCCCTTTACATACACATTGGCTGGCGACCTTTTCTCCCCACGATAAACAATCCGACGCAGCTGCACACAATTAGCGCAAACGACGCTGAAACCAAAACCTATAGCAGAGGCAAATGCAAGTAGGAATTACGTATTTACCATTGGCAGCGACGCCATAAACACCAATTCCCTGTGAATATGCTAAAACCAATTAGCACCATGTTTATCTATCTATCAATACAGCTGCAATGCACATCATAGAAAATGATCTACGCGATCCCTTTGTCTTCCCATATTCCTGGATCCGCTTGTCATGACCTCGCGGCATGAGCAAACAGAAACCCATTAGTAACCAATGAGATACGGCTTGTTTACTTAGCCGAACTCACATCTCATGGATGCACATTATTCCCTTTCTTTGTTTTCAGATTCGTTCTCATGGCTTTGTCCCATGAAAGAACCTAGGTTCACACATACATGTGTACCACTTCGATCTTCTCTACAAGATCTGGTTACCTACCCCCAAGGAGAGACTTCACGTTTCTCTTGGGATAGAAAATGCATCCCTAAATTAAGAGAGCCAGTACCACTGGCCGAATTTCCTTTGCCAGCGAATTCGCATCGCTGAGTCCTCTTACATCCACCGACTGCGCCGGTCGTGACCACTGCTCCCCGGTGCGCATGGGGACGCGATCATTATAAAGTCGAGTAGAGTAAGCGCGTTACCGAGCGAAAAGTAATTTTTCTTGTGCCGCCAGTATAATGCCTTTCAAGTAGAGTACATTGTCTTACATTCTTTTGTGCATACGTTCATCATCAGTGTAATTAAAATCAGTTTGCTGTAATCAAAATAAATACCGAAAAATATGTCGTGAATAAAAGTAACCATTTAATTAATAAACTAACTCGAGTGTTTTTCATTTAACTGTCTTGTGGTGGAGTTTTACTCCTTGTGTTGGTGAACAGTTTTTCTGAAAGATCGGTGGTGTCTCATCGTTCCCCATTGTTACGATTCGCGGATGAACTCAGTTTCTTTTGGTGCCCGGAGAAGTCTAATTTATGATGGAGGAAAGAAGAGAATCGGGGCTGTACGTCGGTGCACAATGCTTCTTCCCCATAATATTACTACCATTTTTCTTCGTCTCGTGTGGATCACTCGAGGAGAATAGATCTCCTTGAGATCAACCGACAACAAAATATAGTAGGCGTTTTATACAGGAGATGTACATGACAGATCATCACCAAGTGATTCTGGACGTATACCACCTTCACCAATCAAGGTGTAACTCTACCTATAATTAGGAAACTCAAATATCAAATAGACCGAACAAATCTGTCTGCTCCAAAGGTTTTTATTAAAGTGACAAAGCTGTGTCAATGGGGTCAATATATGTACCGAATAAAACGAACACACTGTTTCTTCGGCAAGACCTTCTTAAACTACATAGTTTAACATGCCAACTTGATTGGGTCATAATAGGTGATGATGTAAACGTGTAGTGATCATAAATCAATACTCCCATCCAATCCCCATTATTATACCAATTACAGTTTATTGTCCTGTAGGAACCCGGAAGTTCATGACCTCCCCGACCAGACTCCGCCATCGTTCCACGCTTGACCATCTGATACGATCTTCTCAAAGTCAAATCTTACATTGTCCTCCCATCTCCGTCGCGGCCGTCCTGCCGGTTTCTTTCCCGTTGGTCTGCTGTCAAGAATTCTACGCACGGTCCTATCGTTGCCCAATCGCGCCACATGTCCGGCCCATCTTAATCTTCGCGACCTGATCACTCTCACTATTGTAGGTTTGCGGTATAGCTCTTCGAATTCGTGGTTGTGGAGTTATATCCATTGTCCTGCCTCCTCGTCATATTTACCGCCAAAGATACTCTTTAAAACTTTATTCTCGAATAGGCGAAATTTGTTTTCTTCCCGTTTTGTGAGAGCCCATGTTTCGCATCCTTATAGGGCAATCGGCATGTTTATGGTTCTATAGACATGGAGCTTTATATTACGTGATAGCAGTGCGGATTTCAACAGTTTACTCACTGCGTGTCAACTAGCGTTGCCGGAATGCAGTCTTTTGTTAAATTCCTTCGAAATTTCGTTACTAGCCGTCAGTATCGTTCCCGGATATTTCAGTTCTTTAACTTTTTAACCACCAGCTCCACCTGCTCTCGCCGTAACCATGTATTTTGTTTTGTCTTCATTTATTTCTAGGCCCACCTCCTCTGCCGATTGCATGCTGATTTCACAGTTTTTACTTACAGTTTATAGATAATCGCCAGGAACAGCGATATATCATATGCGAGCACTTGTCTGACCCCGTTCAGGGATGGTCCGGCTATGTTGTCTTGTAACTTTCTGATGAGATACCCGAGCACAAGGTTAAAAAGACATGGTGAGAGGCCACCCCCCTGTTTTAGCCCGTCGCGGATTTCAAATGGTTCTGAGAGTTGGTTTTCTATTCTACCTCACCCTTTGTTTTCGTTCATGCAAATTTGAATGAGGGCGGCATATTTTTTCGGGATTCCCAGCTCAACTACAATATGGTAGAGTCTTTGCCTCGAGACTGAGTCGTCGGCTTTTTGGAAGTCAACGAACAGTTGGTGAACCGTCTCTCCGTATTCCCACTTCTTTTCGCAGGAAAGGAAAAACAAACATGCAAGGCTGGCTGTATCGCCACCGTACGATAGGGGATCGATTTTTGATTGACGTTAAGTCAACATTGCTTCGCTGCGACGGCAAAGGCTACTTGATTTGGGTGCATGTTTATTTTAGGCATTGGATAATGCACAGGAATGCTGGCCTGCAGGCAAAAATAATTTCCTCTGTTTACGTAGAGTACACAGAAACATTTCGTTTAGAATAGCCCGCGTGAGAATAGTGGCTGGTCGTTGTTTAGAGAACGAATCATTAGACATGATCATGGGTGTCTAACGTCAATCATATTCGTACCCAAATCCCATGATCAGTAGATAACCGATAAAGGAAATTGGTCGCAACTGTAGCGAACCTTGGGATTGAAGTAATATTCACTCATGAACCGTAGCAAGAATACCGGCTACACCTGTGTCAACAATTACGCTGGCCAGCGAGTATTTATCGTTTATAATTGCTGGAAAGCCGAGCCGATTGTGTAGCACGGTTCATGCAATATGAATGAAATAACTTGTTTGATGTGCATGCCTGCTGTGGTTTTACTTTCAGGTGAAAGTTATTTGAAAGAAAGGTTACACTGCTCGAATGTAAGTAAGTATAGTGGTTAATGGAGTGAGGGAAAAGTAGGTTGTTTTAAAGAAATGGATGGTTCTTTAGGAAGGCCCTAATGAACCGCCACATACCCCCCCTCTTTTTTTCTTTTTAATCATTGTTTATGTATATAAGAATAATTTTAAAATAGTTGTTAAGTTTTATCGCTTGTACTAAGCTGAATGTATGAGGGTTCTGCCCTCACTAAACACTTCCCCTCGGTCCCCTTCTTCTCAACGCGTTTGATCCACCCCTACCTGAATCTAAGTTACTCCAAGTCAAAGACGAATTAACACCGGGCCCTGATGGTATACCCGTAATTCTCCTTAGCAAGTGCTCATCCATTCCCTCTGCTCGCCTCTCACTGATCTTCAATCTATCACTCTCTCAATTTCCCCCACATTTGAAAAATTTCGCATTTCCCCACATTTGGAAAACCTCCTTCATCATCCTCATCCACAAGAAGGGTCCCAAAAATGAAGTCGCGAATTACTGCCCAATCACCACACTGTCCCACTTACCTAAGATTCTCGAAAGCGTTCTATACGAATCTCTTAGTTTTCGTTGCAAATCTTTTATTTCGCCGGGGCAAGATGGTTTTCTCAATGGTCGAACAACTACAACTAACCTTGTTGACTTCACTTCTTTTACACTCTTAGCACTAGAACATGATAATGAGGTCAACTTGGCCCCAACCAACATCAGTAAAATCATTTGACAAAATCTCCCACAATCTGATCCTCTTCTAATTATCTACCCTCGGCTTCGAACCTGGACTGCTGAAATGGATTTCTTCTAAAGGATGTGCTTTATGTCGTTCGGTTCAAATCCATGATATCCGAGCTCTACCTCTGGGGTCCCCCAAGGAAACTATGGCGTTTCTAACAGATACACACGCCACAATATACAAGCAAATTGCGAAGAACACCGAAAGAAAATCGAATAAGAATATGCATCAGGTGTATACCAAGCAATAACATAGCAATTCCACATCAGTTGAATGTACTTGAGTTTAGAAATCGAATTTATACACGCGGCTGTAGCCTGATGCTCCAATGTTTCGCTTTTCACCCGTTTCATAGTATGTTCAAATCATCGTCTTCACTATCGTTGCTTAACACAACAATCTGACGTGATCTGTACACACAGCACACACTTCCCGATAGTAAACAGAGCTTTACTACTACAATCACGACTTCCGCATAGAGCACCGGCTCACTCGCCTGCTCCGACGTCTTCTCGCTCGCTCGTTCCTCGCGCCGTCATTCGCACACGAAGTTGATCGTAACAAAGTTACTGAGGAGAAGGTGATGTGGCGTTTCTAACAGATACACACACAATATACTCGTACAAGCAAATAGTGAAGAACACCGAACGAAAGTCGAATAAGAAAATGCATCAGCCGTATACCAAGCAATAACATTGCAGTTCAACATCAGTTGAATGTACTTGAGTTTAGAAGTCGTATTCGTACCCGTGGCAGTGGTCTGATGTGTCGAGCATTGGTTACATTTTTAGTGATTCTAACCGTCATAGTGTCAGTTCGAATCACACGTTCTTCACTATTGTCGCAATACGCGATAAAACCACCGGTCTTCTCTTATTTATACTTGCCACTACTGACATCGATAAGGTCATAAAGCATTCCTGCTTGTCTCTATACGTTAATGGCACCATCGGAGTCACCACTTGATTCAACGCTGCTGCATTCGGACCTTGACAACTTCTCGACTCAGTGTGGTAAAATCTGCTTTGTGCTAAACATAGCCAAGTGACAATCCATAACCTTTTCTCGTAAGCGTGTGGGGGTTCTCTATACCACACAGAGAAGCAACCCACAACCCCAACCAATTTTGACTGCTAACAGCGCGTCACCATAACCCCAATCCGTAATCTATCATGCAAAGATCACATTCCAATATACAACGGCATCCGTCCCCAAATCTGCAATTGCATGCATTCCCAAACTTACCAAGAATCCATTTCCCAAGCTGTAATAAATGCATATTCAAATTTACAACGGAATGCTAATCATCTCCCCCAACTACATCAAACCGCATATAATGTTTCCCAAAAACCACTTCGGTTAACTTCCTCTTTAAATTACATTCCTTGCTTGCAACCAAGCAATTCCAATTTCTCCCGAAAATCATTCCGGCTCACTTCCTGCTTAAACTATTTCCTCGCTTGTAACCAAGCAACATTTAGTTTTCCCGAAAATCATTTCGGCTTCCATCCTACCCAATACCAATTCTCCTCACTGGCAGGTCACCAGCACGATGCGTTGCATTTCCGCGAAACAACCATCGCGACGACCAAGGCCCACATTCCTTTATCTAACCGACAACTCATGCCCATACTTGGTCGTATTTCCAAACCAATTTCCTCGTATACATAGCGCCAGTGGAGTTTAACTCAGCCTGGACAGCAGCGATTCTCCGGAACCCAATCCCCTATGAAAGCATAGCAACCCTTTTTAAAGTTCCTAGTAAGTGGCAGTGAGTTTATTTAGCTATGACTCCACTGCCACGAACGGTGCGCATCACCAAGTCGAGTCACAACCACCGCCGAGTGCACATCGCTCTTGCAATTACCCCAAGTCTTTACCCAACCACCATCGCGACAGGTCTCGCCACGATGGGTCATTGTTCAACTTCTACGACGATCGGTCGCGTAGCATTAGAGTCGAGTATCATCCACCTCTAATGACCTTGGCGGGAAAAAAAAAATCATTATGGAAAATTTAACAAGCCTCAGGACTTGCTAAATAAGGCCAGGACCGGTTTCCGGTTGTAGTGCCAATGATGATGATGATGATGATCATCCACCGAACGGTGCGCATCACCCAGTCGCTTCCCAACTACCGCCCGCTCCACACGCGTTAAGTCTTTACCCAACCACCACGGCGGCAGGTCACGCCGCTTAATAAGTCAAATTTCACCACCCGTGGTGTGCGGACACACAGCGTCAAAAGTCAAGAGTGTCGGTACGGCCGTAGTTTGCCGTTGATGCGTTGTCGCGCAACTCCTTTAATTGGATAAAATTATTTCGGGCGAGGATATATTAATGACAAAAAATAGTAGTCAGTACGTGGAAAGCGAGCCGAACAATAATACGAGAGGACTTCTACAGTGCTATAATTTTTTTGTCATCCCTTTAACTTATCATTGTTTTACCCCGGAGGAACTCATTTATAAATCCACATAAACGCTAGAGTATAGTCCCCATACTTTCTGTATTAAACAAATGTAATTAAAAAAAAGAACAGTGTCAACGTACAAGGAACTCGTTTAGAAATGCACGTAAACACTAGAGTACAGTCTCTAGACTGTCTGTATTAAACAATGTTACTTAAAAAAAGGGGAACAGTGTCAACATACAAATAAGAAGATCTTAATACTGGAAGTGAGCTATTACAAAGTAAAAATAAAGGAAAACATTTACCGTAAAACTACCACAGTGCATTTTTATTTTTCATACTACTTCGGCCGAATAAGGGTTGGGGATTTAAGTGAATCTGTGCCCGTGTATGGCATCATTACCTTCACCCCCACAAGCGTATTCACTAATTCCCGCTATCCTATTCCCTTCGTAACCAACCCCTGACCATCGTCCAATCTTTTCGAGACCTTGAGATACTTTTCTTTCGGCACAAGGCTAATAACCTTGCCCGTAAAAAGAAATAAGTATGGACAATTTAACAAGCCTCGAGACTTACTAAATAAGGCTAAAAACGGATCCCGGTTGTAGTGCCGATGATGTTGATGATGATGATGGTGATGAGATACTTTTCGACAAGGAGATTAACTTCCCCTTACATATTGACGAGATGATCCTGAAACTCAACTCCGCCCTCGGGTTCATGAAACGCTGGTCTAATGAATTCCCCAACCTCTACGTAATTCGATTCCTTTACCTTACATTCGTCCGTCGACTGCTAGAATATGCTAGCCAAGTATGATCCCCTTACCACAAGACCTATATCCGTAAAATTGAAAGTATTCGATGTCGCTTGCTATGGTTCGCTCTCCGTGGGGTAGGATGGGAAAACCCTTTAATCCAGCCTCCGTATATTAATCGCCTCAAACTAATCAACCTCAGAACCCTTGAGTGTAGTGCCCTGGCTGATATCTATACTGTTCATTCATCGGCTCCTCTCCGTCTCAGTCGACTGGGCCGACCTTCTTAACTTAATTGCTCTGTTAGTGTAGTTAGTTTTACATTCTCTAGTTTGTAAGGTCATATATACTTTAGTTTGTAAGTACTTGTATTGCTTAACTTAATAAACGGGGTGGTAGCCCCACTAAACTCATCATAATGCGAGATGTTGATTAGTAACTCTAAAACATCTTGTCCTAGTTCTCCGCCCTAACTTTCCATCACCGGCCCTACTTATCGCCCACATAGTCTATTGTCTATTTAGCCTAAGTATAATTACCTTAGTTCGTAAGAATGCGTTTGTAAGCTTGCTCCAGTAGCCCCACAAGGCACTAAACTGACGGCTAAGCTGAATGCGTTGTAAGTTTAAAGTTCGTTCTTTTGAATTTGTTGCACCTGATGAATGACGCATTAGCACTGTTAAAAATGCACACCATGCATTCTGATGAGGTTTTTCCCCTTGAGTGTACTCCTCAGTTCCTTGGAATCCTACGTATCTAGATCTCAAATAATTTATTTAACAAAACAGAAAATCCAAAACACAAGAGAACCCCACGCCAATTCTAAATAACCGCAGTAGCGACATGACTTGCATCAATCAACAAAGTTATTACATCAAAGATTAAATTAAAAAATCCGTTACAGAGTTTAATTGAATTTCTAGACAAGCTTGCAGACCTCTAATTATTTACAACATCATATCCTGGCAAATTGAACTAATTGGCCACCACAAAAGCTGCGGACATCCCATCATCAATAGGCACCTAAATGATCAACTTTCCAACTTGGTTAGATCTGTGATTGAGGCTTTCTGTCAAAGCGGAAGACCTAACGTGGTCAACCTTTTGACGGTAACGTTCCATGGGCGAGCTCATTGCGATTCTTGAGTGCGTCATCTGTAAGCGCGAATCTCACTTGTCGCCAGCAGAGTACTCATTGATTCATGTGGCGCACGCTTATAGATAGAACCTAGGTTCCGATTTGCAATTTCCGTGCCATGGCAGTGGCCCCTTCTGTTAGTATACATATATGCCCACAGTTGGCGGCTTTTGTACAACAGATACAGCGAAGCTTGTTGGGGGGCTTGCATCAACATAAGTTTTATTATTATGACTTTTTTCTCTCCCATTTTTCGTCATCATCAACAACGTTGGCTGTTGCTTTATCATTGGGGTATAAAAGTTTGCGTTCATTAAAGTTGCTGTCAGTAAGCGATCAAAATTCACTTCGTCAAGATTAGATTTCTAGTTGTACCATAGAGTTATCTAAAAAAAATCGAAACGGCAAAGCATTAAATATAAAAATAAACATAAATAAATTATTTAAAATAGATTTACGATTACTTCTTGTGTCGATTATCATTTTCATCAAATTTTTAATTTTTAATTAATTAATTGAGAAGTGTCTGATTTTATCACAAATCGAAAACCTAAGTGTAATTGTTTTTCTTAATTGTTAATTCCCAATTTGTTTCAATTGATTGTGAATTGACTTAAATTAAGTGGAAACATTAATCGTTTAACCAAGTGCTCGTTATATTCTGAATTCAAATAAAACGTAAGTGAAGTGTTTATTTTAAGATAAACAAACGAACCCGCCATTCTCTTACATACATTAATTCATGAGCTTTAAATATCATTCATATTTGGATTAAAATGATAAAATTTATTAATATCTCTTTATTTTCTCGTCTTTGAAATGTTAAAAGAAATTGTATCTCCAAATGTGCTCCCAGATAAAACAACCATAAATCGCCGAGCTTTGATCATATCTCATGTTAAATGATATATTTCGGTCAAAGTGAGTTCTAACTTAAACGTGTCATCCAAAAATATCGGATATTAATCATAATATACTTTAAGCGGTGAATATTAATTAAAAGTTGACGGTTAACACTAATAACCAAGAAAAAACAAAATAGCAGCGGATATGTATATACTTTCTAATTTAAGAACATCGTGCACGAAAAATTATTGTCCATGCTCGTGAATACTCGTATAGATCTTTTTTTAATTACGTATGGTGGAAATTATTTAGTTAGCGGAAGTTTTATAAAGTTTATGATATGAAAGAATTGAAAACCAAAGGATACGCATCATTCGAATAGCAATAACATTTTGATTATTTTATGTCCTGTTATTGGTTTTCTTGTAAAAATAACTCTCCGGCACTTTAATACTCGAAGTCTAGGCTAAAAGCTGGATTTCTTTCAAATACATCTTTCGATTCATTCAAAAATGTTAGCTTGGAGTGAACTGTGATAATGAGCAAATGCAATGATTTCGTTATATGGAAAGTGCATCAAAATCGTGAAATGTTGATGGAAATCAATCATTGCTTAAACAAAGTGCTTTCTTAAAAACAACAAAAAAAATATTACCCTTCATCTTTCTTCCGACTAGAACGGCATGAATGGAATACACCGAGATCCAATCTCAGTTTCTCAAATATAAATTTATTGTATTCAAAAATGTATGCATACGACATAAAAATGAACAAAAAACGATTGTGTTTAAAAAAAACGTACACTCGCGATGACCGTTGTTATTTCTTTGGAGTTAAGTAAAACTGGGTTGTTGAAACCCACCAACATCCGACCTTAGTTTTTCAAATGAAAAATTATTGCATTGAACATTTTTAAATATGCAATAAATAATTTGTAAAAGGAATATTGTGTAGGCTGTCAATCAGTAGGCTTTTCCACCGATTTTCCTAGGGGATGGTGTTGAGCAATCCATGTCTTGAGCAGAGGATTCGCTGTTCCGACTTCTCCACCCGTCCAATTGAAGGATACTGTGGCGGTGCCGCCAAACCCCACGGTTCACTTACCTAAATTCCCCATTACTGCCATCCAATTTCCTAACTTCACTAATGCAATCGCATTAGTACCTGAAAATGCTTCACGCATCATATAGATCAAATCAATGATCTTAAAGTCCCTGTCAAAGAAAACTTACCTTTGATGCATTCTCTTCGCATATAATTTCCCGTAAGATTCCTTTCTTTACCTTATCAGACAGAACCCCCATTATTAGGACCGAATCTACATCAGTTTCCGCTAATGCGACAACATTAGCGCCGGTGAATGCTGCACGCATTAAGCTTACCGAATATATTTATTTTCAAGCTTCTGCAAAAGATTTCTTACCTGCAAGCATAACTTCGCATGTAAAACCCCCTATAAGAGTTCTTTCTTGTCTTATCCTAAATTACCTGAAAGAAAATTCATCGGTTTATATATAATACAACCGCATAATCAGGACACGTAACTCTTGAGTTGGCTTATCCCAGCTTCATCATGTGTATCATAAATCACCAGACAAACACATTGGCTGGCGACCTACACCCAAGGGATTAAAACAAATACACGCATCTCTTGGCACCAATTAAATCCTACAGCATAAGCAAATGCAAATAGGAATTCAATACTTACCCTTACCAGTGATGCCATAAACACCATTTCCTGGTAATCTAGGCAAAACCCATTTACACCATTTCTTCATTGCGCCGCGTCTATTTATTTAGCCGCGACGCACATCTCAAACAAAGATCCAATTAGCATCCGACGAGTTACGGTTTTGTTTGCTTTACCAGACTCGCATCCCATGAATGCACCTCCTCCCTCTCTTTGTTTAGATTCCTTCCCATGGCTTTGATCCATAAAAGAACCAGTGTACACACATATATGTGTACTGTGGCGATCTTCTGTATGAGATCTGTTGGTTACCCCAAAGAGAGACTTTACGTCTCTCTTGGAACAGGAAATACATCCTTTATTTAAGAGAGCCAGTTTCACTGACCGAATTCCCTTGTCAGCGAATTTATATCGCTAAGTCCTTTTCCATCTGCCAACGAGAATAGTCGTGCGGACTTCCGCTCCCGTTCCGCGGACGGGAGCGATAATAACGAGTCTAGTGCGAAGTAACGAAAGGAAAAATTAAACAAGTAACAGTCGTGTGCCTCACAGTTAACTAAACTATAGAAATACGGTGTTTTATATTTTTACTTGTCCGGTGTTTGTGCTTTTCCCTCGGTGTTGAACTTGTCAGATATATTAGTGATTTGTGGGGACCAGGTAGAACTCTCGCCCGTGCGGCGTCGCGATCTCGTACCCCCACAATACCACCGGTTCAGTGTACCCCAGTATCTTTACCAATCCACCTGTAGTTAGTTTATCCATTTATGTGTTCCTTATCGCTGGAGTTAGCAATGCCTAAAAAGTAAAGAAACAAATAAATTAGTGCCATTTGGGTTGGAAAGAAACTCGCTGTACTTGAAAACAGTTGAAAATAAAAAGAAAGTGATTTGAGGATGTTCCTTAGCGAATGATTTTAATTCTTCCTAACAAATCTATATATCCAAAAATTCTTCTAAATTACAGGCTAGACAAAAAAAAGCCTAAATTCTAGCTTAAGGGGTTATACCCATTGAGATTACCGAAAAACGACACTTTTTTAAAGATTTTTTTCTGTTATTTATTAAGCAATGAAAAATCATTTGAAGGGTTTATTCTACACATCATTATTATTAGTACACATAATTATTATTAGTACACATAATTATTATTAGTATATTATTATACTATTTATGGGCCTGTAGGCATCCGGAAGTTCATGACCTCGCCGACTCGATTCCGCCATCGTTCCCTGTCCTGTGCGCTCTCCCTCCATGCTTCACCATTCGATCCGATTTCCTCAAGGTCAAACCTAACATTGTCCTCCCATCTCTGTCGCGGCCGTACTGCCGGTCTCTTTACCGCTGGTCTACCGTCAAGAATTCTACGCACGGTCCTATCGTTGCCCATTCACGCCACATGTCCGACCCATCTTAATCTTCGCGACCTGATTACTCTCACTATTGTAGGTTTGCGGTATAGCTCTTCCAATTCGTGGTTGTGGAGTTTGCTCCATTGTCCTGCCTCCTCGTCATATTTACCGGCTTTAAATTCTATTCTCGGATACGCGGAATTTGTTTCCTTCCCGTTTTGTGAGAGCCCATGTTTCGCATCCATATAGAACAATCGGCATGATTATGATTCTATAGACCCGGAGTTTTATATTACGTGATAGCAGTTTAGATTTCGGCAGTTTACTGATTGTGTGCCAACTATCGTTGCCGGAGTATAGTCTTTTGTTAATTTCCTTCGGCATTTCATTACTGGCCGTCAGTATTATCATCATCATCGGCACTACAACCGGGATCCGGTCTTAGCCTTATTTAACAAATCTCTCCACTGGTCCCGATTTCGAGCCGATGTCATCCAGTTTGGCACTCCCAGGCTCTGGGCGTCCTGGTCTACGCCATCCCTCCATCGCAGACAAGGTCTGCCACGCTGTCCCCTTCCATACATCCTGCCACAAAGGTCTTTCCGGGCAGGCTCCTCTTCGCTCATTTGAGATAGTTGTCCCGCCCACCGGAGTCTACCGAGCTTGATTTTTCTTATAACGTTAGCTTAAAGGTAGATTGCATACAACTCATGGTTTTAGCGTCTCCGGAATCATCCTCCCTCACATACGGGGTCAACAATTCTCCTTAAGACCTTCCTCTCGAACGCGGCTAAGAGTACAGAGTACCCAGGTCTCGGATTCATACATGAGTAGTGGGGAGATCATGGTCTTGTACAGTAGTAGCTTGGATGTTCTGGATAAATTTCGGGATTTAAAGAGCCTTGATAGGCCATAGTAGGCTTTGTTGGATTTGATCAGTCGTCCGCGTATTTCTTCTTCCGTATTGTTATCGGCTAATACTCTTGACCCAAGGTAGTTAAAGGATTGCACTACTTCAAATTCATGCTCTATTACCCTGACAGTTTGACCAACGTCAGGTCTTCTCTTCGCAGAAGTTGCCACCATATACTTAGTTTTCCCTTCATTTATGTGCAGTCTCAGTTTTTGTGCCGCCTGTTCGATCTGCGTGAAGGAGTCCTGTACAGCCAATTCGGCTCTACCGATGACGTCGATGTCATCTGCGTAGGGAAGAATCTGGCTGGACTTGGTGACAATAGTCCCTCTTGTTGTAACGCCAGCGTCACGGATTATTTTCTTCAACGCCAGGTTGAAGGGGAGGCGGACCAGGCCGTCCCCTTGTCGAAGTCTATTATAAATATTTATTGGTTTGGACAACAATCCCGCTATTTTAACTTGACTAGGTACGTTGGTCATGGCCAACCTACAAAGTCATATTAATTTGTTTGGAATGACTAACTCTCTCATGGAATTATATAGTTGTACCCTGGCTATGCTGTCGTATGCGGCCTTAAAGTCTATAAACAGATCATATAATGGAATCTTAAATTCCAGACAGTTTTCCATCGCCTATCTAAGGGTGAATATCTGATTTCCCTGGGATGAAGCCACACTGATTAGCGGCTATCCGATTTTGTATATCAAAGAAAATATCTTATAGGCAGTACTCAGCAATGTTATACCCCTATAGTTGGCCCACAGTGTGATATCTCCCTTTTTATGTATGGGGCAAATTATACCACGACGGCAATCTTCCGGCATCTCCTTTTGCTCCCATACCTGAATAACGATTTCATAATGTAACACTGTCCCTCCTTGTTTGATCAGCTCAGCTGGTATGCCATCAGCTCCGCAGGCTTTATTTGATTTGAGCTGTCTTATGGCTTTTAATGTTTCCTCAATGCTTGGTGACGGCAGCATTTGGTCTTGATCTTGCATTGGTGGAGCATCCAATTCTTCTGTGAGCTAAGCATTTAGCAATTCATTGAAGTGCACTTCCCCATCGCTCCAGAATGCCTTCAGGATCGATGATCAGATTACCCTCTTTATCCTTGCAGTAAGTGAGTAGTGCAGTGTGGTGTGTACATTTACGGAGACTCCGATGTTAACGCTTGCACGGAGTCGGTCACAGAGATTATACTTTTCGGGATGGAGATCTACATTCCTCATTTCATCAAAAGAAGTTGTTCTGATAAGTCTTGGTTTGATAAAAAATGCGATCAGATTACAGCGGCAAAATAATAGAGCCTTTAAGGAAGCCCCAATGTCACCGATGTTAATAGAACGAACTTTGTTTGAATCAGAAACGCGTGCAATCAGGCGATCTATACCGTGAAGAAAGCTTACAACGGCAGAGTGACCAATAAACTCCTTCAGTGTCCATCTGGTTCGCGCTCCTTCTGGCCAATGGCAAGGGCTGTCAGCGGTAACTTCGTCCCCTCCTATATCCCCCCGCTGGTGAAAGACAGCGGGACGTTAGTTGCAAATTCAAAGCTAATGTGTTCGCGAATTTATTTTCTGCGAAGTCAAACCTCAATCCCAGTCTTTTGGAGCCAACTGTGATCGCGCCGGTACGGTCTTCGATGCAGGATGTGAGATTTCGCCCTCGTACTATTCAACGCATTCTACGTGAACTGGACCGTAGGAAGGCAGCCGGCCCGGGCGGAATACCAGCAATAGTACTTAAGAACTGTGCTCCAGAACTATCGTCGGTTCTTGGCAGACCCTTTTGCTTATCTTATGCACAGAGGACCTTTCCTACTTGCTAGAAAATCGCTCGAGTTCAGCCAATCGCAAAGACGGGAAAAGGGGTCTCCCACAAAATTACCGACCGATAGCATTATTGTGTATGTTATCTAAGGTGATGAAAAAAGTCATCAATACTGAGTTAATTAAGTATTTGGAGTGCAACGGACTTCTAAATGATCATCAATACCGATTCGGTGGCAGGCGGTCCACGTGAGGACTTTTCACTCTTATAACCAGTATATGGACATCTGCGATTCAGGGGCATGGTGAGTCAAGGACGGTCGCATCGTATATCTGTGGCGGTTCCGCCAAACCCCACGGCCCACTTACCTGGAAAACCCCCATAACTTCATCCCAATCGGCATATGTTTTCGCCAATGCAATCGCATTAGCACCTTAAGTGCATTGCGCATCTAGGTTATCAAATTTATAATCTAAAAGTCCCTGTTAAAGAATCCTTACCTTTCATGCATCTTTTCGCATACAAATTTCCTGTAAGAATTTCTCCCACAAGGGATTCATACATGTATCAATGCATCTCTGCATTGGCGACCAAGAACCGAATTCCCAATTAGCGCAGATTTTCACACTAGAGTTCGACACTTGCGTCGCCATAGATGCCATGTACAATTGACACAGATGGTATATACAAACCGTCATTGTATAACCATCTAATCTGCTTTGCAATGACTTGCAACTATCGATACAGCAGCAAGCACTTTACCCAGAAATGCTCCTTTGTTTGAATCTCCAAACAATCACCAACTTCGCGCATAGCCGCCAGATTGAATTCAAAGCATAAACAATGCAAATATAGAATCCGTTTCCCACAAACGAATTTCCCTGCAATGCAAATACAAATGCAAGCACAAACCCATTAGCACCTTTTCCCAATGGCTATTCGCCTATTTACACAAGGCCATCACTCATCTAAGACTTTTATGATGACCTCGTCCCATATTTGCTTTTAGCACATATCTTCGATACATCGTCGTCTATTTGTTTAGCCGCGATGCACATTAGAAACCATGATCGACCCGATTCTTTTGTCCTTGCCGCCTGACTGCTTTGTTTTTCCATTGCCTTCGCGCATGAGTAAACAACACAGATCTGAACGATCACACATGATCCCCATTACGAGATCTGGTTTTTTATTCCACCAAGAGAGACTTTACGTTTCTCTGGTGGTAGGTAAAAACGATATCCTTAGTGGAGAGGATATCTACCACCACACCATAAACTCACCCCAGTAGGGAGTCGGCTCTGCAAGAGCCGTTAATCGCTGAGTCCAATTTCATCCGCCGGCCACGCCGGTCGCGCGATCTCCCGCTCTCCGTCGCACGGCGGAGAAGCGTAGACCTACCGAAATCGTGTCGAGAAAGAAGTGTTTCGTCTTGTGTAAAATTTTTAAAAATTAATTTAATATTAATAATAAGTCCTAAGTGAAGTATAAAAACACTAACATATGTAATAATGGCTGAGAACAAAGTGGTTTTTATTTAGAGAATAAAACTGAACAAATAAATTCCGGTGTTTCATTCATTTGCCCTGTTCCTTAATGGCTCGTGAGGGTGCGAACGGTGTACTTGGTGTGCATTCCTTAGCGCAGTAACAATTCGGTTTGGCGGAACCTTTTAGAACTGGTGGAGACTAGGTAGAACCCCGTGTCGTGCGCCGGCACAATGACCTCCACCCCACATATCTTTTGACCGCGTCTGGCACGGGGAATTGCTGAGTAAACTTCGTTCATATGGACTTTCCCAGCAGCTTTGCGACTGGACAAAGAGCTTCCTCGAAGGTCGATCGATCCGGGTTGTTGTGGATGGCGGGTGTTCGGGTCTGTATCCTGTTAATTCGGGGGTGCCTCAAGGTTCTATTTTGGCTCCAACCTTGTTTTTGCTTCAAATAAATTATTTGTTGGTGACTATGAGTTGCGGATGATAGTACGCTTGTTTCCTTCTTTTCGAGTGATCGGGCGATTGGTGCATCAACGTGGCACCTGCTGAGATGTAGACAGATCAACCCTCTGAATCGGGATCTGGATAGGGTCCTGCAGTGGGGAAGGGCCAATCTCGTCGACTTCAATGCAACGAAGGCAAAGTATACAACATTCACAATGATGAATGGCCAGCCTTCGAATCTGCGGAAAGCTTGAAATTACTCGTGGTCACGGAGTGTGGGAATGTAGTGGGGCATAAACACGTGTCAAACATCGGCGGGTCCGGCTGTGGAAAACTGAGTTATCTTTTTAGAGGCAAGAAATATTTTACTCCTGCCCAACTTCTTCTCTCGATAAATCCCAAATTAGACCCGCGCTCGAATATTGCTCTCATGTTTGGAGCTCGTCTCCTAAACAGTGTGGCGATTGGGCGGTAATTCGCGACATTATTTTTGGGACCCTTCATGTGGATGAGTGTGATGAAGGAGGTTTTCCAAATGTGGGGGAATGCGAAATTTTTCAAATGTGGGGAAAATGAGAGAGTGAGAGATTGAAGTTCAATGAGAGGCGAGCAGAGAGAATGGATGAGCACTTGCTAAGGAGAATTGCGGATATACCATCAGGGCCCGGTGTTAATTCGTCTTTGACTTGGAGTAACTTAGATTCAAGTAGGGATGGATCAAAAGAGTTGAGAAGAAGGGGACCGAGGGGAAGTTAGTTAAGTACTCGAAGTATGACGCGTCAGGAACAAAGGAGTTATTGGTGAATGGCTGCTTGAAATGAATGGCGAAGAGGTTAGGAATAGTAACAGGATCATATGCGGTATTTTTTTTACACTAACGCGTGCAGAAAAGGGGATTTTGGAGTACCCTTAAATATCAGAGCACTGTGCGAGCGGAAGGAGAGGAGGTTAATAAGGAAAGGAGGTATCGATGGTCTTAAATCCCTATATATAAATCCCAAATTAGACCCGCGCTCGCATATTGCTCTCATGTTTGGAGCTGGGCTCCTAAACATACCCTCGACCTACTTAAGAGCATGCAGAGGCGGGCGATCTGTCTGATCGGGGACTCGGCGCTGACGTCGGGAGTACAGTCGCTATCATATGGAAGGCGCGTAGTCGACCTCTGTCTGTTATACAAATATTATCACGGGTACTGTTCTTCGGAGTTTCGTGGTATTGTTCCGCGCACTTTCGCTTCTATGCGCTTCACGAGGCAATCCGACGGATCGCACCAGTTTGCGATTCATCTTCCGATGGTGGGAATATCCCTGCATCAGAACTCGTTCCGTTACAGAGCGGGAAAGCTGTGGAACCCCCTTCCCCGCGAGTGTTCCCGGAGCGTTACAACCTACAACTGTTCAAGAGGAACTATCATCATCATCATCGTCACTACAACCGGGAACCGGTCTTGGCCTTATTTAGCAAGTCCTGGGGCTTGTTAAATTTTCCATAATGATTTATTTTTTCTGGGCAAGGTCATTAGTCTTGCGCCAGGGGCTCCCCGACGGGGAATCGAACCCCGGTCTCCCGGCGGGTATACTAACCACTATACTATCGAGGAGCCCTATCGAGGAACTATAGCGTTTGCGATAATAGTGAAGAACGTGTGATTCGAACTGACGATATGAAGGTTAGAATCACCAAATATTGAACCAAAGCGTAACCCATCAGGCCACCGCCGTGTGTGTATCTGTTAGAGACGCCACACTACTCCCTCCTGAGTATTTTTGTTACGATCAGCTTCATGTGCGAACGACGGAGCGAACGAGAGAACGTCGGAGCAGGCGAGTGTGCTTGTGCTCTATGCGGAAGTCGTGATCGTGTCGTGAAGTTCTGTTTACTATGGGAAAGTGTGTGCTGTGTGTACAGATCACGTCGAGGTCACCAATTATAGCGTTTGCGATAATAGTGAAGAACGTGTGATTCGAACTGACGCGATGACAGTTAGAATCACCAAAAATTGAACCAAAGCGCAACCCATCAGGCCACCGCCGTGTGTGTATTTGTTAGAGACGCCACAGAACTGTTACAGTTTTTTTTTTGTGACATCTCGGGGCGCCCACTCGGCGCTATTGGTTCGCCTCTCCAGAGAAAAGTGTAGTAAAAAAAATAAGTCTATTTGATGATCCAGCATTTGCTGCTCGATATTAACTGGACCAAAAAGAAGGGTAGGTTACGGTTTTCCCTCCTTGACTTGGCAATGGTGTTTTGCCACGATTAATTCGACATATTCATGCTTCAGTTTCAAGCAGACCATTCGGTTCCGTATTAGGGTCGACGCCTTTTGATCGAACTGTTATATTCTTTGTTTGTTTCGGCGTGAGGGAGTAAAATTCCGTTGTGGCTCTTTTTAAAACATGTTGTATTTTAATGTGGGTTGCCACCGTATAGGTTTGAGTGCCATGCCTGTTACCAACCAATCTTTTAATTAAAAAATTGTTACTTAAAGCTAGCTTACAAAGACGTACTAATTCCTTACAATCGATGTCGATGGTGTTGATTAGTGGCACCTTAATTCTTTTGTTGATCTGCTGCTGGTTTTTTTACTGCTTCCTGTTGTTTTGGTATTTGCTGGTGTTTTTGTTGTTGTTGGCCTACTTCTGGCTTCGGTTTTTTTGTTGTTGGATGGCTTTTTGCTGTTCGAACATTTTTCTTTCGTCTCTCCTCTAGTCGTGCCCTTGCCGCCAAAAGTTTTGCTTCCAAGCCATTTATCTCCTCTTCTTCATCCTCAAACTCGGACCATGAAGAGAAGCGAAAGCATTATTTTCCCCATACATGTCATAGTTAGGAGGTGAGGGGAGCACACTGTCCTCCCCTATTTGCTCTTCCTGCTCCAACATCAATTTTGCGGCTTTGGTATCCGACATCATTATGTCGTTTAGTTGTTCCCGTGTTATTGACGCCGACTTTAATTTCGGCGTTGAAGTTGTTGTTCTTCATATTATGGTTAGTTTGCCTTTTAATATGTTGTATTCATTCTTCCTTTGTTTGGTTATTTGTTTTTCTTTATCATTGTCCGAAATTGGTGCTTTCGGTACACGGACGTTACGAAAAACAAACACAATCATCCGTGTTAATCGAACACTTCACTTCTCTGTGATTAATGGTAATAGTTTTATAATTTAGTTGTGCACACCCGTTGGCACTTCACAACACTTGAGTATTTTGTTCTTGGCTTTTTTTGCCTTGAGCCACTTATTAACCGTTAAGTTAAAAAGGCAAAGCAATATGGCCCGGTAAGATTATTATTAACTATCACCAATTTTATCACTAGTACAATTTAATAGCATCGACCCAAAAGCACAGCCGAAGTCGACACGTATGTGAATGTTACTAACATTTCCTGTCCGAGTTTAATGTAAAATTGCCTATGCTCGCACTATAGCCATAAGTCATCAGCATACAATAGCATAGTTTCACCTCAATTGTTTTATTGCGACACACACCTGGTTGTTACTTGTGAAATTTGT
This sequence comes from Microdon myrmicae, assembly GCA_963931805.1. Lineage (NCBI taxonomy): Eukaryota > Metazoa > Arthropoda > Insecta > Diptera > Syrphidae > Microdon > Microdon myrmicae. The sequence continues at coordinate 40,070,160 of OZ007499.1, read as the reverse complement.
TTGACTTGGCGCACACAGATAATTGCAAGAGTCCTTCGCTGGCGACTCATGATCGTTAGTGGCTGTGATTCAACATGAAGACGACTCCTTTGTTATGTGACTCCTGATGGTCGACTACGCAGCTGCTTTTCGAGCTACGCAGCTGTTGTCGATGATTGTGGCGTCGGTGTTTATGAATGTGATAAATCGTTTATTGCTCATGCTCATCGATTTTAACATCTTGCCCAAGTTGAACTCCCGAAGCCAGTTCAAAATAAAATTGTCTTTTCGGTCCTTTTTGTGTTTGATCACCCCTGGACTCACTGTGGGTACGCTTCAGGGCCCTTCTATTGCATCCGACCTGTCTTCGAGGGTGTCGTGTTCGTGCTTGGGCATGGAGCCACCGGCCATGACAGTGTTAGTCTGTGGATGGGTTGTTGAAGTACTGTGGGGGGCGAAGTCGTGGTGCCGGCGTACGGCACAGGGCTCTACTCCGTCCCCACAATTCTTCACTGTTCGAACGAACTCAACCAGCTGCAATACTCACCAGGAAACGAAAGTAAAATAAATCAACGATTCTGAGACCGTGTTTATCGATGCGTTTAGCCAAGGATAAACGGAACCTACAACGAGGGAAAAAGAACAAAGGGGAAACGACCTAAGGCATCGTTCGGTAATAAGGGTCAGCTGTCTAAATAGCAGTCAGTAGATGCTAAAAGGGATCGCGATAACTTATACAATAGAGATCGTATATCGTCTCTCTGCCGACTGGGAGAATCGGATTCTTTTGTTTGCATATGTTTATGCTATTGAATACAATGTGGCGGCTAAGCGTGCCGTTGGTGATTGTTTGAAGATTCAAACAAAGAATTATTTCCAAGAGAAGTGCTTGCAGCTGAATCAATAGTTGGAAGTCTTTGGAAAGTAATTTAGATGGATACACAATGGCGGTTGTGTATAGCATCTGTGTCAATTATGCATGGCATCTATGGCGAGGCCAGGATCGAACTATAGTGTGAATATCTACACTAATTGGAAATTCGGTTTTTGGACGCTTATGCAGAGATGCATTGATACATGTATGAATGCCCTTGTAGGAAAAATTCTTTGCAGGCATTTCCAGGTAATGCATTGAAAGCATTAATTATCCTTGGGAAGGAAATGTTTTTGCTTCGAGGAGATTGCGGTGCAGGTGTGGGAAGGTTGGAATTTGCCTGAAAACCGAAGGTACCGAATAGGTTGTGGTTTAATGCTCCTGTATAATGGAAAGAATTCTTGTAGGGAATTTGTATGCGAAGAGATGCATGAAAGGTAAGAATTCTTCACAGGGACTTTTAGTTAAATAAATTTGATCTATTTGATGCGTGAAGCATTTAAGGTTCTAATGCGATTGCATTAGCGAACTTAAAAGATTGGGTCGAAGTTATGGGTAAGTAATAGTGGGGTTTGGCGGAACCGGCACAGTACTATAGCGTTAAGCAAGGATAGTGAAGAAGGTGAATTGAACACACGATTAAACGGTTGAAAAGCGAAGCACTGAAGCATCAGACTACTGACCGTGTTTTGAATTTGATTTCCAAACTCGACTATATTCCACTGGTATGAATTATTTTTATTTTATCGCTTGGTATACGGTTCTGATGTATTTCTCTTATTCGATTTTTTTTTCGTTCGGTGTTCTTCACTATTTTTGCTTGTGAATTGTGTGTATCTGTTAGAATCGCTACAGTACCATTCTTGGTCCTCTGAGTTTTCCGATGATAATGCCCTTGATTTGTCCCGGTTTTGGACCGGGGATGTTCTCTCCCTTGATGATGATTCTTGGCGAAGGCTTGATGGTTTGACCTCTCTCCGTCCATCTCTGTCTTTGCTAATGCGTCAGACCCAATGATGAACTTTGTGGTGGTACTCTTAGAATTAATCGCGGAATGATGTGGTCGGAAGTAATAAGGCTAGTTACCCTGTGGTCGGTTTACGTCCTCTATGCTTCGTAGTGTTCTCTACCTTGGTAAGTCTTTTCTCGCGGGCTACAAATTTTTAGTGGGCAATATCCTTAGACTACATCCCCTTGGTAGGGTGTACTGTGAACGAAAGTCTCACATTGAATTGACTCTTCCGTTTCTTGCGGTTATCTGGGATGTGAAACCCGCCTTTTGTCGCTGACATCTCATTTTTGCCGAATGGCTTTTCTGACTTCTGCTGTTCAATGATGCTATGTGAAGTCATTACTCCACAAACGGGTATTTTCTCTTAATATCGTCGGTGTTGGGACTGCGACTGTCCATCCGAAGATGGTGTTCTGCATTACGGGCAACTGAATTTCGCCCATCGCCAGGAGTTTTGAAGAATAAATCTGCACAAATCAACATATCAGTGGTAGGGTGTTTCTTAATTGTCGGGTCTGCTAACTGGATGTTGTTAGACACTACCCAAGTGGTTGTGTTGATTGAGTCTCCTGGTTGGTCTGACACAATTTGGGTACAATACGAGCCTCAATTCTTGTCGTGAAGGCAATTACTCTGTGGCGTTTGTAACAGATATACACACAATACACAAACAAATAGTGAAGAACACCGAACGAAAATCGAATCAATCTGATCTTACGATCAAAACTGATTACAAACCATTGGTGTACGCCTTCCAGAAGAAAGCGGGAAACTCATCCCCGTGCGCAAATCCACGATGTTGACCTGGCACAAGCGCAACGAGAAGACCGTCAACTCGAGTCCCTACTGAAAGCGGAGACAGCACGAGATATGCGTAAACTCCCTATCAATGACTCAAAAGACGAAGTCTGGTGCGATGTTTCGACAGGGGTAGCTCGCCCCTACATCCCAGAAAACTTCCGAAAGTACGAAACATTCCATAACCCGGCCCACCCAGGCGGGTGCGCAACCACAGCAGCCGTCCGACGTAAATTCGTCTGGCCACATATGGCCAAATACATAACTAAATGGGCACGCAATTGTTTGCAATGTCAACGTTGCAAGGTCGATCGACACAGCGTGCTACAACTAGCACAGTTTAAGCTCCCCGAGGCGCGTTTCGCCCATGTACACGTCGACATAGTGGGACCGCTTAACCCATCGAGAGGATACACGTACTTCCTGACGATGATCGATCGTTACACACGGCGGTGGCCTGATGGGTTGCGCTTTGGTTCAATTTTTGGCGATTCTAACTGTCATAGCGTCAGTTCGAATCACACGTCCTTCACTATCATCCAAAACGCTATAATTGCTGACTACGATGTGATCTGTGTACACACAGCACACACTTTCCCGTAGTAAAACGGTTCTTCACGACACGATCACGGCTTCCGCATAGAGCACCAGCATACTCGCCTGCTCCGACGGATTCTCGCTCGCTCGTTCCTCGCTCCGTCGTTCGCACACAAAGCTGATCGCAACAAAGTAACTGGGGAGGGAGTTCTGTGGCGTTTGTAACAGATACACACACAATGCACAAGCGAAAAGTGAAGAACACCGAACGAAAATCGAATAAGAAAATGCACCAGAGTCGTATACCATAGCGATAACATAAGAAATCCACATCAGCCGAATGTATTTGAGTTTAGAAATCGAATTCGTACACACGCCGGTGGCCTTTCATTCTGCGTCCAGACCAGACATTCTATCGGATTCCCACAAGGTCGATTGGGTGAAACCTTGCAATTTCGAACAGTGTATAAGGGCGCCTGGACCGTTCTTTTGACTGTTTAGGGCCGCTCCGTCGATGGTAGTTGCTGCTTTAATGGGTGTCGCTTATGGGGCTTGAACCATCGATTCGGCATGCACATAGCGTGTGATGGTTTTTATTACACCTGATACATCCCCGAGAGCGAAAGCATTTCTTCTAAAGATGCCCGGCCGTGCAGGCAATCCAGTCACTGGTGGTTCTTCATCACGATGTCCATCTTTCCCTTGGAAACGAGCCGGATGAATTTGTAACAACGTTATAAAATGTGGCTCTTTTCGCATCTTGGAGAGGGATGGGATTGGTTTAAAGGTAGGACCAATAAGCCGTGAACTTGGCTCCACTTTGACGTATATGCTAGTGCTTTGTTCCTTTCCGTGGGTGATTCTAGGACTTAGCACCTCAACTTGGGAAAGTTCATTAGATCCTTAGATGGAGGCTACCTGAGATATTTTACAGATTGTTTCCATAGTGTGAGGGGGGATCTGTGCACTTTCCTCGTCAGTAAGTGTAGGATGATTAAATTCCACGAGCTTGATATCGAGGCCGTTTAATGTGTGGAGGCATTCTTGGGTGACATCATGCAGTGCTTTGATTTTGGTTGGATGTGCGAGCATTCTGTCGAATATAGCATTCTTTGTGATGTGTTTGTTAGCGGCGTTCGATATTCTCCTGCTGTGCATTAGTTCGGTGAAAACTTGCTGAACTGTACCCATTTCTTGTAGTGTTCGTCAAATTTCGGAGGTTATATTTCTATCATTTTCGGTTATCCTTGAAGTTTGTTGAGCATGACTTGACATCATCTTCTGCACTTTAATTAGGCATATTTGTGCCTCTTTCTCTAGGGCATAACCGCGCTGTCGTGACCGACACCACTGGGATCATTAGATTCTTTATATATTTTGTGGTCCACGGCTTGGATGTCCTTCTAGTATCGCTCGATGCACTTTTATATTTTTTATGAAAATTGCTTCGTTTGATCTGCCTCGATGTTGGATGTTGGATGTTGGATGTTTAGTGAGGGCAGAACCCTCATATATTCAGCTTAGTACAAGCGATAAAACTTAACAACTATCTTAAAACTATTCTTATATATATAAACTATGGTTCAAAAGAAAAAAAAAGGAGGGGGGAAGGCTATGTTTGGCGAGTTGGTTACTGGGTTTATCCATCAATTATCGCTCATTCATTCACCTCGCTTAGTACACGATGTAAGAGTGTAGACGGGGAATGGGCGTGGCCAGGAGGGGAAAGAGAGGAGATGAAGTTTGAGAGCAGTAGAGGTAAAGTTGAAATCGAAGGAGGTAGGGTAGGAGTTTGCCCGCCGCAGCATTCTGCGTATAGATCCTCTTTACCCCTTCCACGGCAGTTTTTTTCTTCCGTATCAGGTTAACGACTGTCTCGGAATGTTTTGGACTTTCTTCTTGATCATGGTTGAGACTCTTTTCTGTTCCTTCTATCACCGTCGATTCCATCGCGTTGAGTTTTGTTGTGGCGTCTCCATAGACTTTCTCATGGGCCTTTTGCATACTTCCATATTTGTCCATCGTGAAGTATGGATGGGACAGGTCCTCTAAGTAGTTTCCACGGATGGTGGTGGCTGTTTCATTGAATTCTCTACATAGCTCCTCGAGAATGTGCAGTCTTTTGATGAGGTTTTCTTTTGTTCTGCATGCTAGTGGCTCTTTTGTGTACGCTGTGATGACTCGTTCAAATTCTTCGCTCGTTTTCTCTCTAGCTCGTCTAGCACGTTTTCAGCGTCATTTTTTTTTTGTGCCGACTTTTTTTTGCAACTTTTCTATTTGTCGCTGTCTTGCCTGCTCACCATGTAACGAAGCTTATAATGGAAAGCTAATGGCCGTTCCATCGATTGTTGTTCTAAGTAAAGTGAAGAATGTGGACCTGGACAACCGCAATATCAACGGCAAGAGAGGACGCTATAAAGAAAATGAGAGTGATTAGATCACGTCGGGGTTACCCATGTTAAACAGAGGGCATTTTTACCCATTCTCCTGGCGGATGATATCTTTCAGCTGAACGGGTAGAAAACTCGGATCAGCGAATCCTCTACTCAAGGCAGGAATTCCTCAATAAGTCAATCATTGCTATACAGTGGTGCAATTTTTGAAGGAAACTCATTTGCCCAGGACTCAAAAAACGGTGCTACCACGTATTCAACCTGTCTTGGGATTTGAAGTGCTGATCGTGTGTATAATTGTCTATGTCCAAAAAGAGATGGTAAGACAGATAGCCAGATCAGCGCCTGGTGAATATGGGGGATAGGGTGAATGTTTCCAGCCTAGTGAAGAAATCACCTCCAGAGTCATCTTGGCTACACGAGGCTTGGCGTTGTCTTGGTGGAAAAGGATACATTTGCTATTCATGAGTGCTAGCTGTTTTTTTTTTTGGGAATTTTTCAGCTACACTGTACAATTCTGTGGAGTAATCCTGTAATCGCTCTTCCACTTTCAAAAACTCAGACTTCACAGCGGTACTGTGGGGGTTCGAGGTATGCGCCAGTATGGACGCGGTTTCACTGTACCCCCAATACGTCACTGTGTAAATAACACTGACAACGTTCACCAACGGGGGAGAAAGAAAAGAAATAAAACGCACTGGTCCGGTTTTAATGTTAATGTTTGCCTTTTTTATTTTTATTTTCACTTAAACATTCACTTATTAATTAATCTCCCCTTTTACTTAAAGTTATTTCAGTGTTATATTTCTCTTAACCACGGTTGCAGGAGCACTTAATCTCGGATTGATCTCCAACGCGAAACTTTGCAGATTGAACTCGATTAACAAAGAACGTGGACTCTCGAAAATAGCGCCTCGAGACACTTCGCGACTTTCGGCATCTGGGGGTTGGGTAATCCGCATGCTCCTAACTGTTGCCCGAGTAGCGCCGCGCTATATTGCAAAAGGCTGTTTGATACGCGAGGATTGCCAAACCTAAGGTGGCCGAAACGCACGTCAGGTTCTGATGACCGACTCCCAAAATACACTACGTCAACACCGACTGGGTGGGTTGAATGGAAACATTTGAAATTAAGGCGATGCGCACTCGATGACGGTTGTGACTCGACTGGCTAATTATTGGAAGGAAAAAGTTCATAGCGTCGTGGCAGTGGTGACATAGCCAAAATAAACTCACTGCCACTTACGAGGAATTTCGAGAAGAGTTGCTATGCTTGCATAGGAATTCAGTTTCAACGAATCCTCGCCGTATAAGCTGAGTTGGATTCGTTGGTTGTGTATACCGGGAAATTGGCATAGCCAAGTATGATCAAGGGCCTTGATCGTTGTGATTGATTCGTGGAAAATTAGCTGCCGCTTGGTTGCGGACGAGAAGTATGATTTAAGGAGGAAATGAACCGAAGTGGTTTTCGGGGGAAATTGGAATTGCTTGTGCGCAAGCAAGGAATATCGTTTAGAAAAGATATTAACCGAAGTAATTTCGGGGAAATGTATGGGGCTCGGTATAGTTGCTGCTCATATATTCAGCTTAGTACAAGCGATAAAACTTAACAACTATCTTAAAACTATTCTTATATATATAAACTATGGTTCAAAAGAAAAAAAAAGGAGGGGGGAAGGCTATGTTTGGCGAGTTGGTTACTGGGTTTATCCATCAATTATCGCTCATTCATTCACCTCGCTTAGTACACGATGTAAGAGTGTAGACGGGGAATGGGCGTGGCCAGGAGGGGAAAGAGAGGAGATGAAGTTTGAGAGCAGTAGAGGTAAAGTTGAAATCGAAGGAGGTAGGGTAGGAGTTTGCCCGCCGCAGCATTCTGCGTATAGATCCTCTTTACCCCTTCCACGGCAGTTTTTTTCTTCCGTATCAGGTTAACGACTGTCTCGGAATGTTTTGGACTTTCTTCTTGATCATGGTTGAGACTCTTTTCTGTTCCTTCTATCACCGTCGATTCCATCGCGTTGAGTTTTGTTGTGGCGTCTCCATAGACTTTCTCATGGGCCTTTTGCATACTTCCATATTTGTCCATCGTGAAGTATGGATGGGACAGGTCCTCTAAGTAGTTTCCACGGATGGTGGTGGCTGTTTCATTGAATTCTCTACATAGCTCCTCGAGAATGTGCAGTCTTTTGATGAGGTTTTCTTTTGTTCTGCATGCTAGTGGCTCTTTTGTGTACGCTGTGATGACTCGTTCAAATTCTTCGCTCGTTTTCTCTCTAGCTCGTCTAGCACGTTTTCAGCGTCATTTTTTTTTTGTGCCGACTTTTTTTTGCAACTTTTCTATTTGTCGCTGTCTTGCCTGCTCACCATGTAACGAAGCTTATAATGGAAAGCTAATGGCCGTTCCATCGATTGTTGTTCTAAGTAAAGTGAAGAATGTGGACCTGGACAACCGCAATATCAACGGCAAGAGAGGACGCTATAAAGAAAATGAGAGTGATTAGATCACGTCGGGGTTACCCATGTTAAACAGAGGGCATTTTTACCCATTCTCCTGGCGGATGATATCTTTCAGCTGAACGGGTAGAAAACTCGGATCAGCGAATCCTCTACTCAAGGCAGGAATTCCTCAATAAGTCAATCATTGCTATACAGTGGTGCAATTTTTGAAGGAAACTCATTTGCCCAGGACTCAAAAAACGGTGCTACCACGTATTCAACCTGTCTTGGGATTTGAAGTGCTGATCGTGTGTATAATTGTCTATGTCCAAAAAGAGATGGTAAGACAGATAGCCAGATCAGCGCCTGGTGAATATGGGGGATAGGGTGAATGTTTCCAGCCTAGTGAAGAAATCACCTCCAGAGTCATCTTGGCTACACGAGGCTTGGCGTTGTCTTGGTGGAAAAGGATACATTTGCTATTCATGAGTGCTAGCTGTTTTTTTTTTTGGGAATTTTTCAGCTACACTGTACAATTCTGTGGAGTAATCCTGTAATCGCTCTTCCACTTTCAAAAACTCAGACTTCACAGCGGTACTGTGGGGGTTCGAGGTATGCGCCAGTATGGACGCGGTTTCACTGTACCCCCAATACGTCACTGTGTAAATAACACTGACAACGTTCACCAACGGGGGAGAAAGAAAAGAAATAAAACGCACTGGTCCGGTTTTAATGTTAATGTTTGCCTTTTTTATTTTTATTTTCACTTAAACATTCACTTATTAATTAATCTCCCCTTTTACTTAAAGTTATTTCAGTGTTATATTTCTCTTAACCACGGTTGCAGGAGCACTTAATCTCGGATTGATCTCCAACGCGAAACTTTGCAGATTGAACTCGATTAACAAAGAACGTGGACTCTCGAAAATAGCGCCTCGAGACACTTCGCGACTTTCGGCATCTGGGGGTTGGGTAATCCGCATGCTCCTAACTGTTGCCCGAGTAGCGCCGCGCTATATTGCAAAAGGCTGTTTGATACGCGAGGATTGCCAAACCTAAGGTGGCCGAAACGCACGTCAGGTTCTGATGACCGACTCCCAAAATACACTACGTCAACACCGACTGGGTGGGTTGAATGGAAACATTTGAAATTAAGGCGATGCGCACTCGATGACGGTTGTGACTCGACTGGCTAATTATTGGAAGGAAAAAGTTCATAGCGTCGTGGCAGTGGTGACATAGCCAAAATAAACTCACTGCCACTTACGAGGAATTTCGAGAAGAGTTGCTATGCTTGCATAGGAATTCAGTTTCAACGAATCCTCGCCGTATAAGCTGAGTTGGATTCGTTGGTTGTGTATACCGGGAAATTGGCATAGCCAAGTATGATCAAGGGCCTTGATCGTTGTGATTGATTCGTGGAAAATTAGCTGCCGCTTGGTTGCGGACGAGAAGTATGATTTAAGGAGGAAATGAACCGAAGTGGTTTTCGGGGGAAATTGGAATTGCTTGTGCGCAAGCAAGGAATATCGTTTAGAAAAGATATTAACCGAAGTAATTTCGGGGAAATGTATGGGGCTCGGTATAGTTGCTGGTGATGGTTAATGTTCCGTTGTAGGTTTGAATATGCGTATGAATTTTCGGGGAAATTAAGATTTCTTGGTCGCAAGGGAGGAATATAACTTTAGTAAAGAATTGACCGAAGCAATTTTGGGAAAAATTACATGTGGGGTGATGTAATTGAGGTAGATGATTTAGAATGTATTCTATTGAATTGTATTCTGTTGGGAGTTTTGGGAAATACCTTTCATTGCAGATTGGGAGATGGATTCTTGCAAGTTCGGCATGGATGCGCTTGCTGATTGGGATTTGTTTTTGCATGTTTTGAAATGGGTTACAGGTTAGGGTAGGGTGACGCGCTGTTAGCGGGGGTTGGTTCTCCATGTGGTATAGAGAACCCCCACAGTACTCCATCACATACATGGCATCACCATCCATTGATGAAGGGCAGGTTTAGTGCTCAAAGGCATTGGGTCGTGTGACGAAAACCAGTGATACCATCGTTTTCTGTTGCAGTACCTCATTCACTTTTCATCACAAGTCAAAACCTGCTCCAAAACTGGACACTTCTTGTTCCTGATGAGCAAGGAAGAGCAAATCTTGAGTTACTGGAGTCGGTTCGCAGGAGTCAGTTCCTGTGGGGGAGATTTCCTGATTTTTCCAGGTGATGCAAGTGTGCACGAATTGTTTCATCACTTTCATCAAACCATTGAGCAAGTTTCTGACATGTTTGGCTAGAATCCTCTTTAGTTGCTGCCTTTAATTGGTCCAAATCGAGATATTTTGGTCTACCCGATCGAGATTTATTTTCAATGGCTGCATCGCCAGTCAAAAAGGTTTGAAACCACTTTTGATCTGTTTGTTCATTAACAGTACCCTCTCCGAACGCGTCACATGTTTATCTTGCTACCTCGGCACCTTTTGCACCCAATCTGAACCCGTACAGTAAACAAGCAGTAAAAAAATGCGTTGGGCACAGCCATATTTAACTACGAATTTCGGAAGTGTCACTGTCAAGCTATACTCTACGTTGTCAAACACAATGTATCGATCCGTAAGCCTTCAGAAAATCTCTAATACATGGCGTGGATAGGATTGCAATAGCATGAAAAGCAACGTCCGTTTTAAAACCGCACGAACTTTCTTCGGTACCTGATATGTAACAAGGTAAAGAATAAGAAGGAAATGACTGGCGTGTGGCGCGAGTGTTGTTGCACGTACAGACCATGCTGTGTCAGTGCTGCCAAAATGTAAATATATGAATCACTACAATCCCCTATTCCCAATGATCTAATACAGTGGTCATTTCGAATGATTCCTTTCGTTCATCTAGCTGCATTCTCTGGCATCCGGTTGCAATCCAATTCATATAGATTCTTGTTGAGCGACTTCGCCTGAATAATTGTGAGACTTTCGTCCGTTTTACGTATTCCATTTCGATTGTAGCATCCATCACATTTCCTCGAACAAACTGGTATTTAATTCCGATCTATTTAGTTTGTAAGTTACTGATGTGTGAGGATTGTTCAATAAATACTACCACGACTACGATAAACCCCTTTATCTATAAGTTTAGCACGTAACAGTTGAATGTAGCCTCCCACAAATGCAACGCACTTGTTCCAATGTCCCCGTCACTTGTTAAAAACAAGTTTAAAGCCATCCTTAGAGAACTCACTCAAAATCGCATTTAAAGCACCAGGAAAAAGGCGAACACTGAGCTCTTTTTAGTCTGGGTGACATACTATACAAAAAAGTTATCTAGAGATGCCCCATTCAATAAGTTCAAGCAAGTTCGTGCATCTTTTCAAAGCAAGTGCCTATGAATTATAAAAACGAATCATCATAATCCAATTGTGTCGATATAACTCGATACGAAGCCGTAGTGAACAAATGGTATTTGATTTAAGGGGGCTTAATGGTTATCTCTTGTAGCCGCAAAGTTGATTCATATTAAACGGTGGTTTCTGCAATTAGCCGACGCACGTACATGACCAAATATTCATCATTAATCATGTTAACATGGGTCTAGAAACCACAATCTGCAACTTTGTAAGCATTGACCAGAAGTTGAATATGCTTGAGTTACCTGATTTCCATTGCGAAATTATAAAATCACTCGACATATTTTATTGACAAATTAAGTGCAAGATACAAATTGTTGATCTGGCACGTAAACTGAATTAAAATTTTGATTAACCTGCTATGTGATCATAGCAACAGATCCAGTGAAAGAAACGAATCCACCACAAATGCAAGTACCCATTGTAAATCGGTATATTTTGGTGGCTGCATTAAAACCTTGAGGTTATTGACACCTAAGACGAATTAAGAGATTGATTTGCTTCTAGCACTTGGATTCAATGAGCGCACATGACGCTAGGAGCACAAGTTCCCTTTGTAAAGAAAGAAAAATTGAAAGTTGTGGTGTTTTGAGGGTCATTCAGAATCGAAACCCGTGAATGTCATTTTAACATGCAGGGGTTATTTAAATTTCATCATCATCGGCACTACAACCGGGAACTGGTCTTGGCCTTATTTAGCAAGTCCTGAGGCTTGTTAAATTTTCCATAATGATTTATTTTGTCTGGGCAAGGTCATTAGTCTTGCGCCAGGGGCTCCCCGACGGGGAATCGAACCCCGGTCTCCCGGGTGACAGGCGGGTATACTAACCACTATACTATCGAGGAGCCTATTTAAATTTACCTAGATATTAATCAAACTACACTATAGTAAGGGATTTATACAAGATCGTACAAATGAATCAATGAGGAAAAAAAAATTGCACGAAATGTTTTAATTATTTTTAGAACATATTTTTATTAACCATAAACGCCCAGTGGGCGCTTCGAGATGCCACCAAATAAATGTTGCAGTTCTTTTTTAACAGTTGCAGGTTGTAACGCTCCGGGAACACTCGCGGGGGAAGGGAGTCCCACAGCTTTCCCACTCTGTAAGGGAACGAGTTCTGATGCAGAGATGTTTGTGCCGTCGGGAGATGGACCGCAAACTGGTGCGATCCGTTGGATTGCCTTGTGGAGCGCATATGAACAATACCACGAATCCCCGAAGAACAGTACCCGTGATAATATCTGCAAAACAGTCAGAGCTCGGCCACGCGCCTTCGAGGTGATAGTTTGGCGGATTTGATCTTTTAGTCGTAAGTGTTTCGCCGAACACTGTCCATAAAAACAAAACGACACACGGAGCGTCAATTAAAACACTGCGCAATTGTTTTAGCTTTCTTGTACTTTATTAATTCTTTTGCTTCTTTACACTTAAGGGTCTAGGACACAATATTTACCTTTTGTTGTTTATAACAATAGCTCGGCGGTATACCAAAAGAAAACCACAACTTCCACGACACCTCAAATCGTCTTAATTTTTCGACCGACACTTAATTTAAATGTTCGAACAACACAGCGCAATTCCGGTAACACAAACTTCGTATGTCCTGGTGAGGATCACTTCGTAAAACATCAAACAATTTCGCGACGGCACTATCAATAACTTAAACCTCCCGGAAATTCGGTCTTAACACCTCCGTTCGTCAAATTCAGCTTCCCCAATTCGATTCTCCATGTCGAATTTTTTCGTTTTTCGCTACGCGGATACTTCCTCGTCATAGTTCTCTAACTGTATTCTAATTCGACTATTCTTTGTCCTGCGGTTTCCTGTTCCGTCACAGGCCAGATGTGCGGTTGCACCCACAGACACAGGCGCGGATGTTGCTGCCTGTCTGGCCGAAGATCTTCCTGGGAACCCGGAGTTCACGCCTTCTGTCGAATCGATCGGTGGATCTTTGCTGTGGTTTTTTATTCCTAGCGATCCCTTTTTGCGCACAATAATTATCTTCGGTTGCGATAATTATATTTGCTTTTCCCTATGGCAACAGCGTTTTAATTAATTGCTGTATCTCCGCAATGGCTTTGTTTAGACACGTGCGCTTTTCGGTTTTGGGATCTTGCAAGGAATTAGAGGTGCTAAATGCTATTAGCTACAAGAGGAGATATGCGTTATTCTGTTTGTTTTCAGAAAAATGCGTTTCATGGATGAATTGAATGGATGAATTGATTCAATATTAGGAAATTTTGAACGTTAAGTTCGATTGGTTTTTACTATTGAATTCAATGTTGGGGTAATTGGTATGTTACCTTTGTTTCAGGCGGAAGGAAGCACTTTGAGCACGTGTAATGGATAAAGGTGAGTATGTTCCTTGGTGGAACGACGATATCTCAACCTATAGTGGGCTGTGTGGTTCGTAGAACCACCACAATAGCTATTGAAGTCCCGACTTCAGCGCCGAGTCCCCGATCAGGCGATTCGCTCGTCTCTGTATGCTCTCAAGTAGGCCGAGGGCATGTTTAGGAGCAGAGCTCCAAACATGACAGCAATATTCGAGCGCGGGCTTAATTTGGGATTTATATAGGAGAAGTTGGGCCAAAGTAAAATATTTCTTGGCTCTAAAAAAATAACTCAGTTTTCCTGGGGCGTATCTGGTGATGTTTGATCCGTGTTCATGCCACGATACATTTACACAGACCGTGAGGCCGAGCAGTTTGAAGCTTTCCCCCGATTCGGGGCCCTGGCCATTCATCATCAGTTGTGGAACCGATAATCTTCTTTTCTTTGTGAATGTTGCGTACTGTGTCTTCGTTGTATTGAAGTCGATGAGATTGGCCCTTCCCCACTGCAGGATCCCGATTCAGAGAATTGATCTGTCTACAACTGCGACATTGATGCACCACTCGCCCGGTCACTCGAAAAGAAAGAAACAACCATACCACCATCCGCAAAACTGAACACTGTGTTATCCGTTGTCGCCAACAAATAATTTATGTGAAGCAGAAACAAGGTTGGAGCCAATATAGAACCTTGAGGCATCCCCAAATTAACAGGGTACAGATCCGAACACTCGCCGTTCACAACAACCCGAATCGATAGATTTTCGAGGCAGGTCTTCTCCCAGTCGCAAAGCTGCTGGGAAGTCCATATGAACGAAGTTTGCTCAGTAATGCCTCATGCCAGACGCGCTCAAAACCTTTGGAGATATGCGATAATGCGACCGCCCTTGACTCACCATGCCTCTCAATCGCAGATGCCCATATATCGGTTATAAGTGTCAAAATGTCTCCGAGCGCAATTTTTAGATTAGGGAACAAAAAGAAGGCGCTTGGGGCTAGATCTGGTGAGTAAGGCGGATGGTCAAGCAGTTCAAAGTGTAATTCGTGGATTTTCGCCATGGCAACCGCTGAGGTGTTAGACGGCGCTCAATAAAAGGCACTCTGAACTCTTAGCTGCGTTCGAGAGGAAGATCTTAAGGAGAATTGTTGGCCCCGTATATGAGGGAGGATAATTCCGGAGTTGTACGCAATCTACCTTGAAGCTAATGTTGTAAGTAAAATCGATACATCCAGGCAGAAATCACTCTTTGTGTGTCCGCCTCATAGACGAGTAAAACTCACGACTCTGATTTTTGAAGCGTGGGAGGTTTTTACTATGTGCGACTAGGATCATTGAAAATGTTGACGATATGAGAGATCTGATAGTGTGGCTGCGTGTGATACAATTCTTAAAATCTTGTATTTACACGTGTTCATTAATGTGAACGATGGTAAAGATATTTCGTATACCTTATTGCTTCGCTACCATGAATTTGTTATCAGTTTTGAGTAACACGTTATGTCCTTTGTGTCGTCATAGATTTTTTCCAGATGTGGTATTTGGATTCCATGATCCGCCTGTAAATGCATTTAGCATTTCTTGTACTTTTACAGGTACTCATTGCATTGGATATGTTGCTTACGGGTAATAAACATATGGGGGTTCATACGAAGGTGAATCCCGTTTATGGTGTGAGGTGCCCCTAAGTGGGTAAGTATTAGGGGGTGGTAGACCTTGCGTGTAACACTTCGGTCATCGGGCACAGTTCCCTCCGCGAGTTGGGTCAAATTCCGGTTAGGAATAAACGTTTCGGCTAGTTTTGCAGCCCCGTCAGTCTGTTAGAATGTATGGTGTTATGTTATCATCATCATCATCGGCACTACAATCGGGAAACGGTCTTGGCCTTATTTAGCAAGTCCTGAGGCTTGTTAAATTTTCCATAATGATTTGTTTTTTTCCGGGCAAGGTCATTAGTCTTGCGCCAGAGACTCCCCGACGGGGAATCGAAAAGGTGTTATGTATTGTTAGATAAATACACAAGAGGAAGGGGTAAGTAAAGTGACTTACTTGTAGATCGGACCGCGGAGCGGTTGTTGTTCCTGGTCCCTGGTGTGCAGGTTGCAGGGGGGCGTTGAGTTCTTGACACCCTCTGTTCAACTGGCTAGTCCGTTGATGGTGTTGATGTTGATAATTATTGATCCTGATTTTTGTAATGACTTCCAGTGGAATCGGTGCGGTTGCACTTCGGATACTTATGTGTCCAACTGTTACAGTAGCTGATATCGAATCATTATTTTTTATATTTTTTCCGTTGACGTTTCCATTTTTTATTCGGCGCCAACGCCCTTTTTTATATTTACTGCCAAGTAGAATTTGCATAAATTAGTTTATGCAAATTAGCTACTTGGTGATTTTTCTTTCCTTTACAGGTAGAGAGGGGAAATTTGCGGGAATTAGTGGGTGTTGGGCGAGGACACGGACGCGAGGTACGTAACAATATGTTAAAGTCGCCAAAAACGAAATCGGAAGCTAGGTGGTTAATTTGTGTTGATGTTTTAAAAGTGTTGTTGTGTCAGATTATTTAAAGGTGTCGCTTGTTGATCGTCATTCATGGATCGGTATCTACCAAGAAATTTCAAATTTCTTCAGCACGATTTTCATCCAAATGATGTCGACGTTATTGGGTTCTTTGGGTTATTGGCTTCTTCTCTTTAGCAAGTCAAATCGGATCTGGTAAAAATGCAAACTCCGCTCCGTATACGAAATTTCAAATTTAAGTTATATTCTGGGCAACGAAGATATGACGTGTCATTTGATTCGGGTCTCGGTTAGGGCTAGGGTATCGGGTTTCACCGATTGCAAATATTGGTGGACGGCGTTTAGCCTGCCGAGAAAGTCCTTTGTGGCAGGATGTATGGAAGGAGACAGCGCGGCAGACCTTGTCTGCGATAGAGGGATGGCGTAGACCAGGACGCCCAGAGCTTGGATGTGCCAATCTGGATGACATCGGCTCGAAATCGGTACCGGTGGAAAGACTTGCTGAATAAAGCCAAGATCAGATCCCGGTTGAGTGCCGATGATGATGATGATGATGATGTTGTTGTTGTTGTTGTTGTTGTTGTTGTTATTATTGGTTTTATTCACGTAATTGCAAACGGCGCATATTCCTTTTTTCCAGAGCTGCTTTTATTTCTCTGTACAGTTCATCTCTTTTTTCATAAGCTCGGCGATAATGTTGTCGAATCTTCAACAGACTTCTTTTCCATTGGCTCCTTAAGGGCCAGGTCTTTGTATTTGTTCCCTGCTCCAGAGTAGGGCAGGATCATTGGGATACAATTTTTCTCCATTTTTATGTATTTCACGTTCTTCGGTGGCATTTGGCGGTTAAATTCTGTTAAGGATTCATGATGACCTTCGTTCAGTGCATTACTTTTATTTTATTTTTAATGTTTTTTCGCGGATATTTTATTTTATATTGTTGTTTATTTGATGACACTCGTGATGGAACCATTAAATTTTGTTTATTAAACACGTGCACTCGCGCAATCTCGAATGCGCACACACCTTTTTTTGTGATTAACGTACATACAACGCCCACACCTTATTGTTATTTCCTCTGAAGGAAGACATACATACACGTGTATGCGAACAATACTTTGACTATTTTTTTCTTGACAAGCGACGATCGATAAACTTCGTTCAATGAATTTTCGGATACTGAAGGGAAATGCTCTGGAGTAACCAAAAGCAGCGTTAAAGAATGTATCTGTTCATACTGCTCAAGTAGTGAGTGTTCGTTTGGAACATGAATTACGGCGCCTAGTCCGTTATGAACTCAATCGTACTCGATTGTACAAGGACAATTTCGAGTAGTTAGATCGGTATCTAATAATTGTATTCGCTCTTCCAGCAAAAGTAAATGCAAGGTAGGATTTCCTCCTGAACAAAACGGCCTACTTGTAGCGTACAACTCTAGTTTTTGTTCCAACTTTGAGAGAAATATGTTCCCTTTAAAAATTGTTAAGCAATGGGACGAATCCTTTTGACTGCCCTGTTATGGCTGCAATTATTTTATAGGACAACTGTCGTTAAAGCTTTAGCCCAGAAACTCTTTTCCAAACCGGCATATACTGAAATACACCTTGCACATCCCAGTGAAGACCTGTTCATTCTTTCCGATATTTTTAAAATAAATAGAGAGAAACCACAAAAATCGGTGAAAATGATATTAGTGTCTTATTGTGAAAACTCCAAGGGACATCGTTTAAGGGGAGAAACCACATAAGACGGTTCAAAAAATCATTTTTTTTATTCCATACATCATTAGTATGTACCATAAGTGAACAATTTTATATCTTTCGGACCTAAAAAATGACAATTTTTAATTTCGATCCAATCTCTTTATTTGAGACTTACAATTCAATTCGTTTATCAAACTACACGTGTTTTTATGGTAAATTATTGTTTATGCTGTAGTACCAGACTCGCTTGTCTGCTGCACTTCTCGGAACAAGTTACAATACATGCTGTTCCAGGTGAATCGTCACATACGATGTTGATCTCGTTTCCTGCCGTTGTAGGTGTATCGTCATGTACTATGTTCTGGGTGACACATTCTGTCTGTGCTGCTGGTTCTGCGAATGTTGAAAATATGTCGTGATGTTGCGTTTGCAGGTTATCAGTGGGGATGCTGTAAGGTCTTCCCCTCTTAGATGCGATTGTCCTCAATCGTATTAGAAGTAAGGTAGGCCCTAGAACGTTGTTTTTGTTGCAGTTTGATGTAGGAATGGTGATGCAATTATTGGTGCTATTGTTTGCAATGATATTACATTTTCTTAATTAATAATTATTTTTGATTGATTTGATTTGATTAAGATGGGTTTGCGTATGCATGCGGCTGCAAATAATATGCCTAAGAATACTTTAGAGCAGCGGTCGGGGAACCGGGGTAAATTACCCCAAATGGGTAATAGGGAAATTTTTCTAATTTTTCTATTGCAATTTCATAAACATTGTAGTATGTTAACATACTTAAACAATTCAGCGCGATATACGGGCCGGGCCGCTAATTCTGGTTGAAGTCGAGTTTTTCGTTTGGTGTGTGCGTGATAAGCAAGAGACGCGCGTTGTGTGTGTGTGTGCGTGCTTGCGTTATGTTGTTTCTTCCATCGACCACTAGAGGCGCTGCGTATGTTGTAATGTTTAAACTTAGCACTCAACGGTCAGTTATGCATGGGTTTCCGACGCGTCGCTTTATTGCGTGCAATTTACTTACGAGACATCATTCCATCATCAATTTCCACTATCAAGGTAAGCGCGATTTGAAAATTCAATTTAATGTAAATTTTTTTACCACTGTTTCTGTCACCCTTCAGAAGGCAGCAAATAGGAAAAGAACATACCAGAAGAATGGTTTTACACAAATAGACAAAGGTACGATGAAAAGACGGTGTGTTGTTTGTTTGAAAATACTGACTTCAGAATCTTTCAAAAAAAGTCAATTGAAGAAACATTTGGATAATTTGCATCCATATCTGTCTTCCAAACCGCGAGAATACTTTGTAAATTTAGAAATGTCTGTTAAAAGACAAAGATTGGACAGCAACTTGTTAGGTACTTTTGATCAGCGTTCAGCATCAAAGGCTAGCTTTGCAGTAGCCTGGTTGATTGCTCGAAACAAGAAACCATATACTATTGGTGAAGATTTGATTAAACCAGCAGCTGTGAAAATGACAGAGACCATGTGTGGTCAGAAAGAGGCGAATAAACTGAATTCAGTGCCCTTGTCCGCAAGAATTGTAAAAGAAAGGATTTCTATCTTGGCAGAAAATAATATCGACTTACGCAAGAATATTTTGGTAATGGTTAGAAAAGTTCCCCGACCGCTGCTATAGAGTGTTGTCTGGTGAGTTTTCTTATGGATTTGTATTTGTTAGATTTCCCTCGCGTTGTTGATGTGTTGTTTCTTCGACAATTTCCAGTGATAGGAGTGCGTGATATTTGCTCTATTGAAGAGGGTCACAAGATTGCGAGGAGTATTTGACGGGTGATTTCCTCTTTTGAAGTAAATCGTTGGCTTACGATTTTGGTTGTGATTTTCATTTCATTTGATATACATTTTTTATTTTGTCCCTTCTCTTATATTTAACTTACTTGCTAGACAAAAAATGCTTAAATTTTAGCTCATTTCTGTGTGTTGTGATATTTTATGGGGAATGTGCCAAGTAAATTCCGGTTGATGTTTTCAGTAATAATTGTTCCGTTAAAGTTGTTTAAAAAATTGATGCCTGGTGATATCTCTTCGATTTCTCGATGTTGACTGTTTATCAGATTACATTCAGAAATATACTTTTTAATAATTTTGAAATGCATGTGGAGTTTGTTATTTTTGTTACAGATAGTTACATGATTTGTTGCTTTGCAATTTTCAATTATTGCGTTCATTTCATTCTTATCTAACTTACCAGGTGTATGCATAACTTTTTTCCGGTTTAACTAAGAGATGGTGCCAGCGAAAAGTACGCAGCGTATTAATTTGACACAAACGTAATTTTGTTCGTTTGAGATTTAACTACAAACATACACAAGTTGAATTCGCCAAATACTAGCGTCTTTGTTTTATCGTTCAGTGATCATGTCGATCGATGTTTTATGCCTGAAAAAGAACATTCGCGGCACGCATTGCTTTTCTTATTTAATCAAAAGAAAAAGGCTGTTGAAAGTCATCGTTTGCTGGTAGAAACATATGGTGAACACGCTCCACCAATTAGAAGATGTGAGACATGGTTTCGATAATTTAAAAGTGGTGATTTCAATGTGAAAGACAGTGACCGCTTTGGTCGACCACAAAAATGTGAAGACGAGCAATTGCAGGAGTTATTGGGCGATGACCCAACTCAGACTTAACAGCAATTGGCAGAAGTATTACAAGTGTCACAAGAAATAATCAGAAGACGTTTGCTAGCAATGGGTAAGATCAATAAACTCGCTAAATGGGTTCCAAACGATTTGAATGCACGTGAAATGGAAAATCGCAAAGTCACTTGTGAAAGACCGTTTCAATGCCACAAAAGGAAATCATTTTAGCATCGAATTGTGACGGGTGACGAAAAATGGATTTATTTTGAAAACCCGAACTGGAAAAATCGTTGCTTTCACCTGGCGAAGGCGATCCTTCAACACCAAGGCCAAATCTGGTGGGACCAGAGCGGCATTGTGTATTACTCTTGAAGCCCGGCGAAGCCATTAATACAGAACGCTATCGTCAACAAATGGTTAATTTAAACCGCACATTAATCGAAAGAAGACCGGAATAGGCCAGAAGACATCATCGGCACTACAACCGGGAGCCGTCCTTGGCCTTATTTAGCAAGTCCCGAGGCTTGTTAAATGTTCCATAATGATTTGTTTTTTCCGGGCAAGGTCATTAGTCTTGCGTCAGAGGCTCCCCGACGGGGAATCGAACCCCGGTCTCCCGCGTGACAGGCGGGTATACTAACCACTATACCATCGAGGAGCCAGAAGACATAGCAACGTGATTTTACTACCCGACAACTAGCCGCCTCGCCCAGCAAAACTAGTGAAAGACACCTTGAAATCGCTTGGGTGGGGCATCCTTCTGCACCCCCCGTACTCCCCAGACTTGGCGCCACCCGACTATTACCTATTCCCATCAATGAGGCACGCGCTCGCAGAGCAGCACTTCAGGGATTTCGAGAAAGAAGACCGGTGGAGAGATTTGTTAAATAAGGCCAAGACCGGATCCCGGTTGTAGTGCCGATGGTGATGATGATGATGATGTTCCATTCCTCTTGCGCTCCCAACACCTTATCACACTGCGGGAAGAGGACAGCAACGATTCTGGCCACGTCAGTTTTACTTTTTTGCCTTTGACTACTGTTGTTGTGTAGTCTTTTCATGACTATTCTGTAGCCGCTGTCCCATGGGCTGTTATTTAATTCACCCCTAAGGAGCAGAACGCGTCATATTTACTTTTGCGGATTACATTCCTCAACTCCTTCCGTTTGTTGACGAATTCCGCATGTAAATGTGGGTAGGTGTCACGGTTTCTTTCTCTTTGTTGCAAGCGTCGTAACCTGTTACACTCCGATCCCACATGGGCGATTTCTCAGTGCCACCAATACACTGGTTTGATTGCCTCTGCTGGTTGTCTTTATCGTGGTATAGAAGCATCACATGTGGTAGTCAACCACTTCATGACTTTTCCAGCCTGCCTGTTCGCATCGGCCTCTGCGTCGAAGTATTCGCTTTGGTCTTCCAGTACATAATTGGGCAGTTCCGCATTGAGGTCCTTCTCTTTCCACCCATTTTCTTGGCTTTCTTCGCAAATTTGCCAGTGATGATTCCCCTGTGTGGTAATATTTCGTACATCACGGCTTGGTGGTAACTATGTGTGTAGGTGTCCAAAACTCGCCACTCCATACTTCTTGCTAACATGGAGCTGGCAAATGTGATGTCGATTTTGGACCGGCCTCTCTTGTTTATGAAAATGTCATCAGCATCATCATTAAGTAGCACCACATATAGGACTGCCCTGGCGCAAGACTAATGACCTTGCCCAGAAAAAATAAATCATTATGGAAAATTTAACAAGCCTCAGGACTTGCTAAATAAGGCCAAGACCAGTTCCCGGTTGTAGTGCCGATGATGATGACATATAGGACTGCGAAGGCTTCGAATAGTGTCTGTCCTCTACTTTTGGTCCTTGTGCTTCCCCATTCTATCGCCCAAGCGTTGAAATATCCAGCAACTAGACGCGGGCTCGTGTCTCTAGCTGCTTGTGTTCCCCTGTCCAAATAGCATTTGAATTCTTTTACAATATTTTCCATCTTGGCGGAGAGCAACAACAGTAGAAATGGCTCCCTCTAATCTTAGCATAGGCGAATCCTTCCTGGCCCTGCACACATCTGCGTTCTATGAGCGAATTTTCAGTTGTTCAGATAGCCACTGTTCTGCTGCTGTTTTCTTCCCATGTAATCGTACTAGTAGAATGTTTCTGGTGCACCACGGTGCTTCCAGTTCCCCGGAAGGAGTGGGCTAGCTTTGTTGGCCTTGATGGATGTGTCGAACATGTGTATTTTGTCCTTCCGAACAAAATACCCAAGGTGTTGCCGCACGATTATACTGATTCGCTAGCGACGTGAGTGTCATTACACACGCAAGAAAAAAACTCTGTTTGTTGCATTTTTTGTAAATAGATTAATGTTGTGGCGGTTCCCATAAACGCCACTACTTACCTTCCCAAATTACCCTAAAAGCTTCCAGTCCTGAAGCTCCCATAATCCTATCGTTTCACTAATACATGCATTAACACCTGTAAACCTTTCCTTTCCGTAAGAAATTAATGCACCTAGGGCATTGCATTAAACTCCCTATAAGAATTCCTTCATCCATGCATCCAATGCATTTCATAAATTCCCTTGAAAAATTTATCAAGTACTTACTTACTCTGACAAGAAAACTTATCGGTTCACATATAATGTAACCACATAATCAGGGAATCTTAACCTTGAGTTGGCTATTCCCAGCCTTACATGTGTACAACAATGTCTTACATACACATTGGCTGGCAATTCCATTGTCCAACGGCCAAAGCAGCGTCGGGTAGCTTGTTTGTTCAGCTGGAATATATCCAATTTCGTTCTTTGCCACAAACGAATTTCCCCGCATATACAAATGCAAGCAAGGGATTCGTTTCGGCTACCGACCCAAGATACGATATACAATTTTCATTGTATAAAGTATTGTAATCCATTAGCACCTTTCTCTAATGGCTATTCGTCTATTTACACAAGGGCATCACTCATCTAAGACTTTTATGATGCCCCCGTCCCATCTTTTCTTTTAGCACATTTCCTCCGATGAATTGCCGTCTATGATAGCCACAATGCAGAGAGTAAACAATGGCCTATACGATCCCTTTGTTCTTCTTCCGTCGTTTCAGGTTTCGTTTATCCTTTGCTGAAATGCATCGATATACACTGTGATCTATACGATCACCCATACATGTATACACCATGATCTTCATTACGAGATCTGGTTTTCTATTCCACAAAGAGAGACTTTCCGTTTCTCTTGTGGTAAGTAAAAATATATCCTTAGCTGAGAGGATATTCACTACCACCGAATCGAGGGTGAATCAAAAGCCAGATTCCAACCCTCGATGGAGTCGTTTTCTATCACCCGACCGCCACGGTCGTTGCCCCTCTCGCTCCCTGATGTGCACGGGGACGCGAATATAGTCGAATGAGCGACCGATTAACTAAAAGTAATTTTTTCCTTATATTTTTGTGCATCCGTCATCGTCGGTGTAATTGGCATCTTTTTTTTTTTTGCAAACTGATTAAGCGCAGTGAGACACGTTAAAATTTACTTAATAACCTAATATCAAGAACAAAATTCAGTGAAAGTTGTACCGTGTTTTTTTAAAATAAATTTAAATATTTTTACACAAAATAAACAGACCTTTATGAACAAAATTGCGCGTTTTATTTCTCCTGTTTGTGCTTTTCTTTGGTGCACGTTGAACCTTTAGCTTTGTGGGTTGGTGGTAGAACTCGCACCAATGCTGGCGCCACGACCACCTACCCCACAATGTAATAATTCAATTTTCATAACTTTGGAGGAGCTCTTCTCCCTACGCACGCTACTTACTGACTCTAGTTTCTGACTGTCTGCTACTCATCAATTTCGACTCTTGATTCAGATTCTATGTGTATCTTTTTATTATCTTTTCGAAATCCGGACGCATCACCACTTATCACCGATCCTTTTTGGGGTTTTGTTTGTTATCCATCTGACTAATGCAAACAAAAGTTTGCGTGCACTTCAGATGGGTAACACAAGATCCGTGGGAATTTAGGTGTGAAATTAGAATCTAGGAATATTGGTCTATTTGCAAGTCATAAAACATCTGGCATGGTATGCATTATGATGTTTAGATTGCCTGAATAGTGTCGTGGATCAAATAGACATGTTTTTGTTTAGACGTGTGTTCATTTAGGGTTTTGGATTGTAGGATTTAAAAACGTTAATTGCATATACCATACATGTGAAGATATGCATTGTGCTTTTTGGATTTTAAGGAATTGAATTCAATGTTTGAGAATTGAACGTTTGGTTCAATTTGCTTGATATTGAATTCAATGTTGATTTTGGGATATGGATGGAATTTTTGGATGGGATTTTTGTAGGTGGGTAAATGTGTATGTGGGAGCGAAATTGTAGGTATTCTTGGAACACTACACTAGTGCCAGGCTTCCTGTACTGCTCATTGATGAGTACCGCATCAACACCATATTCCTTAACCGTTTGGGAAAGGAGATCTTGTGCGGCTCCACATTGGTTTAAGTTAATTTGCATACACTTAAACCTGTTCATTTTTATTGAGGAGATTGGACATTGCGGTTTTAAATACTCGGCATTTGTAACTCCCTGTTGAATGGTGGTTACCGCGTTCGCACCCCGATTCGCAGAACATACATTTTGGTTGCGCATTACAGTTTATCGTTTTGTGGCCTTTTCCACCGCATTACAAACAGGTTCTCGAACGATCTTCTTCGGATTTGCAGGGTTGCGCCACATGACCGTATTGCTAATAACTGAAACATCCTGTGGGTGTGATGTGTTCTCGTAGTCTGCATCTCACCCATCCACCCTGTAGGAAACTTGTAGCCAGCAACATGCTGCCCTTTTCTCTTGGTAAGCGGATCATGGAAAACTGCGTGCCAGCTGGTTTCTTTCTTAAACTCTGGATCGCGTTCAGTGCAGGGACCTCTATAGGAATCGCTGTCAGGATTTCCTCTACAGTGGTAACCCCATCTAAATCACGACACTCGATCGTGATTTCCTGTGATATGTTGGCTTTCCCGGTATCATTTTTTGGAGCCTCTTCACCCTCCAATATCGCATCTCTGTGGGTAAGTTTAGTCGGGGCGCCGTCAAGGGAGCGGGGTTCACCAAACTTCCACCGTCTAATTCGCTGAAGGTCGTTCACCGGGATTTCACAGCAGAATAGTCAACTGTTCCGTCGATAACTGTCCACCAAGAAAGAGCAAAAATGAAACACTTGTGGCTTGTTTGGTAGTCCAACTGATCTTTTATTTAACTTTACTATGAATCTATACAAAGGTTATTAAACTGTTATCCAAATCTTAAATTTGTGTTTTACATAACTCTAAGTTAGTCGGCGTATTGCTCTTCACTAAACAGAAAACGATATTGTCTACACATGTATACTCATAATTAATCGCTTAGTTCGGTGCTTGTAATTAGTATGTACTCTAAAGGCACTTGACGACACCTTTTCACTCGGGAACGCTTATAGTCCCAAAATTTCTTAGCAACTCATTAATACTTTGAAGGATACATCGCATAAACGCTAGATTAAGTTGCGCCTTTTTACGGGTTCACCGGACTCGCGTGCACGGTTTGGGTAACGAAACTCGACTGGACTGACGGAAGAGCAATGCGCGCTCAGTGGTGGTTGTGTCTCAACTGACTATGAAAGGGCAAGAAAGAGTTCATCGCGTCGTGACAGTGCAGTCATAGCTAAATAAACTCACTGCCACTTACTAGGAACTTGAAAAAGGGTTGCTATGCTTGCATAGGGAATTTAGTTCCAGAGAATCGCTGCCATACAGGCTGAGTTAAATTCCTCTGTCGCTTAAGGAGAATTGGTATTGGGTAGGATGGGAGCCGAAATGATTTTCGGGGGAAACTAAATGTTGCTTGGTTACAAGCGAGAAAATAGTTTAAGCAGGAAGTGAGCCGGAATGATTTTCAGGGGAAATTAGAATTGCTTGGTTGCAAGCAAGGAATATAATTTAAGTAAGAAATTAACAGAAGCGGTTTTTGGAAGAATGTATGCGGCTCGATGTAGTTGATGGTGATGATTAATATTCCGTTGTAGGTTTGAATATGCATTTTATTACAGCTTGGGAAATGGATTCTTGGTAAGTTGGGGATGTATGCGATTGCAGATTTGGGGGCGGATGCTGTTGCATTTTGGGAGGTGTGTGCTATTGCCGATTGGGGTTATGGTGACGCGCTGTTAGCGGTCGAAGTTGGTAGGAATTGTGGGTTGGTTCTTCGTGTGATGTAGAGAACCCCAACAGACCCATTGCTTCCACCGTCGCAGATCGCTTCTTTAAACGATTTTACACTTCCTTATCATAGATGCAACCAATGATCTCGACCAACTCTTGCACGGCATTATTAATATGCCTTTGTTTTTTAATTTGTATCGTCTTTGTTAATTCTGCGACCTGCTCCCCGAATTGTCCGAACACCAAAGAACCATCATCACTTCTATTTCGGTTTTGATCCGCACTCGTCTCTATATGACCACTGCTAGTTGCCGCCATAAGTTATTCAAAAAGAACTTTGCTTTGCACAACTAAAATGCAGTAGGTGAGTACAGCTGTCTGTCTGCCAATTACAGCGAGCCCTGTTTGGTAGATAACAGAACACACTGGTGAAAAAAAAACCCTCTGTTGCTATCGGGAGGGTACAGCTCTACCTCTATAGGACTGGTCTCTAAAAATCCAATTCAGCAAAACAAAACTTACCATGTACGAGTATTCTTGGATTTTTGTCAATTTTTTGTTCTTTGGAATTAAACGAATTGGCAAGTGAGAATATCATAATGGTACCTCAAAATCTCCGCACGTTTGTATAAATAAAAACAAAAACAATTTTTTATTGTATCGCTCCGCCTGGATCTTGTTTTCAAGAGAAACGACTAAGATAAGGGGGGTATAACTAAGGCACGACCAGGGTAAGATCACAAACCACACTAGATATTACCTTATGAAAGGTAACGCAAAAGGACACGTGAACATTGCTGACAGATGATTGTCGCATACTCGGTCAGTCGGGCAGCGACGCCAGTGCTTCTGTGTGTGGAGATCATGATTGCGCCAACGATTGGGAGTAAAATGGGAAAGTTTGATTATGGAAAATCATTTTCTGATATGGTTTTGAGCCAACGATTGGGAGTAAAATGGGAAAGTTTGATTATGGAAAATCATTTTCTGATATGGTTTTGAGTGTCTGCCGTCGTTAAGTTTAGTGCAACACTGGGAACAATGTCTCGTGAGTTCCCTTATGAATAAATTTAACTTATTCTGCGAGTCAGAAAAAACCCGTACGTTAAATAAATGTTGGTAGATTTTTGCTTTCGGCCAATGGGTAGTAGGTAGTGGTTTAAATTGTGTTACTTGTCTGTAATTAATTATTGTACATTATAATAACAAATAAATGAACAAAAAAATATAATATTTTTGCCGGCTTGTGCCACATTTTGGCTATACGTGGTAACAAAAGTAAATGTCCCTTCAGACTATTATATCGTTATTACCCAACAGTTATTACCGTGTATTAATACATGTGACTATTGACTTCATAATACACTAGACTATAACATCATATAAACATGTATTCAATCCTTAATATCCCCGTAGTTATTCGCCGCAAAAGCATTAAAAAAAATTAAATGATTCAACAAAAGACTTTATGTCGTAGTTCAGGGTGCAGTCTGACCACTCTGGGAGTTTATATGCATTTTTTATCCCTCAAGTCAAACAAGTCCAGTAGTTAGCATTAATTTTATGTCGATTATTACCCACTCGTATGTGTGTGTATTTCCTCAAAAATCTTATTACAACATTCAATCGACCAACAATTTGAATATTAAACAACACTGAACAAGACAATAATTTGCATGCCCATAAAAGTGAGGTAATAAAATTTGTAAAGGTTCAAATCTCGGTAATTATAACCATAAATACATATTAGAATCAAGATTAGTTGGTAGCGGATATAGTTTACGCGTTGGACACTTATTTAGAGCAAGGCTGCGCAACAACTTAATTTATGTTCAATAATTAGAAAAAGAGAGAAGGACTGGATAGAAATTACTATTATCAATGAAATAGATGTGGTATTGTGAAAGTTATGTGTTATAGGAAAGACGAAGTCGATATAATATATATTTAAGGATCTCCTATAATGCAGTGGCAGCAAATAAAGAGGCACTACAAAAAGTCGAAGAAAAGAAGTTATGGACACTTATGGTTTTTATTTTAAAGTCCCACCCTAACATAAGGCCAAAATATCTGCAAAGTGTTTCTAGAATGTAATAGAACCTTTCCATAGTGATAGAAGTACTTACTGGTGAAAGGTATAATATACAAGGTGGCGCAAAAATAATCACCCTATTGGAAGGCGTTATAATTTTTGCAACTGGCGTTGTATGTCAATCATATTTGACATTTGTGAGCTAGACAGCTGGCGCAAGACTAATGACCTTGCCCGGAAAAAAAACAAATCATTATGGAATAAAAAAATTTAACAAGCCTCAGGATTTGCTAAATAAGGCCAAGACTGGTTCCCGGTTGTAGTGCCGATGATGATGATGATGATGAACTAGACAGCTGCAGTATACAAACTGACAAGCAATGGAGCGTTATACTCCGCAAGAGCATGGAATAATTGTATCGATTTTGTTGGTCAATAATCGATCGGTGGTGTTAGCGTAGCGGGAATTTCGACACCGATTTCCTAATCGGGTCTCGCCAACTGGGCAAACATTCCGGCGCTTAGCTACTCGACTAGAACAGACTGGAACCACAGGAGTCCATGCAGGGCGTGGCCACCAGCGGACTGGTTGTTCGGCCGAGAATATCGCGTCTGTGGCTGCCTATGTCGCCGAGAATGAAGAAACATCAACCATACCACGGGCCACGCAATTGGGCCTCACCAAACGGACCCTACAGCACACACAGTACACAACTAACTAGTGAACAATAACACAGAAAGAAAATCGAATAACTAAAACCATCAGCCCAATACCAAGCAATAACATAGCAATCCACATCAGTTGAGTGTACTGGAGTTTAAAAATCAAATTCATACACACGGCAGTGGCCTGATGTGTTGAGCATTGATTTAATTTTTAGTGATTCTAACCATCATAGCGTCAGTGCGAATCACACGTTCTTCACTATCGTCGCAAACGCTATGGTCTTGTGCGGGAGGAAGTAGGGTGTGCCGGCGTTCGGCGCGGATTAACTCCCATCCCCATCATCACTAAAAGGTTCCGCCGAATACAAAGGGACGGTGTTCGCCGCAAAACCATCACCATAGCAGAAAAGAAAACATCAAACACAGGAGAAATGAAACACACTAGAACACGGTTTTTATTGTTAATTGTTGTTTATTATTGGTGACTTATTGTTTACATATTGTTCTATTTTTCCGTAAAAATATTAGATTAACTTTAGTCTGATTTGATTATTGTTTAAATGTTTTATTCTATAGTTACTTTAAACTCGGCACAAAAATTCACTTATTACATTAAACGCGCAGACGACTCGCACGACTTGAACTCGCTTTTTGGTGTTGACACACCGTACCGGCGCCGGTGATGGTTGTGATACGACTCAACCGACGGTTGGAATCCGACTCTTGATCCAACCGCCAGTTCGATGATGAGTTTGCGGGAAAATGGAAAATTTCTCTCTTTGGTGAATAGCCAGTAGTGATCTTGGTGATATATGTGTGTGTGTTATCGTGTAGATCACATTGTTTTACTTATGCACGAAGCTCATGGGAAAACGAAGCTGAAAAATTGAAAGAACAAAGGGCATCGTGTGTAATGAGGTTCAGCTGAGTTGTATCTCTTAGGAAGCATAAGATGCTAAAAGCCATTGGGATACTTTACACAATAGAGATTGTATATAGTATCGCTAGAATGTCTGCGGAGGAACCGAATTCTTTTGTTTGCACGTGATGCATGCTGAAGAATTCGGTTTCCGCCATTAAGCGCGAGATGCGGTAATTGTTTGTCGATTGGACAAATGATCGCGGGTCGGTATATTGCAGCTGAATCAATAGTTGCAAGTCACTAGGAAGCAATTTAGATGGTTATACAATGACGGTTGTGTATAACATCGATGGCGACGCAAGGGTCGAATTCCAGTGTGAATATTTACACTAATAGAGAATTCGGTTCTTGGTCGCTGATGCTGAGATGTATTGATGCATGCGAGAATGCCCTTGTGGGAGAAATTCTTTTCAGGAATTTTTATGTAATGCGTTGAAAGCATTAAATGTCCTTGAGAAAGGAAATGTTTGCAGATATGCAAAGGAAGTTGAGGTTGGAATCGTGGGTGGTTCTTGCGTAAGATTAGAGAACCCCCACACTACTACTGTACAAGACCATGGTTTTACCAGTACTCGTGTATGGATCCGACACCTGCGTGCTCACTCTGAACTCTTAGCCGCGTTCGAGAGGAAGGTCTTAAGGAGAATTGTTGGCCCCGTATGTTAGGGATAATGCTCGAGATGCGGTAATTGTTTGTCGATTGGACAAACCGATCGCGGGTCGGCATATTGCAGCTGATTAAACAAGCTGTCCGACATTGCTTTTTATCGTTAGATACAAGGGTCGCCAGCCAATGTGCATGTAAAGACAATTGCTCTGCACACGTGAGGCTGGGATCTGCTTGGCAAACAAAGGTGCCGAATGGTTGCTCTAATTAT
The DNA here is from genome assembly GCA_963931805.1 of Microdon myrmicae. Taxonomy (NCBI): domain Eukaryota; kingdom Metazoa; phylum Arthropoda; class Insecta; order Diptera; family Syrphidae; genus Microdon; species Microdon myrmicae. The sequence goes on along the minus strand of OZ007499.1, from coordinate 40,038,839 downwards.
GACGGTTACATGGTACGGTAACCGAATTGTTTTCTTTCAGGAATATGATGCTTGGCCTATAAACAATTCCTTTCGGAAAATAAATATGATGGGTAAGTACTTTAATGAATTCTTTTAGGGAATTTAGGAAATGCATTGGATGCACGGATCAAAGAATTATTGCAGGGAATTTTATGTAATGCACTGGGTGCATTAAATGCCCTTAAGAAAAGGAAAGGTTTGCAGATCTGCAAAGAGATTGGGGTGCAAATATGGGGGGTTCTTCAGGTAAGCTTAAAAGAACCTCCGCACTCTCCTTTTAGCTCGATACATCCAGTCCAGCGTTTTTCCAACTTGTTTATTCCTTCCAAATAATAGGTGTCCTCAAGGCTCACAAATAGGCAATCCTACCCAAATCTCTTACCGCCCAGCCATTTCTTCAGGTTTGGAAACAGGAAATAGTCGCAGGGAACTAAATCTGGAGAATATGTTGGATCGGGTAGCAGTTCGTAGCCAATTCCAATTGATTTTACCTAATTATGCTTAATCAGCACACGAAATTCACATCTTTCCATTTGCGTTAAAATTCGAACGAGGTTGTCTGCTTCCAATGGCTGTCAAACACAAACTTAATGACGCAGCTTGCTAAGATTTTGACAGTAGTCTATTTATTGATGGGAGCAGTATTTAAAGTTACTGCGCAGGAAATTCAAAAAGCCACTGACTTATCAAACTGCTCTCGTAGCATTTGAGCACAGGCATAGTATATAAACTATAGAGACAGCGAAAGTCACATATGAATATAAGATTGCATCTGACGAATTATACTCATCTATGATCTGTATTATGAGGATGAAATAAAAAAAACCATTTATTATCTACCCGTCGTAAAACTCACGAATTTAATCGACAAGTTCACTCTTATGCGTAAATCAACAGTTGAATGACGCCGAAAGAGCCAATACGTCATTTTCAAAACTCTTTTGAAATGTATGATATTTTCAAGTAAATTTCTGACACAACTCCACTCTAATATAGAACTTTACAAAAGAATAGGGTGAAATGTAGTCCTATACAATTCGATAATACTGATTTTCCAATGATTCTAATGGTTACAACTGCATTGTTTGATAATACAAGGAATATAAGCTTCAAGAACAACTCAATATTCAACCAGTTTTTCCTTCGAAAAGCTGATCTGCTTAATTCGGTGATGTAATGTTTTATTGGAATATACCTTAAGACTCTCCACGGTACAAGTCACAAAAGACGTTCTTTCGCTTTCATAGAAAGAAGTGAAAACCACGTATCTGTGTAAGTTGGATACCATTCGTCCACATATGTCTTCAACTTAAGGTGCATGTACCTCTATAAAAAATGTCAGGCTTAAAAATGCCCACAAGCAGCAGGTGCTTATTGTACAACAACGACGACAGATCAAGTAATAAGATTAGAGTCGGTTAATAGGCTATGAATTTAAATTATCCACTTAACCTGACCATTTTCGCTTTCAAGATGAAATGGGAAAGTTGAAAAATTGCTAAGCTCAGTGCATTGACTTCTATAGTCAATGCACTAAAAGATATCGTATAAACTATGTAAACAAAGCATTCCTTCAAGCATATTATTTTCAAGGAAATAGAAAAACTCGTTGGTTGATTCGATTTTTAAAACAAGATTATACTCTATTCCACTCAACGGTTGTCGTTTACGGTTGCCAGGCCGCTGGAAAATCATATTCGCTATAAATAAGTATTTAATTTTTTATTAAACTCAACCACTGCACCTTTCTATTCGCTGCCAGGTGCAGTAATGTCCTCTTTCTATTTAAACCGACTTTCAAGAAGCCGCTTTAATTTGTTAATGTAAAGATATGCATTCGTTTTCCATATAAATAATGCCAATTATAAGCCCACTGTTGCTCACATAAGACGCCGGTAGACCCATTGTATTTTCAAGCTTATGCGAGTATAATACATTAAAATCAAGTTGTTTGAATATTACGCTATAGTAATAAAAAATGTGATCTGTAAATATTATTGCATTCAAAGGAATGTTAATTTTCGTAATTAAGTGTTACCGTATACGGTGTTGGTATAGGAATTGAAGGACAAGTGTTGCTGCCGTTTGCTTATAATTTATGAGTTTTATATTTAACTGCAGCTAATGGTAAATAATTATTATTTGGCGGCCAGTCATGGCACTATAGATAGAAAAATATCCGTTATACCGACTGTTGATACAAATGCCACTAAGCTTTGAACGCATAGCTTTTTTCAAATACTCAGTTTCAAGTTGTGTCATTGGACCCGAGTCGAACTTTGTAGGAATAAGGTTTTCCCGATTTAACTTTAGTCAAAATGATTAAATAAAGACAAACTAAACAAACTAAACCTTCTATAAAAGTCGTTGCCAAGTGAAAGCACCAGTCGTTGCCGTTGGTAGAAATAAAGGAAATAGAGTAGGAGCAGTAAGGTCTCGAGAGAGAGTCGACTCCAAAACGGCTCATGATTTCCAGGAGGATTCAATTCGGTAGTTCTACAAAGTTACCAGAAAGAGTCAATTTCGAATTCCGCATAATTTCGCCAAGGAGTCAGTTCCGTAGTGCTTCAGTCTCAAAGAGAAGTGGCTTCCATCCTGACGTGAAGTTTGAGCGCGAGCTGTCATTTAATTTCTTTACAATATTCAATTTTGTCAGTTTTGTGATTTTTCCTGAATTTTCTTCAAAAACTCAGTCGCGTAAAGGTCTCTGAAGACACGCTAGAATAAATAAATTCTAACCCCATATTAATAAAACGCATTATAACTGGTGATAAGACAAGCGTTTAAGAGTATGGCATGCAAACCATTCAGCAAGCTTTGGGGCTGCGCTTTCTAACTGTGGCCGAAACCGAAAAATCCACGTCAGTGTCGATCAAACGTCAAAGTTATGATGGTGGAATTCTTGGCAGAAGGTCAAACTGTGAATAAAGAATATTGTCAGGTGGTTATGAGGCATATGAGAGCAGAACCTTCGAAAAAGGTCAGATTTGTGGTAAGAACGGATTTTGTACCACGATAAAGTACGAGGGCAGTTTGATAAGCCAGTGACTTTTTGAATTCCCGCGCAGTAACTTTAAACGCAACACTACTCCCGTCAACTGCCATCTATAAATAGACTACTGTCAAAGTTTGGGCAAGCTGCGTCATTTAGTGTTGCATCATCATCGGCACTACAACCGGGATCCGGTCATGGCCTTACGAGGGTTGCCTCTTATGTTTCGGGATTTGGCAACCCTAGTGTTGCAATCCGGCAATTGACAGCTCTGTCGTAAAGTTGGACATTTTTGAGGTTATACGCACTCAGAACGTTTTGACATGCGAGCGCTATTTGTGTTGTTTACAGTAACTTAAAAGATTCATCTCGGCCCAAAAATGGAGTTAAATCGTCAATATTTTCGTGCGATTATTTTTTACAACTTTCGGCGTGGATTAACTCAGCAACAGTGCATGGATGAACTTAATTCAATTTTTGGCGATGAAGCTCCATCAAGGACCAGTGTTTATCGATGGTATGGTGAATTCAATCGTGGTCGTAGTTCACGCCAAGATGAATTTCGTGAAGGTCGTCCAAAATCAGTTGTTGTTCCGAAAACCATTGATGCTGTGGGCGAACTGATATTGGAAGATCGTCATGTGACCTATCGTGAGATTGAGACAACCTTAGGCGTTAGTGGGACCAGCATACATTCAATATGGCATAAACATTTGACTGTCAAAAAAATTTGTTCGCGTTGGATCCCACACAATTTGTCAATCGCCCAAAAAAAGGCTCGTGTCAATTGGTCGAAAGAAATGCTAAAAAAATACGGTCGCGGTGCTTCGAAACACGTCTATGACATCGTGACAGGTGATGAATCGTAGATTTACGCGTATGAGCCCGAAAGTAAACAGCAGTCGACTGTCTGGGTGTTTCAAGATGAGCCAAATCCAACAAAAGTTGTTCGCGCACGAAGCACTTCCAAGCAAATGGTCGCCTGTTTTTTCGGAAAAACTGGACATGTCGCAACCGTACCACTAGAACAACGCAGAACAGTCAATTCTGAGTGGTACACAACCATTTGTTTGCCAGTTGTCTTCCAAGAAATCGGGAAAACCAACCGCCGAAGACGCATCACTCTTCACCACGACAATGCGAGCTCTCACACATCGGCTGCGACAACTGCATTTTTGAGCACCCAAAACATCGATTTGATGGAGCATCCGCCGTATAGTCCTGACTTGGCACCGAATGACTTCTTTTTATTCCCGTACGTAAAAAACAAACTGAGAGGTCAACGTTTTTCGACACCTGAAGAAGCGGTTGCTGCATTCAGAATACATGTGTTGGAGATACCTCAATCAGAGTGGCAAAAGTGCTTCGACAATTGGTTCAAACGCATGCAAAAGTGTATAGATCTTCATGGGGAATATTTTGAAAAACAATAAAGTGATTTTCGATGATCAAAATTTGTTTTTGTTCTCTAATCCCGAAATATAAAAGGCAACCCTCGTATTTAGTAAGTCTCTCCACCGATTCCAATTTCGAGTCGATATCATACAGTTTGGTACTTCCAGGGTATGGCCGTCCTGGTCTACACCATCACTCAATCGCAGATAAGGTCTGCCGCGTTGTCTCCTTTCATACATCTTGCCACAAAGATCTTTCCGGGCACGCTCCTCTTCGCTCATTCGAGCTAGATGTCGCGCCCACCGGAGTCTGCCGAGATTGATTTTTCTGACAACATTAGCTTCTAGGTAGATCGCGTACAACTCATGATTGTAGCGTATTTAGAATCGACCTCACGTCCGACCGACTTTTCTTCACGCAATCAGGTCTGTCCGGAAAACACTGTCAACGGTCAACTAGCAACGGTATTTTGTAATATCAGCTGCACCAATTCGAATGTAAACGCCTTCCACAAATATTTGCAATCGGTGAAACCCGATACCCTAGCGCTAACCGAGACCCGAGTCAACTGACACGACATATCTTCGTTGTCCAGGATATAACTTAAATTTGAAATTTCGTATAAGGAGCGGACTTTGCAATTTTACTTGATCCGATTTGACTTGCTAAAGAGAAGAAGCTTTAGAACCCAATAACGTGGACATCATTTTGATGAAAAACGTGCTGAAGAAATTTGAAATTTCTTTGTAGATACCGATACATGAATGACGATAAACCAGCATTCACCTTTAAATAATCTTTCACAAAACACTTTTAAAACATCAACACAAATTAACCACCTAGCTTCCGAATTCGTTTTTGGCGACTTTAACATACATAACAGCATACATTCTAACAGAACTGACGAGGCTGGAAAGGTAGCCGAAACGTTTATTGTTAGCCGGAATTTGACTCAGCTCACGTATGGACCCACCCCAGTGCCCGACGACCGAAGTGATACACCCAAGGTCAACCACCCCCTAATACTTACCCTCTTAGGGCCACCTCCCACCATAAACAGGATTCACCTTCATGTGAACCCCCATATGTTTATTAGCCGTAAGCAACATATCCAATGCAATGAGTACCTGTAAAAGTACATGAAATCCTAAATGCACACACAGGTGGATCATGGTATTCAGATACCACATCTGAAAAAAAAATCTACGATGGCACAAAGAACATAATGTGCTACTCAAAACTGATAACAAATTCATGGTAGCGAAGCAATAAGGTATACAAAGTATCTTTACCGTCGTTTACATTAATGAACTCTTGTGTAAATACAAGGTTCTAAGAATTGTTTTTTCGCATCTGCACAACCAGGTCTCTCATATCGTCAACATTGTCCATGATCCTAGTCGTACATACTAAAAACCTTCCGTGCTTCAAAAATTAGACTCGTGAGTCTTACTCGTCTACGAGGCGGACGCACAAAGAGTGATTGCTGGATGGATGTATCGAGTCGCGCGTTTAGTAAATTATCATAATCGGCACTACAACCGGGATCCGGTCTTCGCCATATTTAACAAGTCTCTCCACCGGCCCGGATTTCGAGTCGATGTCATCCAGTTTGGCACTCCCATGCTCTGGGCATACTGGACTACGCCAACCCTCCATTGCAGACAAGGTCTGTGGGGCTTTTCAGGGCCCGAAGAGCCATACATCGCTCGATCCCCACCTTTCCAGGCGAACGACTTACCTCTCGGTCGAACTTCAGCAAGGTTGCGTAACCTTGCTACGGCATTTACCCTGAGCCAAATCGCCGGAATTAATACGGTTACCCAATCGGATAACCGTTTTGAATTTATGTTAGGCAGCTTACCTATTCTGTAGGGGATTTCCTTCCAAACCCCTTTTTCTCCAGCATCACCACCAAAAAACATTAAGCCCACGGCAAAGCTTATCACCTTGCCGTGGCATCGAAAACTCACCCTCGGCCAGACCATATTCCCTAAAAAACATTAAGCCCACGGCAAAGCTTATCACCTTGCCGTGGCATCGAAAACTCACCCTCGGCCAGACCATATTCCCTAAAAAACATTAAGCCCACGGCAAAGCTTATCACCTTGCCGTGGCATCGAAAATTTACCCCCGAGGCGTACATCATTTCCTGAAAAGAACATAAGTCCATGGCAAAATCATCACATTGCCATGGCATCTGAAATCTTATCTTTAGGCATACATTCTGCCAGGGCATCTCGTTTCCATAGCCTTAAGCTATGGAAACAACAATCAACAAGAGTTCCTTGTGACTCGTTGTATTTGTTTACCCCCGGCATAACATGCATACGGCTATTGCCCCTATTGATTTACTACCGCCGACAAGGTTTCTGTTGACGCAAATCAAACATGTCCCTGTTTACCAGCAATCGCTGGCTGCCAATTATCGGTCCCCATGTTCAGAGACCGTAATCGCGCAACGACCAGGATGCAGCCAGAAAATGTTTACTTTCAACATCTGGCAACGGCTGCACCCTAGGTTCGTTGCAATGTTTAATCATCGACATCCGAAATCATGATTTATGGCCTTCCATTAGGATGACCAAATTATCGGTTTCAGTTTTTCACACCCCACATGCTAGTGTTTGCATTCCTAGAAAATGCACTAGCGATGTTGCCCGCCATCCACGGTCGCTGAACGATCGTATGCATGGCATACGCACACATGCGTAATGTATGCCTATTCCGTCAGGTCCAATCACGATTAACTACATCAAGTTAATCGTGTAACTCCGCCTTCTTTCCAGTTTCTTTCGGGATTCTTTCACTTTAATGATTTCCAATGGGATTAGTCAGTCAGATATTATACACCGGGGTGTTCTCACAGATGAGTCGTTGAGGTCGAATTGTGCCACAGTCCCGTAGCGTGATTCAATAAAGGCGCGACAAGCGTATATTAATAATCTAAAAGTAGAACCCAAAAATTTCGTGGCTTAAATAACATTCTTTAATCGGTTTAATAAGTGCAAATATAATAATGTATTAAAGATTAAACAATATTTCTCCACTCTGTGACCTAATAGTGCATGCTGTGAAAGTTAATTTAAATAAACATTGTTCCAGTCGGAATAACATTTGTTTGTGTTGTGTAATAAAGATTCAAAGAAAAAAACAACTCCATCGTTTTATTTTACTGGAGTTGGCGATCGTGTATTGTTTTTGTGTCACCAGGTGTGCGGCCGTAGAGAACAATTACTTCGGAACAACGTCGGGGTGTTTAGCCAGTTCTGTGTCCTACGTGGACACCCTTTAGTTAAACACTTCCACATTGGTGAACCCGTAAAAACGCGCAACCTTCGAACATTAATGACCGGAGAATGAACCAATTCCGTGTGAAATCCGGCAAAGATATTATATTCGAAAGTGAAGTAACACAGCCAATACGGTTATTGGGCTTCGGTCGATTTTGTTTACCATCATCTCTCATCGGACAATAAAATTGAAAACATCAAAAACAGCACGTGCACATAACCGTTTCAATGCACATCAACCTAATTAAAAAGACAATTAAAGGGTACGCCCCAACGCCAGCCCAACAACAGCACCTGGCATAACATCACCGGAAGCAGTCGAGGACTACCGAGAGCGGCCAACCACCCAGTGACGTCCACCCAACAACAGCCCCAACACAACGTCCAACGAACTTCAGCACAACAATATTACAACATCGCAATCCAACTCTAGCCAACGTTTCAGCGACACCAGGACTAGAAGCAGCCACTTTCAAATAACAGCAGAAATCAAGCTAAGTAACCTTTTCTTTCTTTCTTTTTCCATTTTTTTTTTTTTTTTTTTTTCTTCTTCCTGTTTTTTTTCAAAAAAGTGTTAATTCTCCTCTCGGTGAGCTCCTTCCGAATCGCCTGATATAAATATAAGTTTAAAAAAATACGTAGACAATGCACCACTGCCGTTTACTCGAAAACTTGTAAATAAAATCTACTATATTATGATATGCACACAAAATTAAATTCATTCATATGGTTACAAGCACTGGCTAAACCGATATTTTTATTGTAAATTGTAATTAGGTATAATATAGGCAAAGAAAGCAAAAATCAATCGTTTAGAAAGGAGTCGAATTTTTCTTCGGCGACATTATCTTTATTTAAGTGTATCCTGCAAAAAGCAATGTTGATTAAAATCCTAGTATACGCAATATAAGTAAAAAACAACAGCAAGCCAACTAATAAAAGGCCGTTTCAAAATTATAGTAATTACGAGAACGAAATACGAAATTTAGGACACCAATCCGCTTAAATTTAGTTTTTTAAAAAAAGCCCCAGTTCATTTTCATTAGTTTAGAAACCGCTGTTCATTTTTTCCTTGCCTGCCTGGTTCCTAAATTGCATGCCTGGCAAACAAAAATTTTAATCCCAAATTTGATAAAATTTCGCAAATGTTTTAAATACTTTAAAAGTTTTCAACATTACAAAAGATTTACTCATATAAATTAAAGTGCAAACAGTATAGCAGTAAAATTATACAAATCCAATTTCTCCTTTACATTTCCATTTCTTTACTTCATCTTAATCAAATGGGTATACAAAAAGTGAATTCATTTTTCCCAAATAACAATCGGAACGATAAAACAAGAACAAATAGTAATTAAAGAAGCAAATGATTTTTATTTATTATATGTAAAAACGTTTTATCTTACGCGTACGCTACATCGATCGCTTTCATATAATAAACATTGTAAGCCCCATCAGGGTATTGATTAACACGCAACTACCGGTAATTGCACATACGACTCCTCCGACTATCGCTCGACGCATTTTAATTAATAAAACCGTTTCGGGGGTATTCAAGAGTCCATCACTCCACTTGACTTCACTTCCAACTTTCGCACGACCTGTTTCGACTTGTGAGAACCCTTGTTTTGGGACGTTCGTCGGTTCTCTCGACTCCCTGCGACTCCTTTTAACTCGTTGGCCTCTTTCCCCAACTCCTCGCGTCCTCTTTTGACTCTTTTACTTGGCCTCATTCACCTTTCTTCGCGTCCTCTTACGCCTTTAGTTCCTGTTTCGCGTCATACAACCCATAATGGTCAACACGCGGAACACCATGGCCAAAAAGGCTCTGGAACAATCCGAGCCTCTCGAATTCCACGACGCATCCAGCGTCGATTTCCCAACCGAGCAAGTCGATACTGACTTAGACTTGCCCGGACAAGCTACTCCCCTGGCACCACCCGTTGCCCCCAGCGTCGTGAACCGACCACAGCCTACTTCTACAGACACACTCCCGACTGCTCCTAACGCCCCTGGTACCGGCCCTTTGGTAGATTCCGGCATTTTTATGCCCACAACTAGTGCCGGTACCTCACAACAAGCTCATAGGCACCCAGAGTCCCAAGAATTCCGCGATGCTTCCAGCCTCGGGAACGGGACTCGTCATTTAAATATAGGACTTCCCCCCTTCGATGAGGAGGACCCAGACCTATGGTTTGCAGTGGCAGACCGCATCTTCCAGGCCTCGGCCTTGCACGACGAACAACTTCGTGCAGTCGAGCTGTTGAAAGTGCTTGACCGCACTCAACGACCGCATGTTGCACACATAATAAGGTCGGCCGGCCGCAACCCATATAGCAACATGCGTGAAGCTCTGCTCGACGCATTGGATGAGCCTGGAAGCGCGCGGCAACAACGTTTAGCCGCTGTATCCAACCTTTCTGGGATGAGACCATCTCTTTTCCTGACCCATTTACGCTCTATAGCGGGGACCAGGATTGGGGACGACCTAATAAAGCCTCACTTTTTGAGGTGTCTTCCCCAGCATGCCCGTTCGGCACTTATAGCCCAACCCAATCAGAGTTTGGGCTATTTATCCAAAATTGCGGACGCAATAATGGAAAGCTCAGATCAGTATTCTGAGCCTCCAGCGTACCAGGTAGCGGCGGTTTCTCAACACGCCGCCCAGCCTGCACGGCACCCTCGCCTGCCTTTCTCAGCCCATCAATTGGTCTCAACTCCCAATTCTCCTCAAGCTCAATTGCCTCATAGAAGGCCCGCCTCAACCAATTTCCCTCAGGGGAATCCAGAGGCAGGCCCCAACCTTAACCAAAGAAATTCGCCACCTCAATTAACCACTGCTGACCTTCGGGCGCTTCAAACCTCACTCCTCCGCGAGATAACGCAATTGCGCGCGGAGGTGAGGAACAATCCTCGAAGCGCCCAGAACCGAGCCATGCCGAGCCGTCCTCCCAATCGGCAAAATTCCTACCAAACTGCCCCTCAGAGGGCCTATATGCCTCAAAACGCCCCACAGAGGGCCAATTCCTCTCAAAATGGCCCTCACCGGGCCAACTCCCAGCGAGCTCCGGCTCGACCTCCCCGTAACGGCAATACTAATAGGCAGAACATACCTGATAATGCCGTTACTCTGCCTTGGTGCGCCAATCACCAGCGATATGGTGATCGCGCATTCAATTGCAAAGCGCCTTGTGGTTGGACGCAACCTTCCACCAACCAGAGGCGCTCTTTAAACTAATTTTGCCGACCGACACCCTCGCGCAATCGGCCGGCACCCCTACGATAAGTCGCTTAACCATCCGGGATTCGAAACTGAATATCGCTTTTACTGTCGACACCGGCGCCGATATTTCAGTCCTCCCGCGATCGTTTGCTCCGCGTAACCGCGTGCCAGCCGCACTCAAATTGTCAGCAGCAAATAATACGCCGATACTTACGTACGGACGTAAAAAGCTGACACTGCAATTGGGTCTTTGTCGTCCGATCACTTGGCGTTTCGTCATTGCGGACGTGAATGAACCCCTGATAGGTTCCGACCTATTAGGTGCACATAATCTGTTGGTCGATTCGACCCATAACAGACTTGTGGCTCCAACCGCACCCCCCTTGCCCATGACGGCATCACCAGCGGCAACTTCAGGGGCCACAGAGTGCTTAGACCCATTCCAGGTTATGGTACAGGAATTTGTGAGTACAACAATTCCTCTACCTAACCAGCGTCGACATAACGCCACGGTGTTTCATCATATAGAAACACGTGGTCCCCCGGTGAGCCAGCGTCCACGTCGACTGGCTCCGGAAAAATTACGTGCGGCGCGCGCGGAGTTCGAGCATATGATCGAACTAGGTATCTGCCAACCGTCGGACAGTCCCTGGGCAAGCCCACTCCACTTAGTGAAGAAACGTTCTGGTGAGTGGCGCCCATGTGGCGATTACAGGCTGTTGAACGCAGCAACTGTCCCGGACAGATACCCAATTGCACACCTCTACGATTTTTCGTACAAGTTACGAGGGTGCAATGTCTTCACAACCCTGGATCTCACCAGGGCATACCACCAAATTCCGGTGGCACCTGAAGACATCCCCAAGACCGCAGTCATTACACCTTTCGGACTCTTCGAGTTCAAAGTGATGACTTTCGGCCTCAGGAATGCCGCACAGACATTCCAGCGGTATATCGACACGGCTTTACGAGGTCTTAATTGCTGCCATGCATACCTTGATGACATTCTCATCGCCTCCAAAGACCTCGCCGAACATAAACGCCACTTACGTCAGGTCCTAGAGCGCCTCCGCGAATTCGGTCTTGTCATCAACCCAGAAAAGTGTCAATACGCCAAAGAGCAAATCACCTATCTGGGTTATGACGTTGACAACCAGGGCATTCGCCCACTACCAGACCGTGTGGAGGCCCTCATGAAGTACCCCCGGCCTACTAACGTGAGTGAGCTGCGTCGATTTTTGGGCATGCTTAACTTTTACCGCCCAACCCTGAAGAATGCCGCTCAGATTCAAGCTCCCTTAAATGAATTTTTGAAAGGAGCTAAGCGCAATGATAAGCGCCCCATTAATTGGACAGAAGTCTCAGATCGAGCATTCCAACTGTCCAAGGAACAATTGGCAAATGCCACCTTACTCCGATACCCTCTCGAGGGAGCGGCACTTTCTATCCAATGCGACGCATCGGATACCGCAATCGGAGCCGTCCTCGAACAGGACATTGAAGGCCGTCCGGAACCACTTGGTTTCTTTTCAAGGAAGCTGAGTCCCACTGAGCGACGTTACAGCGCCTATGACCGTGAATTGCTCGCGATCTACAGCGCTGTTAAGTACTTCCGTCATATGATAGAAGGTCGCTCACTCTCAATTTTAACAGACCACAAGCCATTGGTCTATGCGTTCCGGAAGAAGTCGGGAAATGCCTCCCCCCGACAAGAGCGTCAATTAGACCTCATTGGGCAATATTCCACGGAGATAAGGCATATCTCCGGTAAACAGAATGTCACGGCGGACGCCCTTTCTCGAATCGATACGATTCATTTGCGTACCGCCTTGAATAACGCTGACCTTGCCCTAGCTCAAGAGGAGGATGAACAGCTCAAGTCCCTCCTAACTGCCGATACGGCACTAGAGCTTACCAAAATTACTCTTCGCGACCCTTTGGGCGAAATCTGGTGTGATGTCTCCACTGGAACCGCTAGACCTTACATTCCCGAGAAACTTCGTAAGGGCGTGTTCCAGGTTTACCACAACCCTGCCCACCCCAGCGGCCGAGCAACAGCCGCTGCTGTCCGTCGCAAATTTATTTGGCCCCGGATGAACAAAGACCTCACCGGTTGGGCCCGTGCTTGTCTCCAGTGCCAGCGCTGCAAGGTAGCGCGACATAATGTACTGGAGCCAGCGCAATTCAAGCTTCCCACGGCACGCTTCGCCCATGTCCACATAGACATAGTGGGACCGCTTACTCCATCAAGAGGATTTTCTTATATCCTCACTATGATGGATCGCTGCACGCGATGGCCAGAAGCGACACCTCTCCGGGCAGTTACTGCCGAATCAGTCGCCAAGGCCTTTTATTCAACTTGGGTCACACGTTTCGGTGTACCAACCACCATAACTTCGGACCGAGGTCCACAATTTGAGGCGACAATTTTTAGGCAGCTAACAAATCTTCTCGGCTGCCAAAGAAGTCGTACCACCGCCTACCACCCGCAATCAAATGGGATGATAGAGCGCTGGCACAGATCTCTAAAAGCCTCACTCATGTGTCATAACGACACACAATGGTTTGACGCCCTACCAACCGTCCTCCTCGGCCTGAGGACAAGTATTAAGGAGGACCTGGGTGCTTCGGCAGCAGAGCTTACCTACGGTACCAACCTCCTTCTTCCAGGAGAACTTTTCCTGAATGGCGAAACACCGCGTGACCAACTTCGTGAATTGGGACATCTCCGTGACCTGCTACGTAAGATTAGGGCAACCCCTGTAACCAGGCACGGCTCCAAAAAACTTTTCGTCCACCCTGAACTGCACAGCTGCACGCACGTCTTTGTCAGGGTGGATAAGGTCAAAAAACCCCTCGACCCACCTTATGATGGCCCATTCAAAGTCTTCCGCCGCATCAGTGACCGCGTCTTCGAGATCGACATTAGAGGCAAGCGATCCACGGTCAGCGTCGAAAGGCTTAAGCCCTGTTTTCTGGAAGCTTCCGCTCCAGAATTACTTCCTTCTACTGACACCGCTCCTACGCCACCAGCACAACCTCCCCGTACTCGCGCTCAGGCGCGCGCCTATAACCAACTAACCACCCCCTAACCTGCCTTACCTGTTTCGTGACTACGTCACTGGGGAGGGAGTGATGTGGGGCTTTTCAGGGCCCGAAGAGCCATACATCGCTCGATCCCCACCTTTCCAGGCGAACGACTTACCTCTCGGTCGAACTTCAGCAAGGTTGCGTAACCTTGCTACGGCATTTACCCTCAGCCAAATCGCCGGAATTAATACGGTTACCCAATCGGATAACCGTTTTGAATTTATGTTAGGCAGCTTACCTATTCTGTAGGGGATTTCCTTCCAAACCCCTTTTTCTCCAGCATCACCACCAAAAAACATTAAGCCCACGGCAAAGCTTATCACCTTGCCGTGGCATCGAAAACTCACCCTCGGCCAGACCATATTCCCTAAAAAACATTAAGCCCACGGCAAAGCTTATCACCTTGCCGTGGCATCGAAAACTCACCCTCGGCCAGACCATATTCCCTAAAAAACATTAAGCCCACGGCAAAGCTTATCACCTTGCCGTGGCATCGAAAATTTACCCCCGAGGCGTACATCATTTCCTGAAAAGAACATAAGTCCATGGCAAAATCATCACATTGCCATGGCATCTGAAATCTTATCTTTAGGCATACATTCTGCCAGGGCATCTCGTTTCCATAGCCTTAAGCTATGGAAACAACAATCAACAAGAGTTCCTTGTGACTCGTTGTATTTGTTTACCCCCGGCATAACATGCATACGGCTATTGCCCCTATTGATTTACTACCGCCGACAAGGTTTCTGTTGACGCAAATCAAACATGTCCCTGTTTACCAGCAATCGCTGGCTGCCAATTATCGGTCCCCATGTTCAGAGACCGTAATCGCGCAACGACCAGGATGCAGCCAGAAAATGTTTACTTTCAACATCTGGCAACGGCTGCACCCTAGGTTCGTTGCAATGTTTAATCATCGACATCCGAAATGATGATTTATGGCCTTCCATTAGGATGACCAAATTATCGGTTTCAGTTTTTCACACCCCACATGCTAGTGTTTGCATTCCTAGAAAATGCACTAGCGATGTTGCCCGCCATCCACGGTCGCTGAACGATCGTATGCATGGCATACGCACACATGCGTAATGTATGCCTATTCCGTCAGGTCCAATCACGATTAACTACATCAAGTTAATCGTGTAACTCCGCCTTCTTTCCAGTTTCTTTCGGGATTCTTTCACTTTAATGATTTCCAATGGGATTAGTCAGTCAGATATTATACACCGGGGTGTTCTCACAGATGAGTCGTTGAGGTCGAATTGTGCCACAGTCGCGTAGCGTGATTCAATAAAGGCGCGACAAGCGTATATTAATAATCTAAAAGTAGAACCCAAAAATTTCGTGGCTTAAATAACATTCTTTAATCGGTTTAATAAGTGCAAATATAATAATGTATTAAAGATTAAACAATATTTCTCCACTCTGTGACCTAATAGTGCATGCTGTGAAAGTTAATTTAAATAAACATTGTTCCAGTCGGAATAACATTTGTTTGTGTTGTGTAATAAAGATTCAAAGAAAAAAACAACTCCATCGTTTTATTTTACTGGAGTTGGCGATCGTGTATTGTTTTTGTGTCACCAGGTGTGCGGCCGTAGAGAACAATTACTTCGGAACAACGTCGGGGTGTTTAGCCAGTTCTGTGTCCTACGTGGACACCCTTTAGTTAAACACTTCCACAGGTCTACCGCGCTGTCTCCTGCCACATACATCCTGCCACAGAGGACTTTCTGGGCGGGCTCATCTTCACTCATTCGAGATAGGTGTCCCGCCCACCGGAGTCTACCGAGCTTGATTTTTCTTACAACATTAGCTTCAAGGTAGATCGCGTACAACTCTGGAATCGTCCTCCCTAGCTTGGATGTTGTGGATAAATTTCGGGATTTAAAGAGCCTTGATAGGGTCTGTTGGATTTGCTCAGCCGTCCGCATTTCTTCTCCCATATTGTTATCAGCTGATACTATTGACCCAAGGCAGTTGAAGGATTGCACTACTTTAAATTCGTGCTACGCTACCCTGATATATTGACCAATTGGGTCTTCTCTTCGCAGAAGTTGTCACCATGTACTTAGTTTTCCCCTCATTAATGTGCATCGATCAATCAAAGCTGTGGAACTCTCTTCCCACGCGAGTGTTCCCAGAGCGTTACAACCTGCAACTGTTCAAAAAGAACTGCAACAGTTATTTGGTGGTATCTCGGGGCGCCCAGTCGGCGCTATAGGTTCGCCTCTCCCGAGAGAAGTCTAACAAAAAAAAAAAACAAAAAAAAAACCGCCCAAAAGGTATTAGGACTTAAGAAAACAATTAAGTCCAAGCCTTGGTTTGACTATAAGTGCAGGGCAAAGATCGAACAATGTAAATGCCTCAGAGTGACCCACTTAGAAGGATATGATGAAGTCAACGCAGCAAGATACGCGTCAATTCGGAAAGAGACAATGAGACTCTTCAAACGCAAAAAACGCGAATGGGAGAAGAGGTCGGATCAAAAAAATCCTAGAAAACGCCAGAGCAAAGAATATCAGAGGTATGTATGCCGGCATGAATTCAATTAGAAATGGCTACCGAGGGAGAGCCAAAATAATTCGAGACACAAACGGCTGTCTGGTCACAGAAACAAAAAATGTCGTGACAAGATGGAAGGAGTACTTTGAAAACCTGCCCAATGTGTGCACCCATCAACCACAAATATACGCACCAGACGTACATACAGCCGAACCTCAGATCCCAGAGCCCTCTTTCGACGAAGTTGTAGACGCTATAAACTGATTGAAAAACAACAAGGCTCCCGGAGTCGACTGCATACCGGCAGAGCTTGTGAAGCATGGAGGAGAGGCAACCGCTCGAAAGATCCACCAACTGATTAAAACAATATGGGATAAGGAAGTCATTCCGGAAGAATGGAAAACCTCAATAGTTGTCTCCATTTTCAAAAAAAGGAACAAATCTGACTGCGAAAATTACAGAGGAATATCATTGCTCCCAACCACATACAAAATACTAACAACTGTCATAATGGCGAGAATTACACCGTACGCAGAAGAAATATTGGGAGACTACCAATGCGGATTCTGTAGGAACCGGTCAACAAGCGACCAAATGTTCACAATAAGGCAACTACTGGAAAAGAACTGGGAATACGGAGACACGGTCCACCAACTATTCGTTAACTTCAAAAAAGCCTACGACCCAGTCGCAAGGAAAAGACTTTACCATATTGTAGTTGAGCTGCGAATCCCGAAAAAATATGCCGCCCTCATTCAAATTTGCATGAACGAAAACAAAGGGCGAGTTAGAATAGAAGACCACCTCTCAGATCCATTTGAAATCCGCGACGGACTAAAACAGGGGGGTGGCCTCGCACCATCTCTCTTTAACCTTGTCCTCGAGTATGTCATCAGAAAGGTACAAGACGACAACATGGCCGGATCATCCCTAAACGGGGTCACACAAGTGCTCGAATATGCGGATGACATCGCCGTTTTGGGCGATAATCTAGAAACTGTAGATAAAAACAATGAAGTCATCATGCAAGCGGCAGAAGAGGTACCCCTAGAAATAAATGAAGACAAAACAAAATACATGATTCCCGGGAGAGCAGGTGGAGCTCAGGGAACACATATAAACGTCAGAGGCAAGATATTTGAAAATGTCAAAGAATTTAAATATCTGGGAACAATACTGACGGGCAGTAACGAAATGTCGAAGGAAATTAACAAAAGACTCCGGCGACGCTAGTTGGCATGCAGTCAGTAAACTGCTGAAATCCAAACTACTATCACGTAATATAAAGCTCCGTGTCTATAGAACCATAATCATGCCGATTGTTCTATACGGATGCGAAACATGGGCTCTCACAAAACGGGAAGAAAACAAATTCTGCGTATTCGAGAATAAAGTTCTAAGGGGTATCTTTGGCGGTAAACATGACGAGGAGGCAGGACAATGGAGGAAACTCCGCAACCACGAATTGGTAGAGCTATACCGCAAACTTACAATAGTGAGAGTAATCAAGTCGCGAAGATTAAGATGGGCCGGACGTGTGGCGCGAATGGGCAACGATAGAACTGTGCATAGAATTCTTGACGGTAAGCCAACGGAAAAGAAACCGACAGGACGGCCCCGATGGAGATGGGAGGACAATGTTAGGTTGGACATCGAGGAGATTGGAGTTTTTATGCCGCCTGTTCGATCTGGGGAAGGAGTCCTGTACAGCCGAAACGGATCTACCAATGATGTCTATGTCATCAGCGTAGAAAAGTATCTGGCAGGACTTGGTGACAGTAGTCCCTATATTTGTAATTCCAGAGTCGCAGATTGCTTTCTCCAACGCCAGGTTGAAGAGGAGGCATGCCAGACCGCCCCTTTGTCGGAGTCCATTAAATATGTTTATTGGTTTGGACAGCAATCTCGGTATTTTAACTTGACTAGTTACGTTGGTCAGTTATGGAAAATTTAACAAGCCTCGAGACTTGCTAATAAATAAGGCCAAGACCGGATCCCGGTTGTAGTGCCGATGGTGATGATGATGAGTTACGTTGGTCATGGTCAACCTACGAAGTCGTATCAATTTGTTTGGAATGCCGCATTCTCCTATGGCATTATATAGTTCTATCCTGGCTATGCTGTCGTAGACGGCCTTAAAGTCTATGAATATATGATATAGTAGAATCTTAAATTCCAGACATTTTTCCATCGCTTGCCTAAGGGTGAATATCTGTTCAATCGCTGATTTGCCTGGGATGAAGCCACACTGATACGAGGGTTGCGTCTTATGTTTTGGGATTTGGCAACCCTAGTGTTGCAATCCGGTAATTGGCAGCTCTGTCGTAAAGTTGGACATTTTTGACTGTCTGGGTGTTTCAAGATGAGCCAAATCCAACAAAAGTTGTTCGCACACGAAGCACTTCCAAGCAAATGGTCGCCTGTTTTTTCGGAAAAACTGGACATGTCGCAACCGTACCACTAGAACAACGCAGAACAGTCAATTCTGAGTGGTACACAACCATTTGTTTGCCAGTTGTCTTCCAAGAAATCAGGAAAACCAGCCGCCGAAGACAGATCACTCTTCACCACGACAATGCGATCTCTCACACATCAGCTGCATTTTTGAGCACCCAAAACATCGATTTGATGGGTCATCCGCCGTATAGTCCTGACTTGGCACCGAATGACTTCTTTTTATTCCCGTACGTAAAAAACAAACTGAGAGGTCAACGTTTTTCGACACCTGAAGAAGCGGTTGCTGCATTCAGAATGCATGTGTTGGAGATACCTCAATCGGAGTGGCAAAAGTGCTTCGACAATTGGGTCAAACGCATGCAAAAGTGTATAGATCTTCATGGGGAATATTTTGAAAAACAATAAAGTGATTTTCGATGATCAATATTTGTTTTTGTTCTCTAATCCCGAAATATAAAAGGCAACCCTCGTATTGACCAATGATGACTAGCGTATGGGGCTATCCGATCTTGTAGGATAGTGGAGAGTATCTTATAGGCGGTGCTCAGCAATGTTATACCCCTATAATTGCTGCAAACTGTGATGTCTCCCTTTTTATGTATGGGGCAAATTATTCCGCGACAACAATCTTCTGCCACCTCCTCTTGCTCCCATACGTGCATCATGAACTCATAATGTAACGCCGTACCTCCTTGTTTGATCAGCTCAGCTGGTATGCCATCAGCTCCGGGGCTTTATTTGATTTGAGCTGTCTTATGGCTTTTAATATTTCCTCAATGCTTGGTGGCGGCAGCATTTGGTCTTGATCTTCCATTGGTGGAGGTTCCAATTCTTCTGAGAGATGAGCATTTAGCAATTCATTGAAGTGCACTTCCCATCGGTCCAGAATGCCTTCGGGATCGGTGATCAAATTACCCTATTTACCCCTGCAGTGAGTGCAGTGTGGTGAGTAGCGCGTCATACTGCGGATTATTTGCCACCCTCTTTCGCTCCGTTACAGAGCGGAGAAGCTGTGGAACTCCCTCCCCATGCGAGTGTTCCCGGAGTGTTACAACTTGCAACTGTTCAAAAAGAACTGCAACAGTTATTTGATGGCATCTCGGGGCTCCCACTCGGCGCTCCCACTCGGCGCTATAGGGTCGCCTCTCCCGAGAGAAGTGTAATAAAAAAAAAAAAAAAATTTGGTAGAACTTCCGCGCCTGGTGCGGAGCTCTCTCTCTACTTTTCTCTATTTCACAGACTAGATTTTTTTTTCAGGCGCATTTCTTTTGTCTGTGGAGTCTTTTTTTCAGATCTTCTGAGCTCTTTGTATTTCTCCTCGCGTACCCGCGTCCTATGAGACTGCTACATTGCCCGGTATGCAGCATTCTTACGTTCAGTTGCTAGTTTGCACTCATCATCAAACCAGTCGCTCCGCTATCTATGACTACTGCCTAAGATGGAGTTGGCAGTACTAATGACAGTATTCTTAAGACGTGTTCATTTGAGTTCTACGCCCGGCATTCTGGTCCCAGGACTTACTCTCCCTCCATCGCTCTCTTCGAGGGCGAGTCCCAACGCATAACCAAAGGTGTTGCTGGTGTTCTCATTGCGTAAGGCAGCCGTGTTGATTGGAACTTAATCCGCGGATGCAATACGTCTCCGTAAGGCAATCCGCACTCAGAAAACTATTCTAACAAGATAGTGATCCGAGTCGACGTGGACACTTCAGTACCTTCGTACCGTCATCAGGCTCGAGGAGTGGCGACGATCTATCAGCACGTATTCAATTTGGTTGCGAGTGGCTTCGTCAGGTGATACCCAGGTGGTTTTGTGGATATCTTAACGCGGAAACCTAGTACTCGCAACGACGAAGTTCATTGATGCTGCTAATTCCATGACTCATTGTCATTAGTGTTCTCATGTAAATTATGGGTACTTGCGTAGTGCCTGAAAATCGGTTCCCGACCTATTTTCGTATTCAAATCACCAAGAACGATTTTCACATGGTATCTTTGACAGGTATGGAGAGCCCATTCGACCTCTGTAGGTCCGCGAACGTTTATGAGGTTTATGTTCTTAAACTTGCCTCGCACGCGAAGAATGCATAGCCTTTCGTCTATTGCATTAAAGCCGATAATGACAGGCTTCAATTTGTTCTCATTGCGTAAGGCAGTCGTTTTGATCCGATCCTGATCCGTGGATTTATAGCGTTTGCGACGATGGTGAAGAACGTGTGATTCGAGCTAACGCTATGACAGTTAGAACCACTAAAAATTGAACCAATGCTCAACACATCAGGCCACTGCCGCGTGTACGAATTCGATTTCTAAACTCAAGTACACTCAACTGACGTGGAGTTGTTTTGTTATCGCTATGGTATACGGCTCTGATGCTTTGCTTATTCGAATTTCTTTTCGGTGTTCTTCACTATTTGCTTGTATATTGTGTGTGTATCTGTTAGAAATGCCACAGATGCAATATGTCTCCGTAAGGCAATCCGCGCTCGGAAAACTATACCAACAAGATAGTGATCCGAAAACCGAAACACTCCAAGTCATCTTGTCCGTCTTCCAGTCCCGAGTTGCATGCTTGTTTAGCTGGCGTAAATACTACTCCAATAATTCTTGCGTGATACTAATTTATTCAGATGTAATGTTTTAAACTCAATTTGTTATAACAAGTGATGTAGTATGTATACTGCATGCATGTGTATTACAAGTGCTTAAATTTTGTTACTCTTCTTTTGCCGTAAATCTAATCTCCAGTTACACGCATGCTTACCAAAATAGTTATTAAATACAATTTTACTATGCCTTAAGGTTTCTGCAACCCATAAATTTACCTCAACAGGTACATGTGCTTTACAACTTCTAACATTGCTATATCAAATTTATACAGACTGCTGCTATATTCCAATGCAGCTAATAATACGTTTGAATGGGTTTCTCAACCCATGTAAAGTAAACAACAATAAGCCCTCGCGGCCGAGGTGCTTGCCGCGTCTTGTTCTAAGTGAAGCCCAACTTGAGGTCGTATCAAAGATATAATCTTATAAACGTTTTTGTGTTTTATTGCAAAGTATTGCAAATTCAAGTGTCGGCGGTGAACCTTACCGACACTGACACATAAGTGGTTGCTGCAAATCTGAATTTGCACAACTTGAGTTGTACCTGCATTTGCCAGTAGCCACACTTGCAATGGGACCTCGTCGGTTCAACTCGATTGATTTTAGCAATCAAAACAATTGACAAAACGATCAACAAATCGCTGGTGCACCTGGTTGAAAAGATAGACGAAAAGAACTAAGAGAAAGAAACTGCAATTTTGGTCGGTGCTTGCGCTTAAATTTTCACCTTCGCTAATTCCCCCAAAGAGGAGAAATCTTCTGAAATTTGTCTAACCCCAAGGTTTTCTTGATATCGTAATTGGAGTTTCTTAATCTCGGACAGCAAAGCAAAAGTATTATGTGGTAAGACCATGACTACGAGGTCTTTAGCTTGGCCGAAAAGATTGATATGTAGACGTGTGTACGCTGTAGACGAGGAGTAGCGCCCGACAACGTTAATTTATTAAATTAGTGGCTAACGTCGATTAGAGAATTAGAGAAAGGTCATTTCCTTAATTGGTTGCGGTAGATTCATTATCGTTGGAGACTTAAACTAAAGGATGAATGCAAGAATGTTCATAAACTTTTAAGAAATAACTCGAACTTTGATTGATGATTTACCTTGAGAAGGTTTCCGAAATATTTGTTCACCTTGATGGTCAGCTATAACACAAGTTCACCTATTAAGGAAAAGACCTGCTCTGAATAATTGCTTTTGTTATCACCTATAACGTTAGGGGTGTGTCTTGAGTGTGAATGAAAGAATAACATTGTTTCTCTCATATAAACAAAAGAAGAGGGCTTTACGTAGTCATGGCGTAAGAGTTTTACCTGTTAAACCCCCAAGGCACCCGGAAAGAAATTCTAATTAATTACATAGCCATCGATTTTTTAAAGTTTTGCATCTTGTTGTTCCGAGCGAATGTGCGATATGAATAATTTCTCCAGGTGTTCTGCATAGAACATAAGATCATAAAGTAACAATGCTTTTTGTCTCGATTATCTGCAGAAGTGTTACCTTATGTTTGTCAGGATTCCCACAAGAACCCATTATCATGAGGTACTATTGGAAATATTTAAATTATACTACTCTGGAAATTGTGGGGAGGGAAGTCGTAGTGCCGGCGTACGACACGGGGTTCTACACCGTCCCACGAACTGTTCGCTGGTAAAACAACACCGAGAGAAGAAAAACTCTTCGAAACACTTTCCACCCAGGAAACAAAACTCCGCAACAAATCGTCCACCAGAAATAAGTAAAATGAAACACGGTTTGATTGTTTGTATAAAAGGTTCTGTTATTTAATTAAACTGTTTGCAACTGGTTCACAATTATTTTACTCAAAAACGGATTCTAATTACACTGACGATTAAACGGATGCACAAACAATATGTAGGACATTGTACTCTACCGGTATGGCTTTATACGGGAGGCACCAGAAAAATTACTTTTTAATTGATAACGCGCTCAACTTGAACTCGACTTTTCGTTTCACACCGTACCGTCGCTGGTACGGTGGATGGCAGATGACCCGTTGATGGTTGTAATGTGACTCAATCGAGGGTTGGAATCTGGCTTTTGAATCCCCCTCGATTCGGTGGTGGTGGATATCCTCTCCGCTAAGGATATGTTTTTACTTAAAACAATAGAGAGACGTAAAGTCTCTCTCTGTGGAACAGAAAACCAGATCTCGTAATAAAGATCATGGTGGTACACATGTATGTGTGTACATTGGTTCATTCATGGGACAAAGCCATGAGAACGAAACTGAAACAAAGAAAGGGCATAATGTGCATCCATGAGATGCGAGTTCGGCTAAGCAAACAAGCCGAATCTCATTGGATGCTAATTGGGTTTGTGTTTGCTTATGTGAGAAGGTCAATGGTAAACGGATCCAGGAATATGTAGGACAAAGGGAATTTATGATCTGAGACTTCAACTGAGTAAACAAGTTGTACCTCATTAGATGGTAGATGCATTTGGGATACTTGAATGGTTTGAATTGTTTGCCATATCGCCAGAATGCCTGCTGAAAGACAGCGTTCTTTTGTTTGTACATGGTAAATGCTAGGGAATTAGTTTGAGCGTCTATTCCGCTAATTATATGCAGCTACGATGGACTGTTTATCGTTGGGTAAAAGGATCGCCAGCCAATGTTTATGTAGGTAAATTTATTGTACACATGTTGAGGCTGGGAATAGCCAACTCAAGGTTAAGATTCCCTGATTATGCGGTTGCATTATATGTGAACCGATGAGTTTTTTTTCAGGGAATTTATGATATGTTTGGAGAGAATTCTTATAGGAAATTTTTAATTCGAATTAATGAATGAAGGTAAGAATTCTTTTTCAGAAGTTTTTAGCCAAGTACATTTGGTCATTTCTTGCGTGAAGCATTTACAGGTGCTTAATGCGATTGCATTAGCAGAAAGTTATGATGGCTGGGTTGTAGTTATGGGGGTATAGCGTTTAAAATAATAGTGAAGAAGAGCGTGTGATTCGAACTGACGCTAAGACAGCTTAAATCACGAAAAAAATTTTACCTAAGCGTAAAATTTTACATCAGGCTACTGACCGTGTTTAGAATTTGATTTCCAAACTCGACTATACTCCACTGATGTGAATTATTTGTGTTATCGCTTGGTATACGGTTCTGATGTATTTTTCTTATTGGATTTTTTCGTTCGTGTTCTTCACTATGTTTGCTTGTGAATTGTGTGTATCTATTAGAGTTGCCACAGGGGTTCTTCGGGTAAGTGTACAGTGGGGTTTGGCGGAACCGCCACAAAATCCTCGTACAGGACGGGAGTTCCACAATGTTCTCGTTACAAAAAAAAATGTTATTACGAAGATTTATGTGTCGTTGCTCGATTATAAATTGATGAGATCGATCGGATTACCTTCTGGGGTACAAATAAACCGAATTGCATCGGATAATAGCATCTGTAAAGAACAGTCCCTATAATCAAGTCACATAACATCCATTAAAGAAAGAGGAAAGAGAAAGAGAGAGGTGGAGAGAGGGAGAGAGAGAAAGAATGAGGGAGTGGGTCGGCACGTGCTTTTAATATGACAGAGACTGTAACGTTGATATTAGTGCTTTGGTTTTAATCCACCTAGCCTTTTCTTTCGCTAACAAAAGGAAAGTATTTGATCTCTGTGAATAATAAATAAAATAAAATTAAAGCAAAACAAAAAATAATTATATAAAACAAAACAACACAATCAAAAAAAAAGTTGGCATTATTTGTGGTTGTTGTAATTAGCATCCATTAAAATCAAATATCAAATGCCGGCAAAAATTTATTTACTCGATTTACATGCAATTCAACCTAAACAGTAATAACTGAGGTCAAAGCATTCCTTTTTTCCTAATCATGTCATTCTCAAGAACTGAAGATTTTCACCTCGAACTTGAACGGTTTCCTCTATACTCTAGTTCCACATGAGAGAAAATGTCTCCCACAAATCAAAAATAGATCGGTTACAACTACAACATTCGTATCGGAAATATGGATTCTTTTTTAAAGCCATGACGATTAAGATGAATAACAATAAAACTGTTGTGGGGGTTCTTTTTAGCTTACCCGAAGAACCCCCCATAACTACAACCCAACTTCCATTGTTTCCCGCTAATGCAATTGCTTAAGCACCTGTAAATGCTCCACGCATCAAGGTTATCTAACGCATAACCTAAAAGCTCCTGGAAGAGAATTCTTACCTTTCATGCATCAATTCGCATTCAAAATTCCCTACAAGAATTCTGTCCAGCTTATAGGATCATAAATCCAAAACCCAATTCGGCACCTTCGGTTGCCAGGCAAATCCCAATCTTACCATATGCATTTTCCCTAGATGAATTCCTGAAAAGAAACAATTCGGTTCACTATAATGTAACCATCATAATCAGGGATAATGATTATTGTGTCGCCTATTCCCGGCCTCACCATGTGTACAATAAATTTCCTTACACTGGCTGGCGACCTTTTCACCCAACGACAAAGCAACTCCTAGCAGCTTATCGATGCAGCTGCATACAATTAGCGCAATAGACGCTAAAACCAATTTCTTTAGCACGCACCATGTGCAAACAAAAGAACTCTGTTCTTCCGCAGGCATTCTGGCGTTACGACAAACAATTCAAATTGTTTCAAGTATCCCAACCGCATCTAGCATCTAATGAGTTGCAACTTGTTTACTTAGTTGAACCCTCAGCTCATAAATTCCTTTATGCCTTTTAATTTTTCTGGATCCGTTTCTCATGACCTCGTGGCATGAGCAAACAGAAATCCATTAACACCCAATGAGATACGGCTTGTTTACTTAGCCGAACTCACATCTCATTGATGCCCATTATCCCTTTTTGATTTTTCAGCTTCGTTCTCATAGCCTTGTCCCATGAAAGAACCAATATTCACACATACATGAATACCACCATGATCCCCTCTATGAGATCCGATTACCTACCCCAAAGAGAGACTTCACGTTTCTCTTGTAATAGGAAACGCACCCATAATTAAGAGAGCAAGTACCACTGGCCGAATTTCCCTTCCTAGCGAATTGACATCGCTGAGTCTTGTTCCATCTACCAACCGAACTGGTCGATTCTTCTCCCGCTCCCCGTGGCGCGCCGGGGATGCGTATACATCCCAAAGTCGTGTTTTAAGTGTGTGAAAGGCGAATCGTGTTCCAAAATCTGACCGTTTCCGACAGCAGTGTTTGAAATAGTTTATGTATATTAAGCTGTGTTTATGTGAGTAAAACCAAATTACAGTGTACACTGACTGAAATCCGCTAAACTCTATGTACAAATAATCCAACCAAACAAACAACATTTTAAACAGTGTTAATAAAATAAATAAGTGAACATTTAATAAATAGAACAATAAATTCAAATATACACAAAGACAATATCGCCGTGTTTTATTCCTGTGTGGTGTTCGCTCCGTGCTTTGGAGCTCGATTCTTGGTCAACCTTTTGCAGCGTTGCTCAGTGTTGTATCCGGTGAACTCTTTAGTGATGATGGGAGTAGAAGTGAACCCGTGCCGTACGCCTGCACACAGTCTCTGCTAATACTTCTTTTGACTTATAAAGTATTTGTGGGGAAAGTGCTAAGTTAACCATAAATTCAATGCACTCTTCAGATACATATTATTGGGATAGAATGCTCCCGAGATAATATTATTTTTACTGCTCATCGCGCTTGCGGTGTGTCCACGAATAATCAAAACGAAATTATTTATCCCGTTTAGCCCTGATTTGTGATACAGGACTTTATTGGGGTGGAAATTCTTACGTTACGATTGGGGTGTTCTATACAATCCGAGGCAGGAACGCGGAGACATCCCTTTCGAACAGCAGAAACTTCTCCATGTAAGATACCATCCCGGACATCCACACACCAGTACTAGTCCGATGAATGTTGAGTATGCAATTATTTTGACTTTGGAGTCTAGAAGACTACTACAGAACAGACTTCTTGCCATAGCATATGCGCTTTTAGCTGCGATAAGAGCAGTTACTATATGGGTATCAAAGTAAAGATACTGATCCAGTCCGATGCTAAGGTATCTAACAACAGTTTTTACTTATAGGGGAAAATTGTTACTTCCTACAATGGAGAATTTTTTCCAATTCCGTTTTGTATCCTTCGATGCCTTGAACGAGGGCGTTCTAAAAGGTTTAGTCTCTGTTTTCTGGAAATTGACCTTTACTTTGCAATCGTCGCAAAAATGTTTGAATCTATTGAAGTTCATCTGACAGAAGCCTGTTGTTGATTTCAATCTTTTCTCCAGATCTATACACCACAATGTCATATACAATGGTATGGTTGAGAGAACGCATTAGAGCACTAGTGTAATTATTAAACAAACTGGGAGATTTCACTGCTCCCTGCTATAAGCCGTTTTTGATTTGAAAGGACTTGTTGGAGGTTATAGCCCCACATTTCACCACAAACTTTTTACCCATTATCGTAGGCAATATATAACAAATTTTTAAGCATACCCAGATTTGATAACTTATATGCACCCTCTTCTAAGCATATGGAGTCGAAAGCCTTTTCAAACTTAAACCAAAAAACCCGCTGCCCATTGTCACTTTGCCTTGTTCTAGTGTATGTCAGAGACAAGTTGTCGGGGCATGAACTGTATCCTGCTGCGGTCTTAAACAAAACTGGTTGTCCAGAAATTTTCATCTCACCAATTTATCAATTAATTTTCGAATACCCTGCTGATGATTAGAATCAAGTTTATCGAGCGAAACTTAGTTGGATTACTCCCGTCTTTGCCCTTTTTGAGAATGGGGTGGACTACAGCAATTTCCAACGGGTTGGATAATACGCATTATTTGGGGCGTTCTTGAACAAAATAGTGAAAACTTTCACTACTTCAATAGGAAAGTGCTTTAAAACAATGTTTGGAATACTATATATTCCCGAAGATATCTTGTTCTCAATGGATCTAAGAATGTCCGTAAATGCATCCTTGTGTCTGAACATACTCTCGTTTAGATGTCTAAACGAGGAATCTATTGTTTTCACTAAAGGCGATGAAACTTCGACTTTCAAGATCCCAGTTGTTAAGATGTTTGCGTAAAGAAATATGGTTTCGGAGAGCCATATTTTCAAGGTCGCGATGAACGGATTCGTTCACTCTGTACACTCCCTCGAAACAGGCACCAATTGAGTTCGCTTTGTTTTGCGAATACTTAACTATTATTAACTCTCCATTGGAGTCGATATATTCCAGGGTAAGTCCTGCTTTCACTGTTTGATAATTTTCGGGAGTCCACGGATGTCGCAGACATGAAATGTCATAATAATCTTTTCTCCTATATACTTTATTGATTTGTGGGAACATATTCGGTCCACTGGTTTTAATGGATTGAATTTTATTGTCCCCGTTTTCACTGATTACTGATCTGTAACGTTCTCTGATCAGTTTTTGAAGGTGTTTGGTTAGTGATTAACCATTACTACCATTTATTGGTCTATAGGAATGCGGAAGCTCATGACCTCACTGACTCGGCTGGGCCATCAGTCCCTGTCCTGTGCACTTTCCTTCCACGCTAGACCAGCTTATCCGATCTCCTTAAAGTCAAACCTTACATTGCCGTCTCATCTCCGTGACTACCGTCGTACTGGTCTCTTTCCCGTTGGTCTTCCGTCAAGAATTCTACGCATGGTCCTATCGTTACCTAATTTGGAGCGACACATGAGACGGGTCGTTGCTTATATACGAGTAAGAGAATACATCCTAAGTTTCAAACAAGCATGGTTCGTAACAAAGGACATCCTATGTGACATAATACAGCAGTTGCGACGCGACAAGTGGAATAACTGGTAAAACTGAAACCTGTCATTATCGGTTTTAATGCAATAGACGAAAAGCGTGCGAGGCAAGTTTAAGAACATAAACCTCATAAACGTTCACGGACCTGCAGAGGAGTCCCGTGACGACGAAAAAGAAGAATTCTACGAGAACGTCGAACGGGCCCTCCATACCTGCCCAAGATACTATGTGAAAATCGTTCTTGGTGATTTGAATGCGAAAATAGGTCAGGAGCCGTTTTCAGGCACTACGCAAGTACAAATAGTTTGCATAAGAACACTAATAACAATTGACTGTGAGTCATCGATTTAGCGGCATCAATGAACTTCGTCGTTGCGAGTACTAGGTTTCCGCGTAAAGATATCCACAAAACCACCTGGGTGTCACCTGATGAAGCCACTCGCAACCAAATTGAACACGTGTTGATAGATCGCCGTCACTCCTCGAGCCTGATGACGGTACGAAGGTACCGAGGTGTCGACGTCGACTCGGATCACTATCTTCTTAGAATAGTTTTCTGAGTGCGGATTGCCTTACGGAGACGTATTGCATCCGCGGATTAAGTTCGAATCAACACGGCTGCCTTTCGCATTGAGAACACCAACAACCCCATTCGTCATGCGTTGGGACTCGCCCTCGAAGAGCTCGATGGAAGGAGAGTAAGTCTTGGGGCCAGAATGCCGGGCATAGAAGAGAAATGGATATGCCTTAAGAATACTGTCATTAGTACTGCCAACTCCATCTTAGGCAGTAGTCGTAGGGATCGGAGCGACTGGTTTGATGATGAGTGCAAACTAGTGACTGAACGTAAGCATGCTGCATACCGGGCAATGCAGCAGTCGCATACGACGCGGGTGCGCGAGGAGAAATGCAAAGAGCTCAGAAGGTCTGAAAAAAAGGCTTCACAGACAAAAGAAAAGTGCCTGGAAAAAAAAACCTTGTCTGTGAAATAGAGACAAGTAGAGAGCGAGGTCCGCACCAGGCGCGGAAGTTCTACCAAATAATCCACAGTATGATGCAGTACAGACCATGCTACACTTACTGCAAGGATAAAGAGGGTAATCTGATCACCGATCCTCAAGGCATTCTGGAGCAATGGGAAGTGCACTTCAATGAATTGCTAAATCGTCAGTTCACAGAAGAATTGGAGGCTCCACCAATGCAAGATCAAGACCAAATGCTGCAGCCACCAAGCATTGATGAAACAGTTAAAGCCATGAGACAGCTCAAATCAAATAAAGTCTCTGGAGCTGATGGCATACCAGCTGAGCTGATCAAACAAGGAGGGACAGCGTTACATGACGCAATTCATGAGATCGTGGTGCACGTATGGGAGCAAGAGGAGATGCCGGAAGATTGGCGCCGTGGAATAATTTTCCCCATACATAAAAAGGGAGATATCACAGTGCGCAGGAACTAAAGGAGTATAATATTGGTGGGTACCGCCTATAAGATACTCTCCTCTATCCTACAAGATCAGATAGCCCCATACGTTAAAGTCATCATTGGTCAATATCAGTATGGCTTCATTCCAGGCAAATCAGCGATTGATCAGATATTCACCCTTAGGCAGGCGATGGAAAAATGTCTGGAATTTAAGATTCCATTATATTATATATTCATAGACTTTAAGGACGCCTACGACAGCATACCCATAGGGAATTGCTGTCCAAACCAATAAACATCTTTAATGGACTCCGACAAGGGGACGGTCCGGCCTCACTCCTCTTCAACCTGGCGTTGGAGAAAGCAATCCACAACTCTGAAATTACAAATATAGGGACTATTGTCATCAAGTCCTGCCAGATTGTTGCCGACGCAGATGACATCGACATCATTGGCAGGTCGGATTCGGCCGTACAGAACTCCTTCACCCAGATCGAGTAGGCGGCACAGAAACTGGGACTGCACATTAATGAGGGGAAAACTAAGTACATGGTGGGAACATCTGCGAAGAGAAGACCTAACGTTGGTCAAACTAGCAGGGTAGCGGACCATGAATTTGAAGTAGTGCAAGCCTTTAACTGAAATTGACCTTGGGTCAATAGTATCAGCCGATAACAATATGGAAGAAGAAATACGTGAACGGCTGAGCAAATCCCACAAAGCCTACTATGGTCTATCAAGGCTCTTCAAATCCCGAAATTTTTCCAGAACATCCAAGCTACTACTGTACAAAACCAAGGTCTTACCAGTAGTCGTGCTCCAAAAAGGCACTCTGAACTCTTAGGTGCGTTTGAGAGAAAGGTCTTAAGGAGAATTGTTGGCTTCGTATGTGAGAGAGGACTGTAGCGTCTCTAACAGATACACACACAATACACAAGCAAATAGTGAAGAACACCGAACGAAAATCGAATAAGAAAATATCATAGCGATAACAATTCATATCAGTGGAATATACTTGAGTTTAAAAACCTAATTTAAAACACGGCCAGTAGCTTGATGTGTTACGCTTTGGTTCAATTTGTGGTGATTCTAACTGTCATAGCGTCAGTTCGAATCACACGTTCTTCACTATCATCTCAAACGCTATAGGACGATTCCGGAGACGCTACAACCATGAGTTGTACGCGATTTGCCTTGAAACTAGTGTTATAAGAAAAATCCAGCTCGGTAGACTCCGGTGGACGGAAACACCCAGCTCGAATGAGCGCAGAGGAGCCAGCCCAGAAAGTCCTTTGTGGCAGAATGTATGGAAGGAGACAGCGCGGCAGACCTTGTCTGTGATGGAGGCATGGTCTAGATCAGGATGCCCAGAGCCTGGGAGTGCCAAACTGGATGACATCGGCTGGAAATCCGGACCGGTGGCAAGACTTGCTAAATAAGGCCGAGAAAGAATCCCGGTTGTAGTGGCGATGAAGATGATAATCCACGGGGGTATGCGTTTCATGGCATGGACCATTATACTTCCTCAATAACGATGTTAACATTGTATTTAACACAATAATAAGTGTGATCAACCTTGATTTAAGAGAATAAGAAGGGAATTTAATTCTAACTTCCATTTTACACGATGTGCACGCCTCTCCGCAATTATCTCCGACGCAATTCCGGTAATATGTGATACTTTATCACAAACAAGATTTTTGCTAGTCAGTACACAAATTCACACCACAGAATTGGATTTATCTTACATTCACTTAAATCAACTTTTTGTAACTGCCGGCTTTAAACGTGTGTACATGTCAAAATGTTGAAATAATTGACTTAAATTATGTAGTGCGCTGCTTTCCATCAAAATTTCAATGCGCGAAAATTCCCAACTAATGTGGACTCATGAATCACTTAGTGATTGGATTGATTATGCAATAAATATTCAGGTTACACCCTCATCTGTCACCACTTATCATATTTATTTCTCCCCAGTATCTACAGACACTAATAATCTCGGGTATTAAATTATGAGTAGCCCGACTAGAAAACATTGATATTTATATATTTACTATATGTACTTGTGAGGAATTGATACAAATTGAATCTTTAGCTGATAATTCAACCCTAAATCATTGAAATTAAATATAATCCAAAATCTCGTTTTCTATTTTATTATTTGGACTTCATTTTATAGTCGTTGGCAATGTAATATACCAAGACAAAATCCGCCACATTAGAAAGGCGTCGAAAATTGAACTTATCGTGTCCGACAATGGACAAACCGCGGGCCAGCAAACCACCATACATAGATTGTCAAGAAACAAGGAAAATGTGCAACTGCCAATGGACTAAAAACTGAAGAAGAACAAAAAGCCAAGTTCACTTATATTAGCTCCCATACTATTGTATATTTTTTGCACAATCGGTAGGAATGCATGAGCGAGTTAATTGAAATGAAACTACCTGTTGTGGCAGCATAATTATTGTAGTTGCTTCATACTTAACTAAGTGTGCTCATAAATCAAATAAAACTCTTGACATATTGTGTCCTTCAACCTGATAAAATGATTTTGCGTCACGGCTAGTCCTTGATCAGTTTAAAATAAACATGTGTACAAACAGACTTTCTCAACTCCACTAATCGCACAATAGTATTTTAAAGGAGGTCTCTTGTTACGAGAACATCTACCAATCAGAATATAGCAACCAACAATAGCTGCACGGTTGCATGTTGTGCAATGTTATTTCACTTCACGCAGCACCTGTGATCAACTGAACTAACTTCAGAGAACAAAAGGTATGAGCGGAATGAGAGTTATGCCTCCGAAACAAGCACGTGATTATATCAACAGTAGCAATGCCTCAATGACGAACTGATTGCAATCTTGATACGGTCATAACTTCCTTCCCAGTTAGCTGATCAACTTCTTACAATAGGCTAATTATTCCACCAAGAATTGTGTGCCGCATATTCCCCACTAGAATCGTTGGTAGTACGTGTACGTGAAAACCGCGAAAGACACTATCGACCTGTTGACGAAGATGTGATTAATTACACACTTAACGTATCGGATTGTACTAAATGCAATACTGGCCAATTGTGTGACTGAATGAAACGCGAGGAAACGTTCATGATTGACAGAGTTCTTGAGTAATGCCTCCACTTCTTAAATGCCAGTCGAAATGATTACTGTCACTTAATTTATGACTTCCTACACCACCCGATGAGAAATTGGTTATAATGCTTAAGGAATTTTTTTTTACACACTGACTTGAAAGTTTGCTTTCCATATATATCGTTTAACCTAATGCAGCCCATTTGTCTTACTTCAATGGAAACTCTGTTAAACATTACATATTTGTTGTTGAACAATGATTGCCCTCTGATCTAATAGTTTATAGAAGTATCTCTTTGAGAACCGATTCTAACCATCCCAGGGTTTTTTTTTTATAATCATGTGCACACACTTCAAGTCACTGAACATCTAATATGATTTGTTAATTTATTAGCATTATTGAATAGGCTGTATACCTGAAGATAATGCGATCGATAGCTAGACGGAAACTATTAAGTTTGCTTCGGATACCAAAATATACTTATTCAAGAGTTACATGTGTTTGTAATTTTCAAAAAACCCTCTTGTAATAGAACGTGTAATAGAAAAAATGTGAAAAAGGCTTTTGCAAATTGTCAAGTCAATTGGAGTCAGGCTCTAAAAGAGAGAAGAGCCTTCAGAAACTCGCTTTATACTTTATAAAAATTGAGATTACAGTTTGGAGCACGTTTTCCTTTCGCAATTCAATTTCGCTGTTTTTTGTGAATCCATCAGCTATTTCGAATACTTCGATTAGTGTCAACTTCGACTCTCAGAACAGAAAGGAAGGTGTGAAGTTGGGACAGGTTCAAGATTGTGTTGGGTAAGATCAGCTGTCAATTGATCAAATCTCAACACTCCTCCTTGATCAATTTACGGCGGAGCGTCTCTCCTGCTGAGTGGCTTGGTCAGAATGTCTGCAATCTGCCTGCTGCTTTCAACGTGTTGCAGTGTCACCGTCTTGCCGACGTGTTGCTGGATGTAAAGGGTGGTTAAATTTTAAGGGCCGATGTTGAATGTGATCAACACCTAAACGTCAAGTTTTTTTTTGCATTTCATTTGACATTTCTCAATTTCAGACTAACTCAATTTGAACCATGGATACACAATCGAGCAATGCGTTAAAGTTATTCAGGCTTATTATGAAAATAGCCGTTCAAATCAAAATGCATATCGTGCACTTCGTGATTTTTTCGGTCAATTTAATCGTCCAAATGTGCGTACAATCGGAAAAATCGTGCAAAAATTTGAGCAAACCGGGTCTGTAGGAG
Source organism: Microdon myrmicae (assembly GCA_963931805.1). NCBI lineage: Eukaryota > Metazoa > Arthropoda > Insecta > Diptera > Syrphidae > Microdon > Microdon myrmicae. Next base: position 40,003,703 of record OZ007499.1, on the reverse strand, counting down.
ATGTGAAAACACCAGTGCATGCTCATACAGCTCGTACTGCAGAAAATATTGCTGCTGTTCGCGATAGTGTGGCTGAAGAGCCGTCCACCTCAACTCGTCGTCGTTTCCAACAATTGCACCTCTCGCGCTCGTCGTTGATGAACATTATGGATATAGACTTGCATTTACACGCTTACAAGGTGCAATTGACTCAAGAACTAAAGCCTCTTGACCATTTCAAGCGTCGTCAATGGTCAGAATGGTGGCAAGAAATGGCAACAGCGGATGATCAATTTTCGAAGAAAATCATCTTCAGTGATGAGGCACATTTTCACCTCAGTGGATTCGTCAATAAGCAGAATTGCCGCATTTGGGCGAATGATAATCCAAGAGTGATTGTCGAAAAACCAATGCACCCACAAAGAGTGACTGTTTGGTGCGGTTTATGGGCTGGCGGCATCATCGGGCCGTATTTTTTCCAAAATGAGGCCGGTCAGGCAGTTACTGTGAATGGTGTTCGCTATCGTGAGATGATAACGAACTTTTTATGCCCCGAATTGGAAGATATGGATGCTGTTACGTCTCCAGTCGCCGTGCTTCCTCTTTCGAGGGAAGAGCGTGGAGGTTATTATAATTTTTTATAATTAAGGGGTTATTAAATAATAAAAATTTTCTTTATTTAAATATTTTGTTTTATTTTTATTTTATCGAACTCAGCTATCTCAAGTTGAGCTCTCTTCTTTCTATTTCTTTCATATAAATTTACTTGTTTATATAGAACATTTTGTTCTAACTGACTGTGGCGTATAAACTGAACAAAACAATCTAGAAGTCTCTGTGACTTAGAATTTTGAATAAACTTTGAACGAAAATCAAAGTGGCCATGTTTTGAAATGAAAAATGTGCTTGTTATGAAAAGGGTCATATTTATGAAATGTGCTGTAAGTAACTGGATATAGAATATTGTGTCTGTTTATTTATGAATTGTATTAACTGAGAATGTAGGATATGTGAGGATGTAGTTTTAAGGGTTGTGTTTTTAAGGGTTGTGTTTGAAAGGACATGTGTTAGTGTTAAAGCGAATAAGGGTAGTATTCTGGAATACAACAATGCGGACGATATGTGGTTTCAACAGGATGGTGCCACTTGCCACACAGCTAACGAAACAATGGCTCTTTTGCGCGACAAATTCAATGGGCGTGTTATCTCACGTGGTGGCGATGTCAATTGGCCGCCAAGATCATGTGATTTGACACCGTTGGACTTCTTTCTTTGGGGTTATTTGAAAGAAAAGGTGTACGTCGATAAGTCAGCAACAATTCAAGAGCTAAAGGATGAGATAATTCGGCACATTAACGGCATAGAACCTCAATTATGCCTCAGCGTCATCGAAAATTTGGACCATCGGATGGAGGTGTGCCACCGAGGTCGCGGCGGCCATTTGGCCGATATTTTGTTCCATACATAATTGAACCATACCAATGTTATCATAATAAAAAGAAATGACAATAATTTCCTAAATAATTTGTGTTTAATTCAAAATCAACATCGGCCCTTAAAATTTAACCACTTTCGTGGTATCTCAATGTGCTTCTTTCCTTTACTTGTCTTTCCCTCGTGTGCTTTCTTTAACATGTGTATGGCTGACATGTTGTCGACGTACAAGGCGATTGCCTGGTGGGCTTTCAGGATACCCAGTTCCAGCGCGATTCGTTTGATCCAGCACACATCGTCAATCACCGACACCGCTGCTCGGTACTCAGCTTTTGTGAGTACCAGATCACTGGAACCATTTGGTCGCCTTTTCCTTTTTTCTCGCCTACTGCCTTTCTCGTTGTTCCACTGCTTTCGAACACGTGCAACAACATCGGATCTGAACGTCCACACACACACAACCATGATCTCAACTACCAGATCCGGTTTTCTTGTTCCCACAAGAGAGACTCTACGTTACACTCGTGGTAGATAAAACGTATCCTGGGCAAGAATATATTCACACCCTTAAGAGAAAAGTTTTTCTCTCTCTTCCTTTTTACTTAAATTTCCCTTTTTAGCGAAATCATCTCGCCATGAGATGATGATCGGGGAGTCCTATTACAACCACCGTTCGCGGCTGTTGGTTCACTCCCGCTCTCCGCCTTCTGCGGAGGTGCGTTCATAATGGTCACGCGATCTCCCGTTCCTCGTTTCGCGTTCCGGGATGAAACATACTAAGTCGAGTGGAGTAAGAGCGCGCATTTAATTTAAAAGTAATTTGTACCCTAGTGCGTCAGTTTGGTAATAATACGTTTGTGCATACGTCGTCGTCAGTGTAATCAAAATCGGTTCCGTGATAGTTAATTGAGTGTAGTACGATTTGTCACCTTAAATCTGGAATAAATAACTTGTGAATAAATTTAATAAAGGTTAAAAAAAAAAATTACAACAAGACTAGTGTTTCTTTTGATACCTCTTGTGTCGATCGTTTCTGGGTGACAATTTCCGGCGAACAATTTCCAGCTGAACTCGAAGTAGTGGGTGGATGGTAAAATCAGCGTCCATGCCGACGCACAGACCACCCATCCCTACAGGATCATTTTCGGTTGACACTTCTTCAGCCAAATCCAATTTTCCGCTGCTGACTTGCTATCATCGTATTCAAAGGTAAAGAATTTGATTCGGGGCATTTCTAAAGTTACATCAGTCTTTGTGCCGTATAAACTAGTTAATTTATCTATCATGTCTTTGGCAGTTTTGCAATTTGCAATTTTGTTCGCAATCTTACTGTTTACATTTAAACCTATCAACGTTTGAGCTTCGACATCTTTCTTTATCCAAGCTGAAATGGTTTCAAGCGACGCAACACCTGCTGGTCTAGGCTTTGCTCCTGTTACAATTTCGTACAAGTCCTTATTCTTAAATGCTAGTCACCTTAATAAATTTACAAAACATGTATAGTAATTACCAAAGTAGGAACAACGTATAGAACATTTGAAATAAAATATTTATATTTATAATTAATCCAAAAGTAAAAAAGGCCAACTGAGGAAATTGCTATGTTTTGAATGTAGAAATTCGTGCGACTTGCTTAAATCTCAAAAATCTTATTATGTTATATTTATAATTACGAGATTTAATAAGATATAAAATCTTGGCCGCGAACGCCTCGTTACCGGCTACAGCTGCATGGTCTGTTAACGCAGCACTCTTAAATAGGGTGTAGTTCATTCGGTATAAAATTTCTTACTGCCTAATATGACCAATTGAATAACAATCACAGAGAGAAGATGCGCTTATAATCATGGCGCTGGAGGGGAAAGACTTGGTATTGTTTGCGAAGTGGAAATTTATCCAAAGACTGTCTAAAATTGTTGGGATTCAGGGGGATTGGCGGTTTTGTGATCATCAGTTTCCCTATTGTCTATGTACGGTAGGGGAGGATTCTCTGCTAATCCTGTCGGAAGTGCAGCCGTTCCCTTGGGAGGATCGATCTGAGAATCCGGAGGATGAGTCGGGACTTCAAGTTTTGGTTCTTGTTGAATTTCCTTTGGTTCAATTTCATCTTCACGTTCTTCTTTGGATTGCTCCGGTGGTTCTTTATCAGGTGGATTCACGGTGTATGTTCCACCTGGCTCGAGTGGTTTTTGTGTTCTGGTTCTTCCCGGGTTTCTTCTATGGGGTACTCGCTATTTTTGTTTTCAGACTTTATCTCATTCAAGTCAGTGGGAAAGGTTTCAGAAGATCCACATTTATTTGCAGCACTGGTTGCTTCTGTTGCTGAATTCGGCGGAATTGTTTCCGAAGACGTGGTGGCCACAACTTCCAGCGCCGGTGTCGAATTTCTACTATTGTAAAAAAGATTATAAAAGACTGTTAATCTGGATGGGGCTCCTCGATAGTACAGTGGTTAGTATATCCGCCAGTCACATAGGCGACCGGGGTTCGATTCCCCGTCGGGGAGCCTCTGGCGCAAGACTAATGACCTTGCCCGAAAAAAAAAACAAATCATTATGGAAAATTTAACAAACATCAGGACTAAATAAGGCCGATTCCCGGTTGTAGTGCCGATGATGATGATGATGATGTTAATCTGGATGAGTTGGCTTCGGGCGTATCTAGATATATAAAACTACTTTGGGTATCACTGTAACCATTCATGTGATCACTACATCCATTATTATAATCTACATATTCTTCTTGAGAGTGTTGATGTATGTTGCTTTGCAGATGATTCGTGCTATCGGAGCTAGGGTATCCAGGCCCTGTGTAGGTAACATCGCCTAATTGAGTACTATGGTGATATGAATGTTGCTGAACATAAGGTGTCAGCACATCGTTATACCCAGTAGAAGATTGCTGCGATATTGATGGTTGGGGATTAGTTGTATACATTAATGAATCTGGATACAACATATTATTGGAACTCATTGTTAGGCTATCTGCAGCGGTTCCGTCAAACCCCACGGTACAATTACCTAAAAACCCTCATTACCTCAACCCTAGACGCATAAGTTTTTGCCAATGCTATCGCGTTAGGCACCTGAAAATGCTACACGCATTAATTGAAGCAAAGCTATAATCGTAAAGCTTCTGCAAAAGAATTCTTACCTTTCCAATTATTCCTTCGCTTACAATTCCCGTAAGAGTTCTTTAATACCTTATCATAAATTACCTCAAAGAAAATTCATCGGTTATATATAATAAAACCGCATATCAGGAAATATTACCCTTGCGTCGCCTATTCCCAGCTTCATTCATGTGTACAACAAATCCCTTTTGTACACATTGGCTGGCGATCTTCTCTCACAACAATAAACAACCCTAGCAGCTGCATATAATTAGCGCAATAGACGCTGAAACCAAATTCTCCAGCATTTCCTAATGCAAACACGAACCCGGTTTCTACTGCAGCCAGAGATGCCATAAACATCCAATTTGCTTTTAGCACCTTTTTTCTCCCAACGTCGATAATAGCGACGACGCATCGCGTAAACAATGATCCGCATTACCAACGGCGCATTTGGTCATTTCTCCCTTTTGTCTTTACCGCCTGTCTGCTTTGTTTGCCCATTGCCCTTGAGCACGTGGAAACCAACAGATCTGAATGATCGCACACATACCACCAAGAGAGACTTTACGTTTCTCTGGTGGTAGGTAAAAACGATGTCCTTATTGGAGAGGATATCTACCTCGACACCATAAACTCACCCCAAGAGGCGAATCATCGCTGCACGAGATGATTATCGCCGAGTCCTTTTACATCCGCGGACCAGAATGGTCACGTTTCACTCCCGCCGGCAGCGGAGACGCGTAAATAATTACATACCTCAAAATATCCAGAGACGTGAGGAGTATTTTGAACAGTGTTCGGTTTCCAATTGTTTGGCGAGTTTGTGCCGCAATTCGTGTGTGTACGAGTAATAGTTAAGAATTTATTAAAATCATGCAACACTAATAATAAGTATAAGTAAGGATCATTTACAATAAAAAATGTTTGTGCATAAATAGCATCGCCTGAGTGTTTTTGTTTCTGTGTTGTGTCCGCTCGGTCGCGAAGGTCAACCATCGTTTTCTTCCCCCTTGCGTTGTGAGCAGTGTTCGCGTGAACAATTTATGATGGAAGAGGAAGTGAACCTAGTGTCCGTGTTAAGCACAATACTCCCTCACCCACATATCTACTTTAGCAACGGTGGTACTTGTGTAATGATTATGTGGGTGGGGCAAGCATAATGGTGTTGGGTGTTTGTCTGTTACCATTGAATTGGAGAGATTGTTGTATGCGCCGTTTCCGGAATGGCCCGGTGGCATATGATTCATATAGCCATTTTGCATTTGATGATGGTACATGTTGGACATAACCGCTGAGTTCGGATCGAATTCGTAGCCATTTAGGGAACCGTAGCAATTGACTTGTCCTTCCTTCCAACCGTAAGTCGATCGATTCCGTCATTGGATAATAGCCGCAACGTATCATGCCAGTCTCTCTTCTATAGGTATTATCACGGTCCGTGCTCAACTAAAGTTAATGAATGTGTTCCGCCTCCTCAGACATTTTCCCGCGATACTCGTCAATCTGAGAATGCGCATCAGTGCACGTTGAAATTAGACTTCAGTCGCACAAATAAACATAGAGAGTCATTCTTTAGCCGAACACCACGAATGTGGAATACTCTACCTGATCTTGTGTTTGCTCCTCGTTGTAATGTTCAGGCATTTAAGACCAAAGTACACCGATACCTCCTTTCCTTATCTATTTCCTCTCTGTCTGCTCCCACTATGCTCTGACATATAAGGGTTCTCCAAAATCCCCTTTTGTGCGCGCGTTAGTGTAAATAAAAATGCGATGTTCACTTCGATGTAACATTAGGTTTGACCCTAAACATCTGCTTGACGTTATGCCGAGACACAAATTTCTAGAATGCTCAGTAGAAAACGAACAAAAACCACATTAATAAGTAAAGACGGAGGTGACCCCTTTCCAAAAACATATTTTAGCAAGTGTTGCGCCTGTACGATAAAGTAAGTTAACCAACCTCCTAAATAACCACCCTTAATCTATTTGCCGTTGGCAATATCCTTACACATCCTTTGCAAACCCAAGTCCATCAAACTAAATATACCCGTGTCATGCATAAAATAAAACAGAACTGACAATCACCGAGCAAAGCAATCAAGTGTGTAGACTTATTGATTCTGATGTTCTTGGAACGAATGACATTCGGCCTTAAGTCGTTTTTTATAAGCTGGCTTAACTGTGGGTAGAGTCTAACGCCCTCCCAGACAAGGCCAAATAAGTTAAAGATAGATTTAGGAATAAGAAAAGCTTTGATGGTGTAGGCTTTGTTCCCCGCGCTCACCCCTTGCAAATAATATAAAACTCTTGTTTTTAATTCACAGATATCTCACAATGACTTCCATGCCACAACTTTCTATCATCAAAGGACGTCAGAATCAGATCATCAGCCGCTGTCTTCATAGAATCTTCGAGGAGAATCTTCCTAAATTTTCTCACAAACCTGCTTTAATATACAACGATGATGATGCAGTACAACCAATTTCTAGAACCTTAACGTATAACCAAGTGAACGAAAAGGCTAACCGAATCAGTAGATTTATCCTCCGAGAATCAATTAGACACTCACTCAAATCGAACTTAGATGACGATTACGTTATTGCTGTTTGCATGCAACCATCAGACACTTTAATTTTAGTACTCCTAGCAATTTGGAAAGCCGGCGCTGCTTACTTGCCAATAGATCCTACCTTCCCAGCCAACCGTATAAGTCATATTCTTAATGAAGCGCGTCCAATGATGGTAATATGTGATGACGGTATTAACCATTCTCTATTCGGTTGCACATGCGTATTCCCAATAAACAAAGTGCTTCAAAAGTCAACTGAAATGATCAAGAACAATGTACCTGATGCGAAGATGTTAAATTCTAATAATGATTTAGCTGTTGTTCTTTACACATCGGGAAGCACTGGTATTCCTAAAGGTAAAGATACTCCTTCAATATTGCACAACCGAACAGTTATCTGATTAACATCGACATCTTGACAGGTGTGCGTTTACCACATTCAACAATATTGAACCGCTTACAATGGCAATGGGAGACATTCCCTTATAGCGAATCCGAATACGTGGGAGCATTCAAAACAGCACTTACATTTGTTGACTCCATTTCTGAATTGTGGGGTCCATTGCTAAATGGTAAGAAGACATATTTCGCATTAAACAACCTTCATCAAATGACGTTCTTATTTATAGGATTAGCAATACTAGTTATCCCCAAGCGGATCACAAAGGATCCTGAAAGATTAGTGAATGCACTGGAACAATTTCGTATTAAAAGGCTAGTGTTAGTGCCAACTCTTTTGCGAAACATCCTGATGTATCTAAAGATGAGCAAAAACGGTCATTCAAAACTACTTCAAAGTCTGCAAACTTGGGTGTGCTCTGGCGAGCCACTTCCATTACAACTTGCAACAGATTTTTACGATTACTTTGAAGAAGGAAATCACTTCCTATATAATTTCTATGGATCTACAGAAGTAATGGGGGACGTTACATATTTCTCATGTGAGGGTAAAAAGAATTTAAATCAATTCGAACGCATTCCGATTGGTAAGAATAATTTTGATAAGTAAATCGCTTTTGATTAGACTACATGTGTCTCTTTTTTAGGGCTTCCTATTAGCAATACTGTGATATATATACTTGACAAAGAGTTTCGTCCTGTTAAAAATGGTATGATTGGAGAAATTTTTGTTGCCGGCCTCAATCTCGCAAACGGATACGTGAATGGACGAGATCCTGATAAATTCCTGGAAAATCCGCTGGCAGTGGAATGTAGTAAGTGACGAACGTTACTAATTTTTAAATAATAATAAATAATTCTAAGCTAACCAATCCATATTCGGGCAATAAGGGCATTATTTACTCCTATAAATTTGTGTTATGCAACCTGGAATCAATATTTGATTGACCCTACCACATAAGTTCCATCACTACATAAGAACATGGACTCTAATAATAAATAGACCCGATTACTTAAAGTTATACATTACAATATATAAAATAAATTACCACTATTAGAGATACAACTATATTCCACAGCTACTCCGCTCTGTAACAGAACGAGTTTTGATGCGGGGATGTTCGCGCCGTCGGGAGATGAACCGCAAACTGGTGCGATCTGTCGGAACGACTCGTGGAGTGCATATAAGCCGAATTGCGTGGAACAATACCCCGAATTTCCGAAGAACAGTACCCGAGATAATACCTATAAAATAGGCAAAGGTCAGCTACGCGCCTTCGATGTAATAGCGATTGAAGTCCTGACGTCAGCGCCGCGTCTGAAATCACGCGTCTCTGTATGCTCTCAAGTAGGTCGCGGGTATATTTAGGAGCAGAGCCCCAAACATGAGAGCAATATTCGAGCGCGGGTCTAATTTGGGATTTATACAGGAGAAGAAGTTGGGCAGGAGTAAAATATTTCTTGGCTCTAAAAAGATAACTCAGTTTTCCACAGGCGGACCCGGCGTTGTTTGGCACGTGCTTATGTCCCAATACATTCCCACATCCCGTGACGACGTACAAAATCAAGCTTTCCCCAGATTCGAGGGCCTGGCCATTCATCATAAGCTGTGGACCCGATAATGCACTTTTCTTTATGAATCTTTTATATTGTATCTTCGTTGTTTTAAAGTCGATGAGATTGGCTTTTCCCCACTGCAGAACCTTATCCAGATCGCGATTCAGAGAGTTGATCTGGCCACATCTCAGCTGGTGCGACGTTAATGCACTAATCAGCCGATCACTCGAAAAAGAGGAAACAAGCGTACTATCATCCGCGAAATTGAACACACAATTATCCGTTGACCCCAACAAATCATTTATGTGAAGCAAAAACAAGGTTGGCGCCAAAATGGAACCTTGAGGCACCCCGGAATTAGCAGGATACAGGTCCGAATACTCGCCATCCACAACAACTCGGATCGATCAATTTTCGAGGAAACTTTTTCTCCAGTCGCAAGGCTGCTGGGAAAATCCGTATGAACCAGGCGCGGTCAAAAGCCTTGGAGATATCCAATGCGACCGTCCCGGATTCACCACGCGCCTCAATCGGAGATGTCCATATATCGATTATAAGTGTCAAAAGGTCTCCCGTGGACCGCCCGCCACGGAATCCGTATTGACGATCATTCAGAAGTCTGTTGCACTCCAAATACTTAATTAACTCAGCATTGATTAACTTTTCCATCACCTTGGATAACATAGACAGTAATGCTATCGGCTGGTAATTTTGTAGAAGACACTTTCTCCCTCTTTGGGGTTGGCCGACCTTGAGCTATTTTACAGCAGGTAGGAAATGTCCTCCGTGCATAAGATAACCGTAAGACCCTGCCAAGAACCGGTGATATTTCTGTAGCACAGTACTTCAGGACTGCTGTCAGTATTCCCGCCGGGTCGGTTGCCTTCTCACAGTCCAATCCACATAAAATGCGTTGAAAAGTACGCGGGCGGAACCTCACATCGCGTATCGAAGACCGCACAGATGTGGTCCCAAGTGGCTCCAAAAGACCGGTATCGAAGTTTGAAAAACAAATAAATTCGCGAACACATTAGCTTTATCCTTTGAATTTGTGACTAACATCCGGCTGCCCGACACTAACGCGGGAAACGTGGAGGAAGCGAAGTTATTGCTGACAGCCCTTGCCATTGACCAGAAGGGACGCGAACCAGTTGGGCACTCAGGTAATTTATGTCACTTTGTCGTTGTAAGCGTTCCTCGCGGCATTAATTGTCTGGTTGCACGCGTTTCTGATTCTAACATAATTAGTTCTGTTGACCTCCGTGGGATTGGAGCCCCATTGCTTAAAAGCTCTATTTTTTGCCGCTGTAATCTGCTCGAAATTTTTATCAAACCAAGATTTATCAGATGAACGTTTAATGGAATGCGGTATGTAGATCTCCATCCCGAGCAGAATAATCTCCGTGGGCGACTCCGCGCATATGTTAACATCGGAGTCTCCAAAACACACCTCCGAAGAAATCTCGCAAATCGTCCCAGTTGGCAGCCCCATACCTCCATACTTGGCGTAGCTGAAATGCAAGTGGTTGCGCGACCGACACCTAGCAGTGATCTGAGTTTCCCAGTGGAGCAGCAACCTCCACGGTATAAACGCTCGACTCCGATGATCAAGGATGTTCGCATAATCACCTCGGGTATCCGACACTCGCGTATGTTCCCCCACGAGTAGAGTCAAATTGCAGCTAACAGCAAACATCTCCGCCAACCTGCCACGATCGTCGGTTCTGTTAGACGATACCAGCCAGCCGGAGTTGTGTGCACTAAAAACGCCAAAGACGACAATTTCAGAAGTCGGGTGATTGATCTGCACCCAGTCGACGAAACGTGAAAGATGTTCGAAAAATTTCGCTGGTCGATCGTCATGCGGGGTAAAGACACCAACGAAATTTAACAGAATTCCTTACCACAACCGTCAACCAGATGATGCCCATGTTATTGGGTTCCAACGCCTCCATCCTCTGGCAAGACATATCGGACCGCGTGAAGGTGCATATTCCACCCTTAGAATGGAATCTAAAATGTAAGTCGTATCCTGAGCAACGAAGATATGTCGAATCAGTTGACGAATCGACTTGGGTCTCAGTTAGGGCTGTTGCGGACCGACCTTGAGTCCAGGTCCCCCCAACATCCACTAATCCCCTTTCGTTAGTGTCCCCTCTTTACCTCTAAACGGAGAACAACTCTTTATGCAAATTCTACTTGGCAGAGAAAATAATAAAAACCGGCGTTGGCGCCGAATAATAACTAAACGTCAACGGCGAAAATAAATATTGACTCGATCGTAAAGCATTGAGAAGTTCACCAGACGCGGCTAAGCGTGTGTTTTTATAATAATTTGAATTGGCGGTGATTTATAAATATTAATAATTGTGGAAGAGTTGTTTTCCGTTTAGTGGTAAAGAGGGGAAACTAACGAAAGAGGATTAGTGGATGTTGGGGAGAGCTGGACTCAAGGTCGGTCCGTAACAGGGCAAGGATATCAGCTTTTCCTGTTTTCAAATATTGGTGGACGGCGTTTACATTCGTATTGGTGAAATTATTGTCCCTGATGTTATAAAATGCCGTTACCTGTCGAATGTCGACAGAGCCTCGAGGACCGCGTGAAGACGCAGACTCCACACTTCAAATGAAATCTCGAATGTTATTCGTATCCTGAGCAGCAAAGATAGGTCGAATCAGTTGACGAATCGATCTGGGTCTCAGTTAGGGCAAAGATATCGGGTTTCGGTATTTGTAAATATTGGTGGACGGCGTTTACATTCGTATTGGTGAAACCGATCCCCCTGATGTTACAAAATGCAGTTGTCAGTCCAATGTCGACAGAGTTCCTAGAACGAACCCAACTATGCGATGACAAACTTTTTCGGTTATTTATCAGAATATTTGCATGATGTTCGCCTGACAGAGATCCGAATGGGAAACTAGTTTACCTCCGGAATTCTTTATCTCAGAAGGAACCATAATGACGTATCTCCGTGTGAGTCCGGGCCATCGGCCATACATCCAAAACATAGTCAAAAATGTCTCCCGAGGATATCGCTGAATGTACAGTGACGGGGCGGTATCTCACCTTGGGACCGACTACCACCTAAACCAACCTTTTCTCGAACCGGTCCTTCAGCCAAACTGCGAAAGATGGCCAGGGATTTCCCACGACCATTATACGGAACCTATAGCTTGATAGGGTGGTATTTCACGGGGTGGCAGGGCGTTGGGACCCCACCTACTACTCGGCTATTCTAACGCGCTACTCACTGGGTATATTCTGCCACATCTAATCCAAATTTTTAAAACGTGTATTTTTGGCTTTTTGGTATTCGATGTGTCATCGAAAATAAAACATAAGCATTAAAAAGTGCAATAACCATTAGGTAATAATATATTTTTTATGTATTTTCTCATAAGTGAAAAAGAAGATAAGCTATCTTGGCGATCTACCCCACCCTTGCCATCATTATACTCCAACACGATAGTGGGCTTTGTATTAGTGATATTATTTTTCCGTCCACTTCCATCACTTCATTTTTTTATGTTTCGTGGACAATAAATATACGAGGGTGGGCTGAAAAGTTTCCGACCTCAACGTGAAGATATCAGCACTCGCCAATAAAAGCTAGTGAATGTAGTTGTGCATCTTTTGACAGATACTCACCAAAATGTCAGCCATTTTGGATGCGTAGTTTTTATTTGACAGTCGTTTGAGTGAGTCGATGTGAGTGTTTTTGTGAAAATGGACAAAATTGAGTATCGAGCGGTTATTAAATTTTTGTTTTTGAAAGGTAATACGCCTACGCAAATCAAAGATGAGTTGGACTCTGTGTATGGGGACTCTGCACCATCATTTAGCACAGTGAAATTTTGGGCAGCTGAATTTAAACGTGGCCGTAAGAGCTTGGGAGACGATGAACGTTCGGGACGTCCGAAAACTGCAACAACTGACGATAACATCGCTAAAGTTCACCAAGTTGTGCTAGACGGCCGCCGAATTAAAGTGAGAGAGATAGCAGAGGCTATGAAAATGTCCAAAGAACGTGTTTGTCACATATTAAATCAAGATTTGGGAATGAGAAAGCTGTCAGCGAGTTTTTTGACGAGTGCCGCTATCTTCACGTTGAGGCTGGAAACTTTTCAGCCCACCCATGTATATCTTATATGTCGTTCCTCCTTGCAGCTAAAATGTCTTTGCACAATCTTGAAATAACTTCAAATTTTTTGTTTGTTTCTGTGGTAAATGCTTATCGATGTGGTATACACGACGCTGGCGCCTTTGGAACAAAAGCATTTCGACGTGCCTGGCACGTCTCTATATCACAAATGCTATATTCCATGATTTGTGCATTATTTACACCAGCTCCCATTTGGGCTTATGACACACTAGGTGCCACAAGTTGTTCCAAAAACGAGTTTTCATTCGTTCCTCTTCTTCAACTTGCTTTGTTCTAGCTCCCAAGTTTACTTTTAGTTGTTAGTATTTAGGATAACGTCTAAAGTTAGCAGGATGGCCTGTATTCTTGAAGAGGACGCAGGGTGGCTTATTCTTATCATGGGACCGTTCTTTGCCCAACATTCCTATTAATGTGGTCATTTAGAGACTTTATACATCTAAAACGCATATTGCAATTCGATGCCAGATGACCGAAGCGCATACATTGCAATACACGTTCGGGCTTCTTCATTTTCTCCCAACTTCATGTTTGGTGATTTAAATGCTTAATACACCTAAGCCCATCAACTTCACGGTCGGGACTTAGTGACACAATAAAGAAACGTAACTTGCGGTTGCGATTACCAAAGCTTGTGGTGGAGAACGGTTTCACGCTCATAAACTTTAGCCTGGCGGTTTCAACAGTTTTTAATTCCTCAAGTAATTCTTCTGGGAAAAAGAGAGTATCTACTCCTTTTAGGAGCATGGAGACAGTTTTTTCCGCTTTTGGACCGTACATATAGTATTCGCTAGTCGCCCTACCCATAGCAGATTTCATTTTATGATAGTCCTCTAAATCCCTACATTTTGCTATTTATTGGCCTGTAGGAAACACGAACTTCCACGCTTGACCATCTGATCCGCTCTCTTCAAGGTCAAACCTTACATTGTCCTCCCATCTCCGTCGCGGCCGTCCTGTCGGTCTCTTTGCCGTTGGTCTACCGTCAAGAATTCTACGCACGGTCGTATCGTTGCCCATTCGCGCCACATGTCCGGCCCATCTTAATCTTCGCGCCTGATTACTCTCACTATTGTAGGTTTGCGGTATAGCTCTTCCAATTCGTGGTTGTGGAGTTTCCTCCATTGCCTTGCCTGCTCGTCATGTTTACCGCCAAAGATACCCCTTAGAACTTTATTCTCGAATACGCGGAATTTGTTTTCTTTCCGTTTTGTGAGAGCCCATGTTTCGCATCCGTATAGAACAATCGGCATGATTATGGTTCTATAGAAACGGAGCTTTATATTACGTGATAACAGTTTGGATTTCAGCAATTTACTGACTGCATGCCAACTAGCGTTGCCGGAGTGTAGTCTTTTGTTAATTTCCTTCCACATTTCGTTACTAGCCGTCAGTATTGTTCCCAGATATTTAAATTCTTTGACATTTTCAAATATCTTGCCCTGATGTTTATGTGTGTTCTCTGAGGTCCACCTGCTCTCGCCATAATCATGTATTTTGTTTTGTCTTCATTTATTTCTAGGCGTACCTCTTCTGCCGCTTGCATGATGATTTCACTGTTTTTACTTACAGTTTCTAGATTATCGCCCAAAACGGCGATGTCATCCGCATATGCGAGAACTTGTGTGACCCCGTTAAGGGATGATCCGGCCATGTTGTCGTCTTGTACCTTTCTGATGACATACTCGAGCACAAGGTTAAAGAGACATGGTGAGAGGCCATCCTCCTGTCTTAGTTCGCCGCGGATTTCAAATGATTCTGAGAGGTGGTTTTCTATTCTCACTCGCCCTTTGTTTTCATTCATGCAAATTTGAATGAGGGCGGCATATTTTTTCGAGATTCCTAGCTCAATTACAATATGGTAAAGCCTTTGTCTTGCGACTGAGTCGTAGGCTTTTTTGAAGTCAACGAATAGTTGGTGAACATTTCTCTCCGTATTTCCACTTCTTTTCCAGCATTTGCCTTATTGTGAACATTTGGTCGCCTGTTGGCCGGTTCTACGGAATCCGCATTGGTAGTCTCCCAGTATTTCTTCTGAGTACTTTGTTATTCTCGCCAGTATGACATTGGTTAGTATTTTGTATGTGGTATTTTGTAGTTTTCGTAGTCAGATCCGTCGCCTTTTTTTAAAATGGAGACGACTATTGAGGTTTTCCATTCTTCCGGAGTGACTTCTTTATCCCATATTCCTTTCATGAGCTGGTGAATCCTTCGAGCGGTCGCCTCTCCTCCATGCTCCACAAGGTCTGCCAGTATGCAGTCGGCTCCGGGAGCATTGTTGTTTTTCAATCAATTTATTACGTCTACAACTTCGTTGAAAGAGGGCTCTGGGATCTGAGACTCGGCTATATGTACGTTTGGTGTATATATTGTGGTTGGTGGGTGCGCACCTTGAGCAGGTTTTCAAAGTACTACTTCCGTCTTATCACGATATTGATTGTTTCTGTGACCAGACAGCCCGTTGCGTCTCGAATTATTTTAGCTCTACCTCGCTATCCATTTCTAATTGGGTTTATGCCAGCATACATACCTCTGATGTTCTTTGCTCTGACATTTTCTATGATGTTTTTCGATCCCACCCTTCTCCCATTCGCGTTTTTTGCCTTTGAAGAGTCTCATTGTCTCTTTCCGAATTGTCGCGTATCTTGCTGCGTTGACTTCATCATATCTTTCTAAGTAGATCACTGTGAGGCGTTTACGTTCTTCGATCTTTGCCCTGCACTCATGGTCACACCAAGGTTTGGACTTAATTGGTTTCTTAAATCCTAATACCTTTTGTGCTGTTTATTTGACAATGTCTCTGATCGATGCCCATTTAGTGTCTATATTATTGGCTTCCTCTTCCTCACTACTCCCATTCTATAGGATGCTAAATCTTTTCGTTAGTTCGTCTTGATATTCAGCCCTTTTGCGCAAGTCTTTTAGTTTATCAATGTCGATCTTTTTGCTCATCTCCCATGACTCCCCATGTGAGTTTGCTGCGAGCCGACTCCTGATTTTCCCCATCACTAGAAGATGATCGGAGTAGTAATCTGCTCTCTATATGATCTTACGTCAAGGATATTCGAGTGGTGTCTTTTGTCTATGAGGAAATGGTCAATCTGGTTACGCGTTACCCCGTCGGGTGATATCCATGTGGCTTTATAGGTTTGCTTGTGCTTGAACATCGAGCTTTTCACTACCAGATCTTTTGACTCTGCGAACGTAATAATTCGAATTCCATTTCGAATTCCGAAACGTCGTGTAGGCTTTCTTTACCTATAGTTGGTTGAAAGGTATCTTCCTTTCCAATTTTCACATTGAGGTCCCCGAGGAGGATGTGGGGTACGAGTTCATGTGCCAACGTGTGGCACGCGGTTCAGTCGAATCCCCATCGAGTTGTTCCGACGAAAAATTTTCACCAAAAGGAAGCACCGAAAGGAAAGATAAGAAATGAAATTCACTGTTGTGTAGTTTAATTGTTTTAGTGGTTCTTTTATTTGTTTTAACTTTGTGCCACAAACCCATCAGTTTGGGGTGGAGAATTGTCTCCTGTAAACTCTTCTTGAAATACATCTCTAATTATACACTTGTAACTTTTTTGTAGTTCAGCAACAATACGATTCTTCAGCCGAGAATATTTTTCTTGTTGCTCTATAAGCAACGAATTTAAATAGCAAATTTCGCGTTTCGATTTAGCTAGTGCACTACGAAGTTCTTGATTATTAAGTATTAACTCACGATTAATTTCTCGGTACGTCTCCATTCGTAAATAATGTTTTAATTGTTAATCAGATTTTCTCCAAAGCTTGTGGCTCGAGCGTGTGCACCATCGTGCACACGCCGCGGTAGTTGAATAACGACTGACTGAAAAAGGGATAAAAAGGATGGCGCACGACTAATGACCTTGCCCGGAAAACACAAATCATTATGGAAAATTTGACAAGCCTCAGAACTTGCTAAATAAGGCCAAGACCGGTTCCCGGTTGTAGTGCCGATGATGATGATGATGAAAAAGGGATAAAGATGGGTAATTTAATTTTTGCTCACAGGACAACCAATAGAGATCATACTTCTGCTCTCTCATTGCCACGCCCGTCGATGTGTGGTGAATACATCGGTTAATTCGATGGTCGACGAACATGGGAGAATGAGAGAACAGAAACACAATGTGCAATGATCTCGGGGTGGGTTTAGTTGTGTGTGCATGAATCAATACAGCTCTGAGAATAACCCATTGACCTAATTCGGTGAATATGGTGATCTCAGTGTGCATTGAACTGTAGGAAGACAGAACTGTGAAGGAGAGGAAAATTTAGCTGATGCTATTCATCCGCGAAAAGAGAGCATTGATCCCCAGAGAATGGAGTGTCTGGAGAAAGTGAATAGGACGCCGAATTGGCTAGGGAAATCTAATCATGGGAATTTAATTAAATGCTTTGATAATTTCCCCAGCGGTTACATGATTATGCAACCGCGCGGTTGCTAACCGACATGATGCGATTTCCGGTGGAAATCTCATGGGTTAGCGAAATGGGGTTGCCGTATGGCGAAAAGATAGCTGAACTCAATTATGCATTATCTGCATTGGATAATGAGTTTAGCTATGCATCCGTTTAACATGATTTACAGGTGGAATAGCTTATAAGGGGAATAAGGGTGGAAATGAGGCGCTTAAAGCGGTCGAAATGAGGTATGAAATTGCGAGTTGGTTCTCCATGTGGTATAGAGAACCCCCACAAGAATTTCAACATCGAATGATAAGATCTCATTAAATACTTCCTCTAGGGTCTCGTAGAATGTGTCCTTCGTTTCTTCATCGGTAGATTCTGTTGGGGCGTGTACGTTTATAAATACATAATTGTACCATGGGCCCTGTATTTTTATCACCGACATTCGGTCATTAATAAATTTTACATTTTTTACATAGGGCGTAATCTTCTTGCTTATGATGAAGGCGGTTACGAGGATATGTGTATCGGTACATCCACACGCCACCGTAAGCCCATTGGTTTCGATTACTTGATGTAGGAGTCGGACTTCCTGCAGCGGGACGATGTCCATTTTATATTGTTTCTTGCCTATATACTCTCAATAAAAAATATTTTCGAATTGTTTTTAATTTTCTACACGGTTTCCCCCCTAACCGATACACCTGGTTCCTTGCACTATTTTGTCGTCACTGAAATCATCATCATCATCATCATCATCGGCACTACAACCGGGATCCGGTCCCGGCCTTATTTACCAAGTATGAGGCTTGTTAAATTTTCCATAATAACTTGTTTTTCTGACCAAGGTTATTAGCCGTCACTGAAATCACTTTTACTAAATTGTAGCAAATCATCTTCACCCGAAAGTGCTGGTAAATTATCAGGGAACATGTCACTATCATTCCCATAGCTTTCGAAATCCATTTCAAACAGAAGAATTGCTAGAACGTTTAAATGTTGAAATTTTATTGAGAAATATCAACAAGCTGAAAAAGTTTTACGATAAAACTGAACGATTGGAAGGAAATTCCGTTCAAAAAATTCTTGTGGCTGTAAAAATAAATACCGCCTATTCTAATAAAACACCTTAAACATAAGGACCTCAAATAATTTCCCAATAAAGAAGTAAAATATCGGAATCTTTTTTTTTACTTTTTTAAAACCCATTTATTGCACCAGAAAATACATACGCGTATCTGGATTGTTTTTTTTTTTTTGGAAGAAGAGAAAAAAAGGATCTGTGGTTCGCCAAAACAACCTGAAGGTTACTTACAATGAGTTGTGCAAAACAAAATATTCATTAAATAAAAAAAAGCATTGGTACATGTTTTACTAACGCTTAGCCTCATCATCATCATCGGCACTACAATCGGGATCCGGTCTTGGCCTCATTTAGCAAGTCCTGAGGCTCGTTAAATTTTCCATAATGATTTGTTTTTTCCGGGCAAGGTAATTAGCCTGCATCCTACATAAAAGGGTCAATGGCTGAGTTAGTAAGATGGCTGTGTCTTGCGTTTGATTGTACACACCTAGTATCAACTGATGACTCTTGCTATTGTGCAGTTCGTCACAATTGCTGAGTGGAACACAGGGTCCCAAAGCCCACCCGCCCCTTGAAATACCACCCCATTAAGCTACAAGCTTCGTGAAATGGTTGGGAGAAATCCTTAAGCATCTTTCGGAGCTTGGCTGATGGACCCGGTCGAGAAAAAATAGTATCTTAGGGCGCTGAGTCAGCGCTATATGTTCGCCCTTCCTGAAAGAAGTAAAAGAAAAAATACACGACCGATAATAGTGTGTTAATGAGCCCTTCAGGGCGTGCACATAATAATCAATGATGCTTTCTGCTTTGTCAGTTTATCAATATACAAAAAAGAATATGATTGAGGAGGGAATGTCTCCATTATATGGAGTCTGTATTTCCAGAAAATAGTCAGCTGGACCCCTTTTTCAAGAAATCAGGGGGTCGTTTAACACGATCTATAATTTCATTGCACTTTTTATGCTAGTACCAGCTGGTTATAGCAAATAATTCACTGTGGCGGTTCCGCCAAACCCCACTGACTACTTACCTAAAGAACCCCCATCCCTACAACACAATCTGCGTAAGTTTTTGCTAATACAATCGCATTAGCACCTGAAATGCTTCACGCATCAAATCGCTTATCATAAATTCCCTGAAAGAAAATTCATCGGTGCATATATAATACAACCGCATAATCAAGAAATCTTACTATTGAGATGGCTTATCCCAGCTTCATCATGTGTATCATAAATCATCATACAAACACATTGGCTGGCGAACTACACCCAAGGGACCAAAACAAATATCATATCTCTTGGCACCAATTAAATCCTACAGCATAAGCAAATGCAAATAGGAATTCAATACCTACCCTTACCAGTGATGCCATAAACACCATTTCCCGGTAATTTAGCTAAAACCCATTAACACCATTTCTTCGATGCGTCGCGTCTATTTATTTAGCCCGGACGCACATCTCAAACAAAGATCCAATTAGCATCCGACGAGTTTCGGTTTTGTTTGCTTTACCCACTCGCATCCCATGAATGCACATTTTCCCTTTCTTTGTTTAGATTCTTTCCCATGGCTTTGGTCCATAAAAGAACCAATGTACACACATACATGTGTACCGTGACGATCTTCTGTATGAGATCTGTTTGGTTATCCCAAAAAGAGACTTTATGTCTCTCTTGGAATAGGGAAATGCACCCCTTAATTAAGAGAGCCAGTTTCACTGGCCAAATTTCTTTTGACGACGAACGAATATCGTTGAGTCATAATTCAACCACCAAGGCGGTCGGGTCGTCTGCCACCCACCGTACCGGTGCCGGTACGGTGTGTACGCGAAAAATCGAGAGCGACTCACCAGCGTGAACAAATAGTTAAAGTGCACTTCAAAATGTCTTACCATATATATATGGTATATATGAGAAATGTTTTTCGCCTTAAGTAATCCTTACAAATTGTAAAACAGAACTAAAAATAAACCAAATTGTAATGAACTGAATCGTGTTTAACTTTTCTTCCTTGTGGACGGTATGTCGTGAAGTTCGATCACCATCGGTAGACTGTGTTTTCCCCTACTCCCGGTTGTGGACAAACGTGGCGGCGCGGCGTTTCGTTCTTCTCTCGGTTCGTTTCAGCGGAACTTATTATGATGGAGGAGGACGATGAATCGAGTGCCCATGCCTGGCACAATACTACCTCCCACAGCTCGATATCGCGGAAAACCACAGAACGCTATCGGATATCAATACATATTCAGTATCGGCCACTGATGCCATAAAATAGAAAGAATGAAGAAGAAAAAAACAAATAAATACTGCACCGTGGCAACGTTGAATATAACAAAAGCCTTTTTCTCAGCCAATTGGTTATCCATCAATAGAGCCCGCAACATAATCGGCACTCCGGTCTATCTCCAAAAAATCGCCATAAGTTACTTCACCAAAAACAAACTGACATACGATGCGGATAACATGCAGACAAATTTATAACAATTCAACAGGAGTCCCTGAAGGGTCAAAATTGACCGCAGCTGTATAACTATTGCTAAGACTCTACACGAGTGGAACTAATGAAGCAAACCGACCGATTAAAGACTGTCTACAATCTACCGGACAAGAACTAATCGACCAGAAAGCGTTGGCACCCTTAATAACTAGTCAAAATCTTGTGGAATAAACTAACTTCCAGATTGAAAACCAGACCGCACCTGAGAGTTTTGCTTGATAACAACCTAAGATTTAAGTCACATGTGGAGCATGTAATTAAAAGAGTCCCAGGCGCCGACTAGCCCTATCCAGAAGACCTCCTGACTCTTCATATTTCAAATACTCACCTAATTTCTTGGTCTATTTGTATCTTATCTTATTGATCCACCCTCAATTGAAAGAAAGCTAACTTAACTTATAGCGTTTGCGACGATAATGAAGAATGTGGGGTTCCAACTGACGCTATGACGGTTAGAATCACTAAAAATGGAACCAATGCTCAACACACCAGGCCACTGCCACGTGTACGAATTCGATTTCTAAAATCAAGTACATTCAACTGACGTGGAATTGCTGTGTTATTGTTTGGTATACGGCTGAGGCATTTTCTTACTCGATTTTCGTTCGGTTTTATTTATTTATTTTTTTTTGTTTGGGTAGGAAGGTGAAAATCTTCAAAAGATACCTCTGGACCGACTAAGACCACCTCCCGCCAGACGCATATTCCCGTTGATCCCCGCGGAACTTTCTTTTAGATATTCCATCCGGGGACGGGACGGAGTTTATCTGTTACTCCGCTCATCGCATCGCAACAGCTGCGTCATTTTACAGAGAATACCATTTGTTACGGACCATGCCTGTTTTTAACTCACCAGGTATTCTATTACTCCGGCCGGAGTAACTCTCCGTCTCATATGTCTCTCCAAAATCGTTTTTGCGGTCTCGACTCTCACGCACTCTGTGAGTACGTGTTCCGCATTTTCTATTTTGCCTTCGCAATACAAGCAGTATGGGTGATTCACATCCTTACACTTATGCAAGTATTGCCGAAAGCATCCATGTCCTGATATTAGCTGAGTCAAGTGGTAATTCAGCTCGTCATGTTTTCTTTTCACCCATGTTTCTATATCAGGTATCATGATGTGGGTCCATCTTCCTTTGGTGGAAGAATCCCACCGTCGTTGCCATTCTCTTAGGGTTGAGAGCTGTAACTTTGGCCGCATTCTCCAACGATTCTCTTGGGAGACCTTATGCAACGCAGCGTTTTCTTTAGCTGCAATGTCAGGTGGCGTCTTCCTGGCCAAACCATTTATGGCATCTTCGGATACCGTTCGGAATGCACAACATACTCTTAGGGATGCCAGCCTATGTGCTGAGTTCACTCCCCTCATGTACGACTTATACTGTGCGGCTTCTACCCGTATGTGAGCTGCATACATTATAATGGAGGTGTTGACACGGGTTATGAGTTTCCTTATGTGGGACCGGGGTCTTCCAACATTAAGTAGAAGCCTCGCCAAAGCTTTGCATAATCTTGCCGTTTTTTCACTCGTGTTCCTCAGGTGTTCAGGTGTGAAGGTCAACCTGTTGTCGAGTATAACACCAAGATATTTAATATAGGGACTGGATCTAATTATTTCTCCTTCTATTTCCAAATCAAAGTGTTCAACTTTTTTGCGGCGGCTTATTAAAACTGCCTCCGTCTTATGTCCAGCTAGGTTCAGTCCTGTGGTCCCTCATCTGTGTCATAAAGCAGTCTTCTACCCGATAGATAGGTTGCTAGTATATGCACCAAGTAGGGTGAGACTTGTAGATCGCCTAACGCTTCTAGAATCCGATCCCAATTCACCGAGTTAAACGCATTTTTAACATCTAGCGTCATCACCGCGCAATATTTCTTTGTACCACCTAGCTATCGCGCTCCAGCTTTCGCATTGTGAGCAATGTCGCACATCACAGATAGTGCCTTACCGGCTGATCTACCTTTCCGGAACCCATACTGCAATTCAGAAAGCCCCGATGCCCCCTCAGTGAATTGTTCCAGGTGAGTGGCAATTATTCGCTCAAGCAATTTTCCTGTCGTATCCAACATGCACAACGGGCGATAAGACGACGGCGCCTCTGGATTCTTGACTGCTTTTGGTATAAGCACAAGCCGCTGTTTTTTCCATCGTTTGGGAAATTGTCCGGTTTGAAGGCACGTTGTGAAGAGACTGCTGAAGACTTCCGGCTTTTTGTTAAAGCAGTCTTCACCGTGAAAGATGTTCGAAAAATTTCGCTGGTCGATCGTCATGCGGGGTAAAGACACCAACGAAATTTAACAGAAATCCTCAGCACAACCGTCAACCAGATGATGCCCATGTTATTGGGTTCCAACGTCCCCGCCTCTGGCAAGACATATCGGACCGCGTGAAGACGCATATTCCACCCTTAGAATGGAATCTAAAATGTACATCGTATCCTGAGCAACGAAGATATGTCGAATCAGTTGACGAATCGATCTGGGTCTCAGTTAGGGCAAAGATATCGGGTTTCGGTATTTGTAAATATTGGTGGACGGCGTTTACATTCGTATTGGTGAAACCGATGCTCCTGATGTTACAAAATGCCGTTATCAGTTCAACGTCGACAGAGATTCGAAAACGAACTCGATTACGCGATGACAAATTTCTTAAAGTCGGTTATTTATCAAAATACTAGCATGATGTTCCCCCCGGCATAGTGCCCCCGAAGATCCGAATGGGAAACTGTTTTACCTCCGTATTTCTTTGCTTCAGAAGGTGCCATTTCGACTTGTCTCATATCTAGGTAATCGGCTCTACAGTGTTCGTTTCAGATTCGCTCTATTAAAAGCTTTTCTCGCCACCTCGGGTATCCCTCAGGGCAGCCATTTAGTCCCACTCCTTGTTATACTAACCATAAACGACATAGATATGATTATCAAGCATTCCTCCATTTCTCTATGCCCCAGCGATATTAAACTCTTTAAAACAATCTGTTCTTTACATGATTCAAAACACCACCATCAAGGGTTGAATTGAATTGGTGAGGATGTTGGGCTCGGTCTCAAGATATCTGAAAAGAAGGGGGAGGAGTGATTTTATTCTCTTAAATGTTTTCTCTTCAATACTAATTTACATCACAAAAACCGTGGGAAATGGAAAAGGGAATTGGATTGAATGGATCATGTGACTCGAGCGTAGAATTCGGACACCTTGCACAAAATCATTCTCACGGATAGTTCATATGATTCCAGCGTGTAATCCAGATGCCTTGCATAAAATCATTCTCACGGCTAGTTCATGTGCAATTATCGAAATCTAAAACCCTGTCTGGCATTCGCGTCTATCACATCACCCGTTCTGAGTGTGAGAAAGGTGATGGGAATATGAGAATTAAGATATTTTACAGTGTGGGAGAAAGAAAGTGGAAGGTTTCTGTTGATGGTTACAGTAGGGTGTGCAAGCAAGTATGGAATGTGCTTATCATCATCATCATCATCGGCACTACAACCGGGATCCGGTCTTGGCCTTATTTAGCAAGTCTCTCCACCCCTATCCGCTCCTTATCCGAGACTAATTAAATTATCCATAATAATTTGTTTTTCCGGGCAAGGTTATTAGCCTTGCGCCAATGGATATTGTTTATAACATTCTTAATTCTTAATGAAAACATTCTTAATTCTTAACAGCTAGGATGTTAGATTTTGCGGTTTGCAAATATTATATTAAATTCATATTGGGGAAGCTGATGCATCTAATGTGACAAAATGTAGTTACTAGTTAAACGTTGGCAGTGTTTCGCGAGCAGACCCGATTACGCAGAGATGAATTGTTTACACCTTCGTTTTTTATCAAAACATTTGCATAATGTTCCCCTTCACATGATACCCCGGATGTTCAAATGGGAAATTAGTTTATCTCCGGAATTCTTTATCTCAGAAGGTACCATCATGTCTTATCTCAATTTCCGTCTACAACATAGTCGAAAATGTTGAGAATATCGCTGAGCGTACAGCGTGTCGGGGTGGTATTTGGCTTGAGACCGACTTACTAACTAAACCAAACTTTTTTTTCTGAGCGGTCATTAGCCAAGTTCCAAAAAATTGCCAAGGATTTCTCCTGATCATTATAGGGAGCCTATAGCTTGATGGAGTGGTATTTCACCGGGCGGTAGGGCGTTGGGACCCCACCTACCACTCCGTATTTAGTCGTCTTTTACAACAAGCCGGCTTAGCTGTGAATATATTCTATGACCCTACTCTCTGGACAGACTGAGCTGAAAGGCTTCTATTGACGCGCCAAGGGATTAAAAGTGCTTCGGAGCATCTGCGATTTATTCAGAAATTCAGTTCTGAGGGTCGTTTAAAAAATGTTTTAGAATACAGCTATTGGACATCATTTCTGGGATGTTTCTACTAGGTCTATGGATAAGTTGATGCCAGTTTCTTTGGTAAAAAAAATTCCTTATTTTAGAGGGAAATTAATTTTTTTTTATACGAAATATTGGTCATCGGCCTCTACACATTTCGTCCATTTTTCAGGTAATTTATAAATAGCTTGCCAGAAAAACTACTTGTCTTTCGCGCAAACCATTCGCTAAGCCATCTTCCAACTTCCTCGAAATCGCTGAAGTGCTGCTCTGTCAGCGTGTGCACCATTGATGCGAAGAGGTGATAGCCAGAGGGCGCCAAGTCTGAGGAGTACAGCGGATGCCGAAGGATGTAGCATCCAAGCGATTTCAAGGTATCTTTCACTACTTTTGCTGCGTGCTACGTACTTTTCTCTGGCGCCACCTCTTAATTAAACCGGAAAAAACGTATCCATACAACTGGTATTGATCTTCACCATTGCTCGTAAACATCTGCTGATTGTTTCCTGTGCGACCTGTAATGCTTCTGCCAACTGTCGTTAAGTTTGAGTTGGGTCATCATCCAATAACTCCTGCAATTGCTCGTCTTCACGTTTTTGTGGTCTACCAGAGCGCTCCCTATCTTTCACATTGAAATCACCACTTTTAAATTGTCGAAACCATGTCTCACATGTTCTAATTGATGGAGCGTGTTCACCATATGTGTCTACCAGCAAACGATTACTTTCCACAGCATTTTTCTTTTGATTAAATAAGAAAAGCAATGCGTGCCGCGAATGTTCTTTTTTAGGCACAAAACTTGAAGATAAAACATAGACGCTAGTTTTTCACGAACTCAACTTGTGGGTGTTGTGGATAAATCTCAAACGAACAAAATTACGCTGGCGCTATCTCCTAGTTAAACCGGAAACGTATGCATACACCTGATACATCATTTATGCCATCGCCGTAAATACCCATCTTTTCAAAAAATGGAGTATAATGAAAGGTGTCCTGTTTCCAAAATCGAAAAATTGTGCGGTTTTCATGGATATAAATACGAGGTCACTTGTTCCAAAGGAAAATACGTTTATATCTAAGTTTTGTAAAGGTACTGTTTATTCACTGTGACATGGTGCAATTTGTGGACTGGGTTTACCTGAACCGGCTTCCGAATTTAAATCAAAAATTAAAATCAAAGTTATCCTTGTTTCTCTCCAACTACTTTATTGTATTTAGTGTTGTTTTCCTCAACTCAGTATTCAATAGTTTAGAACATTCACTTCCCTTTCGCGTCTTTTGTATGTATGGCGAAATTCAAGATTTTTATTGTTCGCAAAATAGATCAGTTCTACTGTTTATTCTCTGGATGTTGATGTTCTTCCCCGTTGTCCCCTCTCACCAGCCCGATGCACCCTGTTTCCCTTATTTCGAGGATTTTCGTGCGCAGAAGAATTTTCCAAGAGATGCTTAAATTGATCCTGTTTGCA
This sequence comes from Microdon myrmicae, assembly GCA_963931805.1. Taxonomy (NCBI): domain Eukaryota; kingdom Metazoa; phylum Arthropoda; class Insecta; order Diptera; family Syrphidae; genus Microdon; species Microdon myrmicae. The sequence goes on along the minus strand of OZ007499.1, from coordinate 39,976,653 downwards.
ATCCTTTAATCTGCTTTTTCCCTGAATCTCTGGTCGCAACTTCACTTTATTTTCCACCGAGCACAGCACAATTCAATTTCCTCCTTTTACCCGACCGTGATGGTTTTGTGTTTTTTATCCCTTTTTTTCTCTAGCGCCCGTAATTGGTATTAAATCACCTTTCCTTCGTTTTTCCTTCTATCTAGTTGTTCTTTCTCGATCCCCGCTAATCAGCTTTTTTTCCAGTCAAAACGTTATTCTTCTTCCTCCTCTCTCCCGGGCTTTTTTCTGCTACTTCCTATCAAGAGCAGTACTGTTGTGCTATTTTCTTGAATTCGCCCCATTATTCCTTGTATCACAGCTCAACGTAATCGAATTTGAGCTAATCGGTTGTGACACTAGCTAACTCCTCGAGTGTAGAAGGTGGGGAGTTATTTAAAACACGTTATTATATGAAGCGACCTCATCACCACTAGTTGCAGCGTGCAACAGGTACCGATATTGAATAATATACTTAAAGAAATGAACTGTTAGCCACTACAAGTTAAAATCAGGATTGGAACAGATGCTATATTGTGGCAGAATATATTTCGTGTCCCTGCTTTACAGATAATACCACCAATACTCGACCGGAGCGTTCGTCCTCCACAAATATTCTACCACAAAACGTCTGAAAAATTAGAAAGTGTCGGATCAGAATCAAGACCAAGTTTTGAGAGACGGGCAAGCATAAGGAATCGTTATTCGGTCGCATGATATGATGCTCTGCCAGATCATGTGCCACCTTTGGGTTACAATTCAAAGCCAATGTGCCTCGACAAATCTGTGGGGGTACGAAGTATCATGCCGAACATGGGCACGGATTCACTTTACCCGCCAGCACAGACGTAGTCAAATTGTTCGCAGAGAGAAAAGATGAAATGATTTGAATGACACAGTTTGAATGTTGTTTTGAGGTTAATCAGTTTTTTATTTCATCATCATCATCATCATCGGCACTACAACCGGGAGTTGGTCTTGGCCTTATTTAGCAAGCCCTGAGGCTTGTTAAATTTTCCATAATGATTTGTTCTTTTTCCGGGCAAGGTCATTAGTCTTGCGCCAGAGGCTCCTCGACGGGGAATCGTTTTTTATTTCACTTATTAATATAATCCTATTAATAGTTTTTATATATATAATCCAAGTTGAAACACTTCTTTCTCGACACTACGACCGCGGTAATTAACAACTGGTGTTGAATTGTGACTCGCGCAACGACAATATTCGACTCCATTAAACAGACACAAAATTAAATTGTTTCCCCGAGCGGTGGCGTGACCTGACCACGGTGATAAACGACAAGCGACTGACTCGAATTAGGGATCGAAAATGAGATTTCTGCTTTTGCACAACGATCAGCCAATGATAATCGTGCTCTCTTGTGCATCCTTCAAGTCCCCACGCTCATCGAGGTGGATAAGTACTCACGTACTCGTTCGACGTCAATGGGCGTAGAAAGGATGAAGATATCAAAAGAAAGCACAATAACCCATGGTTGATCTGACTTAGTGTGTGTGTATTAATGCAGCGTCTGAGAATGATCCACTGACTTGATGGGGTGATTGTGGTGATCTCAGAGTGAATTGCACTATGGAAAGACAGAATTGTGAAGGAGAGGAAAATGTAGTTTGCGCTATTCACCTGTAAGAAGAGATCAATGATCCCCAGCGGATAGAGTGTCTGGGGAAAGTCGATAGGACGCTGCTGATGTTTGGGAAACAATCAGCGTGAGAACCAGACTCTAAGACGCTGAAATAACTCCAGCGGTTTGGTATGATGCAACAGCGTCGTCTGATTCGACTTGTTGTTGCTAACCGACATGATGTGATTTCCGGTGGAAATCTCATGGGCTAGCAAAATGGAGTTGCCGTATGGCAAAAAGGAGCTGAATTTAATTCTGCATTATCTGCATAGAATAATGAATTCAGCTATGCTTTCTTTTACAGGTAAAATAGCTGAACGGTGGGATAGGGGATGATGTGACGCGCTGTTAGCGGTCGAAATTAGGTTGGAATTGTGGGCCGGTTCTCCATGTGATATAGAAAACCCCCACAGCACTCCCGGCAGAAAAGTGTGTTCCGCCTTTTTAGGCACTCGTCGTATAGGTGGCCAAGTTTATGGCGAAAACTGCACGTGATGCGTGCAGTCACCTGATACAAGTGACGAGCGTCGTGGTCCCTCGTGGTTTGATCCACTGGTGTGGTGTTTTGAGGGGGCGAAGGGCGACCTACCCGTTGGGTATGCGCTTTTCGATGGGCGCTCCTTACCTCCGCGCGGATTTGGTTTAAATGGCGGCGGAGTGAGACCTACAACGCTAGAAGGTCGGATATGGTGATGTGTGCAGTGGAACGGTCTGAGGGAGACTCGCAGGGCCTGCGGTCATTGGTTCGTTGGTGGAAATAGGTTCTGCTAAAAGGCACGTGCCTTCTGGAGGATGTGGGTGTCTGTGAGGATAACGCTGCTGGAGCAGTCCTGGGTGCTGCAAAAGGGAATGATGGCTGCCGTGTGTGCGGGGTGACGTCTTGTCACTATAAACACACAGATACCCTTTTCAGGATGAGTGTCCCAGCTGCGAATGCTCTTCTAAATTATGTTAAACAAATTAAAAAATTGAATTCAAATTGTACGCACTCAAAGCTAAACTATCACACTCATGAAAACACTCACTCTTCTCATTGCATTCTGGCCCTTAAGGCGCACAACTGTCATCCACACCAAGAAACGCCAAACTCACATTTTTCAACTTTCACTTCCTTCTTCTTAGCATCCAGCTTTCGTGCCGTTCGGACGTGTATCCTCATAAAATATATATCCTCAATTTAAACAACAATCCCGTTTTGTTTTTATTGTTCACGCTGCCTGCTCAATAAATTGTTTATTCAATTTCATGTCCATGGTTCGCATGCTGGGCGACACACTGCATGAACAACGATTCGGTCATCGTGTGTGTGTTCCGCGCCCTTTTCCTGTGACCACTGTGGAGAATCATCTCCTATTGATCACCGAAGCGATGGATGGAATTTGGTATTCTGTCGGTACGGTGGAAATAATCAATCGTAAAACTGATTCCGTGGAGGAAGGTCGGGTCCTCCACGTTAAACGCGAGTCGAGAGTGGAGTGGCGACGCGAGGTTTTGCGTTGATAACGTCTTCGATGAACATTGTTTTTTTTTTTATTGTGAATTTATTTTAATGATTGTCAATTATACGGAATAAAACAAGAATATAAACGATGTGTTGTATTGGAAGGAATGAAAGTGTGTTTTAATCTCATTCGACTAGTTTGGACTGACCACAATCGGGAAGAGCATTGCTCGCCATTGAAATTCCCTAACGTCTATCCTTTTCCTACCTCTTCGTCCGTTGATCCGCCATTATTAACGATGTGCCGTTTCATTGCATTACGATAGATGCGATTATAGTGATATAGGAAAACCCATCGACAAGACGCCCAGTAAAATCAGTGTGTCTAGAAGTAGCGATCGTTTACAGAAGTAAAATGTTTCAAACTGTAGAACAAAATCCACGGCAGTGCATAATACAATTCGATCTCCCGCTCCAAGTGATCGTCAGTTCCAGCAATAACAGCGTGAGATAGGCGTAGAACCAGTGCCAACGACGGCACACATACATTCTACCCCATAAATCCTTTTCAGATAATCTCCCCTTTTTGCCGCTCGCACTATGCAATGACATTCATGCGTATCAAATAATCCCTTTTATGAACGCGTGTTATTAAAAAACAAAATAGATATCAATAGCTAGAAATTAGCGAAGGCAAATTTAATAATCTTGGTTGACCATTATTGTAGTAAAGCCATTAGCGTACGTTTTTCTTTAAGCTCATGTTCAATTGATACCATTGCAACAGTTGTATAATAACTAAATTTTTATTCGGATGACTGGTGGCAAAATTCTGAAGCTAGAGTTTTTTTTTCTAAATTAAATTTAAATTTATGCAGTTTTGTTAACAATTTTGCATTAAAATTCAATGAATTAAAAGTACACCGCAAATATTAGAATACCTTCCTTCCTCCTCAGTTAATACTTTCAACAATTACTTTCAATTTTCACTAATTGCTTTCACAATTAAATTTCATCACAGGATACTCGCGGCTTTATCGCACTGGAGATTATGGCTCCGTTCAAAATGGTTTCATCATGTATGAAGGTCGAACAGACTCACAAATCAAGATCCGCGGTCATCGAGTTGATCTATCAGAGGTAGAAAAAAGCCTGCTATCTATTGACATCGTTGAAAAGGCCGTAGTCCTCTGCTATCATGTAGCCCAGATAGATCAAGCACTTTTGGCCTTCGTGAAACTAAAAGCAGATAGTCCTTTGTGTACTGGACTTCAAATAGAAGCAGCGCTCCAAAACAAACTCGCTGACTATATGATTCCACAAGTGGTAATTATTGATCAAGTTCCTCTTTTAGTCAACGGGAAAGTTGATCGCCAGGCTTTACTAAAGTTCTACGAAACTGCCAATAATAACGAATATGACACAGGACTAGTGCTTGACTTCGATTATTCCCAAGTTCCTGAAGAATTTAAACCGATTGCGAAGGATCTTTTCGAAACAGTTGGCCAGGTAATTGGCCGTTCAACTCGCGCAACCGTCTCGCCAAAGAGTAACTTTTACGAGCTTGGCGGAAACTCCTTAAATTCAATCTATACTGTAACACTCCTTCGAGAAAAAGGATATTTGATTGGAATATCAGACTTTATATCTGCAAAGACTCTAGGTGACATACTATATAAAATGGCAAAAAGTGATAACAGTATGCCCTTCGAAGAAGACCAGTGGACGAAGGCTTGCCCTCATCTAAATATGAAGGCGTTCCCTGTAAAATTCGGCGATAAAGACGACGTTATAGAGTAAGCTAAATGAACCATGTGAAAGGAACGAAGGTAATTAACGTTTCCTTTTTTTTAGAATTATCGTTGAGAGTTTCTACGAAAAGGCGGATTTGGAGCAGTGGCTGAAACCTGACATTCATCGATTGGACTATAGTGATATCATTAATGTATGCTGCAAAGATTTTCCTTAAATCCTGTTTAATGGAGACCGTTATTTTAGGATATCTGGGATGTACTTGTGGAGAAAAACTTAAGTTTTCTTGTTCGAGACATCAACACAAACCGGGCAATCGGCGTGGCACTAAACTTTGATGCACGTGACGAACCAGCGATTGAAGGAGATTCCCGTCTCCTTGTTATCATGGATTTCTTGGAATCATTAGAGGGACCAATAAGGTACCGGCCACCATTTATTTCCGATTAGACAAAATTAACAAATTTCTTTTATAGAGATCAATGTCTACCAAAAGGCCTGAACGCAATCTTACACTCTTTCATGATGGGCACAACTCCGGATTTGAATGCACAGGAAAATATAGCGTGTATGCATTTCATGGAACACGAGGTGTTAAAACTTGCTAAAGAAAGAAACTTTGTAGGAATCTTCACGACAAACTCCAATCCCTTAACACAGGTTTGTCGAAAATCAATTTGTTTGGCTTTTTTGATGTTACTGAAAGAGGTCTTTACTTCGTGAATGAAGTGTTAAGGTTATATAGTCCCTTATGCGTATAGGAGATCTGCATGTTATGGAGATGTATCAACTGACAAGTATATTCTGCAAGACTGGAATAGAAGCTTATTAGTTATCCCTGTAAAAGTGTGGGAAGTTAAAAAACCCAAAAGAGAATGTGGACCCTAGATAACGTAGACTTGTAGACTGATGCCCAATTTTATAGCCGACAAATTAACGTAGAGGATCGTTTTTGAATCGCACTACACGAGCAAGTAACGCTCTGCCATGTCATGGGTTCCCTGTGGTTGTAATCTGCAAATCAATCTAGGAAATCAATGGTACGGGATTAAATATGAACCTGTGGGACTTGATTTCTCACGGTTATTTAATCTTTTAGTTATGTGCCACTAGGACACAGGTCCCCTAAAATTCCGTACGTTGTTTCAGTGGAACGCCAACCCCGTCTATTGGCCGTTCCGCACCTAGTGGCAAGGTGATTATTATCGCAAATGAAACATCCAACTCACGGTTAATTCACTTTATTTTACTACGCAGGTTAAAATACAATTCAGGTATAAGTAAACAAAAATATGAGCTTAATTCACTAGATGATAAAATCTAAGGTTTAATAACACAAGGTTCGTAAACGCACTTGGTATGTACAAATTGAATCGAAGCTTAATTCACTAGTGGGTAAAATTTAAGGTTTAATAACACAATGTTCGTAAACGCTTTGGTATTTTAATGTGCCTTCCTGGTGGCTTAACAACTGCCCAGTGTAACTCCTTTGCCTCGCGTATCTATTTACTGATTACCCGACCTAGACTCTCTGTGGAGCGACCGTACACGATGGTGGTTAAATCTCGACCCGCCACCTTCTGTGTTTAACATGGAGGCCCGACTTATCTCCACGGAATCTGATCTATGACTGGTGATTGCCAAACGAAACGACAGAATACCAAATTCCATCCATCGCTTCGGTGACCAATAAGGGGTGATCTTTCACACCCTGGTCACGGCGATGATATGCACGCACACAGATGCGGTTACTTCGCACGCTCATGCTGGTTTCCATGAGCATGCGAACCGTGGATATCATGATTCCATAAAAGGAAATGTTACACGATAAGTTTGCAAGTGATTCAAGCCATCGTGACACAGGAACATGGGAATGTTTACCCGGTCGGCACTGCGTAAGGCATCTATGCTGATCGGGCGCACGTTGCTGGCGACTTCGGAGGGTCGAACTCTCGTGTGTGTATTTACACTAACGAGAACTCGATTCCCCTCTGCAGCCAGTTGCGAGTTAACCATTTCTTGTCGCTCGGTTTATCGACCGATATGGTTGCAGCAAGGAAGTAAAGCAAGTGTATCTCCTGCTTGTGTGCTGTAAAATTCGACAGGGGATATGTGCACCGCGGTGGTCGAGTTATGTCGGTTGCTTATTGGTGCAACCGAATTACTTTTTAGGATAATGGTGCGTTTGGTGTAATCATGCTTTCTAGGTAATATTGATGGCGCCCCGCGGTGGTTCGTAAATGCATGAATACGATTTCTCTTCCTAGGAGGTTTCGAAGATGCGTTGAGTGCATCTTATGGGGGAACTTGTAAAGGGAGAAATGTCTGCAGGTAATTGCAGGTGATGGAAGATTTTTAGGTGGAAGATTTGGTTTGCTTACTTGCAAGGTAAGTAATGGCGTTTCAATGGAAGTGCCGTTATACTTGTTTTTATAGGTTTTTAGGATGCTCTGGTGGGAGTTTTCGAATTATTGATGGAAAGGTAAGTAGTGGCGTTCGGAGGAACCGCCACAAACCTTTCATATGTTTCAAAGACATCATCATCATTTGGGGACTAAACCCCCTGAAATGAATACCAGGCTTTGTAATTTGCCACAACTTTACAGGAATAAACTGTAAATTGATTGCCTAATCATCTGAGTTATCAGTTGCAAGCGGCAGAAGAGGTGGGCCTAGAAATAAATGAAGGCAAAACAAAATACATGATTACGGCGAGACCAGGTGGACCTCAGGGAACACATATAAACGTAATAGGTCTGATATTTGAAAAAGTTAAAGAATTTAAATATCTGCGAACGATATGTCGAAGGTAATTAACAAAAGACTACACTTCGGCAACGCTAGTTGGCATGCAATCGGTAAACTGCTGAAATCCAAACTGCTATCACGTAATATAAAGCTCCGTATCTATAGAACCATAATCATGCCGATTGTTCTATACGGATGCGAAACATGGGCTCTCACAAAACGGGAAGAAAACAAATTCCGCGTATTCGAGAATAAAGTTCTAAGGGGTATCTTTGGTGGCAAATAAGACGAGGAGGCAGGACGATGGAGGAAACTCCACAACCACGAATAGGAAGAGCTTTACCGCAAACCTACAATAGTGAGAGTAATCAGGTCGAGAAGATTAGGATGGGCCGGACATGTGGCGCGAATGGGCAACGATACGACCGTGCGTAGAATTCTTGACGGTAGACCAACGGGAAAGAGACCGGCAGGACGGCCGCGACGTAGATGGGAGGACAATGTAAGGTTTGACTTTGAGGAGATCGGATCAGATGGTCAAATGTGGAAGGAGAGTGCACAGGGCAGGGAACGATGGCAGAGTCGAGTCGGTGAGGTCATGAACTTCCGGGTTCCTACAGGCCAATAAGTAGTAAATATAGGCAAGAAATAAAAACAAAATATTAAATTGGCTTAATGTTCGCCAATCTACGAGGGGTATGTGGGGAAAGAGTATTGTGCCAAGACACGGGCACTCGGTTCACTTCCTTCTTCCATTATCCACTGAACAAAAGTTCCGCCGCAAATTATCCGCAAACGAAAGAAATAAACACACCCAGGATAAAACGTACACAATAGATCGCAAAAAGAAAACACACTGTAGTAATTTTTAATGTTGATGTTTTTTTTATGTAATCAATGTTCTGTACAATGTGCCAATATCGTGTCGTTACTTCGTATAGAAAGCTATCGATCAAACTTTATTTTATCCACTGAGTTACACGCTTCCAACAAGGCATTATATTAACGATAATTTATTTTATGGTTATAGTTCACACGTACACTACCGAAGTTGAGTTTTCTTTAATTCTCTAACTATAGATTAATATAGTGTATTCTCGTCCCCATGCGCACCGGGGAGCGGGAGTGGCACGACCGGTGTGGTCGACGGATGTAATTGGACTCAGCGATAAACATCTCGTATAGAGCCGACTCGCTAATGGGGTGAGTTTCCCCGAGAGAGAAAGTGTTCCTCTCGTGGTGAAAACGAGGAAAGAGGATCTCACTGGTGAGGTCCTGTAGTGGTGTGCGTGAAGTCGATCCTTGAGATCAGATTGTTTACATAACGCTTGCAGGTCAAAAGCGAAACGAAACCTAGACAAGGGATACAGACAAAGAAAAAAAGCGACCTAATGCATCGTCCGGTAATGAGGGTCAGCTGAGTAAATAGCAGCCACTGATTAGATGCTAAAAGGGATTGAAATAATGAAGATCGTATATCGTATCTCTGCTGACTGGGAGGATCGGATTCTTTTGTTTGCATGTGTTTATGCTATTGAATCCAATCCGACGGCTAAGCGCGACGTCAGTGATTGTTTGAAGATTCAAACAAAGAAATATTTCAGCGAGAAGTACTTGCAGCTGAATCAATAGTTGCAAGTCTTCGGAAAGTAATTTAGATGATTACACAATTACGGTTGTGTATACCATCTGTGTCAATTATGCATGGTATCTACGGCGACGCCATGATCGAACTCTAGTGTGAATATCATGTATGAATGCCCTTGTAGAAAAAAATCTTTGCAGGCATTTCCAGGTAATGCATTGAAAGCATTAATTATCTTTGCGAAGGAAATGTTTTTGCTGTGGGGAGATTGCGGTGCAGGTGTGGAAGGTTGGAATTTGCCTGGCAACCGAAGGTACCGAATAGATTTTGAGATTCATGATAAGTTAGAGAAGAATTCTTATAGGAAATTTGTATGCGAAGATATGCATGAAAGGTAAGAATTCTTTTACAGGGACTTTTAGGTTATACCTTAGATAGCCTAGATGCGTAAAACATTTAAGGTGCTAATGCGATTGCATTAGCGAACTTATAAGATTGGATCGAAGTTATGGGGGTTCTTCAGGTAAGTGGACCGTGGGGTTTAGCGGAACCGCCACGGGTCGATAAGAAAAGAGAGACGATTGGTCGCCCTTTTTCGGAATTGGCTGAAGTGAGGAGATCGGATCAGATGGTCAAGCGTGGAAGGAGAGTGGCGGAGTCGAGTCGGTGAGGTCATGAACTTTCGGGTACCTACAGGCCAATAAATAGTATATAATAGTAATGCGTAGACACTGTTGTGCAGATGACAAAATTTCCTTATCAACACAGCCGCATGTTAAAGATTTCCCAATAATTTTTAAAATGTAATTAAAAATTAAATAACAGGGTTCCCAAAAGGATATGCTTGTAAAATGTCACGGCGGCCATATGTAAAATTATAAAAATGCCACTAGAAGTCACTTGTCTTTAGTATAGTTTGACTTTAAAATAACTATTTAATAAGTAACCCTACAATTCTAATATTAATCGGTTTTGATACATACATTTTTGAATAGGAATAAAACTACAAATGTTATTTTGTTGATCATTTATTTAACGTAATAAATGTTTATTGAAATTTTTTTTTTTTTTAATGACATCGTCGAGATGTGCCCCGTCTCGTCGTTGGCACTCCTGCAATCGACTACGCAAACTTTGGAAATCTCGCTGACACATGCTGCGAGTTATCGCGGCTTTTTCCTACTGGATGTTTTCTTTTAATTGGGATATGGTCGTCGATTTATGAAGGTACACTCGACTTTTCAGGTATCCCTTGACCCAAGCTTTGATTAAATTAACACTTGGACACTCACTTACACGGCGTAATCCGTATTCAATTCTAAGGCGTCGTACAGTAACGTAGGAACCGTTGTTTTTGTTAAATTGTTTTACACAAAAAGCACGCTGTTGTCCCGTGAAACGCTCCATCGTGACAAAAATTGCATGAAGCGACGCACAATTCCCCACCGCCCGCGCGCCCCTACCTCTGGCGGTTTTTAAGAAATCAAGTGTTACCATTTGTGAAAATGTATGGCTCACCCGATATAACAGAAGATATCAAAACCCCCTTACCGAATCTTGGATTTAGATCCTAAAACTTATTAACAAAATTTTATTATTAATTTGGTTGATATATTGTAAATCCTGATTTTCTTTTACTTAAAGCAACTTGCAAGGGATGTTTTCAACTACAAAACATTGCTCGACTACCAAGTGAACACCTATATACACACTGATGGCTCAAGACCATTCGCCAAAGCACCTGATTCCCAAAGATGCATTGTTAACTGGAAAGAAGTCAATTATTCGTCATAAGCTCCGGCATGTGCTACATGTTGAACGACAGTTTGAGATTGTATTAAATTATCAAGTATTGTTCTTTATTTTTTATATAACTACGTTATTTGTTATCTTATAGTGGATGTATGTTAAATAGGACTAAGCGAAAGTTTCTGTAATTACTTTGTGGTTGTCTTTTTTTTTCGTTTTTTGTTTGACTAAACAAGTGTAAAAACAAAGTACCTGCTCTGTTATATTTGTAAATATATTTTAAAAATTAGTATGTTATAAGCCTCGTGTGTTTTCTTTCTTATCTGTACTGTGTTCTTGTATTAATTAATGGACACATTAAAATCCGTTGAATAAATTATGATGATGATGAGAAAAATGCATTTATTGTACAATAATTTAACAAACGCTTACTTAGGACTAAACGCTAGATCCTATTTTACAAACTTTTTTATTCTTAAAATAATTGACTGGCTCTACACGAGCACTCTTACACGATATAGGTTTGTGTAATGCCTTTCGACGTACAATAATATTTTTATATATTTTCTGTTGGTTGAACATTTTAGGAAGTTCTCTTTCTCTGTCCTTTCTTTTTTTTAAAAACGTAAGATAAAAGAAATATTAACAAAAATGTTAACATACTGTTGAGTCGGTTGATATAAATAATACTAATAGAGATTTCATTTATAGAATATATACATTTATTGAACTATAATTTCACAATGACTCAATAACTGCACACTGCGCTTATAGCACGTGTATTCCTCACGGCGTCTTATGATACTCTGCTGTCAATGCTCCTCGCATGTCTCGTTTCACACATGCCGCTTTCTCTCTCTCTCTCTCTCTGCGTTCATACATACATTCATAGGAGCGCGCTCATGCGCCACACAGTAGGCAATGTAAATGTATATTCTCAACACATACTGAGATTTTAAAACGAAAAGGAAAAGGAATCTAAATGAAAAATGGAAACGAAAAGGAAGAATAAATATATATGAAAAGGGAAGTAGGGAATGGGAAGGGAAAGCGTAGCGTCTGAAAAACTTACTATATTTGGGGATGTTGAGTCCCTTCTTCATTGTCAATCCAGCACCAGTTGGGATGGGATCGGTCATTTATAGATTTATCTCGATCGCCTCTTGCCATGCTAAACCGCAAGTGAACTGCAGCATTAGATATTTCACTGTTATAAAGGATCCGTTTGCCCCTGGCACCACGAAAAGCGTGGTAAATAATAGGGGCTCCATGCTTGTCTTGGGTGAGACCTTTTCTATCCAAGAGAGAGAAGGCTTCAGGTGGGATAAACCCATTTTGGAGTGTATTCTCCAAATACACGTCATTGGGGTAGTATGCTCCCGAGATAAGATTATTTTCGCTGCACATTCCCCTTGCAGTGTGACCACAATAATTTTGATAATGAAATTGTCTATCCTATTCAATCCTGATTTGTCATACAGTGTCTTATTGGGATAAAATTTCCTGTATTGAGACTCAGGTGTTCTATGTAATCCGAGGCAGGAACGCAGGCACTGCCTCTCGAACATGCGAAACGTTTCCATGTAGGATGGGGAAACGTTAAACCATACCGGGCATCCAAACACTAACATTCGACGGATAAATGCCGAGTACGAAATTATGTTAACTTTGCGATCTAGGAGACTATTTCGGAACAGACTTCTTGTCATTCCATATGCACTTTTAGCTGCGGAGAGGGCAGCTGATATGTGCTTATCAAAGTATAGGTATTTATCCATCCAAATACCAAGGTACCTTACAACAGTTTTCATTTGCAGCGGAAGATTGTTGCTTCCTACAATGGAAAAGTGTTTCCAATTATGCCTTGTATCTCTTGAAGCGGCAGAAAGAGGTGTTCTGAAAAGGATAATTTCTGTTTTTTGGAATTTAATTTTCAATTTCCAATCGTCACAAAAGCGTTTGATTTTATTGAAGTCGTCTTGAAGAAGTATGTTAATGGTGTGGGGAAGATGTATGGTGCGCCGGCGTACGGCGCTGATTCACTTCTTTCCTCCATCATAAATTGTTCCGCCGACACAATTTCACAACTGTTGAAGGGTCCACCGATGATAGTTCGCAAAATACTCAAAGGAAGAGATAGACACAACCAGGATACCACAGCACAGAAATTAAACACACTGGATTAATGTTCGAATAATTTTTTAATGAAATTATAGTTTACTGAGGTTCTTTTTTTTAAAGCTGATCTTAGGGTATTTAATTAGCTTACGGAAAACAGATTCTACTTTCACCGACGATGACACGGATGCGCAAAAATATAACCAAGTGTACACTACTTGTGGTGATTATACTTTAGGAACAAGAAAGAATTACTTTTGTAGTAATCGCGTGCTCACTCGACTCGACTGGTGTAAATTCGCGTCCCCATGCGCACAGGGAAGCGGGAGTGGTAACGACCTGCTCGGTCGATGGGTGTAAAACGACTCAGCGATGTGAATTCGCTGGCAAAGGAAATTCGGCCAGTGGTACTGGCTCTCTTCATTTAGGGGTGCATTTCCTATCCCAAGAGAAACGTGAAGTCTAATAGAGAAGATCATAGCGGTACACATGGATGTGTGAACATTGGTTCTTTCGTGGGACAAAGCCATGAGAACGAGTCTGAAAAATCGAAAGGGGATAATGGGCATCAATGAGATATAAGTTCAACTAAGTAAACAAGTTGCAACTCATTAGATGGTAGATGCATTTGGGATAATTGAAACGATTAGAATTGTTTGCCGTATCGCCAGAATGTCTGCTGAAGAACAGCGTTCTTTTGTTTGCACATGGTGCGTGCTAAGGAAATTGGGGTCAGCGTCTATTGCGCTAATTGTATGCAGCTGCGTTGGATTGTTTATCGTTGGGTGAAAAGGTCGCCAGCCAATGTAGGCAAATTTATTGTACACATGGTGCGGCTGGGAATAGGCGACGCAATGTTTATTATCCCTGGTTATGATGGTTACATTATATGTGAACCAAATTGTTTCATTTTCAGGAATTCGTCTAGGGAAAATGCATATAATAAGATTGGGATTTGCCTGGCAACCGAAGGTGTCGAATTGGGTTTGGGATTTATGATCCTAAAGCTGGGCAGAATTCTTGTAGGGAATTGAACGCGAATTTATGCATGAAGGTAAGAATTCTCTTCCAGGAGCTTTTAGAATATATGTTAGAAAAACTTGATGCGTGAAGCATTTACAGGTGCTAATGCGATTGCATAGCGGAAAACTATGAAAGTTGAGTTGTACTTATGGGGGGTTCTTCGGGTGAGTAGACTGTGGGGTTTGGCGGAATCCACACCATGGCATCGATATTTTTTTCTGATTGTACACCACAATATCGTCGGCATATACAATAGCATGATTAAGAGACCCAACTAGATCATTAGTATAAATATTGAAGAGAATGGGAGAATTCACGGCTCGCTGCTGTAAGCCATTTTTAATATGGAAGGTTTTATTAGAGATTTTGTCCCCACATTTTACCACAAATTGCTTATCCATTTTCATGTCGTAAATGATGTATAACAGATATTCGGGCAAACCTAGATTTGATAACTTATATACAAGTCCTTCTAACCATACGGTATCGAAGGCCTTTTCAAAGTCAACCAAACATACGCCTGTGCATTGTCGTTTTGCCTTGTTCCACTATATATCGGAAACAAGTTTTTTAGCTGCATGAACTGTGTCGTGCCCTGCTCTAAAGCCAAACTGGATGTTCGGAATGATGTCATTTTCATCACACCAGTTTATCAATGCCTTATTATGATTTTCTCGAATATTTTGCTAATATTTGGAAGCAGACTAATCGAGCGAAGATTGGCGGGATTGCTCCTGTTCTTGCCTTTTTTGAGGATGGGATGGACTACTGCTATTTTCCAACGTCTTGGAAAGTATGCATTATTTAGAGCGTTATTGAACAAGGTAGTGTAAATTTTCACCGCTTCCAGAGGCAAATGTTTAAGAACAGTATTCGAAATACCATCTGTTCCAGAGGATTTCTTGTTTTTAATGCAGTTACACCTCGCTACACAAGCCCTCTCAATTAGCAATCATCCTTACAACTAATATTCATATTGCACATAAAGCAATTAATGTTCATATCGCATACGTTGCGATATTTATTCATTCATACCCACCTTCCAAAAGCTAAACCCTTATCGTGTATCATTGCATCCGATGCAATCAAACAATTGACATACGATATCACATTCCCACTTCCAAAGGCCACTCGCTAAATGCATTTTGCTTCATATTGGAAAGCCTACATCGGTACGCGGACCTATTAACACGGTTTCATATTTCGAACGCATTTTTTGCTTCATGCCCGAAAACAAGTGTCATACAAGTTATATGACACGGTCGGTGGGTTCAAAGGCTATTAGCGACGACTTCACTGAGCGTCGATCAAAATGCTGAGATCTGCGGAAGGACAGACACAGCAACGAAACGCAAATCGATCGAACGATACGATTTGAACGTGGGCCAATATACTTTAATTGGTTCAGTATATGCACCAATCAATTAAGTGATTGCTTAAACCAATGCCATTGCACCTTAAGCAGGGCAATTAAGTGGAAATGATCATTGGGAAATGCGAATGACTCGTGCCAGGCATTAAGCCTCAATATGAGTCATACATTCTGGCTGAGGTACACGCATCGTTTGCACTTCCTCGCCAATAATTCAGGTATAAAAGAATGGTTGCAAATGGACAGAGTTGGAACACCTAATCGATCAAGCAAAGGGTTACAGCCTTACTACTGTAAGATGTTTGATTAGAGGTGATAAAACTCTAACTTAAAATAACAAATGTCTAGAGTAACTTAACTAACTTAAAAATAATAAAAGTATAAGTCTATAAAAAAAATAAAAGTCTAAGGCAGAACAGAATTTTCAGTAAAGTGTTCCGGGGTGGATATCCCCAACTAACGGCCTCAAACAAATAAATTTACCAACTAAAAAGAAAAGTTTCTTTTATACAACTAAGAGGAAGACCAGCCAATCGCTGGATAAAGAATCCACACAAGTGTCGAGGAGGAACGGTCAACTGTTAGAACCCGAACAGGGTCTAAAAATTCTCCAAGGACCCTGTCAACTGTTGTATTCCAGAATACTACCCTTATTCGCTATAACACTAACTCATGTCCTTTCAAACACAACCCTTAAAACTACATCCTCACATATCTTACATTCTCAGTTAGCACATTTCATAAATAAACAGACACAATATTCTATATCCAGTCACTTACAGCACATTTCATAAATAAGCCCCTTTTCATAACAAGCACATTTTTCATTTCAAAACATGGCCACTTTGATTTTCGTTCAAAGTTTATTCAAAATTCTAAGTCACAGAGACTTCTAGATTGTTTTGTTCAGTTTATACGCCACAGTCAGTTAGAACAAAATGTTCTATATAAACAAGTAAATTTATATGAAAAAAGTAGAAAGAAGAGAGCTCAGCTTGAGATAGCTGACTTCGATAAAATAAAAATAAATAAAACAAATATTTAAATAAAAGAGATCTTTTATTATTATTAATAACATATTAATAAAGAACACCTAAATTCTTTAATAAATATAATAACCTCCACGCTCTTCCCTCGAAAGAGGAAGCACGGCGTTGGAGCCGTAACACAACTATGAAGAACACTAACAGCAAAACAACGTAAGTAACACCATATAACTATTAAATAATAAATGTTGTATAACAATATACAACAATGTCCATGAGTTCATTCTTGTTCACAAATATATTTGTGTGCAAATTTCTAAGGGGCGCACCCGCTCTATTGTTGTCACTGAAGATGGTGAAGCTTTTGTTTTCGGAATGCCAACTTTGCCGTTCATTCTGCAGCGAAATATGGATGTCGGGGTTAGAATGGATTCATTCACTTTGTGCACTGCCTCAAAACAGGATCCAATTGAGTTCGCTTTCTCTTGCGGATCCTCGATTACTATTAGTTCATCGTTGGAGTTGATGTGTTCCAGGGTGAGTCCTGCGTTCAGCAGTATTTGACAATTCTCGGGAGTCCTCGGGACTCGAAGGCAGGGAATGTCATTATGATCTTTTTTTCAAAATAGTTTATTTATTTGCGGAAACATGTTCCTACCACTGGTTTTAATGGAGAGAATTTTGTGTTTCCATTCTTCATTAATTACTGATCTGTAGTTGTCACGGATCAGCTTTTGAACGTTTTTAATCAATGACTTAATTGTCTTTATTTATTGGCTATAAGGATCGCTGAACTGTCTGTAGAGCAGTTTCAGCTGGGAGAGCATAGCGTTTTTTTGTCTATACAGGGCATCAATAGTTGAGTTTCTGTATCTATTAAAATGCTCCTCCATGTGAGCCGCTTTTGGGATGGAACGGTGCATTGTTTTGATGACAATGTTGTCCATCGTTGAGAGATAACGGTCTATTTCCTCATTTCGAAGGTTTCTGTTTTAAGCTTGCACTCGCGCCAAACGATGATTTAAGAAGGTTTCTGTTAGTCGGAGGATGTACGCCATTGGAGCGTAGATCTTTTTTTATTATGCGGTCAAAGCGCGACCTGTGTGCTTTTCGGAAAACGAACGACTGTATCTGGTCGTACTGCTCAAGTATTGGGTGTTCGTTTGGAACATGTAATACGGAGGATTGTGCGAAGGCAATTTCGAGTATTTAGGTCCGTGTCTAATAATTGGTCTCTCGTCCATCATAGGTAAGTCCAAAAAGGAGTTTCCTTGTGTACTTGGAGCGTACAATTCTAGTTTATATTCTGTTGCATTTGTTTGCCACCAGTTGAATAGTGCATTACCTCTTGTGTTCGGCCTGATATCACCTCAAGCACTGTGTTTGGAGTTGAAATCTCCCGCCAGAACAAAATAATAGTTTTCCGAGTCTAACTTGAGATTACGAAAAAGGGTATCCAGTTCGCTGATAAATTGCGTACACTGAGGAGCTTTAGGTTCATACACGGATACCACGGATGCCTTTGACTTTTCAAAGGTATTTCTATAATGCAAGCTTGCAGCAACTGACATTTGTGTACATCTGTGCTGTAAAGGACATTGCCGTGAAAGCCTTTCTTAATTAAGACAGCAACTCCACCTCCTTGTGTGGCGTGTGCACGATCTGGTCTAATGACGTTATAATTTTTGTAGCCCAATTTGCCCCACTGGTTTAGCTTGGTTTCGCTAGCCAGAAACACATCGGGGCGTTCGGCTTCAAGCAGGTTACCGAGATTATCGTCCTTTCCACGTGGATTAGTGAATTTACATTCACAGCTATAATTTTTACTGTTAAATTAGTTGGATAGTTCATCATTTGTGGTATGTTGGGTTGTCTGAGAGCAAGGGCTAATAAATAATACCTGTTCGGAACGCTTGCTCAGACAGTTTTTCTTCAAATCCAGCAATCTGTCCTTGTATGGCTAACAGGATTGCTCTTATATCTGAATTTGCCTCTGGAGCGGACGCTTTTATGACATTGCGTGAAAGTTCCGCCGCCGTTGTATTAATTGGATTACTAGCTATTTGAGAAAATGATATGCTAGGTACGGAAAATGTTGTGACGTTACTTCCCTGTGCCTCGAAGTTTGAGTTTAATGGGCTACCGGCAATTTGAGCGAATGATGCACTATGTGCAACGAAGTTATTATGAGAGCGAACCTTCATTCGTTTCTCTTCTTCAAGTTGTTTTTTTTTTTTACATTCCAACTTGGCTTTTATTTGTTGGAATTTCGGACAACCTCTAAAGTTGGCCGGGTGAGCTATATTTTTGCACAGGACGCAACATAGTTTGCTCCTATCCTGAACCTGTTCTTTACCTAAGTGGCGTTCTCCTACAGTATGATTGTTTTGGCAATTTTCACATCTAAATTCCATACAGCAGTTAGATGCAACGTGGCCGAATCGTTGGCACCGCATGCACTGCAACACACGGTCAGCTTTCCTTATTTTTTCTCACATTATTGTTTGGTGGAAAATAACTTTAATGTTCCTAAGTGCATCGACTTTGCTGTTGGGACCTAGGGAGGCAATGAAGAACGACAACTTACGTTTGCGACTTCGGGAGAGTGAATTGGAGAATGGTTTCATCGTCATCATCATCGGCACTACAACCTGGAACCGGTCTTGGCCTTATTTAGCAAGTCCTGAGGCTTGTTAAATTTTCCATAATGATTCGTTTTTTCCGAGCAAGGTCATTAGTTTTGTGCCAGAGGCTCCCCGACGGGGAATCGAATCCCGGTCTCCCGCGTGGTAGGCGGGTATACTAACCAGTATACTATTGAGGAGCTGGAGAATGGTTTCACATCAGTAAATTTTAAACTGTCAGTTTCGACAGTTTGTAGTTCCGAGAGGAGTTCTTCGAAGGAAAGAGAAGGATCAACTCCTTTAAGTAACATGGAGATAGTTTTCCCCGATTTAGGTGTGTACGTGAAGTGCTCACTACTTGCTCCCCTTAAAGCAGATTTAATTTTATGTTTTATTTTATTATTATTTAAATTTTTCGTTTTAGAATTTCTGCATGTTAACTTTCCCAATTTAATTAGGTCTTTAGCTTCCATAAAGCTGACTATGATGGGAGGCACTTTCTTCTTCTTATTGGCTGCTGCTTCTTGTTTTCCCAACTGTTGTTGCTGTTGCTATTGCTTCTGCTGCTGCTGTTGTTTCTGCTCTTGCTGTTGATTGTTGCTTTCCGATAGGGCTTGTTTAATTTGTCGCTCCAAATCGTTCTTCTTTTTGGAGAGCTTCTCTTTCTTTTTGTATAGTTCCGCAATAAATTGAGCACGTTCGACAGCTATGTCACTCATTTCTGTATTGCTGTTTTTGTGGTCTTCTGTTGCCAGTTCTTTGAATTCATTCATGTGCCTTATCAGGTGGGTAATTCCTTCTCTGCGAGTTTTTTCTTTAGGGTTGGCTTTATGCCGTTTGGCAAGGAGGTTTGACTGGGCTTTGGGCCTCCTCTTTGACATCACTTTTAACACTGCTTTTCTTTTTTCCATTATAAGCAATTAATTGTCACCGTTAGTTTTATTGGTTTACTTGTGAAGCGACATGCAGGGACATATGCTTTTACACACGTACACATTAACACACACACCGTTTTTTATTGTACGTTCGGTATATATACGGCGGTAGACACGTCAGCACACACTTCTGTTCCTCTTTGAGGAACGACGAGTTTTCAACAAGAATTTTAAACAGGCACTTGGCACATTGTCATTTCATTCACAGTCAAACCCTCGTTTTAAGTTTGATTAATCTTAATTATCTATTTTACGCGCACTCTCCACAACACATCTGTCTTTGGCTACGAGTTCAAAAGTGACTGTTTTAAGGTACGTTCGACGATGACGAATGTTTCAACGTGACTGGTTGAATAAACTATTTTGAAACAAAAATGCAGTCTTGCAAAAATTTACTGCGGCCTAAGAAATATTAAAAAGTAGTTACGTTTTTTGAATAATGCCAATAATTCCTTATGATTCATCTCCTCTGTCAACCGTCAACGAAGCCCGGTATGCACTCATTCCAAGATCTTTATCTTTTAACTTGTAAGGTAATGAACTTCCGGGTTCCTATAGGCCATCAACAAGTAGTATTGTGGTGTAATGTGCATCAGTTCCCATTGACAACGCCAGACATACGAGGGTGGATTGAAAAGTTTCCGACCTAACAAAGATACATTTTTTCTTAAAATTTATTTTTATTTTTCTACATAGTCTCCTTGTAAATCTACACACTTCTCCCAGCGATGCTCTCATCTCTCTAACCCGTACAAATAGTACTCGCCGTTTTTCTCTGCAAAATAAATGTTCACGAAGGTGATTGGCTCCTCATTTGACGAAAATCTCTGTCCTCCGAACGCGATTTTTACATTAGGGAACAAAAAGAAGTCGCTTGGGCCAGATCTGGTGAGTAAGGCGGGTGGTCAAGCAGTTCAAACTATTTTCGGCATGGCAACCGCTGGGGTGTAAGACAGCGCGTGGTCTTGGTGAAACATGATTTTTTTTTCCACAAATGTGGCAGTTTTTCCGCAATTACTGCCTTCAGTTGGTCAAATAATGAAGCGTAGTATGCTCCTGTTATGGTTTTTCCTTTTTGAAGATAATTGATTAAGATAACTCCATGACTATCCCAAAAAACAGTCGCCATCACTTTCCCTGCCGAAAAAATAGTTTTTGCTCTTTTTGAAACCGATTCCCCCTTTGCAGTCCAATGTTTTTACTGTATTTTTATTTCGGACGCATATTGGTGTTACCAAGTTTCATCGACAGTAATTAATCGGCGCCAAAACTCGAATTTATTGCGCCTAAACTGCGCCAACAGAGCGCCGGAAATCTTCATTCGATCACGCTTTTGGTCTAACGTGAGCAAACGCGGCGCTCAACGCGCGGACAGCTTTCTTAAGCCCATCATCATCATCATCATCAGCTCTATAACCGGGATCCGGTCTTGGCCTTATTTAGCAAGTAAAAGTTAATAAACTTACCATAATAATTTATTTTTCCGGGTAAGGTTATTAGTCTTGCGCCAGTTCTTATGCCCATATCTTGATTTAATATGTGACAAACACGTACTTTGAACATTTCAGTAGCCTATGCTATCTGTCTCACTTTAATTCGGCGGTCGTCTAGCACCATTTGGTGAACTTTTGCGATTTTATCGTCAGTTGTTGTAGTTTTTGGACGTCCTGAACGTTCATCATCTCCCAAGTTCTCACGGCCACGTTTAAATTCAGCTGCCCAAAATTTCACTGTGGTAAATGATGGTGCAGAGTCCCCATACGCAGAGTCCAACTCATCTTTGATTGGCGTAGGCCTATTGCCTTTCAAAAGCCAAAATTTAATGACAGCTCGATGTTATACTTATATTTCAACAATTTATTATGAATATATAGTTTATATATTTGATATTAGTAATATAGTTTTATTTTATTAAGGGTAAGTTGGGGGACTTACTTGTGTAAGGAGACCGTTGACCGGTCGCTGGGTTTTGATGTTATTCTGCGACAAGGTGCAGGGGGCGTTAAAGTGTTGCTCCCCTGTTCCGGTTCAGTCCTTTGAACTCTTCATTGTAATTTTATTTACGATTGTTCACGTCCCTGCGCACTCTTTCGTCGTAGTCCGTTGAACTCGTCTTTTTTATTCGGCGCCAACGCCGTTTTATTATTTTCTCTACCAAGTAGAAATTGCACAAAGTAGTTTATGCAAATTAGCTACTTGGCGAGTTGTTCTCCTTTTAGAGGTAGAGAGGGGAAACTTACGAAAGGGGATTTGTGGATGTTAGGGGGGACCTGGACGCGAGGTAGGTCCGTAACAGATACTCAATTTTGTCCATTTTCACAAAACCACTCATATCGACTCACTCAAACGACTGTCAAATAAAAGCTACGCGTCCAAAATGGCTGAAATTTTGGTGAATAACTGTCAAAAGATGCACAACTACAGTCACTAGCTTTTATTGACGAACGCTGCTATCTTCACGTTGAGGTCGGAAACTTTTCAGTCCACCCTCGTACAAATAAACACAAAGAATATGATTCTTTTTTTGTTTTTGAAATTTTCTTTTTCTAATGCTGTTGCGGTTATTGTAATCTGCGTCTTCCTAATCATGTGTCCTATTTTTAGTGTCGAAGGATGCAAGTCCAATTTTTATCCATAACTTCTTTCCGTATCCCCTCCCATTCTGCCGCAACTATAGGGTTTTTCAATAGGAACTTGAAAACTTTTTTTCAGTAGTAAATTTTTATAATTCGCAGACGTTGTTCGTTCGAGTAATTAACCATGATGAAAATATTGAGTTTACTGAATAAATTGACAGTGACAGTTCGATGATTAGTGAAAGGGTGCATTCACAAATTAAATTCAAAATTGTCAAGTCCCTATTGTATAACCCTATATTATGTTTCGCCCAAAAAATCCCTTTTCATGCACTCATTTGTGTAAAACAGAAAAAGCATAGCGGGCGGAACGACATTTGAGCGAGACATACGATTAATTCGAAAGGAAAGTGGCTCGTTATGTAACTCTTTTGTAAACGATATTAATCACAATCAAAGCTTGCTTATGTTCAATTAATTAAAAAACTCCAATCAAAACACACATATATAATTTCTGCATTGAGTTAAAACGAATGCTCCACAAATTAAAGAAGTCACAATACCTTAAGCAAGATATCACGTCGTCCGTTTATTCATTTGAATTTTGCTATTTTTATAGGTTCGGGGAAAAAGAAATCCATTATTTTTACCCGTATTTCAAAACTTTATTTGACATGATTTCGGATCGTCTGATTTTGATCAAATATACACCGTTTCCTTCTATAATTTGTCGCAATTCTAAAGGTAACTCTATAATAACTCTCCCATAAAAGCGCCAGGAGGAAACACAGGGCTAAGCGATTTACAAAATCACTTGATACCAACTTGTTATCACTGAGGAAGTTTTGCAATTACTCGTATATGTTAATCGCGCTTTTTTTATTGCCAGCTTTTTGAAGTTAGCTTAAAAGTGTTTCACAGTCTATCTCTAGATCCCCCAGGAAAGGCTGCTAATGCACCGGTGTACTTCAATACCAATTGTGTTATTAATGCTTTCGGTAATGAGCCTGACCTGCGTGTACGAATTGCGTCTTTGACGCCGAAAAAATTGCATGTAAAGGATGTAACAATATCGAGACCACAAACATCATTCACAGTTTCAGCCACCTGGGTTGTATTGTCGCCTTGATTCTCTTTCCTGAAAGAAGTTGTGGGGTTGTAAGTAGGTGCCTGGCACGACACGGGGTTCACTTCACTCCCCAAGCAATCTGCATGTTCCGCCGGAAGAAAATAATAACCAAGAATATCAAGAAAGTTCAAAGGTAAATGATTAACTGCTTTATTTTTGTCTTTCACTCGTACAGGTAATTTGGTCTTATATTTAATGTTTGATACACTTCCCACACACTGGCTACAATTCATGGCCATATATTCGTCCGAAATAATTTTATCTAATTAAAGCAATTGCGCGATAATCAATTAACTACAAACTGCGACCGTACCGACACGCTTGATTTTTTATTTTGTGTGTCCAAACACCACTGGTGATACAATCGACTCCCCGATGCAACTCACATCCGTCAGATTGAATGGTGGTGAATTGCGTCGATGGAGGAGGAGCGAAACGGTCAACTTGGCGGCGGCCAATCGTGATCGACCATGTAAGAATTTTCATATGCCGTATAGGCAAGTTCGATGCTCTGCAATGCAGACAATGATCAGCGAACACCTGATCAAACAATGCACGATCATCAAGGGCCGCGGCGATGTGGCCATAGATCGTTGATGATGTACGCCTGGGAACGAAAATAGGTTTTTGCTTCAAAGTAAACAAAAACGCTATTTCACAGGTCCTATGATGGGATGCACAATGTTCATGATGTGCCTATGTTGCAAAGGGTCATCATTGTATTTACATAAGATTCCAGGGAAATGCCGTTGTAGGCGATATCTGCTGGTGACGATAGTTCCGCCAGAAATTGGGAATCTATTTGCTTTAGCCGAATGGCTCTATAGCAGAATAAGGAAAATTGTTCCTGGACGTTAAGTCCACAGAAAACTCAGCGACGGTGGCTATGAGTTATTTGTTTGGGTTAGATGATGGGACTTCATGGGGCATGAACGTGGGTAAACAAATGATCATGTTCGTGCCCAAATCAAATGCTCGGTTGTATAATGATCAGGAAATTGGTCGCAACTCAGCGAACCTTAGGGGATAGATAAGATATACAATTATGTACGGTAGAAGGGAATATCGGTTGCAGCTGTGTCCGCAATACACTAGCCAGCGTTTGCTTATCGTTAATTGCTGACACGCTGAGCCAATAGGAGATGTAAACTGGTTCATGGAGTATGAACCAGAAAAGTCCGGAATTATGTATGCCGTCGGAGAGATTTCCTTTCAGGTATGAAAAATGCTGCTGGGCGCTTACGCTGCCCAAAATTGCAGGTAGGTATGGTGTCTTGCGGGTGAGGGAAAAGACAGGTTAAGTTGAGGAAGTGGGTGGTTCTTGGAGAAGACTTTAAAGAACCCCCACAAAGTATGTGTTGTATATATTAAAAAAAATTGTGAATTTTAGCTTTATTAACTTTCATAATTTACACCCAAAAATTGAAAAGTTGTCAGGAATTTTCTTTTGCCCAGAATGCCCCTTTTCCAATGAACGATAGAATGAATTCCTTTGATATTACTTTATAAGATCTGTGAAAAAAATATGGATTTCTTTTTCCACACGCTAGTATTAAACATGTTAATGTAGAATATGAGTGTTTATTGATAATCGATTTTATTTATTTACTTTTTATACAATTAAAAATATTTTTGTTTTGCATTATAGTTTTCACATTTAAACATCTTTTATATTATTACTTTTTATCATAAAGTACACGTTTCTCGGTTCACTGCTCATCTATTGCATCTGGTTGTTAAGAAAAAATGTAGTTTTTTATTTCTTCTTTTTTTTTATTTGAATACGTGTAAAGGTCTTTTTCTGTTGTATCTTTTTCGTTTACATGAATAATTGTTTTTTTATATAGCTTTAATTATTTAATATTAATAACACATATAATACACTCTAAAAATAGATTTTTAGTTATAATAATTTTTTTTCAATGTTCATTTAGTATTTTCCCGTCAATACAATCGCGTAAATTTCTTCGGACCGTTTCTTAGTTTCCATTTGTTATCGCTATATATTTTTATCTAACACTGATATAAGGATTAGAATTATCCTAGCCTTCTGTAACTTTAAAGCGTAAAGCACATCTTTATCAAAAAAGGGTTTAAACACAATTGAATTTAACGATTTTTTAACCACAATGGTCTCACTGACTCGAAAGTTAAAAGTGTTGGAACCAGATTTGCGATTAAAAAAAATGATTTTGTTAACAAAATTTAAATATATATCATCTCCCTGGAAAACAAATTGCAATTTAGGAATATTTCTGCGGGAAGGCGGGACCAAGGAGAGCAATTGCAGCTATTAATTACGTCGCTTATATCACTACAGAATTCTGTGACTGGATACCACTGTCTGTATTTTGGGTGCCAGAATTTTGATCTAGACGCCGATAATTTTGGAATGTTTTCCATTCGCCGGTGTTGTAATCTAAACGGATGAGTGATTCCACAAGACAAAGTGGAGAAGTTCCATCCTCTTGCCGGACTTTTTCCTATATTGGAATATAATATAAAAATATGTTTCAATATTGTATTTCAAATTACAAAATAAAATAAAACATAAATACAAAAAAATTAAATTGGTAATAGATAAAATGATAAAAGAAAAATGATTTTAAACTTTGCGTGGGATAAGAAGTTATTGTAGTGAACTATATGTCCAGTATACCCGCCTGTTACGCGGGAGACCGGGGTTCGATTCCCCGTCGGGGATCCTCTGGCGCAAGACTAATGACCTTGCCCAGAAAAAACAAATCATTATGGAAAATTTAACAAGCCTCAGGACTTGCTAAATAAGGCCAAGACCGGTTCCCGGTTGTAGTGCCGATGATGATGATAATATGTCCAGTATATGTCAGCTCGATTAATGTTATTTACTACACATAAATAATATAATATTAACACTAAACCTACCACGGACGTGTCAAACACCCCGTGCGATGAACGGAGATAAGCTTTATACATTATTTATTTCCAAATTGAAGAGTTTTATGTTTCATCCAATTTAATAAATAAAGAAAATGGAATTGAAAAATGTTTTATTCATACACTAAATTGGACTAACAGTTATTACATGTATATTAATATATATTAGGTGCACAAATAAGTTTCCGCTGTTTGGCCAAAGAGCCCCCACCAGAAAATTATGTAGAAATTGTTAGATACCAAACGTAATATTGTGAGTTTGAATGCGTGTTAACAGCATAACCTCAAAATATTAGTGACTTTGTACCAGCTTTACATAATTTTTTTCGTGCAAAATGTCTAGTTTTGTGCCAAATAAGAGTCATTTGCGTGAACTTTTGATTTACTTTTTTAATTTGAAGAAATCTGCCGCTGAAGCGCATCGATTGCTTGAAGAAGCATATGGTGAGGCTGGTTTGAGTGAGAGAAGTTGTCGTGACTGGTTTCAAAAGTTTAAAAACGGTGACGTGGAAGACCAAGAACGAAGTGGAAGGCCGAAAGTGTACGAAAACAAGGAATTGGGAACATTATTGGAGGAAGATCCATCCCAAACGCAAAAAGAACTTGCACGTACATTAGATGTAACTCAACAAGCAATTTCACATCGTTTAAAATTGTTAAGGATGATTAAAAAACGCCGACTTTGTATAAGTAAAATGCTGCTTGCCAGACAAAAAAAGTTTTTTGCATTGTATAATCACTGGGGATGAACAATGGATCCACTACGATAACCCTAAGAGGAGAAAATCATGGGGACCACCTGGCCATGAATCAACATCGACATCAAAACCGAATATTCATGGGAAAAACTCATGCTGTGTATTTGGTGGGATCAGATTGGAGTCGTGTATTATGAATTGCTGAAACCATCAGTGGATTTTTCTACCGAACACAATTAATGATATTAAACCGAACACTCAAGGGGGGGTGGGAGCGAACATACAAGGCAAAGTCACTGATTGCTTTCAACCCGGCGAAGGCCAGGCCGATCCTTGTCCCTGTTCAATCCAAGTTGACATGCAGTCTCCACGTGACACCCCTGGATAGCTACTTTGGCACCCGCCAAGTAGTGAACCAATGCATGCAGCGACATCCTGAGAATGGTTGGCGCAATGCCAATAACCATGCCCGTAAAAACGAATTATTATGGCAAATGTAACAAGCCTCGGATATGGAGCGGATACACGACGACGACAACGGAAACGAAAATGGCTAAACGATTTAAGAATGTTCTCATGCTACGTCCGCTCACTATACAGAGCTCGAGCTGCACAGCATCTAGCCGATGCCGTCCGAATATAAGGGTGGCATAATAGCGTTACAAGAAATAAGATGGACGGGGAGTGGTGTTATTCAAAGAAACGAGTATGACATTTATTACAGCTGTCATGCAAAACACCATGTGCTCGGGGTAGGCTTTCTAGTAGGCCAAAAACTGAAGCCTGCCATCATCGGATTTAATGCAATAAACGAAAGGCTATGCCCTCTTCGCGTGCGAGGCAAGTTTAAGAACATAAGCCTCATAAACGTTCACGGACCTACAGAGGAGTCTCCTGACGACGAGAAAGAAGAATACTACGAGAACGTCGAACGGGCCTTCAATGTTTGCCCAAGATACGATGTGGAAATCATTCTTGGTGCTTTGAATGCGAAAATAGGTCGGTAGCCGGTTTTCAGGCATGCAGGTTCCCATAGTTTGCCCGAGAACACTAGTGACAATGGATTACGAGTCATCGAATTGGCAGCATCGAAAAACTTGGTCGTTGCAAGTACCAGGTTTCCGCGTAAAGATATCCACAAAGCCACCTGGGTATCACCTGATGGAGCCACTCGCAACCAAATTGACCAAGTGTTGATAGATCGCCACCACTCCTCGAGCCTGGTGACGGTACGAACGTACCGAGGTGTCAACGTCGACTCGGATCACTATCTTGTTGGTACAGTTTTCCGAGCGCGGATTGCCTTACGGAGACGTATTGCATCCGCGGATCAGGTTCGAATCAACACGGCTGCCTTACGCAATGAGAACACCAACAACACCTTTGGTCATGCGTTAAGACTTGCCCTCGAAGAGCTCGATGGAGGGAGAGTAAGTCCTGGGGCCTGAATGCCGGGCGTAGAATAGAAATGGACACCCCTTAAGAATACTGTCAGTACTGCCAACTCCATCTTAGGCAGTAGTCATAGAGATCGGAACGACTGGTTTGATAATCAGTGCAAACTAGCGAGTGAACCTAAGAATGCTGCATACCGGCAATGCAGCAGTCTCATAGGACGCTGGTGCGCGAGGAGAAATACAAAGAGCTCAGAAGATCTGAAAAAAGGCTTCACAGACAAAAGAAAAGTGCCTGAGAAAAAAACCATGTCTGTGAAATAGAGAAAAGTAGAGAGCGAGGGTAATCTGATCACCGATCCTGAAGGCATTCTAAATTGCAAAATTCATTGCTAAATGGTCAGCTCACAGAAGAGTTGGAGGCTCCACCAATGCAAGATCAAGAACTTGCTGCCGCCACAAAGCATTGAGGAAACATTAAAAGCCATAAGACAACTGAACTCAAATAAAGCCCCGGGGAGCTGATGGAATACCAGCTGAGCTTATCAAACAAGGAGGGACAGCGTCACATCACGCAATTCATGAGATCGTGATGCACATATGGGAGCAAGAAGAGATGCCGGAAAATTGAAGTCGTGGTATAATTTGCCCCATACATAAGAAGGGAGATATCAAAAGTAACTCTAGGGGTATAATATTGCTGAACACCGTCTATAAGATACTCTCCTCTATCGTATAAGATCGGATAGCCCCATACGCTAAAGTGATCATTGGTCAGTACCAGTGTGGCTTCATCCCAGGCAAATCAGGGATTAATTAGATATTCACCCTTAGGCAGGCGATTGAAAAATGTCTGGAATTTAAGATCCCATATTATCATCTATTTATAGATTTTAAGGCCGCCTACGACAGCATAGCTAGAATAGAACTATATAATGCCATGAGACAGTTCGGCATTCCAAACAAATTGATACGACTTTGTAGGTTGACCATGACCAACGTAACTAGTCAAGTAAAAATAGCGGGATTGTTGTCCAAACCAACAAACATCTTTAATGGACTCCGACAAGGGGAAGGTCTGGCCTGCCTCCTCTTCAACCTGGCGTTGGAAAAGGCAATCCGTGACTCTGGCGTCACAACTAGAGGGACTATTGTCACCAAGTCCTGCCAGATACTTGCCTACGTAAATTACATCTACATCATGGGTAGATCCGATTCGGCTGTACCAGATCGAGCAGGCGGCACAAAAACTGGAACTGCACATTAATGAGGGAAAAATGAGGTACATGGTGGCATCTTCTGCGAAGAAAATATCTAACGTTGGTCAAACTATCAGGGTAGCGGAGCACAAATTTGATGTAGTGCAATCCTTTAACTACCTTGGGTCAATAGTATCAGTCGATAACGAAGAAATACCCGAACGGCTGATCAAATCCAGCAAACCCTACTATGGTCTATCAAGGCTCTTTAAATCCGGAAATTTATCCCGAACATTCAAGCTACTACTGTGCAAAACCATGGTCTTACCAGTACTCATGTATGGATCCCAGACCTGGGTGATTGGAAAGAAAGTGCACCGGACAGGGAACGATGGCGCAGCCGAGCCGGTGAGGTCATGAACTTCTGGGTTCCTATATAAATAGCAATGAGTGCCGGTTAGGCACTGCTTTGTGTCATTTTGATATTCTTTGTCTTCTTCTTGTTATATATCTTCTGTTAAACTGCTCAAGCGGGTTTTTGTTTCTAATGGTTCCTGCAGCCAGTATTCACCCAGTTTGAGTATATGAGTAAAAGTAAATACATGAATAAAATATAAACACAAATAAACACATGAATAAAATACAACAAAATATATAATTAAAATATCAGCTTAATTAAATATAAACCTAAAAGTGATTTTCTAAAACGAATCAATTAAGGATATCTTACCTCAGTTTCGCCTAACTTAATGACGATAACATTTTCGGGTGTAGGCCGGGGATTTTCCCTCATTCCAGCCATAAATCCAAGAATCAAGGCCTTGTCTGGTCTGGAAACACGATTAGCTTTCCTAAACATCTCGTACGCCTTATGAGCATGCTCATTCTGGAAGAAAATTGATTTTTAAAAAGGTGATATATACTCTGCATTGCTGTAAATTTAATTTCGAATTATGACTAATAGTGCAACCTAAAAGATCCATTTTGAAAATTGTAGGTCCAAACATTTATTATTGTCTAGTCAGTAGTAGAGAATACACAAGTTGTATAAAAATGTAGGTTTCAACATTAGATTGGAGAAAGAGGATTTTAGTTTCATGACATATATTATAGGTTGAAATTATTTTGAAATACTTCAGATCGTGTTAAAGTATTCATTCTCGTTTTGGCATTTGTTACATTTGAGTTACTTTAGAAGCAGCGGGCGGGGGGTGGGAGCGAACATACATGGCAAAGCCTCTGGTTTCAACCCGGCGAAAGTCAGAACGACCCTTGTCCCTGTTCAATCCAAGTTGACATGCAGTCTCCACGTGACACCCCTGGATAGCTACTTTGGCGCCCGCCAAGTAGTAAGGCAATGCATGAAGCGACATCCTGAGAAAGGTTAGCGCAAGGCTAATAACCTTGCCCGGAAAAACGAATTATTATGGACAATTTAACAAGTCTCGGATATGGACCGGATACCGGTGGAGAAACTTGCTAAATAAGGCCAGACCGGATCCCGGTTGTAGTGCCAATGATGATGATGAGAAGCAGGGGGTGCATTTTTTCAAGCTGTCAGTTTAGGGTGTTAATATAGGATGCACAAACGAACATTTTTTATTTTCGTAATGGAAGGAATCCTGCTGTGGTTTTTAAAAACATCTGTGAAGTGTATAAGCTGTCTGTAAGCAACATATTGCAAGTAAGGATTTTTTAAAATCATGCCGGTCCTACTTTACGGACCAATAGCATCGACTCGACTTTTAGCTCTCTTGGATAAGGGATCCAATATCTTGTTTCTGGATTTAGATTGGTGTTGAAGGCGGAAGTTTTCCTCCTGGAGACAGTGGTGGATATGTCATAGGGTGAAGCGCGATTCCCAGAGGAAAGACCGCGACAAAGATAGGAGGAAAATATAATGCGTGACCTTAAGGAAATCAAATCAGGTGGGAAAGCTTAAAGGGAAAGTGCGCAAGTGGAAGCGTAGCTGACTTAATACAATCATGAACTTCGAGCTCCTATCAACAAAAAATATAGAAGAGTTTCGCAAAAGATACACAGCATATGATAATCGAAGGAGTCAAAACAGAAGAAATGATCGAAGTAAGAACGTCGACAGTTTAAAACTCATCAGACACGGAGTGTAGAAAGAGACGATATTACCTGCGAACTGTAAAAGACGAATTAATGTGCGAAAAAATGAATCAAAGACACCGAGAGGTTAAGAGGTCTTATCTTGACAAATGGATAAGCCTCGAACCAGTCAAAAGAGTAGTGGGGGTTTTGAAGAAGACAACAAGACGACTGCTAAACAGCTGATTTTATTCAGAGTTGCTATGAGAAATTTAGACGAATTGCTTCTTAACAACGACACCCAAATCTATTAACGACATTAGATGATAAACTACAATTAAAAATCAATGTAGTGAAAGGAAACTGTGGCGGTTCTCTATATCATATGAAGAACCGACCCACAATTCCTACCTAACTTCGACCGCCAACAGCGCGTCACCATAAGTCAAACCTGCAATAGCACACATTCGCAAACATGCAAAGAACCCATTTCCCAACCTATAATAAAATGCATTTTCAAACTTACAACGGAATATTAATCATCTCCCTCAACTACATCAAACAGCATACATTTTTCCCAAAAACCACTTCAGTTAATTTCCTACTTAAATTATATTTCTCGCTTGCAACCAACCAGCTCTAATTTCCCCCGAAAATCATTCCAGCTCACTTCCTGCTTAAACCATTTTCTTGCTTGTAACCAAGCAACATTTACTTTCCCCGAAAACCATTCCGACACCCATCCCAACTAAACCAATGGAAACAACACCAATTCTCCTTACTGGTAAGTCACCAGCACGATGCGTTGCATTTCCACGAAACAACCAACGCAACGACCAAGACCCATATCCCTTTGCCCATACTTGGTCGTGTTTCCAAAACCGATTTCTCCGTATACATAGCGACAGAGGAACCCAATTCAGACTGTACGGCAGTAATTCGCTGGAACTAAATCCCCTATGCACGAATAGCAACCCTTTTCAAGTTCCTAGTAAGTGGCAGTGAATTTTATTTGGCTATGACTCCACTGCCACGACGCGATGAACGATTTCTTGCTTTTGATCAGTCAGTCGAGATTCACCCGCCGAACGGTGCGCATCGCCAAGTCGAGTCACAACAACCACCGTGCGCGCATCGCTGGTCTGTCACGCTACTCAGATTTTAACAGTCCCACCACGCACATGTCTCGCGGTCATCGCGTGTCTCAGTCAAAATTCATCATCTGAAGTGTGCGCACGCATTGAAGTTAGGCTTTACACCAGCGTAACGTCGAGCGCGTTTTGAGTGTCGTATTTTTCCAACTCGAGGAAGTTTAGTTGTTTCTTTTTTCCTTGCGCTAATCTAGCCGTGAATCTACAGAAAAGAATAGTTTAAGTATCCCTAATTGGCATTACCGAGACATATAGTGCGGTACACAACGTCCTATTAAATTAAGCTCGTACGGAAGTGTCCGATAGCTATTTTGTAAAAACCGGATTGATCCTACAACATTATAAAAGAACAATAAGTGAATTTCAAACTACAACCCCAGTGTTTTATTTTCGTTCTCCGTGGGTGAACGATCTTCTGTGAACAAATTTCGTCGAAACAACGTCGGGGTGTTAGTGAACCTAGTGTCATACGCCGACATCAATACTTTTCTCACCCCACATTGGTGACCCCGAGAATGAACACGCGCCATTAAACAATACTTTCCTACCCCACAAAACAATTTGATGACACAAAGAATGACGATTCTAAGAAGACATTTAACGATCTAAGGAGAAGGAGTTGTAACATCCAGTCAAAGCAAAAAACGTACAGAAAAAGAATAAAAAAAGAATGGAAATAGATGAGTCTCAAGAATCGGACAGCGTAGAAGAGTTTAATAATGGCCAAATACAATACCCTGAAGAAGAAGAGAATAATGTAGAAGAGAATAATGTAGAAGAGAATAATGTAGAAGTCGGGAAATAAGAGGCTGATGACGAGGACGAAACGGAAATGATAACGACGGCGATATTAAACCTGATAAAGAATGCGATACTTTTTTTTTAATATACTTCTTTCGGCAGAGTCGAACCTATAGCGCGGTATCGGGGCCCTTAAAGAGCTGATTACTATTAGAGTACTTCTCGAATAGTAACGCGTCGGAAAAAAATCGCGCGGGAAGGAAGTTCCACGGGTTTCTCGTTCTGTGACGGAACGACCCCTGTGAGTAGGGCATTAGAATATACTCACAGCTAGATCGGCTTGTCGTAAGAGGCGACTAAAGGCCGAGTGGTAGCTGGGGTCCCAACGCCATGTCGCCCGGTGAAATACCACCCCATCAAGCTATAGGCTCCGTGAAATGGTCAGGAGAAATCCTTGGCCATCTTTCGGACCTTGGCTGATGGACCGGTTCGAGAAAAGGTTGGTTTAGGTGGTAGTCATTGTACATTCCGCGATATCGTCGAGAGAAATCTTCAACGGTGTTTCGGATGTGTGGCTGATGGCCCGGACTGACACGGAGATATATCATGATGGTACCTTCTGATATAAAGAATTCCGGAGGTAACCTAGTTTGCGGTTCGGATCTCCGGAGGGGACTATGTCAGGGGGAACATCATGCAGATATTATGATAAATAACCGAAGAAAATTGTCATCGCATAATCACGATCGCGTTTGAGGCTCTGCCCACGCTCGACTGGTAACGGCATTTTGTAACATCAGGGGCATCGGTTTCACCAATACGAATGTAAACACCCTCCACCAATATTTGCAAACAACGAAACCTTATATCCTTGCCCTAACTGAAACCCAGGTCGATTTGTCAACTGATTCGACATATCTTCGTTGCTCACGATACGACTTACATTCGAGATTTCGTTTTATGGGTGGTCTGCGTCCTCGCGCAGTCTAGCTTGCCAGAGGATGGAGCCGTTGGAAGCCAATAGCATGGACATCATATCGTTGAATGTCGTGCTGAGGAATTCTGTTAAATTTCTTTGTTGTCTTTACCGCTCCCCGAATGACGATCGACCAGCGACATTTTTCGAACATCTTTCATATACCGTCGTCTGGATACAGATCAATCACCCAGCTTCTGAAATTGTTGTCCTTGGTGATTTTAATGTGCACAATTCTGGCTGGTTGGTACATTCTAACAGAACCGACAAGGCTGGGAGGCTGACGTAGATGTTTGCTGTTAGCCACAACTTGACTCAACTCGTGGAGGCGCCCACACTAGTGTCAGATGCCCGAGGCGATTATGTGAACACCCTGGATCTGTTTTTGATATCCGAGCCGAGTATTTATACCGTAGAGGTTTCTGCGCCACTGGGAAACTCAGATCACTGCTTGGTATCTGTCGTGCAAGCACTTGCATATCAAGCGAATAACCGACCTAGACAGCTTCGCAATATATGGAAGTATGTGGCTGCTAACTGGGACGACTTGCGAGATTTCATCGCATCCTTTCCATGGTCGGACGTGTGCTTCGGAGACTCCGATGGTAACGCTAGCGCGGAGTCGGTCACAGAGATTACTATTCTCGGGATGGAGATCTGCATTCCATCAAACGAAATCCATCTGATAAGCCTTGGTTTGATAAAAATGCGAGATCTAATCCCACCAATGTTAAAAGAACGAATTTTGTTAGAATCAGAAACGGGTGCAACCAGGCATACCGCGAAGAAAGCGCACGAGAGAGTGACCAATAAACTCCTTCAGTGCCCGACTGGTTCGCGCTCCTTCTGGTCAATGACATGAGCTGTCAACAGTAACTTCGCGTCCTCTTCTTTCCTTCCGTTGGTGACGGACAGCGGGACGTTAGTCACAAATTCAAAGGATAAAGCTAATGTGTTCACGAATTCATTTTCCGCGAATTCAAACCTAGATCCCGATCCTTTGGAGCCACCTGTGATCGCACTGTGGTGTGAGATTTTGCCCACGTACTATTCAACGCATTCTACGTGAACTGGACTGTAGGAAGACAACCGGCCCGGACGGAATACCAGCAATAGTCCTTAAGAACTGTGTTCCAGAACTATCGCCGGTTCTTAGCAGACTCTTTCGCTTATCTTATGCACGGAGGACCTTTCCTACCTGCTGGAAAACCGCTCGAGTTCAGCCAATTCCAAAAACGGGAAAAAAGTGTCTCCCACAAAATTACCGACCGATGGCATTGCTGTCTATGTTATCTAAGATGATGGAAAAAGTCATCAATACTGAGTTAATTAAGTATTTGGAGTGCAATGGACTTCTGAATGATCGTCAATACGGATTCCGTGGCAGGCGGTGCACGGGAGACCTTTTGACCCTTATAACCGATATATGGACATCTGCGATTGAGCAGCATGGTGAGTCCAGGGCGGTCGCATTGGATATCTCCAAGGCTTTTGATTGCGTCTGGCATCAGGCATTACTGAACAAACTTCGTTCATATGGAGTTTCCCAGCAGCTTTGCGACTGGACGAAGAGCTTCCTCGAAAATCGATCGATCTGGGTTGTTGTGAACGGCAAGTGTTCGAGTCTGTATCCTGTTAATTCCGGGGTGCCTCAAGGTTCTATTTTAGCTCCAACCTTGCTTTTGCTTCACATAAATGGTTTGTTGGAGACAACGGATAACAAAGTGTTCACTTTTGCGGATGATAGTACGCTTGTTTCCTCTTTTTCGAGTGTTCGGCCGATTGGTGCATCTGTGTCGCATTCGCTGAGATGTAGACAGATTGACTCTCTGAATCAAGATCTATGGTAGATAAGATCCTGCAGTGGGGAACGGCCAATCTCATCGACTTCAATGCAGCGAAGACACAATATACAACATTCACAAAGAAAAGTGGATCATCGGTTACAGAGCTGATGATGAATGGCCAGGCCCTCGAATCTGGGGAAAGCTTGAAATTGCTCGGCGTCACGGTCTGTAGGAATGTATCGTGGCATAAACATGTGTCGAGCATCGCCAGGTCAGCCTCAGGAAAACTGAGCTATCTTTTTAGAGCCAAGAAATATTTTACTCCGGCCCAACTTCTTCTTCTGTATAAATCCTAAATTAGACCGCGCTCGAATATTGCTCTGCTCCTAAACATACCCTCGACCTACTTGAGAGCATACAGAGACGAGCGATCCGTTTGATCGGGGAGCCGGCGCTGACGTCGGGACTACAGTCGCTATCACATCGAAGGCGCGGAGCCGACATCTGTCTGTTTTACAGATATTATCATGGGTACTGTTCTTCGGAAATTCGTGGTATAGTTCCGCGCAATTTGGTTTATATGCACTCCACAAGACAATCCGACGATATATATATATAGATGTCTCGAGACAGAGCCCAACATCCTCCCGGATGAGGCTGATTCTGGCTATCGCAGGTGACCAGAAGCCAGAGACAAGATGAAGGACACATCTCTCCTTGTCTCGCTAAAGTCGACTTCTCGCCACTTTTTTTTTTGTTAGAGCTGTAGAAGTTGCCACAGGAACGCCTCGCCCCACAATATAAGGCGAGCACATCGGCAGAGCGGCAACTCCTCGCCACACGGTCGTAAAGCGACCATTTGGCTTTGCATAGAGATCTAACAGAGTGTACAAAGGAAAGTAAATAAATAACGATTAGATTAACGATTGTAGCAGCGGTGTTTTATTTAGAAGAAATCGTACTGGGCAAGACAATAACGCCCTCCGCCCAGAGCAGAGCCCGGCTCTGGAAATACGATACGCTAATCGAATAAATTGTTTGGCCGGACAGCGCCGGAATACAGTCCACAAAGGAGGTGAGGAAGCTGAGACGTCGCCGAAGAAGGCGCCGTCCGCGGAGCAGTAACATTTTTTGGTCATTCGGACCGGATCTCGGTGATAAACGAGGATGCCGATAACGAGATCGGCTAAAGCCAGGAGGACGGTGCCATCCCCTATGGGAGGACTGTCTACTCAACCTGGAGTGGGTAGCACCGGACCAAATGTAAGCGCCACGAGAGAAGAATCCCCCACGCGGCTTGGAGGAGATTATGATGGACCCGTCGGAGCGCTCGCCAGAAAGGAACCAGCGCACGTGACTGAAGCGAAGGAGAGCCACTCTGGATCCCACATTTGGCGGGGGATCGACCCAACGTACCAAGAGGTAGACCGGAGGACCCGCGTGTCCGGGGAGGACGGAGCCTGGGACAACAATGCCAAGATCGAAGCGCCGCACGGAGCACGAGGCATAGTCTCAAGAGGCCGCTCGGTAAGGTCATCGAGGAAGGCCGAGATCGAGGCAAGGTTGGAAGCCGCCAAGCGAGAGCTGGAAAGCGCCGAGGCGAAGGCGAAAGTGGCACGAGCGAGACTCGAATTGGTGGGAGCAAGTTTCGAGGACGAGACTAGCCAAAGCGCGGCTACCGCAGATGAGGCTGCCCGAAGACAGGTGAGGGGGGCTAACTCACGAGGACAGGTCGTCGCATCATGAAGAGAAAAGGGCGACATCCAGCATCTGGTCCAAACTATAGCCAGGCTCTCGCGAGCACCCCCCGGAGCAATTACCTCGAGGCAAATGATCGAATTGTCCGACTTCAACGGTGCCAGCAACGAGTGGCTGGCTTTCAGGAGATCATTCGATGATACGGCCGTCGGATTCACATGTGGCATCTCTAACAGATACACACACAATTTACAAGCAAAACTAGTGAAGAACACCGAACGAAAATCGAATAAGAAATATACATCAAAGCCTTAGCGATAACATAACAATTCACATCAGTGGAGTATAGTCGAGTTTTAAATTCGAATTCTAAAAATCGGTCAGTACCCTCATGGGTAACGCTTAGGTAAAATGTTTGGTGATTCAAACTATCATAGCGTCAGTTCGAATCACACGTTCTTCTTCACTATTATTTCAAACGCTATACACACACGCGCAGAAATTGGTGCGTCTTCGGAGAGCTCTTCGGGGAAAGCGAGAGAAGCCGTTAGAAGTCTCCTATTTATTGCCAAGGATCCATAAGTGGTATGAAGAGACTGGAGACTCGCTTTGGAAGACCGGGAGAGTTGGCCCTGGCAGAGCTAACGAAGTTAAAGGGACTGCCTCGAGTCACAGAGGACCAGAACGAGATTGGAATCTTTGCCAGCTAGGTGACGAACTCCGTGGCCACCATCAGCGCGCTGGACGAGGAGCATTATTTGAGCTCACCTGAAGCGGTAAAGGAACTGACTGTCAAGATGCCATCATCCATGAGGTACAGGTGGTTCATGTATCACCACAGCCATTGAAGGGAGGGCCAGCCGGAACTGGAGGTTTTCAGCGACTTCGTGAGACTGGAGGCACACATGTGTTGCGATTTCGCCCCACCCGAAGTATCTTGGGAGCCGAGGGGAGGCTACCGTCAACATGCATCATCCCAAGGAGGGCGCGACTCATGGAGAGCAATTCATGCCGTTCGAGAAAGCGGGGCACCTAGGAACGGAAGCAAATTGGAATGTGCAGTTTACATCAAATAACGCGACGTTTCCAGGTGCCCTATGTTTGAGGGGACCAGTACTGGCGAGAAATGGGATTTGGCGAACAAGGCAAGGCTGTGCTTTAAATGCCTTCGCTCCAAACATCGAAGATCGGATTGCAAGACACCGCCGTGCGATAAGTGCGCAAGAGGGTAACACGCCATCCTCCACCCAGGCGAATTTTCACCGAGGATGCCACCAAGAAGAGAAGGAAGGTCACGCCATGACACCTTTCCATCGAACAATGATCCCGAGCAAACCAGGGGAGAGGTAGTTCCGTCCATGCGCACCCTCAGCAGCACCAAATCATACCTAAAGATGGTTCCAGTGGATCTCTATGGACCTAGGGGATCGACCCGGGTATTGGTTCTGCTTGATGAGGGATCCACCATTTCGTTGCTGGACTCGTCAATCTCTGTAAAGAATCAGTGCAAAAGACAGACAGGAAGCGCTTGTTCTGGAGACAGTCCGTGGACTGGGCATCAGGAGGAATGACTCGCAAAGAGTCCAAGTGCGAATCAAGGGAGCTCATAGCCAAACTGAAAGTTCGATCGAGATAAGAACCATCCCCGATTTTAAACTCTCGAAGCAGGTGGTAGGGAAAGAAACGATTGAAAGATGCAAGCACCTACGAGACCTTGGAGACCAGTTGGCCTACACCCAGCAAGAGCCTAAATTACTAATCGGTCAGGACAACTGGGGCCTGATAGTTACAAGGAGGCTGAGAAAAGGGAAAAGTACCGAACCAGTTGCTTCACTTACC
Organism: Microdon myrmicae; assembly: GCA_963931805.1. Lineage (NCBI taxonomy): Eukaryota > Metazoa > Arthropoda > Insecta > Diptera > Syrphidae > Microdon > Microdon myrmicae. The sequence continues at coordinate 39,936,501 of OZ007499.1, read as the reverse complement.
AGTTTGGTATGGGTCTTGCACGGGTGTGAGGCCAGGCACAGAGTGGCAGTGATATTTGTCAACTGCGGCAGGACAAAGAAAGACGAGACGGAATTGCTCGTTAGACGTCACTTCGAAATCGAAGCAATAAGTGAACCTACACCTAGACAACCAACATAACAAGCTCCAGGTAGACCGGCAAAGGGAAGAATAAAGACAGAATTGACAACTCCACGGACAGTACATTCCACCCGAGCATCAAATTATCAAAACAAAGCTGAAAATGTATCCTACATCAGCGAGCGAGTAGCTATTTACACCCATCTAACAACTAGGTACAAATACATATGGTGTGATATCAAAGAAAAGTGGCTGCCTTGGCACGGTGATCAACCCGACGACAGTGCCAATCAACTGATGAATCTCTACGAAAACGAACACTATCACTGGTGCACGGAAACAAATCACTGGGTTCCTAAAGCTCTTGAAACGAATGCTGAACAATTCGAAACTGAATATTATCGTTGAGATGTTAGCAAGAATCAGTGGATACCAAAGAATCGAATATCCGTGAATGGGGTTACGTATGGTTTTGAAAATGGTGGACGGACATATCCAGACAAGGAGGGAGCTATATTCTTTTGGGACACTGAGAAAAAAGGATGGTTTCCGAAAATCGAGGATGACTTTACGGCAAGGTATCAAGTTATGGCTTTATTGACAACACAACACGAACGGCGGGATAGCAGACAGAGAAACGAACAAAACCACCAGACAAGGTGGTAAAGGAAGTGTCAAAACTAGTGGACCTGCAGAGAGTGGAGCTGGTAAAAGAAAGGCTACTACAAAACCACCACAATGATTCGATTTGGAGCCGAACGACGAAGAAAGCCTCACGCCGAACCGTTTCCTGCTGGGGCGATCGTGCGGTGCGATGGCACCCGATGAATTCGACGACTACGACCTTGTTGGTAGGGTGAGCTGGAGAACAGCGCAGCGGCTGACGGACCATCTCTGAAGAAGATGGATTGAAGAATACCTGCCAACCCTGATGCCAAGAATGATCTCCGGGCGAGATACCACCGACCCACAAGTTGGAGATTTAGTCCTGGTGGTGGATTCTTCGTTGTCCCACAGTACCTGGCCCCGCGGAGAAGTACATGCCGTGTATCCTGAACCAGAGACCTAGACGTGAGGACGACATGGGGAACAATGCCAAGACCAACTCGCCGAATTGTAGTGTTGGTTCCAGCGATGACGTCGCCGTCAGATCAGGGAGTGCTTCGTACTGCGGGGGAGATTGTTGGCGATGCATCACGTCTACACGAATTCCCAGGAAGGGCTAGGCAAGCGCTGCACACAAGTTCCTGGGAAACAACGATCAGCGGCGCGTCGATTCCAGGAAGCCACTAAGGAAAGCAGCACCCAGGAATCGAGCGAAAGAGAGAACGGATGCGGGCAATATAAGGCAAGCACATCGGCAGAGCGGCAAGAGACCACTTGACTTTCCACATAGAGATCTGACAGAGTGTACAAAGGGAAGTAAATTAATAACGATTAGATTAAGCGATTGTAGCAGCGGTTTTTTATTTAGGAGCAATCGTACTGGATAAGACAATAACCCCCTCCGTCCAGAGCAGGGTCCGACTCTGGAACTACGATACGCTAATCGAATAAATCGTTTCCCCGGCCAGCGCCGAAATAGTGTCCACAAAGTTGGTGAGGAAGCTGAGACATCGCCGGAAAAGGCGCCGTCCACAGAGCAGTAAACAATTTAGGACTAAAAATTCGACTGTTCAGGACAATCATATATGGATGGGAAACATTAACAGAAAAAACTGCAAGAGTATATGTTTGTGAAAATCAGTTCGGAGCAAACGTGACGAAGAAACGAAGACGAAGGTAGAAGTTGTCTAGGAGGATCGAGGTCTATAAGACATATGGTTGTGTGATGAACTAATCCTTGGCAAGCCAATTGCTCATTCGCCTCAACAACACCTGCTCATACTTCAACCGATCTACCAAACGAGCTACTTTAACGAAATGGATGAGAGTATTACTCGTCGTTGACCCTTCCCCACAGTCGAAGGTGGGCTTCATAAAACATCGAAAATTAGATTAGCAAAAATGCGTACCGACAGTGAGAGTCCCTTTCTCTGCGATGGCGGTTGTTGTTGTTGCTGCTGCTGTTGTTGTTGTTGTTGCTGCTGTTGTTGTTGTTGTTGTTGTTGCTGCTGCTGCTGCTGTTGTTGTTGTTGTGCCTGTTGACGCACCTCAATGATTTGAGTGCCCCTGGAGTTAGTGGCATTGTTCGTATTGTTTTGATTTGCTGTTGGTGGCGTCGCCGTTGTTGTGATTATTCGCTGTTGGGGTTTATGTTGCAAAATAATCTGCTGAGGCCTTAATTGGTTGCCAGCACTTGTCTGTGGTTGTTGCGTCAAAATCGTTCTATGGACTTGTGTTGTTTGCTGTTGCGGTGACTGTTGTTGTTGCTGCTGCTGCTGTTGCTGCTGCGATTGCTGTTGCGTTTGAGTTTGTAGTTGTTGCTGTGCAGGTTGCACTTGAACAATTTGGGTTGGTTGGCCCTGTCTTTGAATTAGTGTCAATCCCTGCGGAAGTGTGGGTATTGATGTCTGCGTCACCACTGGCCGAATAATGGTCTGCTGTGGTGGCTATAAATATACCTCTGGGATTAATGGATAAACAATCGAAATATAATATAACACTCACATTTCCAATAATTGTCTGAACGGTTTGTTGATGTGGTTGCTGCTGAACCACCACGGGAGATACTGACGGCACGCCGATATTTTGATTTATACTATTGGTAGGTATTAAGGCGGGTATTGATTGATTTTGTTTAATTGGTTGTTGGATCTGGATAGTCTGTGTATTTGGTGTTGATTTCGTCAGACCTGGTGATCCAGTTGTTACAAGAGTAGCCCCACTGAGATTCTGTATTCCAGACATGTTGCTTATCGGAATTTGCTGGTACATATCACCACCAATATTGCGTAGAATCACACCCTTCTGAGTGAGAATGATGGTTTTGCCTTTAACGTTGGAATTCGTCGGTGTTTGCATTACTACTTGCGTCAATTTCGGTTGCTGTGTTGCATTCGTATTTGAGACAACGGTGTGAGTTTGGATTTGTTGCTGTTGTTGCTGCTGCTGCTGTTGCTGCTGTAATAAGTGCTGTTGCTGAGCAGCTTGCGACGCTGGTTGAATGGTTACTGGTCGATTGGGCAGATTAACATTTTGGATATTTAAAATTGTTGGTTGCTGGGTGGAGACCAAAGGTGGTGGATTGGATGGTACGCTGTTGTGATTTTGGCGAGTTGTCGTCATCATTACTGGTACGTTGGATGCAGTTTTCAAAAGAATTTTAGTTGGTGTTTGAGTCGATCCACTGACTGTTCCAGTGGGTGTTGCTTGATAAACCGTTTGTTGAGTGGGTCGCGTTTGTGCGAATGTTGCCAGGGACGGCATCGTTGTTGGTGTTGGCGATGTAATGATATACTGCGTAGGTTGCTGATGTAAACCGCTGTTTGAGGTACTTGTACCGACAGAGGATATATTTGATGTATTCGCGCTGGGTGAAGTGACATTTTGAGTCCCTGCATTAATACGTTTCGCTGGTTGTATAATGGTTTGAGATATTATAACAGGTCCGCTATTCGCAGCTGACTTCAGCTGACCTAGCGGGAGAGATTTAAGAGTTTGAGTTTGGGTTTGCGTTTGTTGATTTGTATTGGATTGTTTCTGAAAAGCAAAAAGAATCAAAGAAATATTAGATAAGTAAAAACAAATAATTAGTCATTCATACATTTTGTGAAGACGACAAAAGAACCGGTGATGAGTTGTTTATAATAATGGGCTGTGAATGGGTTTGTGGCTGTTGGTGTTGAGCCGTTTTCGTCGCTTTAGCAGGAGTTATTTTTACGGAAATATTATTTGGGAGATTAGCCAGCGGATTAGTACGTTGAATCAGTGGCGAGGTGGTTGCCGCCGTCTTGATAATTGGCTTAATGTCTAATTTTTCTACCTTAATTGTCTGCGGGAGTTGTGTTTGAACCGCATTGCTACAAGTCGACACCGCTACTGGTTTTGGTTGTGCGGCAATATGGACCTGTTGTATCTGTTCCGGTTCAATTTTAATCGCGTGAGTTATTTCATCTTCGGCATTGAGTTGCACTTCTTCCTTGATGAACACCTTATTGTTATTCGTTTGAACACTGCTCGGCACAGAATTTGATGGGGAATTGGCAATATTGATGATTTGTTTAGCGTTATTTAATTTATCATCGTCAATTGCTGGAGTTGGAGGTTGTGTATATGTAAGAGTGGGAGCATAGTCGGGTGTTGTTACACTGGATCCTGATGTTGTTGGAGAGGAAACAGACATTGTTGTGTCAATGCTTACTGGGTCTGTGTTTAATGCCGCCGTCGTTGTTGATGTTGTTGATGAACTGCACGACATAGATGAAGACACAAGATTATTTAAATTGCTATTGGCGTGTTTTTGTTCCAAAGCTCGTTTTTGTTGTTCTTCTAATTCTTGTTGACGCTTTCGTTTCTTAGCAGCAGCGTATCCTAAGGGTTGTTCTGTAAATTCGATTAATTTTATACCCCCATCCTTCCGGCCAGCCGGAGTTCGACTCATATTTGGTCGAGATTGATTGGGTTGAACGTTTGGCGATCGGAAGCCAGTGGTAGGCACTCTTGAGGGTATACCCTTTAGTGGAGTAGTATCAGTCATTTTACGTGGCATACCACGAGATCGTAAGGGAATAGTTGGTGCTGATGCCTTCTTTAAACTTGATTGTGCATCAGCACACTTATGAAGAAGCTCTGTTCGTAGATTGGCACTCTTTGGTTTCCTTTTTAGAGTAAAATGTTTCACTGGATTTGATTGCTGGCCAACCTGTCGGAGGAAAAAATATATGTATAGACACTTGTAATTGTGAAACGTAATAAGGATATTTATAGATACTTACTACTGAAACAAGCGCATTCTTATTAAGATATTGACACTCCAGAGGCAACATTCCTAGGTCACTATGTTTACTAACCAACTTCTTTAAGTCGTTCACCATATCTGTGAATATTGGTCTTGTCTCCTCGTAATCTGATATTTCCGTGTTTAGCGAACTTGTCGCCGGAAAAGTTTTCATTGTTTCTGCTAACATTGAAACCCATAATTCTGAATCTAAGCCAGCTACTTCAATAACTTCGTCTAATTCAGATTTCCACTGGAAATAAAAAATAAATGTGATTAACTTGTCTTCTTTTTTACCATACCAGCTAATGATTAAAAAAGCTGTAGATCTCTCATCTTAATCTTCTTGTTAAGCGGCACTGGAATGTCAAAAAGTTAACAATACAATCCTGATCAGTGATTCAAACTTATTCAACAGTCGCCGACTTGTTGCTGAGAGTTCTGTGAACTTCGTCATTTGTTAAAATGTGTCCATAAATCACCCAAAAGTCGTTGGTGAACATTTCTGACATAAATCTAATCCTACTACTTTTGTCAGGCGACAGCATTAAACAAGGAGAATCAACTAGTTCGGCATGTCTCATCTGTACTGAGGAAATTATATCGCGCACTCATCTTCTATAAAACAAAAACACCTCCAGAATGAACATATTCTATTTCCACAATATAACAAACAATATGAAGAGTGTATTTCACATGGAACTATAAATGCCATAACATGAATTCTTTAACGATCCAGAATACGATGTGGGAAATAAACGCGCCAAAAATTTTGATCACAAAATGCATCATAGTGTTTATTTGCAATACACGCAATACACACTTTCCACTAAACAACATTTAATTCAAAGATTTTACGATTAAAAACACGGAGTTAAATTAGTTAAATAATTTACATGGTGATTAACAAAATCCTGTAATTTATTTTTTCACCAATTTGTAACAAATTATGTCAATTGTTTTTTTTCTTCTGATCAACTATCCAACAGAGGGGTAGATGAAAATTTAACGAAAAATTTACAATTTTTCACCAATGATGTTACCTCTTCGACTAGACGGCGCGGTATGTGAAAAAAACTAAGCAATAATTTAAGCTTAACTTGAGTTTGCAAATCCGGAAAACACTCTTTAATATTTCTTAACACTTCTTTGTTTAATTGCGAACAAATTGAACCACTTATCCAGGAGTCATTTGATGTTCCAAGTTTATTATGCAGCCACAGTGATGTGTCGCTGTCACGTACATTCGCCATTTTTCAGTAAACTGACGTTGACTTCTTTCGTCAAACCATGCACATCATTTATTTTTGTGTTAAGGCAAACAATTACTGACAGATGACCAGCGTTCAAAGATATTGTGTGTCAAACGTCAATATTCCATGTTATAATGTCTGTTATTTTAAATTATCGTGCTACGAATTGTTCAGTTTTATTTATTTCTTAATTCCTATCCGAACATTCCAAGTATTAACTCAATAATAACATTTCATATGTTTTACATCGTCCTTAACATTGTTTGGGATGAGATTTATTATCTTATGGAATGGTTTTATTGAGAGTGTGAATTTGTGTGTTAATATTAATGGCTAGTGGAATAATTTATAAAATAAATAATTTTGTAAATTTATTTATTATTAACATTTTAGTGTTATCGTTAATATTAATTTTAACATTTTCTGGAATAAATTTATTTATATTTTATTTATTTTTTGAAAGAAGATTAATTCCTACATTATTTTTAATTTTAGGATGGGGGTATCAACCTGAACGGTTGCAGGCTGGTTTCTATTTATTATTTTATACATTACTAGTTTCTTTACCTATAATAATTGGTATTTTTTTTATTTATGATATTTTAAATGTTAGTGAAGTAATGTAGTGAATATGATTTAAGGTTGAGCTGAAGCGGTTTAGCCTACAAATTTAATTGTAACTACATTATGATAAATAAATTAAATAAAACATAAAATCTAAGGAAATGCCATCATGTATCTAAGTATGTATAAGTAAATTAGTGTCGTACATACTTATCTTTTGGTTTTATCTTAAGCTGAATGCTTTAGTCATGTTTAGCTTGTAATATTGATTGTAAAATAAATTGTAATGAAATAATAAACACTTCATTAAGTTAAATATAAAATATAACGAAATACCAACATGTAAGAATGCATAATTAAACTAATATAGGATCATCATCATCATCATCATCGGCACTACAACCGGGAACCGGTCTTGGGCTTATTTAGCAAGTCCTGAGGCTTGTTAAATTTTCCATAATGATTTATTTTTTCTGGGCAAGGTCATTAGTCTTGCGCCAGGGGCTCCCCGACGGGGAATCGAACCCCGGTCTCCCGGGTGACAGGCGGGTGTACTAACCACTGTACTATCGAGGAGCCCTAAACTAATATAGGATAGAGCAAAATTAATCACCCGTTCGGGAGATGTTATAATTTTTGCAAATGGTGTCGTATCTCAATCATATTAGACATTTAGAACTAAAAAAAATTGTAAAAGTCCAAATAAAGATTTCCATCACTCAAAAATATTTTCTTTTATTAAGTGAAAAAGTAATTCAAAAACAAAATTGGATGATTAATTTGCGCCACCTTGTATAATAGATATTGAACTTTTGATTTTAGTCTATGGCCAACGTTATCCACCTTGGGCTTCGAACCCTTTGTGACGCATATGACAATCAGCTGGGGACTATGAGCAGTGGAAAATTCGAGGCTAGGGAACGGACGAAAACGAAACGCCGAAGCAGAATGAGGAAAAACGGCATAAATACGCCGCACGCAGATCAAGAAGGTGGTAAGCAGTAAGGATGCGGTAAGTAAAGAAGCGGAGTAAAGAAGCGATCGGAATTCAACGATAAGTCTCGAAAGTGAAAGAAGAGTCGTCGAATTATTAGCGAAATATCAAGTAACGGTTGTTATTAACAGACTAATAAAGTGTTTACAAAGAAAATCGATTTAACGGCTCTTATTTATTAAAATAATTAATCCAGCAAACCCTGAGCTCGCAACACCTTATTAAAAAGGTTAATTTTGTCATACTTGAGTAACCGCCTCTACAGAGTGCGTTTCAGATCCGTTCTCAAAAATTGTAGACCTTACATTGTAAGCCCATTGTGAGTGATCTAGTACAATAGGACGATCCTTCTCCTCGTTCGAGCTGTCACGGCGGGTGAACTTAAGAAAGAAATTAAAATTGTAAATGCCGATAATTTAAATTAAAATATAATTCTTAAAACATCAGGTGTGGGGTTTACCACAAAGTAAGTAATAAAATTTCAGCGGATCATCAAACATAATCGGATTAATCACCGATCAAACTGATGCCCGATAGACCCGGGCGGGACCATATAACGAAAGCCCTGCACGGGGTAGGAATAGATGTCCCGACCACGGCCACTTTGGGGCCGTTCCGGACAATATATAAGGAAGCTTTTGGTCATTCTGGGGGGATGGGAGCGAACATATAGGCCAAAGTTACTGATTGCTTTCAACCAGGTGATAGCCAGGACGATCCTTGTCCCTGTTCAATCCAAGTTGACATGCAGTCTCCATGTAACACCCCTGGATAGCTACTTGGCACCCGACAAGTAGTGAACCAATGCATGCAGCGACATCCTGAGAATGGTTGGCGCAAGACTAATAACCAGGCCCGTAAAAATGAATTATTATGGCAAATTTAACAAGCCTCGGATATGGACCGGTTACACGACGACGACCACGGAAACGAAAATGGCTAAACGATTTAAGAATTTTCTCATGGAACGTCCGCTCACTATACAGAGCTCGAGCTGCACAGCAGCTAGCCGGTGCCCTGTCCGAATATAAGGCTGACATAACAGCGTGGCGTTATTCAAAGAAACGAGTATGACATTTATTACAGCTGTCATGCAAAACACCATGTGCTCGGGGTAGGCTTTCTAGTCAGCCAAAAACTGAAGCCTGCCATCATTGGCTTTAATGCAATAAACGAAAGGCTATGCACACTTCGCGTGCGAGGAAAGTTTAAGAAAATAAGCCTCATAAACGTTCACGGATCTACAGAGGAGTCCATTGACGACGAAAAGGAAGAATATTACGAGAACGTCGAACGGGCCCTCAATGCCTGCCCAAGATACGATGTTAAAAGTGTTCTCGGTGATTTGAATGCCAAAATAGGTCGGGAGCTGGTTTTCAGGTACTACACAGGTTCCCATAGTTTGCATGAGAACACTAATGACAATGAACTACAAGTCATCGAACTGGCAGCATCGAAAAACTTGGTCGTTTCAAGTACCAGGTTTCCGCGTAAAGATATTCACAAAGCCACCTGGGTATCACCTGATGGAGCCACTTCCAACCAAATTGACCACGTGTTGATAGATCGCCGCCACTCCTCGAGCCCGATGACGGTGCCAACGTCGACTCGGATCACTATCTTGTTGGTACAGTTTTCCGAGCGCGGGTTGTCTTACGGAGACGTATTACATCCACGGAGCAGGTTCAAATCAACACGGCTGCCTTAAGCAATGAGAATACCAGTAACACCTTTGGTCATGCGTTAAGACTCGCCCTCGAAAAGCTCGACGGAGGGAGAGTAAGTCCTGGGGCCAGAATGCCGGGCGTAGAAGAGAATTGGACACTCCTTAAAGATACTGTCATTAGTACTGTCAACTCCATCTTAGGCAGTAGTCGTAGAGATCGGAGCGACTGATTTGATGATGAGTGCAGACTAGCGACTGAACGTAAGAATGCTGTATATCGGGAAATGCAGCAGTCTCATAGGACGCGGGTGCGCGAGGAGATATACAAAGAGTTCAGAAGATCTGAAAAATGACCCGTCAGACAAAAGAAAGGTGCCTGGGAAAAAAACCTCGTCTGTGAAATAGAGAAAAGTAGAGAGCGAGGTCCGCACCAGGCGCGGAAGTTCTACCAAATAATCCGCAGCATGACGCGGTACACACCACGCTGCACTTACTGCAATGATAAAGAAGGTAATCTGATCACCGATCCTGAAGGCATTCTGGTACGAAGGGAAGTGCACTTCAATGAATTGCTAAGTCGTCCGCTCACAGAAGAATTGGAGGCTCCACCAATGCAAGACCAAGACCAAATGCCGCCGCCACCAAGCATTGAGGAAACGTTAAAAGCCATTAGACAGCTAAAATCAAATAAAGCCCCTGGAGCTGATGGTATACCAGCTGGGCTGATCAACCAAGGAGCGACAGCGTTACATCACGCAATTCATGAGATCGTAGTGCACGTATGGGAGCAAGAGGAGATGCCGGAAGATTGGCGCCGTGGTATAATTTGCCCCATACACAAGAAGGGAGATATCACACTGTGCAGAAACTATAGGGGTATAACATTGCTGAGTACCGCCTATAATATACTCTCTACTATCCTACAAGATCGGATAGCCCCATACGCTAAAGCCATCATTGGTCAATACCAGTGTGACTTCATCCCAGGCAAATCAATGATTGATCAGATATTCACCCTTAGGCAGGCGATGGAAAAATGTCTGGAATTTAAGATTCAATTATATCATATATTTATAGGCTTTAAGACCGCCTACGACAGCTTAGCCAGGGTAGAACTATATAATGCCATAAGAGAGTTCGGCATTCCAAACAAATTGATATGACTTCGTAGATTGACCATGACCAACGTAACTAGTCAAGTAAAAATATCGGGATTGTTGTCCAAACCAATAAACATCTTTAATGGACTCCGACAAGGGGACGGCCTGGCCTGTCTCCTCTTCAACCGCAATCCGTGACTCTGGCGTCAGGTAATAACTAATACAGGTATATACGATTTGAATCTACTTGGATATAACTTAGTGCCTCTGTTCTTTCCACATCGTGGTCTAGCCACAACATACGAATTGATATTGCGTATCAGCTGCTGCCACAATATGGGCTTCGGTCCAATCGAGAATTGAATTGCTCGTGGCTAAAACTTCACGTTTGTAAGCATATCATACATTACTGCTTTCTTTACAGAAACCCAAACTTGAATAGAAAAGCATTCGATTTCAGGGTGCGATCGATAGGATCTTGATCCTATATCCGCACACTGAAATCGTTATTGTGGTTGATTTCAATGTGCATAGCTCTCAGTGGCTTTGCCACCCCAGCCACACAACACCTAAAGACCAGTATGTTCAGCTCTTTGCTGATTCAAATAGTTTAACTCAACAACTCGTCAATGAGCCAACACGGGTACCAGATATAGATGGCCATTCCATCAACACACTGGACCTGTTTCTCACCTCCCAACCGAACAAATATACAATTGCAGTTTCTTCGCCCTTAGGGACTTCAGACCACTGCTTTGTGTCAGCTAAATTTGCTTTAACTAACAGCAACGTTAACCAGAAAACCCCCAATTCGTTCTATGAGCAAGCCAACTGGGAAGGTCTTAACGACTCATTTGGGAAGATAAATTGGTCGTTATTTTTCCTCAATAACGGTGTTGACTCTATACCTCTCAGTGGCTTCGTCACTCCGGACACACGACGCCTGAAGACCAGTATATCCAAGTGTTTGCTGATTCAAATAGTTTAACTCAGCTCGTCAATGACCCAACACGGACACATTAACAGACATGATTCTACTTGGCATGCGAACCCCTATTCCACACAGGGTAAAAAGTATCAAACCCATAAGAAATATGTGGTTCGATTCCGGATGCAGAGAAGCCATTAAGGCTAAAGAGTTGAGCTTTCGGTTGTATAAATCAAACAATACTGAGCAAAACCGGAAAAGATTTAAAAGAGCTAGAAATGATTGCAATGCGCATGTTTAACGCGTACGGTTCCACATGACCAGAGAGTGAGACAAAAAATACTACACTCTCCCACAGGTAGTAGAAACTTCTGAGCATTTGTGAAAAACATCAAAAACTTGGTCTCCTCATCCAGTCCTTTGCTTATAGTCGATGACAAACCAGTCACCAGTGTAATAGGGAGATCGAATCTACTTGCTGTACATTTTACAGCGAACTCAACGCTGCCTGATACCACAACAGTTCCACACCATGAGCCAGATACACTTCCGAACGCGTACCGTTGCCCACGCATTCAAGTAGCTGAACGCAAACAAATCCACTGGTCTGCATGACATTCCCCTCATTCTCTTAAAGAGATATTCTTCTTCACTCCCTAAACCGCTGCGGAAACTCTTCCATTTATCTTATTTGACTGACCATTTCCCAAGTAGATGGAAGTCAGCGAACATTCAACCGATTCCAAAAAAGGGTGACAAAACGTCCCTCTCTTCTTATCGACCCATAGCACTAACTTTTATTCTCGCGAAGGTGATGTAATCACTCATTAACTAACTGGAATCAAATGAGCTCCTTATGTTATTGTTTAACAATTTGTCTTTATTTCCCTGTTTTGGTTTGTACAAAAAATGGTGCGGGGGTTGTTGTTTTCGGGTTTAACAAGTTACGAGTCGGTAGAACAATACGTTGTTGGCCAATATGTCGTAGAGGATCGCCTTCGGCCTGTCGAGTTGTCCTCATGTAGATAATGGTCTCCTCGGTTTGTTGTTGATTTACTGTCCAAGGATGACAAAGTTTCTCCGCCTACAACAGGGGGTACTTTCCCGAAGCTTGGAAGCATGCTGTTGTCTGCCCAATAGCAAAGCTGGGAAACCAAATTATCACCCCTCAAGCTTTCGTCCTATTTCACTTCTCACTCGCACCAGCAAAATATATGAAAAGTTCATATCATCATTATTATCATCGGCACTACAACTGGGATCCGGTCTTGGCTTTATTTAACAAGTCTGAGGCTTGTTAAATTTTCCATAATACTTTGTGTTCAGCGTCGAGATAGGTTCCTCGACGTGACAGCAAAATTCTTGTGGCGTTGTTGCCCAGCAAATTTTGTGGCGTTATAGCCCAGTAATAGCAATCACATAAACATTTTTTAGTACATTAACTTAAACTTTATTTCACAGAAAACTGTTGAGACATAGAAAACAGGTGCTGAAGGCACCGTATACCAAAAACCAATTTAACTTTAACGTTAAAAACCATACTGTCTACAAAAACAGTAAAACCAGCACCGCGTGAAAACAGTACCATGGAAAACGTCACATGAATAGACCATTTTGCTTTGTCTATTCGGCAATAGGTGGCGCTCCGCGTGGTATGTTTTTTCCGACTGGTATAATGTATAATGTTGCGGAACTGCAACATCTTCCCGGGCCGAGACGATGGACCCAGTAGTAGTCCTCCTTAGTTGGCGTCACCACCTGGTGTCAGCGCCGTGGGAAGTGGCGGTTGGTATTTGCTCAGAGCCCTTAATGCTCGTATTGCTCATACACCGGTACGGTAAAACGGTAGGGTGGCAATAATTATATTGTTATATCTGATTATTAATTGAGTTCGTTATGAAATATGATTGGTTATGGAACAGTAATACTTGATTTTATCAGTGTGTGTGTGTGTATGTGTGAGACCGAAGGTCCAGTTGGCCATTGATTGCTAACGTTGTAGCTTTTGATAAGGCCGTCGTTGTTTGTTGTTTGTAGTCTCCGACATGTTGTGGAGGGGTTGCCTGAGAGGCGATATTTGCCGCATCAGCTGCGGCAACGATGTGACTTGTGTTTAATGTTAAATGTTGGTTGGATCGTAAATCCCTGGTGTCATCGATGATCTTCTTGGACGTAGTCCTCCTTTGGATTGTGAATCCCTCTGTGTCATCGATGACCTTCTTGGACGCAGTTCTCTCTTTGGATCGTGAATCCATTTGTAGAATTATATGTGTTGGACGTAGTCCCATGTCGGATCGTAAATCCATATGTAGAATAAAATATGTTGGACGTAGTCCCATGTCGGATCGTAAATCCGTAAGTAAAGTTTAAATAGTTTGGACGTAGTCCTATATTGGATCGTGGATCCATGAATGATATGTGAGCGATGTGATCGTCAATATGTTGAATTGTTTGTTTTGTCCCTGGTTGGAAATGTGGCCATTTAGATTTAGTTGAAATCTAGGTGCACTAGATGGAGCTGTCAGTTCAGTCCAAAGACCGATTAGTTGCGTTAAAGTCGGCCGTGCAATATTGGTTTTCTATCATCTTCTGAATATGGCCAGCCTGTGCCGATATTAGAAGTATTAGAGTTGCCGCCAACTGCGTATGATCATCTGCGTCTTGAATCCAAGGTGATTGCTGTGGCTGATGCTGTTGCAGTTGGGGATGTGTCCCATCTACGCCGCTAAACCAATGCTCGGCGTTGGGCGAATTTCTTGATGGGAGCTGAGATTGACGTTGGCCACATTGCCTGGTGGAGTATTTGATCCACTGGTTGAGTGATTGTTTGATGATGATGGCTTAGGTAATTGTTATAATGGCCACCATAGAAATAATCTTGTCGGCCTTGAGGACTTGAAGAAGACGATATACTGCTTGATTTGCCAGACTTCGCTGAACCTACCAGCATATCAGAAGGGATTGTATTGTTCCCTTGATGGTAATTCGTGGAATTGATTTTCCGGTATTGTTGGATGCTCTGGCATTTGAACTGTAGTTACCGTCAGCCGATTCACATATCCGACGTTGAAGTCGCTGAGCGTAACTCTTATTTGCTGAATCGGGACTGCGGTCATACGGTGCAGTCATTGTCTGTGGACCACCATCATCTTCATACTGATTGTCATCATAAGGTCTATGCTGCTGCTGCAATTGTTGTTGTGGGTGCTGTGACCGCGTATGATTTCTTTTTGGAACAGCATAGTTGATAGTCTCCGACTTATTGTGGAGACGTGCCTGAAAGGCGACCTTTGCCGCATCAGCTGTGGAAACGATGTGATTTGTGGTCGTCAATATGTTGAAGGTGATGGGTTGTAATTCCACCATCTTCTCAGTATGTCCAGCCTGTGCCGCTGCCAGAAATGTTACGTATCCCGCCAACCGCATAGAATCATCTGCGACTCGAATCCAAATTGATTGCTCTGGCTGATGCTGTTGCAGTTGGGGATATGTCCCATCTACGCCGCTAAACCAATGCTCGGCGTTGGGCGAATTTCTTGAATGGAACTGAACTCTCGTATTTGATGAACTGATAGAATGATGGTGCTGGACATGGCGTCTTTTTCCTTTTGGAATGTTGTGGTTGAATCCTTGCGGCATATTTTGTTGAATTACAACTGGCACTTGATTGAGCCAGAGAGGTTGCGCATCCAGTTGCTATTAGTAAGATTACTCTGCTGATCAATAGAAGCCTTCGTTCCATTGTGCCGCAGGATGAAATAGTCCCAAAGCCAGGTACCTTTCTTCTTCGTTTGGTGGCTAGACCATATGTTCACGATTCGTTTTCTGTTGATATGCTTTCTCGAGGGGTGCCGGCGTCTTTCCTGTTCTTCTCCTTCTATACTCCCTAATCCTGGCACCGAAAGTCCATCTTAGACACCGACTCTGTTGAAGTGGTGTCCCCGGTGCTAAGAGGGTGCCCCCAGAGCATTTCGTCCAGGCGGCGAAAGGCGAAGAACCCCAGACACGTGACAGCGATGCGCCTGGGTGGCGAGAGCGGCAAAATCAGGATGCTCGAACGATGAATCCAGGTAACGAGAATCGGTGAACTCCAAATCCGCAACAGCTTTCTGATAACATGCTTTTCCGAAGGGTGCCGGCATCTTTCCTTGTTCCTCGTTTTCTTGTCCCTTAGTCTTGTAACCGAAAGTTTATCTTAAACACCGACTCCGTTGGAGTGGTGCCCCGTGGCAGCTACGTGCAATGGGCGGTATTAAGAGGGTGCCCCCAGAGCATTTCGTCCAGGCGGCGAAAGGTGAAGAACCCCAGACACGTGACAGCGATGTGCCTGAGTGGCGAGAGCGGCAAAATCAGGATGCGTAAACGATGGGCCCAGGTTTCGACAAGCGGTGCCCCAGGAACAGATGTAAATGAGATGGTAAATCGCAATTCCCGATGTTCTTGGACTTATTCATCTGCAAGTTCGATGTTTGAGATTATACTTGTAGGTATAGGACCGGAAGTGTCTTCGTTGACGAATTTTGTCTTAGTACTGACCGCTTCGATTTCATTGCATTGTCCTCTTCACTGTTTTGTCCAATGGGTCATCGTCATCTTCTTGAGGTTCCTTTAATTTACGCGGGGCGTATCTGAGTTCTGTAGCGTGGTCGTGCCAAGTACCTGAAACTTCATTAAAAGAGGAGCCGAATGATGTCCTCAACCTGGTACTGGGAACGATCAGAATGTTCTTTGATTTACCCGCTGTGACCTGCAGAATTAAATAAATGAAACAACCTTGGATCTTGCAAAGTGGACTGTAATTTGGCTTTGTTAAAGTTGATTGTTATTTAAATTGCTAAATAATAGTAATTTGGTAGAATTACTAGCTTTTCGGTTACTAATATTGTTATTTAGGTTATTGTTCGACCTATGTGTTAAAGTTGGAGTAATGTTTGATGGATCGTAAATCCATCTATGTCATCGATGGCTACTCGGACGTAGTCCTCTTTTGGATCGTGAATCCTTCTATGTCTTCGATGACCCTTGAACGTAGTTCTAATTTGGATCGTGAATCCATATGCGTTCCACTCGTAAGAAACGCAAAACATGTTATTTTATTTATATTGGAGTTGTAGTATGGGACAAAACAGGAAATGTATCTTATTTTATTATTTTCCGCTGATTACAAAAGACAAATTAATTAAATAAAGCAGAAGTTAAGTTATTCTTCACAAGATTGACGAACCACGCAACCAGTACGGGCTCGTAGATGTCTGCCCGATGTGAAACTCTGGAAATAGATATGTGGTAAGCATATTCTACTTGACCATACGTCTTCGTTTTTCAGAAGCATATTTGCCAGAGTTCCAATTATGAAGTGCTCCATCCCTTTGATTATCATCAGCGCTTGGTGATGTAATACCTGCATCAGATTCCCATTGTTGTTATCAGGTTCTAATTGAATAGCTTTCGTATAGACGTCTATGGCTTCATCGTACTTCCCTGTATTGATTCGGCCATATGCCTTGCTTTAATTTGGATTGTAGAATAATGCAGAGTTGCAGTCTTTAATCGCACTATCGTTTTCTGTTACACGGATATATGCTGCAGCTCGATTACAGTAGAATGTTGGATTTTTTGGATCGAAAATAATGGCCGTAGTACCACTTCTTCATATTTGCATTCCTTCATCAGGCGGTTGCCTTTATTCTTAATCCGTCCGTCTGTTCCAAGGGATTGTAGATTGCGTTTGATAGACATCGACTGGAACATTTCGAATAGATATAACCTTTGTGGTTCCGCTTGTGAGGTTGTGCCTGCACTGTTAGACGTAGCTTCTTCGCTATCGAGATCCTCGTCATCGCTCAGATTAAACGCTGCTTGCAAACATTGTATAACAACATCCAGACTTTCGACGACGTCAGTGCCCAGCGATTAGCCCTCACTCGGTTGTTTTACATAGTCAATGAAGGATTTAACGAACTGCTTGTTGACTTGATCGGACATTTTCGAACTCTATCAACCGTAAACACTGAATTGTCCCGAACAAATATGTTTTCTTTATATAAAAACGACAATCACAATCCGGCGACAGACAATGTCGACGAAATTCATTTATTTTCACGCACACCACACAACACTTTTTTAAGTTAAGATCCATGGATCTCTTAATTAAATTATATATTAAATTAAAAATTGCACCCTACCTTGTTTCGGCGTGTAGCTCCCTCGTTGAGGTTTTGGTATGTCGGGCGTGATCCTATGGACGTAGTCCAATTTTCCTTGGTTTCGATCGTTCCCCCGTTGAGGGTTGATATGTGTCGGACGTGATCCGATGTGTGGCGCCTTGACTTGTTGCACGGATGTAAAATCCCTTGGTTGTGGCGCCGACTTCTTGCACGGATGTTGGACATCCGGCTCGAAGGACCATAATGTTCAGCGTCGAGATAGGTTCCTCGACGTGACAGCAAAATTCTTGTGGCGTTGTTGCCCAGCAAATTTTGTGGCGTTATAGCCCAGTAATAGCAATCACATAAACATTTTTTAGTACATTAACTTAAACTTTATTTCACAGAAAACTGTTGAGACATAGAAAACAGGTGCTGAAGGCACCGTATACCAAAAACCAATTTAACTTTAACGTTAAAAACCATACTGTCTACAAAAACAGTAAAACCAGCACCGCGTGAAAACAGTACCATGGAAAACGTCACATGAATAGACCATTTTGCTTTGTCTATTCGGCAATAGGTGGCGCTCCGCGTGGTATGTTTTTTCCGACTGGTATAATGTATAATGTTGTGGAACTGCAACACTTTGTGTTTCCGGGCAAAGTTATTAGCCCTGCACCAGAAAAGTTCATATACGATAAGCTAAATAACTTTATCAGTGCCAGGTACCTAATACCTGATTTTCAATTTGGATTTAGAAGAGCGCACAGCACCACTATGGCTCTCAACATATTTCAAAGCCACGTCTGTGTGAGCCCCTTTAATAAGGAACCCACCATTGCAGTGAGCCTGGACATTGAAAAAGCTTTTAACACAACCTGGATCAAAGGTCTCGTTTTTAAAATACTGAATACTGGCCTCAGTAAAAGGCTGTGTAGTATCATCTACTAGTTCGTTCTAAACAGAACCTTCCAAGTTCGAGTGAAGGGAAAGCCTTTCCGAACTTTCAACGCCGCTGCAAGCGTACCACAAGGCTCCGTTCTAGGCCCCATCTTATTTAATATCTACACCTCAGATATTTCTCGCCCTGTGGACGAGAGAGTAAACCAGATATGCTATGCGGATGACGTCCTAGTGTACACGTCATCCAAAAGCCCTAAACTCGCAACAAACCGACTCAACCGTCACCTGGACGAACTGTATCAGTATTACTTAACGCATCCAAAGCAGTAGCTATAATTCTGAGTAGTAACTCTCAACCTACTTCTCGATATTCACTGAATATTCGATACAAAAAAGGTGGTACTGCGATTAGACCACAGGAGAGAATGAAATATCTTGCGGTCATTTATACCGCAAAAATGAATTTCATCAACCATGTGACCCACATTTTTCAAAGGGGCCTCGGTCGGTCTAAGAAACTGCACAACATTTCGAAGTGGAGCAACAAAGTTGACACCAAAGTTAAGCTTCTCTTCTATAAGCAGCTAATCCGATCTGGAATATCATACACCTCTCCCATATGGTCCTGCATATCTTCGGCCCAAATTGAAAGACTTCGAGTTATCTAAAGAAGATGCACCAACCACTCTAGAAGGCCTGACGGTCGCCATTACCCAAACTCTCACCTATACGAAGGCGCCTCCATTATCCCGATCGACGAGTACTTGCTACAGCTAGCATACAAGTACCTCGAAAGCATTCGGAAGAGCGAGAACCTACTTGTACGGGAGTCTTGCGTTGTTGACCCTTCCCTCTTTCGATATCTGCGGATCCGACCAACACAATTTCTTCTTCGGTACAACACTGAAGAAATCACCTTTCCCAACATCATTCCCCTTTGTAATAGAGGATTCCTGGACCCATCCCATAGGGTCTACTGCTAACACACCACACACACACACGCACGCACAGTACAAGACGACATAAACACACCTACACACGCACCGACCAAAGCGCAGATTATCAGACGCCAAAGACGTGATCTACGTTTACCACCGCACTCAAGACCCACTGGTGTTGTACGATGTCTTTCCCACCATCCCTCCATCCAAGTAGTTAGAGAACACTTGACCTAACCCTGTCCACACTATCCTTAGATACCATCTTTCCTTTTCAGATATCTTGAGACCAAGCTCAACATCCTCACGGATGTGGGTGATTTTGATCATCGCAAGATGACCAGAAGCCAGAGACAATATGAAGAACACATTTGTCCTTGTCCCCCTAAGGTCCGGTCTCACCACCCATTTTTATTTCTCCAGCTTGTTGTTGATGATATCAGTACCAAAAGTATCCAAGTTTTCCTTAGCATGTGTTGAGGATATAGAAACTAAAAGTATGTAAGGTTTTTTTTTATCGTGTGTAAATAATATAGGAACCAAAAGTATGCAAAGTCTCCTTCAGGATGTGTTGATGTCCAGCAACCAACAGTATGCAAGGTTTCCTTTAGGGTGTGTTGTGATGTAGGCACCAAACGTATCTAAGGTTTCCTTCAGCGTGTTTTGATTTTATAGGAACTAAAAGTATGCAAAGTTTCGTGTAAGGTGTCTTGCTGATGTAGGAACTAAAAGTATGCAAGTTCCCTTCAGCGTGTCTTGATGATTTGGGAACAAAAGTATGCAAGGTTTCCACCAGCGTGTGTTAATGATAAGGAGCCAAGAGTATGCAAGGTTTCCCTTAAGGTGTCTTGTGATGTAGGAACTAAAAGTATGCAAGTTTCGTTCAGTGTGCAGCCGTGGTGCTTTCACCGTCAACAATAAAATGCATTGATTGTCATCAGATCACTTGTATTTTATATAGGTGTATAGTCTAGACATCAACATTTCAGGGGTACATGTTCCTCAAACCGATGGTCCTGGCGGGCGTGCGGAGTGTCCGATCGCTGTGTGGGCGCTTCTCGGGTCGTCCTTGACTCGGCGGTTGATCTCTCGAGATGGTGACTTTCACCAACGTACAGCATCAACTCGTGCTTGGCGTTTGGGGATGGTTTGGTGATTGGTAGTTAGCGACGTCCATCCACGGCGGCGGTTGATGTCGAAGGGAGTCATTCCTGTCAAATGTCCTCGCATGCGGTGATGTCATACGAAATTGGCGGAAAAAATCCGGCGTCGGCTTTCATTCTAAGTTTGAACAAGACCCACATAGTGCTGCGTCGCCATCACGCCAAATCAGCCATTACTTCGCTTGTATATGAGGGTGACCGAGAATGCGCTTCATTTAACTAGTCGAAAAGCGCTATCGTTGTGGTCCGTGCTGAGCCGCCACAGGTTGACCCTTGGTTTTCAACGGATATTTCCGTTGAATAATAAGATTTAATTTTAATTATTCCGTATAGGAAAACTTTATTATTAAATCAGCGGATAATTCCATTGAATAATGAGATTTTACTTTGATTTGAACGGATTCTGCGGTTGAATAAGAGTTTTAATACTTATATTCCGTATAGGAGAAAATATTAATTGCGTGTGTAACACTCAATGACCACCAATATGGGTATCGTAGCAACAGGTCCACAGAAGATTTGATGGTGTACCTTACCCAAAAGTGGAGCCATTCGATTCACTACTTCGGCAAAAGCTAAGGTTGGTGCATTGCATATTTCAAAACAGTTCATCAGAGTATGGCATCTGCCCTTTTTGCAGGAAATCTGTTCTTGCTTCGGCGGAACATATACTAAAATTGGTACGAATCAGAGAAGATTAGCATGGCCCCTGCGCAAGGATGACACGCAAAATCGTGAAGCGTTCCACATTTTTCGAGGAAGACGACAGTGCCAGTGAAAAAGAAACTGAACCAGCCCCGGAAAAAAGAAACTGAACCAGCTCACTGGGCCCTGTGGGTAGGGCGTTAGAATATACTCACAGCTAGGCCAGCTTGTCGTAAGAGGCGACTAAAGGCCGAGTGGTAGCCGGGGTCCCAACGCCCTGTGTGCCCGGTGAAATACCACCCCATCAACCATTAGGCTCCGTGAAATGGTCGGGAGAAATCCCTGGCCATCTTTCGGAGCTTGGCTGATGGACCGGTTTGAGAAAAGGTTGGTTAGGTGGTAGTCGGTCCCAAGGTGAGATACCATCCCTTCACGTGTGTTTCGGATGTGTGGCTGATGGTCCGGACTGACACGGGGATAAGTCATGATGGTACCTTCTGATACGAGGGTTGCCTTTTATATTTCGGGATTAGAGAACAAAAACAAATATTGATCATCGAAAATCACTTTTTCCAAATATTCCCCATGAAGATCTATACACTTTTGCATGCGTTTGAACCAATTGTCGAAGCACTTTTGCCACTCTGATTGAGGTATCTCCAACACATGCATTCTGAATGCAGCAACCGCTTCTTCAGGTGTCGAAAAACGTTGACCTCTCAGTTTGTTTTTTACGTAAGGGAATAAAAAGAAGTCATTCGGTGCCAAGTCAGGACTATATGGCGGATGACCCATCAAATCGATGTTTTGGGTGCTCAAAAATGCAGTTGTCGCAGCCGATGTCTGAGAGCTCGCATTGTCGTGTGAGTGATCCGTCTTCGGCGGTTGGTTTTCCTGATTTCTTGGAAGACAACTGGCAAACAAATGGTTGTGTACCACTCAGAATTGACTGTTCTGCGTTGTTCTAGTGGTACGGTTGCGACATGTCCAGTTTTTCCGAAAAAACAGGCGACCATTTGCTTGGAAGTGCTTCGTGCGCGAACAACTTTTGTTGGATTTGGCTCATCTTGAAACACCCAGACAGTCGACTGCTGTTTACTTTCGGGCTCATACGCGTAAATCCACGATTCATCACCTGTCACGATGTCATAGACGTGTTTCGAAGCACCGCGACCGTATTTTTTGAGCATTTCTTTCGTCCAATTGACACGAGCCTTTTTTTGGGCGATTGACAAATTGTGTGCGATCCAACAGTCAAATGTTTATGCAATATTGAATGTATGCTGGTCCCACTAACGCCTAAGGTTGTCTCAATCTCACGATAGGTCACATGACGATCTTCCAATATCAGTTCGCGCACAGCATCAATGGTTTTCGGAACAACAACTGATTTTGGACGACCTTCACGAAATTCATCTTGAAGTGAACTACGACCACGATTGAATTCACCATACCATCGATAAACACTGGTCCTTGATGGAGCTTCATCGCCAAAAATTGAATTAAGTTCATCCATGCACTGTTACTGAGTTAATCCGCGCCGAAAGTTGTAAAAAATAATCGCACGAAAATGTTGACGATTTAATTCCATTTTTGGGCCGAGATGAATCTTTTAAGTTACTGTAAACAACACAAATAGCGCTCGTATGTCAAAACGTTCTGAGTGCGTATAACCTCAAAAATGTCCAGCTTTACGACAGAGCTGTCAATTGGCGGATTGCAACACTAGGGTTGCCAAATCCCGAAACATATGAGGCAACCCTCGTATAAAGAATTCCGGAGGTAAACTAGTCTCCCATTCGGATCTCCGGGGGGGGACTATGTCAGGGGGAACATCATACAGATATCATGATAAATAATGGAACTTTGAGAGGTTCGTCATCGCATAACCGGGCTCGCTCTCGAGGCTCGGCCCACGCTCGACTGGTGACGGCATTTTGTAACATCAGGCGGATCGGTTTTACCAATACCAATGTAAACGCCGTCCATCAATATTTGCAAACAACGAAACCTGATATCCTTGCCCTAACTGAGACCCAGGTCGATTCGTCAACTGATTCGACATATCTTCGTTGCTCAGGGTACGACTTAAATTCGAGATTCCGTTTTAAGGGCGGAGTCTGCGTCTTCGCGCGGTCCAATCTCGCTTGCCAGAAGATGGAGGCGTTGGAACCCAATAATATGGACATCATATGGTTGAGGGTCGTGCTGAGGAATTCCGTTAAATTTCTTTGTTGTCTTTACCGCTCCCCGAATGACGATCGACCGGCGACATTTTTCGAACATCTTTCATATACCGTCCACTGGATGCAGATCAACCACCCAGCTTCTGAAATTGTTGTCCTTGGCGATTTAAATGTGCACAATTCCGGCTTGTTGTTACATTCTAACAGAACCAAGGAGGCTGGGAGGCTGGCGGAGATGTTTGCTGTAAGCCACAACTTGACTTAACTCGTGGGGGAGCCAACGCCAGTGCCAGATGCCCGAGATGATTATGCGAACACCTTGGATCTGTTTTTGACATCCGGACCGAGTATTTATACCGTAGAGGTTACTGCGCCACTGGGAAACTCAGATCAATGCTTGGTATTGGTCGCGCAAGCGCTTGCATATCAAGTGAAAAAACGGCTTAGCCAGCATCGCCATGCAGCTGCTAACTGGGACGATTTGCGAGATTTCTTCGCATCCTTTCCATGGTCCGAGGTGTGCTTCGAAAACTCCGATGTTAACGCTTGCGCGGAGTCGTTATCAGAGATTATTCTTCTGGGGATGAAGATGGATATTCCACATTCCATCAAACGAAGTTCGTCTGATAAACCTTGGTTTGACAAAAAATGCGAGCTGATTACAGCGGAAAAAAATAGAGCTTTTAAGCAATGGCGCTCCAATCCCACCGATGTTAACTGAACGAATTTTGTTAGAATCAAAAACGCATGCAACCAGGCGCTTGATACCGCGAAGAAAGCTCACAATGACAGGGTGATCAATAAGCTCCTTCGGTGCCCAACTGGTTCGCGCTCCTTCTGGTCAATGGCAAAAGCTGTCCGCGGTAACTTCACATCCTCCTCTTTCCCTCCGTTGGTGACAGACAGCGGGACGTTAGTCACGAATCCAAAGGATAAAGCTAATGTGTTCGTGAATTTATTTTCGGTGAATTCAAACCTCGATCCCCACCTGTGATCTCGCCGGTACGTCTTCCATGCGGGATGTGAGATTTCGTCCGCGCACTATTCAACGCATTCTACGTGAACTGGATTGTAGGAAGGCAACCGACCCGGACGGAATACCAGCAATAGTCCTTAGGAACTGTGCTCCAGAACTATCGCCGGTTCTTGGCAGACTCTTCCACTTATCTTATGCACGGAGGACTCTTCCCGCCTGCTGAAAAATCGCTCGAGTTCAGCCAATCCCAAAGACGGGAAAAAGTGTCTCCCACAAAATTACCGTCCGATAGCATTACTGTCTATGTTATCTAAGGTGATGGCAAAAGTCATCAATACTGAGTTGATTAAGTATTTGGAGTGCAACGTCTTCTGAATGACCGTCAATACGGATTCCGTGGCAGGCGGTCCATGGGAGACCTTTTGACATTTATAACCGATATATGGACATCTGCGATTGAGCGGCATGGTGAGTCAAGGGCGGTAACATTGCATATCTCCCAGACGTTTGACCGCGTCTGGCACGGGGCATTGCTAAGCAAACATCGTTCATATGGACTTTTCCAGCAGCTTTGCGACTGGTCAAAGAGTGTCCTCGAAAATCGATCGATCCGGGTTGTTGTGGACGGCGAGTGTTCGGATATGTATCCGATTAATTCGGTGATACCTCAAGGTTCTATTTTGGCTCCAACCTTTTTTTTGCTTCACATAAATAATTTGTTGGAGACAACGGATAACAAAGTGTTCAGTTTTGCGGATGATAGTACGCTTGTTTCCTTCTTTTCGAGTGTTCGGCCGATTGGTGCATCTACGTCGCATCAACTGAGATGTAGAGAGATTGACTCTCTGAGTCAGGATCTAGATAGGGTCCTACAGTGGGTAAGGACCGATCTCGTCGACTTCAATGTAGCGAAGACACAGTATACAACATTTACAAGGAAAAGTGGATCATCGGTTCCACAGCTGATGATGAATGGCCAGGCCCTCGAATCTGGGGAGAGCTTGAAATTGCTCAGCGTTACGGTCTGTGGGAATGTATCGTGGCATAAACACGTGTCGAACATTGCCAGGTCAGCCTCAGGAAAACTGAGTTAACTTTTTAGAGCAAAGAAATATTTTACTCCGGCTCAACTTCTTCTCCTATCATCATCATCATCATGGGCACTACAACCGGGATCCGATCTTGGCCTTATTTACCAAGTCCTGAGGACTGTTAAATTTTCCATAATGATTTGTTTTTTCCGGGGAAGGTCATTAGTCTTGCGCCAGAGGCTCCCCGGCGGGGAATCGAACCCCCGTCTCCCGCGTGACAGGCGGGTATACTAACCACTATACTATCCAGGAGCCTCTTCTCCTATATAAATCCCAAATTAGACCCGCGCTCCAATATTGCTCTCATGTTTGGAGCTCGGCTCCTAAACATACTCTCGAGCTACTTGAGAACATACAGAGACGAGCGATCCGCCTGATCGGGGACTCGGTGCTGACGTCGGGACTACAGCCGTTATCACATCGAAGTCGCGTAGTCGACCTCTCTCTGTTTTACGGATATTATTACGGGTACTGTTCTTCGAAGATTCGTGGTATTGTTCCGCGCAATTCGGTTTATATGCGCCCCACAAGACAATCCGACGGATCGCACCAGCTTGCGGTTCATCTTCCGATGTCGCGAACATCCCTGCATCAGAACTCGTTCCGTTACAGAGCGGGGAAGCTGTGGAACTCCCTTACAACCTGCAGCTGTTCAAGAGGAACTGCAACTGTGTTTTTTGGTGGCATCTCGGGGCGCCCACCCGGCGTTATAGGTTCGCCTCTCCCGAGAGAAGTGTTATAAAAAAAAATAAAAAAAAATACAAACAAAGTGCTGTCCCCGAAGGGCTGATACAAGCCGACAGTCACGTTATGTTTAGCTTAGAGCGTCCGCGAAGGACCAGTAGGTTATAATGTAAGGCAATTAAGCTAGAATTTAATCAATTCTTGTCTACCCTCCAATTAAGAATCGAAGAAAAAAAAAGGAAATACAAAATGTTGGAAAAATGAAAAAATGCATCAAAAAATGCGCTACCCGTTTTTGATAAAATGCAAAAACGAGCAATAAAACTTATTGGGGACCTGGCCATCGTCGTCAGAACATAGACGCACCATATCATGCCTGTCTCTTTTCTATAGGTATTATCACGGTCGTTGCTCGAATGAGCTAGATGGATGTGTTCCGTCTCTTTAGACATTTTCCCGCGATGCCCATCAATCTGAAAATGTGCATCAGCTCACGTTGAAAGTCAACTTCAGACGCACAAATAAATATAGAGAGTCGTTCTTTGGCCGAACCACACGAATAGGGAATGCTCTACCTGATCATGCGTTTCCTCGTTGTATAATGTCCAGGACTTTAAGGGCAATGTACATCGATACCTGCTTTACTTAACCACTTCCTCTCCTTCCGTTCGGACTCAGCTCTGACATTTAAGGACACTTCAAAATTTCCTGTTAGAGCATTGTCACCATGAACTTCCACAAGCATTCCATGAGATTGAGCTCCACTTTTAATCCAATTAAAACAGAAAACTAAAACTTCCCCCAAATACTGTTTAGATAATAAAACATTTGGCATATTCAACACAGTAAAAAACGTAATTTTTGAATGAAATTCAAAGCGATATGAACTGAATACTATTGACAGATATCCAACCTTTCCGAAACCACCAGAGCCATCTTTCGAAAAGTAATTAAAAAGTGTAACAAATTTTCGTTGAATTGACGGTAGACCAACGGGACGGTTGCAATGGAGATGGGAGGACAATGTTAGGTTGAGGAGATCGTATCGGCTGGTCAAGCATGGAAGCAGAGTGCACAGGACAGGGAACAATGCCGGAGTCGAGTCGGTGAGGCTATGAACTTCCGGGTTCCTACAGGCCAATAAATAGTAATAGTAGTATATAAATACGAAATTACTTTTATTATTGTTAGTACAAACTTAAATAAATGAATTGACATATCAGTAAATGCATACATGTAAATAGAACTAACTTCCGTATAATTGCACGAACCAGAGACTTTCATTTCTGTAGCTTACCGCTATTTTTCAGGATTCAAATTTATAAGCTTATTGCTGTTGTTCATGTTGACACACTTTCTTTTGTTACAAATGGTTCGTAAATAATAATAATAACAACAAGCTAGAAATTTGAATCTTAAATATCACAAAAACCTAAACTAACACTCACATTCAGTCAACGTACTGGAATTATTATAAGTTTTCCCCTTAGGTGCCAGCTTGACGAATAGGGTTCGATTCAAGAAGTGTTACCATGCAATATGTGTGACCAGCACTAGAGGGGTGGCTAAGCTATAAACTCAATATGTATTTTGTTATACAATTGCATACTGTCATAAAATTATATAAGCAATCTTAAATGTGATACGTTTGAACCATTAATTTTGTAGTATGTATCAGCTGTTTACAGCATAACAATCATTGGAAGATTCTTTCATTTTCAATTTTATATTTCTGAATGGAATTTTTAACTCAAAGTGAGGGGAAAAATGAAACGAAATCGATTTCAACGATAGCCAAAATATTGATAGCCACTACAGGTGGCATTGGAGTTGGATTAACAGTGATTGGTGCGTCGTTTGTCGCACCGGCATTTCGACAATACTGTCTTCCTTATGTGCCAGCCACCACAGAACAAGTCTCCAACGTCCTGGCTTTGATCTCAAGAAATGCAAGCGGAAAATTGCTGGACATTGGTTCTGGAGACGGCAGGATTGTCGTTGGTAAGTTTCATATTTGTGTATCACATGTATTCACCCATACGCTTGTTATTATACAGCTGCAGCTAAATATGGGATCAAATCAGAAGGAGTGGAACTTAATTCATGGTTGGTGATGTATTCCAAGTATTCAGCCCTCAGAAATGGTGTTTACAAAAACACTAAGTTTTTTCAGAAAGACCTATGGAAATTCAATGTGGAACCTTACAATTATATTGTAATTTTTGGAGTGGAACAAATGGTATGCTTAAACTGTCTTTAATATCAACGGTTTTATATTTATTTTATGAACAACATTTCGTAATTACCTGTTGAGTAATCTATCTACATATTCCTTCGTAGGATGTATCTGTTGCTCCGCTCGTCTCGTCGCGCCTGTTTCATTATAATACATAATACACCATTTGGTGTTGGTCACACTTCTTTTGACCCTAGTATATATGGTCTTAGTGTTGCTGGAGTGATTCTATCTTATATATTCTTCATGCAGTGACAAATCTTACTCTATGAGGGTATATTTTTAGCGTTTTGAATCTTGCCTTCACTGAACAAGCAATATAGATCGATAGATTTACATGGCCATATTTATGCAAGTACTGTCGAACGCTATCATGTCTTTTCATCCAGGTTTTTACGGGGTGGCACATGGCAATTCGCTACTTTAACTTTGGGCGCGCTATTGTGAGTTATTCCGCGGATGGTCGTCTGGTAGATTGGAGTGTGGCGCATATAACATGTGTCCAAGCCACCATCATGGAATGAATGAAGGTAGCCTATTCGTTTCTGCAAAGCGAATCATTTCTAAATTACTACGATTTCATCGGTACAAATGGGCTGCAGCAACTTATCTTACGCAGTTGTATTGCTCGAGAAAATGCATGTGAAGTGCTTCTTGACATGCCTTCCGACGCACTTGTTCTCTTCAGCACCAGGGCTCATTTCCAACTTTCAGTATGTGTACATAAGCAGAACAAGTATTATTGAAGCGCTCTAAGTCCTGCCACCTTCACGACCATCTCTACGCCCACATTTTACTGCTTGGTATACACTGTCGTGTCTGGCGCAAGACTAATGACCTCGCCCGGGAAAAAAACAATTCGTTATGGAAAATTTAACAAGCCTCATGCCTTGCTAAATAAGGCCAAGACCGGTTCCCGGTTGTAGTGCCGATGATGATGATACACTGTCGTGACTAGAGGTAATTGGTCCATGGCGTTTTGAACACGATACAGGAATTCTTCATGCTTAAATTCAACGAGATCGACGTGAGCGATGTGTGGTTCAATGGAAACACCAGTAACTGTGAGTAGGGCGTTAGAATATACTCACAGCTAGGCCAGCTTGTCGTAAGAGGCGACTAAAGGCCGAGTGGTAGCCGGTTGTAGCGCCGATGATGATGATGATGATGGTAGCCGGGGTCCCAACGCCCTGTGCGCCCGGTGAAATACCACCCCATCAAGCTTTAGGCTTCGTGAAATGGTCGGGAGAAATCCCTGGGCATCTTTCGGAGCTTGGCTGATGGACCGGTTCGAGAAAAGGTTGGTTAGGTGGTAGTCGGTCCCAAGGTGAGATACCACCCAGTCACGCTGTACATTCCGCGATATCGCCGAGAGAAATCTTCGACGGTGTTTCGGATGTTTGGCTGATGGCCCGGACGGACACGGGGATAAGTCATGATGGTGCCTTCTGATATAAATAATTCCGGAGGTAAACTAGTCTCCCATTCGGATCTCCGGGGGGGACTATGTCAGGGGGAACATCATGCAGATATCATAATAAATAATGGAACTTTGAGAGGTTCGTCATCGCATAACCGGGCTAGCTCCCGAGGCTCGGCCCACGCTCGACTGGTGACGGCATTTTGTAACATCAGGGGCATCGGTTTCACCAATACTAATGTAAACGCCGTCCGCCAATATTTGCAAACAACAAAACCTGATATCCTTGCCCTAACTGAGACCCAGGTCGATTCGTCAACTGATTCGACATATCTTCGTTGCTCAGGATACGACTTAAATTCGAGATTCCGTTCTAAGGGCAGAGTCTGCGTCTTCGCACGGTCCGATCTGGCTTGCCAGAAGATGGAGGCGTTGGAGCCCAATAATATGGACATCATATGGTTGAGGGTCGCGTTGAGAAATTCCGTTAAATTTCTTTGTTGTCTTTACTGCTCCCCGAATGACGATCGACCGGCGACATTTTTCGAACATCTTTCATATACCGTCGACTGGATACAGATCAACCACCCAGCTTCTGAAATTATTGTCCTTGGCGATTTTAATGTGCACAATTCCGACTGGTTGTTACATTCTAACAGAACCGACGAGGCTGGGAGGCTGGCGGAGATGTTTGGTGTAAGCCACAACTTGACTCAACTCGTGGGGGAGCCAACGCGAGTACCGGATGCCCGAGGCGATTGTGCGAACACCCTGGATCTGTTTTTGACATCCGAACCGAGTATTTATACCGTAGAGGTTTCTGCGCCACTGGGAAACTCAGATCACTGCTTGGTATCTGTCGCGCAAGCACTTGCATACCAGGCGAATAACCGGCCAAGGCAGCTTCGCCATGTATGGAAGTATGGGGCTGCTAACTGGGACGATATGCGAGATTTCTTCGCATCCTTTCCATGGTCGGAGGTGTGCTTCGGAAACTCCGATGTTAACGCTTGCGCGGAGGCGGGATCAGAGAATATTCTTCTGAGGATGGAGATGTATATTCCACATTCCATCAAACGAAGTTCGTCTGATAAACCTTGGTTTGACAAAAAATGCGAGCTGATTACAGCGGCAAAAAATAGAGCTTTTAAGCAATGGCGCTCCAATCCCACCGATGTTAACAGAACGAATTTTATTAGAATCAGAAACGCGTGCAACCAGGTGATCAATAAGCTACTTCGGTGCCCAACTGGTTCGCGCTCCTTCTGGTCAATGGCAATAGCTGTCCGCGGTAACTTCACATCCTCCTCTTTCCCTCCGTTGGTGACAGACAGCGGGACGTTAGCCATGAATTCAAAGGATAAAGCTAATGTGTTCGCGAATTTATTTTCGGTGAATTCAAACCTCGATCCCGGCCTTTTGGAGCCACCTGTGATCTCGCCGGTACGTCTTCCATGCGGGATGTGAGATTTCGTCCGCGCACTACTCAACGCATTCTACGTGAACTGGATTGTAGGAAGGCAACCGGCCCGGACGGAATACCAGCAATAGTCCTTAAGAACTGTGCTCCAGAACTATCGCCGGTTCTTGGCCGACTCTTCCGCTTATCTTATGCACGGAGGACCTTTCCTGCCTGCTGGAAAATCGCTCGAGTTCAGCCAATCCCAAAGACGGGAAAAAAGTGTCTCCCACAAAATTACCGTCCGATTGCATTACTGTCTATTTTATCTAAGGTAATGGAAAAAGTCATCAATACAGAGTTGGTTAAGTATTTGGAGTGCAACGGTCTTCTGAATGACCGTCAATACGGATTCCGTGGCAGGCGGTCCACAGGAGACCTTTTGACACTTATAACCGATATATGGACATCTGCGATTGAACGGCATGGTGAGTCAAGGGCGGTCGCATTAGATATCTCCAAGGCTTTTGACCGCGTCTGGCACGGGGCATTGCTGAGCAAACTTCGTTCATATGGACTTTCCCAACAGCTTTGCGACTGGACGAGGAGCTTCCTCGAGAATCGATCGATCCGGGTTGTTGTGGACGGCGAGTGTTCGGATCTGTATCCTGTTAATTCGGGGGTGCTCCAGGGTTCTATTTTGGCTCCAACCTTGTTCTTGCTTCACATAAATGATTTGTTGGAGACAACGGATAACAAAGTGTTCAGTTTTGCGGATGATAGTACGCTTGTTTCCTCCTTTTCGAGTGTAC
Source organism: Microdon myrmicae (assembly GCA_963931805.1). Lineage (NCBI taxonomy): Eukaryota > Metazoa > Arthropoda > Insecta > Diptera > Syrphidae > Microdon > Microdon myrmicae. The sequence goes on along the minus strand of OZ007499.1, from coordinate 39,904,416 downwards.
GCCCGATTGGTGCATCAACGTCGCACCAGCTGAGATGTAGACAGATTGACTCTCTGAATCAGGATCTAGATAAAGTCCTGCAGTGGGGAAAGGCCAATCTTGTCGACTTCAACGCAACGAAGACCCAGTATACAACATTCACAAAGAAAATCGGTTCCACAGCTGATGATGAGTGGCCGGGCCCTCGAGGGTGGGGAAAGTTTGAAATTGCTCGGCGTCACAGTCTGTGGGAATGTATCATGGCATAAACACGTATCGGAAGACTGAGTTATCTTTTTAGAGCCAAGAAATACTTTACTCCGGCCCGACTTCTTCTCCTATATAAATCTCAAATTAGACCCGCGCTCGAATATTGCTCTCATGTTTGGAGCTCGGCTCCTAAACATACCCTCGACCTACTTGAGAGCGTACAAAGACGAGCGATCCGCCTGATCGGGGACTCGGCGCTGATGTCGGGACTACAGTCGCTATCACATCGAAGGCGCGTGGCCGACCTCTGTCTGTTTTACAGATATTATCACGGGTGCTGTTCTTCGGAGATTCTTGGCATTGTTCCACGCAATTCGGTATATATGCGCTCCACAAGACAATCCGACGGATCGCACCCGTTTGTGGTTCATCTCCCGACAGCGCGAACATCCCTGTATCAGACCTCGTTCCGTTACAGAGCGGGGAAGCTGTGGAACTCCCTTCCCACGAGAGTGTTTCCGGAGCGTTACAACCTGCAACTGTTCAAAAAGAACTACAACAGTTATTTGATGGCATCTCGGGGCGCCCACTTGACGCTATAGGTTCGCCTCTCCCGAGAGAAGTCTAATAAAAAAAAATAAAAAAAGGTGAGAAAACATAAACATTTCCAGGTTGCCCCCACATCCGCCTGTATAAATATTTAACATCATCGAACTTCCATCTAGCACTTCGCATGTACCCCCTTCATCCTGTTATGTTCTACGGCAACGCCTCAAAACATAGCCAACGTTACCAAATCGATAATCCATTCCAGGAACCCGATCATGTAAAAGAGCATAAATCCACAAGTAAACATAATACATACGAGGGTTGCCTCTTATGTTTCGGGATTTGGCAACCCTGGTGTCGCAATCCGGCAATTGACAGCTCTGTCGTAAAGTTGGACATTTTTGAGGTTATACGCACTCAGAACTTTTTGACATACGAGCGCTATTTGTGTTGTTTACAGTAACTTAAAAGATTCATCTTGGCCCAAAAATGGAATTAAATCGTCAACATTTTCGTGCGATTATTTTTTACAACTTTCGGCGTGGATTAACTCAGCAACAGTGCATGGATGAACTTAATTCAATTTTTGGCGATGAAGCTCCATCAAGGACCAGTGTTTATCGATGGTATGGTGAACTCAATCGTGGTCGTAGTTCACTCCAAGATGAATTTCGTGAAGGTCGTCCAAAATCAGTTGTTGTTCCGAAAACCATTGATGCTGTGCGCGAACTGATATTGGAAGATCGTCATGTGACCTATCGTGAGATTGAGACAACCTTAGGCGTTAATGGGACCAGCATACATTCAATATTGCATAAACATTTGACTGTCAAAAAAATTTGTTCGCGTTGGATCCCACACAATTTGTTAATCGCCCAAAAAAAGGCTCGTGTCAATTGGTCGAAAGAAATGCTCAAAAAATACGGTCGCGGTGCTTCGAAACACGTCTATGACATCGTGACAGGTGATGAATCGTGGATTTACGCGTATGAGCCCGAAAGTAAACAGCAGTCGACTGTCTGGGTGTTTCAAGATGAGCCAAATCCAACAAAAGTAGTTCGCGCACGAAGCACTTCCAAGCAAATGGTCGCCTGTTTTTTCGGAAAAACTGGACATGTCGCAACCGTACCACTAGAACAACGCAGAACAGTCAATTCTGAGTGGTACACAACCATTTGTTTGCCAGTTGTCTTCCAAGAAATCAGGAAAACCAACCGCCGAAGACGGATCACTCTTCACCACGACAATGCGAGCTCTCACACATCGGCTGCGACAACTGCATTTTTGAGCACCCAAAACATCGATTTGATGGGTCATCCGCCGTATAGTCCTGACTTGGCACCGAATGACTTCTTTTTATTCCCTTACGTAAAAAACAAACTGAGAGGTCAACGTTTTTCGACACCTGAAGAAGCGGTTGCTGCATTCAGAATGCATGTGTTGTAGATACCTCAATCAGAGTGGCAAAAGTGCTTCGACAATTGGTTCAAACGCATGCAAAAGTGTATAGATCTTCATGGGGAATATTTTGAAAAACAATAAAGTGGTTTTCGATGATCAATATTTGTTTTTGTTCTCTAATCCCGAAATATAAAAGGCAACCCTCGTACATCTGGTAATGATCAGTCATGTTTACTTTGACAAAGAAAGGACTCCGATAGCGGTGTTAGATACCAAAAACCGCTCTCTCCCCTGCAAATAAATGATTACGAATAACAAATAACCATAATAAACTAAACTACAAGTCGGGGCTGAAAGAAAAAATAAAACTACAGTCGAAAATAAAAAAAAAAGTAGGCGCCGAAAAATAAATGAAAAGAAAAAAATATAAAATTCGTCAATACCAGTTCATCTCGACCATGAAACCCAGCCCTCTCTACCTCTTGACTGTTTTTCCTACAACTTCCACAAGGCTAATTTCCGCCTTCTAAATGAGCATCTTAGCAAAACAGCGTTTCGCTTTGATCATTTGGGTGTAGAAGAAGCTACGGTCACTCTCTATAAGGAGATTTACTATGCCGTCGCCTTATTTGTCCCCTATTCTCGCCACAGGTCATCGGTTTCTTCGCCGCCTTGGTACAACCGCAATCTTCGGAACAAAAGGAATAACTTATGGAACATTTTCCTCAAAATGCGATCCATTGAAAACTACTCCAACTATCTCGGTTCCTTTTATACATTTTCCGAACTCTACAACTCCCTCTACTCCAAATACCTTACCAAATCACAATCCAATTTGATCAATGACCCTAAATCTTTCTTCCACTTTATAAATTATAAACGTAAATCCTAACTCCCTCTTTTATGGCGCGACTACTTCAACCGACCCCCTAACTATTGCCAACCTGTTCGCTTCGTTTTTCAATAAATCCTTCACACACATCTCCTTCGAACCCAATCCGTCGGATTTTAATGACTTGCCCGAGTTCTCCCTTGGCCCCTTCACCCCTCAAATTATTCAGCGTCACGTAGTTGAGGAGAAATTAAACTTACTCAAAGACGAGTTCAGCCCTGGACCTGATGAACTCTCGTCTGTATTTTTAAAGAACTGTTCCTCTTCTCTTTCTCTCCCGATATCAAAGATTTTCAACCTATCCCTTTCTCAAGGGACTTTCCCTAGTATCTGGAAATCCTCCTATGTCACCCCCATACATAAAAAGGGACCTAAAAATGATATCAGCAACTACCGGCCCTTTGCCAAACTGTCTCATATCCCTAAACTGTTCGAAGGGCTTCTTTACAATACGTTATCTTTCAGTTGTAAATCCATCATCTCACCCAACCAACACGGTTTCCTTTCGGGTAGGTCGACCCACAACGAATCTGATCGAGTTCTCATCCCATACTCTCCGTGCCTTAGAGAATGGCAACGAAGTCGATGTTATCACCACCGATTTCAGCAAGGCATTTGACAAAATCTCCCATAACCTCTTCCTTTTCAAGCTGTCCTCCCTAGGCTTCGAACCCCTATTGATCAAATGGTTATCTTCTTCTTCTTCTTCTTCTTCTACCGTGTAAAATTCAGATCCTCCCTTTCCGATCCTTTTTTTCCCACGTCAGGGGTTCCGCAAGGTAGTCATCTAGGCCCCCTGCTTTTTATCCTTACCATCAATGATGTCGACTCCATTATTAAACACTCATCCATCTCCCTCTATGCGGACGACGCCAAACTCTACAAAACAATCATCTCTCCTCTCGACTCCTCACTTCTCCAACATGACCTCGACAGCTTCTCAACTTGGTGCCGTAATAACTGCCTGGAACTCAACGTGGTCAAATGTCACTCCATTACCTTCTCCCACAAACCTGCCCTAGCTTGCTCTCCACCATCGCACTCCACACCAACCCCCGTAACCTACGAAACCCTCGTCTCTTCTATTTGCCCTCCCACCACACTTCATATGGCTGTAATGAACCCATTTCACGAATGCTAAGGCGGGCAAACTCTTACCCTACCTCCTTCGAGTTCTACCTCACCCCTACTGCACTCAAAGGACGTCTCCTCTCGCCCCCCCCCCCCCCCCCCCCTAAGCTTGCCCCACCCACCGTCTACACTCTTACAACCCGTACACATTCCAATCATCCGGTCTTCGCCACCCCACCACGTACACCGCCACCTTCCCACCATATTCATCATCATCATCGGCACTACAACCGGGAACCGGTCTTGGCCTTATTTAGCAAGTCCTGAGGCTTGTTAAATTTTCCATAATGATTTGTTTTTTTCCGGGCAAGGTCATTAGTCTTGCGCCAGAGGCTCCCCGACGGGGAAACGAACCCCGATCTCCCACGTGACAGACGGGTATACTAACCACTATACTATCGAGGAGCCCTTCCCACCATATTACCTTCATATTTATTCCAAATTAATTTTTTTAATCCCTAAATCTTAATTATCTAAATTAAGTTTTTTTAATTCCTAGTTTTTAAGTTAGTTCGTAAGTTTTTACTTTTAAATCTTTTCACCGCTTGTACTAAGTGAAATAAACGAGGGTTTTGTCCTCACTAATTCACCAAAGAATCAGAAAAACCTTTGAAAAAATTAAATAAAACGACTAACTTGGCGTCGCGTAAATAATTTCAGTGCAATGTTATCATAATTAGGCGCAAGGCTAATGACCTTGCCAGGAAAAACAAATTATTATGCAAAATTGAACAAGCCTCAGGACTTGCTAAATAAGGCCAAGACCGGATCCCGGTTGTAGTGCCGATGATGATGATGATGATGTTATCATAATTGCAAAAAAACAATCAAGCTTGAATTAACGTGTAAAAGAAAATGATAGATTTTGATATTTTATTTAATCATCGTAAAACAAAACATCAACAATTAGAAAAGTATTTCCAACCGGACAACTACAACAAACAACTGGGGGTTCAAGACCCGGTGACCCCAGCAACCAGAACAACTGGCTGTGAGTACTTATAATTTAGTTTTGTTATTGAAAATTATAACGACGGGAATAAGATGTTTCGGGGCTCGTTATCACCAAAATCGGTTCATGTAACAATCCGACCTTCAGTCTGCACGAATTCGCTGATGATTTAGGTCCTTGTAGAATTCATACGAAATCACAAAGTAGATGTAAAACTCCACAGCAAGGTATTGTCAAGAAACAGGTTCTCGCTACATTCGTTGAAAGCGCTTTCAAAACGATCCATTTTTGTGTACAATTTACAGTGCGATGTGTATTTGATTTGGTGTAGATAAAAACGCATAGGTATCTGTTGTTGGTAGCTGCTTCAAGGTTAAAGACGGATGGCTGGCTCTCAATGGGTCCGTCAAAAAAAACCTACACGATTGTTATCATCATCATCATCATCATCATCGGCACTACAACCGGGAGCCGGTCTTGGCCTTATTTAGCAAGTCCTGAGGCTTGTTAAATTTTCCATAATGATTTGTTTTTTCTGGGCAAGGTCATTAGTCTTGCGCCAGAGGCTCCCCGACGGGGAATCGAACCCCGGTCTCCCGCGTGGCAGGCGGGTATACTAACCACTATACTATCGAGGAGCCCATACACGATTGTAGTGGACTGTAAATTAAACATTACATATTTAAATTAAATATTACTAAACTTCCAGTGTCAGCTGGTCTGTTACGGACCGACCTTGAGTCCAGGTCCCCCCAACATCCACTAATCCCCTTTCGTTAGTTTCCCCTCTTTACCTTTAAACAGAGAACAACTCGCCAAGTAGTTAATTTGCATAAACTACTTTATGCAAATTCTACTTGGCAGAGAAAATAATAAAAACCGGCGTTGGCGTCAAATAATAAAATAAAACGTCAACGGCAAAAAATATAAATTCGTCATTCGACGTAAAACCTTGAATTCATACGACGTTAACTTGGAAGCCGAATAGATTCGAATAACAGCAAGCGAATACTCAAAACAGAGAACACAACGAAGCTGAACAGGGGAGCAACTATCAACACCCCCTGCAACCAGTCGCAGACAACAGCAACAGAACCACCAGCTGCTGACAAGAAGCTTCTCCAACGACCGCTCAACGGTCTATCCATGTAAGTCCCCCCATTCTTACATAAATATAGTATATTAAATATTACAACATAAATTGTCATAACACTATAACAGCTTGATGTGCCGTGGTATCTAATTATTCTTCTTTCCTTCGCAAGGCGTCTAACTAATGATAGTGTCTACAGAGTTAGTCCGAGGGTCTCTAACTACTTGGATAGAGGGATGATGGGAAATCATACAAGACCAGTAGGTCTTGAGTGCGGTAGTAAACACAGATTGTATGCTAATTGTACCAAGTACTCGTCGATAGGGGTAATGGATCGAGAGAGAGAAGGCTCAAGAACGCAGGACTCCCGGACAAATAGGTTCTCGCTGTTCTGAATGCTTTCGAGGTACTTCTATGCTAATTGTACCAAGTACCCGTCGATAGCGGTAATGGAGGCACCTTCGTATACGTAGAGTTGGGATAATAGCGACCGTCAGGCCTTCTAGAGTGGTTGATGCATCTTCTGAGGAGTTTCCTTTCGAAAACTCAAAGCCTTTCCACTTGGAGCGAAGATATATAAAACCATACGGGAAAGGTGTACAATATTTCAGATCGGATTAGCTCCTTACAGCAGAGAAGCTTAATTTTGGTGTCAACTTTGTTGATTCATTTCAAAATGCTGTGCAGTTGCTTAGACCGATCAAGGGCCCTTTGAAGAATGTGGGTCGCATGTTTGATGAAATTCATTTTTGGGGTATAAGTGACTCCAAGATATTTTATCCTGTCTTGTGGTCTAATCGTAGAATCTATACTATGCTACTATTATTACTATTTATCGGCCTGCAGGAACCGGAAAGCTCATGACCTGACTACTCGACTGCGCCATCGTTCCTTGTCCTGTGCACTCTCCTTCCACGCTCGACCATCTGATCAGATTTGCTCAAGGTCAAACCTAACATTGTCCTCCCATCTCCTTCCCGTTGAACTACCGTCAAGAATTCTAAATTGTTGCCCATTCTCGCCACATATCCGCCCCATCTTAATCTTCGCGACCTGATTACTCCCACTAGGGTAGGTTTACAGTATAGCTATTCGAATTCGCGGTTGTGGAGTTTCCTCCATTGACCTGCCTCTTCGTCATATTTACCGCCAAAGATACTCCTTAAAACTTTATTCTCGAGTACGCGTATAGAGCAGTCGGCTGATTATGGTTCTATAAACACGAAGCTTTGTATTACGTGATAGCAGTTTGGATTTCAGCAGTTTACTGACCGAGTACCAACTAGCGATACCGGAATGCAGTCTTTCGTTAATTTCCTTCCACATTTCGTTACTGGCCGTCAATATTGTTCCCAGATATTTAAGCTCTTTAACTTTTTCAAATATCTTGCCCCTGAGGTTTATGTGTGTTTCCTGATGTCCACCTGCTCTCGCCGTTATCATATATTTTGTTTTGTCTTCATATATTTCTAAGCCCACCTCTTCTGCCGCTTGCATGATGATTTCACTGTTGTTACTTACAGTTTCTAAATTTTCGCCCAAAATGGCGATGTCATCTCCATATGCGACAACTTGTGTGACTCCGTTCGGGGATGATCCGGCCATGTTGTCGTCTTGTACCTTTCTGATGACATACTCCAGCACAAGGTTAAAAAAACATGGTGAAAGACCACCCCCTGTTTTAGTCCGTTACGGATTGCAAATGGTTCTGAGAGGTGGTTTTCTATTCTAACTCCCCCTTTATTTTCGTTCATGCAGATGTGAATGAGGGGAACTCGCTCCTCAACCACAATATGGTTCTTTGCCTTGCGACTGAGTCGTAGACTTTTCTGAATTTGCCAGTATGACATTTGTTAGTATTTTGCATGCGGTTGGGAGCAATGATATCCCTCTGTAGTTTTCACAGTCAGATCTGTCGCCTTTTTTGTAGATGGGGAGTGAGACTTCCGGAGTGGCTACCTTATCTCATATTGTTTTGATGAGTTGGGGGATCTTTCGAGCGGTTGCCTACCCCCATGCTGCATGTGGCTTATGAGCGTTCCCCTTATGAAAGCTATCGTTAGCAGTTACTTCCAATTAAAATATGGATCCGTTATTACCGTTGCTAGTGTGCAGACACTGCATACTTAAAGTGATGTCGACTCTACAAACCTATTAGAGTTGCCTCGTTGAAGGTCCTCATTATTTTATTCAAGAAATTTCGGTTGGCAGTTGATTTGTTGTGGGGGATGTGAGCGAACATACAGGGTAAAGTCCCTGCTTTCAACCCGGCGAAGGCCAGGACCATCCTTGTCCCCGTTCAATCCAAGTTGACATACTGCCTCCACGTGAAACCCCTGGATAGCTACTTTAATGCAATAAACGAAAGGATGTGCACTCTTCGCGTGCGAGAAAAATTTAAGAACATAAGCCACATAAGTGTTCATGGACCTACAGAGGAGTCCCCTGACGACGAAAAAGAAGAATTCTACGAGAACGTCGTACGGGACCTCAATGTCTGCCCAAGATACGATGTGAAAATCGTTCTTAATGCTTTGAATGCGAACATAGGTCGGGAGCCGGTTTTCAGGCGCTGCGCAAGTTCCCATAGTTTGCATGAGAGCACTAATGACAATGGACTACGAGTCATCGAACTGGCAGCATCAAAGAACTTGGTCGTTGCGAGTACTAGGTTTCGGCGAAAAGATATCCACAGAGCCACCTGGGTATCACCTGATAAGGTCACTCGCAACCAAATTGACCACTTGTAGATATATCGTCGCCACTTCTCGAGCCTGATGACGTTACGAACTATCTTGTTGGTATAGTTTTCCGAGCGCGGACTGCCTTACGGAGACGTATTGCATCTGCCGATCAGGTTCGTATCAACACGGCTGCCTTACGCAATGAGAACGCCAGCAACGCCTTTGGTAATGCGTTAAGACTCGCCCTCGGAGAGCTGGACGGAGGGAGAGTAAGTCCTGGGGCCGCGTGTAGAAGAGAAATGGACACGCCTTAAGAATACTGTCATTAGTACTGCCAACTCCATCTTAGACAGTAGTCGTAAAGATCGGAGAGACTGGTTTGATGATGAGTGCAAATCAGCGACTGAACGTAAGAATACTGCATACTGGGCAATGCGGCAGACTCATAGGACGCGGGTACGCGAGGATAAATACAAAGAGCTAAGCAGATCCGAAAAAAAGACTCCACAGACAAAAGAAAAGTGCCTGAGAAAAAATCTAGTCTGTGAAATAGAGAAAAGTAAAGAGCGAGGTCTGCATCAGGCGCGGAAGTTCTACCAAATAATCCGCAGTATGACGCGGTACACACCACGCTACACTTATTGCAAGGATAAAGAGGGTAATCTGATCACCGATCCTGAAATCATTCTGGAGCGATAGGGAGTGCGCTTCAATTAATTGCTAAATGGTCAGCTCACAGAAAAGTTGGAGGCTCCGCCAATGCAAGAACAAGACCAAGTGCTGCCGCCACCAAGCATTGAGAAAAAAGTTAAAGCCATAAGACACCTCTAATCAAATAAAGCCCCCGGAGCTGATGGCATACCAGCTGAGCTGATCAAACAAGGAGGGACTGCATTATATCATGCAGTTCATTAGATCGTGGTGCACGTATGGAGCAAGACGAGATGCCTGAAGGTTGGCAGATGGCACTGTGGGGAAGAAGTATTGTGCAAGGCATGGGCGTTCGGTTCATTTCTTCCTCCAACATAATTATCGGTTCGTTGGACACCACACGGAGAGAAGCAAAACTATTCGAAAGCACGATCACTAAGAACAATGAGGAAAACACTCTCAGGAACAGCAGCACGGCAAATTAAAACACTGGTTTATTGATTAATTAATTAATGTTTTTTATTGTAATAAGGTTCTTTAATTGGGCTCCTCGATAGTATAGTGGTTAGTATACCCGCCTGTCACCCGGGAGACCGGGGTTCGATTCCCCGTCGGGGAGTCCCTGGCGCAGGACTAATGACCTTGCCCAGAAAAAATAAATCATTATGGAAAATTTAACAAGCCTCAGGACTTGCTAAATAAGGCCAAGACCGCCTGCCGGTTGTAGTGCCGATGATGATGATGATGAAGGTTCTTTAATTGGATTACATTTTGTGGGGACATCAGCAACGACGATGGCGACCAGTGCAAAGAGAGCACCGATCATCAGCAATTTAGAGTTCATTGTTTTAAAATAAAATTACTTTTCTCACTAATAAATTCTTTTCCTTTCACTATTACAAACGAATTGCGGCACAAACTCGACAAACAATTGGAAACCAACAAGTTCGAAATACCGCTCACGACTCCGGGTATTATCGCGTGTCCGCAGCGCTACGGACAGCCAGTGAAACTGGCTCTCTTAAATTAAGGATGCATTCCCTGTTCCAAAATCAAGCTCGGTAGACTCCGGTGGGCGGGACACCTAGCTCGAATGAGCGAAGAGGAACCTGCCCGGAAAGTCCTTTGTGGCAGGATGTATGGAAGGAGACAGCGCGGCAGACCTCGTCTGCGATGGGGGGATGGCGTAGACCAGGGCGCCCAGAGCCTGGGAGTGCTAAACTGGATGACATCGGCTCGAAATCGGGACCGGTGGAGAGATTTGTTAAATAAGGCCAAGACCGGATCCCGGTTGTAGTGCCGATGATGATGATGATGATGATGATTCCCTGTTCCAAGAGAGACGTAAAGTCTCTCTTTGGGGTAACCAAACAGATCCCATACAGAAGATCGCCACGGTACACATGTATGTGTGTACATTGGTTCTTTTATGGATTAAAGCCATGGGAAAGAATCTAAACAAAGAAAGGGAAAATGTGCATTCATGGGATGCGAGTCCGGTTTTTTTTTTTTTTTTTTTTTTTATTAGACTTCTCTCGGGAGAGGCGAACCTATAGCGTCGAGTGGGCGCCCCGAGATGCCATCAAATAACTGTTGCAGTTCTTTTTGAACAGTTGCAGGTTGTAACGCTCCGGGAACACTCGCGTGGGAAGGGAGTTCCACAGCTTCCCCGCTCTGTAACGGAACGAGTTCTGATACAGGGATGTTCGCGCTGTCGGGAGATGAACCACAAACGGGTGCGATCCATCGGATTGTCTTGTGGAGCGCATATAGACCGAATTGCGTGGAACAATGCCAAGAATCTCCGAAGAACAGCACCCGTGATAATACCTGTAAAACAGACAGAGGTCGGCCACGCGCCTTCGATGTGATAGCGACGTCAGCGCCGAGTCCCCGATCAGGCGGATCGCTCGTCTTTGTACGCTCTCAAGTAGGTCGAGGGTATGTTTAGGAGCCGAGCTCCAAACATGTGAGCAATATTCGAGCGCGGGTCTAATTTGAGATTTATATAGGAGAAGAAGTTGGGCCGGAGTAAAGTATTTCTTGGCTCTAAAAAGATAACTCAGTTTTCCTGAGGCTGATCTGGCGATACCCGATACATGTTTATGCCATGATACATTCCCACAGACCGTGACGCCGAGCAATCTCAAACTTTCCCCAGCCTCGAGGGCCCGGCCGCTCATCATCAGCTGTGGAACCGATGATCCAGTTTTCTTTGAGAATGTTGTATACTGGGTCTTCGTTGCGTTGAAGTCGACAAGATTGGCCTTTCCCCACTGCAGGACTTTATCTAGATCCTGGTTCAGAGAGTCAATCTGTCTACATCTCAGCTGGTGCGACGTTGATGCACCAATCGGCCGATCACTCGAAAAGGAGGAAACAAGCGTACTATCATCCGCAAAACTGAACACTTTGTTATCCGTTGCCTCCAACAAATCATTTATGTGAAGCAAGAACAAGGTTGGAGCCAAAATAGAACCCTGGGGCACCCCCGAATTAACAGGATACAGATCCGAACACTCGCCGTCCACAACAACCCGGATCGATCGATTCTCGAGGAAGCTCCTCGTCCAGTCGCAAAGCTGTTGGGAAAGTCCATATGAACGAAGTTTGCTCAGCAATGCCCCGTGCCAGACGCGGTCAAAAGCCTTGGAGATATCTAATGCGACCGCCCTTGACTCACCATGCCGTTCAATCGCAGATGTCCATATATCGGTTATAAGTGTCAAAAGGTCTCCTGTGGACCGCCTGCCACGGAATCCGTATTGACGGTCATTCAGAAGACCGTTGCACTCCAAATACTTAACCAACTCTGTATTGATGACTTTTTCCATTACCTTAGATAAAATAGACAGTAATGCAATCGGACGGTAATTTTGTGGGAGACACTTTTTTCCCGTCTTTGGGATTGGCTGAACTCGAGCGATTTTCCAGCAGGCAGGAAAGGTCCTCCGTGCATAAGATAAGCGGAAGAGTCGGCCAAGAACCGGCGATAGTTCTGGAGCACAGTTCTTAAGGACTATTGCTGGTATTCCGTCCGGGCCGGTTGCCTTCCTACAATCCAGTTCACGTAGAATGCGCTGAATAGTGCGCGGACGAAATCTCACATCCCGCATGGAAGACTGTACCGGCGAGATCACGGGTGGCTGCAAGAGGCCGGGATCGAGGTTTGAATTCGCGGAAAATAAATTCGCGAACACATTAGCTTTATCCTTTGGATTCGTGACTAACGTCCCGCTGTCTGTCACCAACGGAGGGAAAGAGGAGGAAGCAAAGTTACTGCTGACAGCCTTTGCCATTGACCAGAAGGAGCACGAACCAGTTGGGCACCGAAGGAGCTTATTGATCACCCTGTCGTTGTAAGCCTTCTTCGCGGTATCAATCGCCTGGTTGCACGCGTTTCTGATTCTAACAAAATTCGTTCTGTTAACATCGGTGGGATTGGAGCGCCATTGCTTAAAAGCTCTATTTTTTGCCGCTGTAATCAGCTCGCATTTTTTGTCAAACCAAGGTTTGTCAGACGAACTTCGTTTGATGGAATGTGGAATATACATCTCCATCCCCAGAAGAATAATCTCTGACACCGACTCCGTGCAAGCGTTAACATCGGAGTTTCCGAAGCACACCTCCGACCATGGAAAGGATGCGAAGAAATCTCGCATATCGTCCCAGTTAGCAGCCCCATACTTCCATACATGGCGAAACTGCCTAGGCCGGTTATTCGCTTGGTATGCAAGTGCTTGCGCGACAGATACCAAGCAGTGATCTGAGTTTCCCAGTGGCGCAGAAACCTCTACGGTATAAATACTCGGTTCGGATGTCAAAAACAGATCCAGGGTGTTCGCATAATCGCCCCGGGCACCCGGTATTCGCGTTGGCTCCCCCACGAGTTGAGTCAAGTTGTGGCTTACAGCAAACATCTCCGCCAGCCTCCCAGCCTCGTCGGTTCTGTTAGAATGTAACAACCAGTCGGAATTGTGCACATTAAAATCGCCAAGGACAATAATTTCAGAAGCTGGGTGGTTGATCTGTATCCAGTCGACGGTATATGAAAGATGTTCGAAAAATGTCGCCGGTCGATCGTCATTCGGGGAGCGGTAAAGACAACAAAGAAATTTAACGGAATTCCTCAGTACGACCCTCAACCATATGATGTCCATATTATTGGGTTCCAACGCCTCCATCCTCTGGCAAGCCAGATCGGACCGTGCGAAGACGCAGACACCGCCCTTAAAGCGGAATCTCGAATGTAAGTCGTATCCTGAGCAACGAAGATATGTCGAATCAGTTGACGAATCGACCTGGGTCTCAGTTAGGGCAAGGATATCAGGTTTCGTTGTTTGCAAATATTGGTGGACGGCGTTTACATTAGTATTGGTGAAACCGATGCCCCTGATGTTACAAAATGCCGTCACCAGTAGAGCGTGGGCCGAGCCTCGAGAGCTAGCCCGGTTATGCGATGACGAACCTCTCAAAGTTCCATTATTTATCATGATATCTGCATGATGTTGCCCCTGACATAGTCCCCCCCGGAGATCCGAATGGGAGACTAGTTTACCTCCGGAATTCTTTATATCAGAAGACACCATCATGACTTATCCCCGTGTCAGTCCGGGCCATCAGCCACACATTCGAAACACCGTCGAAGATTTCTCTCGGCGATATCGCGGAATGTACAGCGTGACGGGGTGGTATCTCACCTTGGGACCGACTACCACCTAACCAACCTTTTCTCGAACCGGTCCATCAGCCAAGCTCCGAAAGATGGCCAGGGATTTCTCCCGACCATTTCACGGAGCCTAAAGCTTGATGGGGTGGTATTTCACCGGGCGCACAGGGCGTTGGGACCCCGGCTACCACTCGGCCTTTAGTCGCCTCTTACGACAAGCTGGCCTAGCTGTGAGTATATTCTAACGCCCTACTCACAGGTTAAGCAAACAAAACCGAAACTCGTCGGATGCTAATTGGATCTTTGTTTGAGATGTGCGTCGCGGCTAAATAAATAGACGCGACGCATCGAAGAAATGGTGTTAATGGATATTAGCTAAATTACCGGGAAATGGTGTTTATGGCATCACTGGTAAGGGTAAGTATTGAATTCCTATTTGCATTTGCTTATGCTGTAGGATTTAATTGGTGCCAAGAGATGCGTGTATTTGTTTTGGTCCCTTGGGTGTAGGTCGCCAGCCAATGTGTTTGTCTGGTGATTTATGATACACATGATGAAGCTGGGATAAGCCAACTCAAGGGTAAGGTTTCCTGATTATGCGGTTGTATTATATATGAACCGATGAATTTTCTTTCAGGGAATTTATGATAGGCTTGGAGAGAACTCTTATAGGGGATTTTAAATGCGAAGTTATGCATGCAGGTAAGAATTCTCTTTTCCAGGGGATTTTTTGATTACAAATTTGTTCTCTTTAATGCGTGAAGCGTTTAAGATGCTAATTCTATTGCATTAGCGAAAGCTTATGCAGACTGGGTGAAAGTTATGGGGGTTTTTTACGAAATGGTGAACCGTGGGGTTTGGCAGAACCGCTAGCTCAAAAACTGGGACTAGACATTAATGAGGGGAAAACTAAGTACATGGTGGCAACTTCTGCGAAGAGAAGATCTAGATCAGTCAAAACCGTGGACTGCAAAGGGGGAATCGGCTTCAAAAAAATCAAAAACTGTTTTTCCGGCTGGGAAAGTGATGTCGACTTTTTTTCGGATAGTCATAGAGTTATTTTAATCGATTATCTTCAAAAGTAAAAACCATTACAGGAGCATACTACGTATCATTATTTGACCAACTGAAGGCAGAAATTGTGGAAAAACGGCCACATTTGCAGAAAAAGAAAATCCTGTTTCACCAAGTCAACGCGCCGCCTTACACCTCAGAGGTTGCCATGGCGTAAATCCACAAATTACGGTTTGAACTGCTTGACCATCCGTCTTACTTACCAGATTTACCCCCAAGCGACTTCTTTTTGTTCCCTAATCTAAAAATTGCGCTCAGAGGACACAGATTTTCGTCAAATGAGGAGGGCATCACTTTCGAGAACAGTTATTTTGCAGATAAAAATGCCGAGTACTATTTGGACGGATTAGAGAGATGGGAGCATCGCTAGGGGAAATGTGTAGAGTTACAAGGACTATGTAGAAAAATAAAAATTGATTTTAAGAAGAAGTCTTTTATCTTTGCTAGGTCGGAATTTTTTCAGAACACCCATGTATATAGCCTTAGGGCAAATTATTTAAATATGTTATCTGTACCAACACTTCATACCACAGCCTATCGTGATTTCTTTACTGAGTTGGCACTTCAACCGTTCAATGAACTTCAATGAGGGTGTGGCGGTTCTTTTAACATATCCCAAGAACCACCCATTTTCCTTAATTCAACTCCCCATTTCTAATCCAATAAAGGTTATTAACTTACCTGCAATCAGGCAGCGTTAAGCTACCCTTCAATCACTTCATTTACCTGTAAACCACCCCATGGCAAGATCATCTTGCTACAGCATCAACCACATCGCTGTATTCCCTTAAACATATTTGGTTCCTCTGCTCGGCACCCATGACCATTGCAAACCATTAGGAAATCTTCCCCGGTCCCCTTGCCGGCATCCATGCCTACCATATACACAGCAATCCCACTGTGTTTGCTTTTCTCTACCAACCGCTGGTCCCACGACCAAGCCATGGCAAATCGCTTGCTTATACAGCTGCAGCCAATTATCCCAGATCGGTTGCATAAGCGATAAACATGCAACGAATTGGATGCGACTCTAATGTGTTTACCTTAAACAACTTGCAACGGTCTCGTCCCATGTTTCGTTCGTTAATACAAACAAATGCGCATCTTAGCGCTTGCCCTTTGAGATAGCGTTACGGTAAATACAATATACCCTCTATCGTTTATGATAGAAATGCTTTCAGCCTATGCACGTTCATTATTTGAACAGCTGCATGTTTGCTTTCTCTTCTTTCTACCAATGCGCGTTTCGTTTGTCTTTCCTTCCAAGGTGAAGACATTCACTCCAATCTGAACGATATCTATGAGGAATCTTCCAATGGGACGCGGATCGGTTTCTCATTGGCCGCAGCGTCACTAGAAAGATCGATTTCCCTTGTCACCACACGAGTGGAAATCCACATCACCTACCGGGGTGGTTCTGCATCGAGCAGCTCTCAGCGAGTCCGATTTTAACCGCCCATCTGCACGCACGTGTCGGAGTCGTGGAGTTGTGAGTGAAAAACAAGCTCACGTACCGGGGACGTTGCTTGCCAAGTACCAAATCCGCACCCTTATATTAATCGAAAGAAAGGTGATTAAAGAAATAACCAAAAATGTGAACAATTATTGTAAAGCAAATTACGGTGAATACTATAAATTTAATATACAATATTATACGTCTAATAAAAATGACGAAAACTAAAAAAATCATTTAGTGTTTTCTTTCCCGTGCTGTGGTTCCATGAGTGTTTGTTTAGTTGTGCTATTGTTTTCCATGGGTGAGTGTGAAGTCGGTGGTGTTTTGCTGAATCCGCACCCGTGCAGGTGCACAAGCAGAAACCACCACAAGGGCACCAGCAAGACATGGTCCTTTTCTGAAATGTGTGAAGATGTGGCTCTTCGTCCTACATTATGCTGCTATAGATTTCCGTATTTATGATATTCTGGTATTCTGGTTTAATCATGGTTTGTATCCTCTCATTTGCCTTCAACCGATTTCACATATTATACTTATAAAAATTCTGTTTTGTGTCTGAAATGAATTATGTTTGATCAGGTACTTTTGTTCTTCTTAAAGGTACAGCATGATTAATTCTCTGAATCTTTAATGCTCGTGTGGGGGTTCTTTTAAACTTATCAAATAACCCCCCATAATTGCAACTCAACTCCCATTGTTTTTTGCCAATGCAATTGCATTGGCACCTGAAAACATTTCCTTTTCCAAGGCCATTTAATCCATTCGACGCATTATCTGAAAATCCCTAAAAAGAATTCTCACAGCATTCACGCATTTATGGCGTTATTCAAGTTCCCTGTAAAGAATTCTTCACACCACACGCCATCATAAATCCCAAACCATTCGGCACCCTTTGTCATCGTTAAAATGCTATGTCGGACAGCTTGTGTATACAGCTGCAATAAACCGACTCCCGATTCGTTTGTCCAATCGACAAACAATTACCGCATCCCAAGCATTATCATCGAAACCGAATCCTCTAGCATTTCCTAGTACAAACAAGAACACGGTTCCTATTTCAGTCAGAGATGACATAAACATTTAAAACCCATTAACACCACTTCCTAATGGCGATACATCTATTAACGCATCTGCACCACTCATCCACGACTGTAATGATGCACTTATTTGCTTTTAGCACAATTTCTCCGATGAATTGCCGCCTATTATAGTTACAATGCATATGTTAAACAATGATCTATACGATCCCTTTGTTCTTTTTCCTCGTTTCAGGTTTCGTTTATCCTTTGCTAAATGCATCGATAAACACGGTGATGTGTACGATCACACACGCACACCACTGCGTGCCAGAGATCGCCTTCCATTGGCCACAGGTCAAAGGAAATATCATTTCCTTTTCACCACACCACCAAACTCACCCCAAACGAGGGTTGAATCATGGAGTCGAACTCCAACCAACGATCGCGACGTTCGGTGCACCTCCCGCTCTCCGTAGTGCTGCGGAGACGCGTACGTCCCCTCGAGTAACACCCCCTCGAGTGTATTTTTGAATCGTGCGAGTCGCCTGCACGAATAAAAGTTACCTTACCTGGTCCCATTTTACATGCCTAAGTTTTATTCAGTGAATGTTCGTTCTGAGTGGTAAAGTAGATATAAATAGTTTTCCACAAAAATAGAACATATTGTGACGCATATGACAATCAGTACTAGGATATTCTAGAGAGTCCGAAACAGAGTACTAGAATATTCTATAAAGTAATGGAAAACTGGAGACTAGGAACAGTAGAACATTTAAGGCAATGAAACGGACGGAAACGAAACGCTGAAACAGTATAAATACGCCGGACACAGAGCATAGTGATGAGTAAGAAGTAGAACGTGAAACAAACGATAAGTCTCGAGCGAGAAGTAAGCAGTAAAATACGCGATAATTACGGAAGCGATAATAAAGAAAACGTTATGTGTACGGTAAAAAGTAACGATTGTTATTACGGACTGATAAAATGTCACATTAATTCAGAGTCCATTTAACGGCTCTTATTTATTTACAAGCAATTAATCCAGCGAACCCTAAGCTCGCTACAATTGGTGTCAGAAGTGGGATTAATTATTGGTGAAATAAATAAGTCAGTGGAAGTGTATTGTGACGATGGCAGATCGACATTCGGAGAAGAGTTCGCAGCCGTTGGACATTTCGGAGATGCTCAGGATTATGATGGCAAAATTGGACGCACAAGCTACAGATGTTAATGCAAAATTCGACACCGTAAATTCAAAATTGGATGCGCAAGCTGCAAAATTGGATGCGCGAGCTGTAAAATTAGACGCGCGAGCTGCAGAGTTGAAGGCAAAATTGGATGCGCGAGCTGCAGAGGTTAATGCAAAATTGGATGCCCAAAGGCAGTGTATGAAAGAATTCTGGGACTCGGAAGCGGAAGAAGCTAAGGATGAGGAGGACTTGGAGCCACAGGAAATGAAGAAACTCAGGAAGGGCAAAGCTATCGACGACAGCAGTGAGGAAGAGGAGGAAAATGACGATGATGTGTTACGTGACGAACTGAAGGATTTCATCGATGATAACCCGATTGAAGAGGACGGCAGTGATGATGAAGACACTGATGCATCAGGCTGTTCCCTGAAACGGATTTACAATGATGATGACGAGTTGGACGACCGACTGGAAGACGACGACTGTGACCTTATTGAAGAGAATCTTGGTTTGAAAGTCGAACGCAGAAAGCGTTCCAAGCGTCTGCGTCGTACACAGGACGAGGAAAGTGATGGAGAGGAACAGCACGTCGATGAAGGTTCAGCACGTGAGGCTATAGACGAACAGCTATTCGACGACGAAGACTATGTTGAACGCCGCTCTGAACGCAGTCACAGGGAAACTGAGGCGGCAAAACATTTCAATGATGAATTGGAAAGGGGTCACTTTACTGATTTGGACAATGAAATCCGTAAAACAGATATTCCTGAGCGAATGCACGTGCGCGAAGTTCCGGTTACGCCTGTTCCAGAGGGACCCAATGAACTACAAGATGAAGCTGAATGGATTTACAAGCATGCGTTTTGTAAATCAACTGTTTCCGAACAAAAGAGATCAACGGATGTTGGAGGTCGAGACCGCTATTGTAAGCCACCACATATGGGGGGAAAGATCAAGCAAGCCCTAGATTGTAGGCGTAATCAACAGGTAGAGGTGCCGTTCATTACGTTCTATAGAGAAGAACACGTGAAACCAGAATTAACGTGCGACGATCTATGGAAAGTCTATTACTACGACGCACGATGGTGTTTACTGTCAGCTCCAAAGAACAAACCGCTTCAGTTATTTGAAAAGATGCCGAACTACCAGTTGGATACGGTTATGAAATCGACAGATGCTCCAATACCAGATGATATGCGTGTAATTAAAGATGAAGATCTAGACCGCTTAAGTGATGTGCAAACTCCAGAAGAACTTAAGGGTGTGCACATGCATTTTCTCTTATACTATTCGCATGAGATCCCTAAAATGCAAGAGGAATTCCGTCGTCAGGAAAAGAAAGAATGGCGGCAGGCTAGAGCTGACGCGAAAAGGAGAGCAGTAGAAAATTTGGATGAAGGTCAAGAACTTCCGCCGCCGAACGCCAAGATGAAAGTGGTGCATCGCGACCGACGGGCGGCTTTTGTTGGCCCGGGAGACCAGTGAACTTAGTTCGGGACGAACTAATCTAGGCGGAGGGTAGTGTGACGCATATGACAATCAGTACTAGAATATTCTAGAGAGCCCGAAACAGAGTACTAGAATATTCTATAAAGTAATGGAAAACTGGAGACTAGGAACAGTAGAACATTCAAGGCAATGGAACGGACGGAAACGAAACGCTGAAACAGTATAAATACGCCGCACACAGAGCATAGTGATGAGTAAGAAGTAGAACGTGGAACAAGCGATAAGTCTCGAGCGAGAAGTAAGCAGTAAAATACGCGATAATTACGGAAGCAATAATAAAGAAAACGTTAAGTGTACGGTAAAAAGTAATGATTGTTATTACGGACTAATAAAATGTCACATTAATTCAGAATCGATTTAACGGCTCTTATTTATTTACAAGTAATTAATCCAGCGAACCCTAAGCTCGCTACAATATTAACAATGCCAACAACACTTGAAATCGCGAGAGAAATAACCTCGAGCGAAGTTAAATTAAAAACTGCGGATCAATAAAATCATCATCATCATCGGCACTACTACCGGGAGCCGGTCTTGGCCGTATTTAGCAAGTCCTGAGTCTTGTTAAATTTTCCTAATGATTTCTTTTTTCCTGGGCAAGGTTATTAATTACAAACGACAACATGTCTTCGAGTGTTTCTTTTTGTTCCTTTTGCGGACGTTGCGTTGTGGAGTTTCGTTTGTGCTTTTCTTTTGGTTTACGGCAGACCCTTTAGAACTTGTGGGACGGAGTAGAACCCCCGTGTCGTACGCCGGCACCAAGACTTCGCTCCCCACACTCGCCCCACCTTAAAAATCGATATCTTACTTCTTTAACCATTGTGAAGAGGCATTCAACTCTGTTTTTTTTTTCCTTAGTTGTATAAAACAATTAATGTCCTCTAGTTTTCCTTATATATTATTGTAAGCCGATAATATCTATCATCTGATTGTAAAATTTAATGTATATGATCCAATAAGAAATAAAACTACTACTACTACTACTAAATATTTATATTAAAATTATCTTCCTTTCAGATGAAAGATCTGGAAACAAAACTGATGACTGAAAGCCGTACGAGCTGTAAGATAATCGCTTGCAGATTTCCGCTGCCTTATACTAAACCAACAAAAGTAATCGGAAAGGGAATCAACACAGTCTGGCTGTATGAGAAGTCGTAAGAAAACGAAATGAAACAACTATAATTTGTCTTGTTTTTTATTTTATGTGTAGATAAAAGCAGATAATACGAAAGTATTTTATTGAATTTTGTTTTTGTTAGATAACTTACCAAATAAACAAAACACAATACGTGTAAAATAATTACAGACCTATTTATCTTACTCTATATCTTAATTGAAATGTATAAAACTTATTGCTCTTTACTCATGGTAATTCTATAAGATAATTACGAAGTTAACTTTTGATTTATCGAATTATTTATTAAGTAGTGATTGATTACAAATGGCTGCTGGTGAGGTTTGACCTCAAAATGCAATTTACTTTTATCCTAGGGGTGACGTAATAATATGATTCATTAAGAGGAATACAGATTTAAAATCTAAGCGCACGTTATGCTTGTACTGAAAGTAATGGAAGGTATCACCCAATCGAAAAAAAAAAACATTGAAAAATATAATATTTTGCGAACTTCAGTGCAAGATCAGGGACGCATTTCGACCTAACGTAAGCGTACAATTCTCGAAAGCAATTCATGAACAACCAAGGTATTTTGTCCTTCTAGATTTTATATTTTTGAATAATTAGAATTTCATTATTTATTTGCTAGAATAATCTACCGAGATATATTTCCGACTTCTCTAAGTCGCGGTAGATTTCCATAAATCCTAATTTCGCGTAGAATTGAATTTGTTTCGAATCCTTGGTGCTCAGTCTTACATGAACACCAAAGGATCCATTCGATCTAAGTGCTGCTAGTAAAGCAGCCACCAATCGCTTAGTTACTCCATCCATACCTAGTTCTTCATTTAATATACCGACAGCTATAACTGAGGGATGTGTGGCTATAATTTCCTTCGGACAGTCGTAGTTAAAATTGTAAAAGCCGTTGATAATATCTTTTATGTGGTCATCTATGTTATCTGTAGAGTCAACAAGAGATTTTGGATACTTTTCGCACATGCTTGGTATCCAGCAGACCTCGGTGTTTCGGATGAATATTTTAATATCTGGTGCTGCACAACCGTAACCTACAATAGTATTAAAAGAATTTTGTGCTACCATACAAAATTCAGGAGTCATCGTTATAAATGGACCAACAATGTTGTCTGATATGCTTTCAATTAGATTTCCTTTTAAATATAAACAAAAGGGTGAAAGAGCTTATCAGAAGTCTAGTTTTCAAATTCGCAAATGAAGTGTTACTGTTACCATGTAATATTTGATCCGGTGTTTTAAAAATTGTTTGACAAAGTTCATTCACAACTTGTTCATCGGTTGGACTATATGGGCGAATGGTGTAATATGACGCAGTGGGAACATCGGGCAGTTTGTAAATAAATAAGTCATTGCCAGAATCAACGGGCATCAGTCTCTGTAAAATGAAATCAATTATGTAATAAAGAACACTCCAAATAATGCGCCTATGGTAACCTGTAAATCTGCTGTTAGTCCACCGCGGAACACCCACGGCTCTTGGTCGCCAGACATAAAGTTCTCCTTCCATCCTTTGCTAAACCCTGAAATGAAATCGCTCACTAAAGGAGTCATATAGAATATGATTTTCTTACAAGTGTAGCTGCCTTGGGTGTACGTATACACATTATTTGGAAATAATCCCAAGGCGAGCCATTTGACAAATGCACTGAGAAGCATTAGTGTTCCTGCTATATCCCAGATGTAGGAAAACAAGTCATAGCACAGCTCCTTGTTCGCACAAAACGATATTTTATTAGACAAATTTTGTACTGACTGACTGAGCGCAATAAACTTTTCAGCTCGGTCTTCCCATTCAGTAACCTGTAAAGTCCATTAAATTTTAAATTAAAATAATTCCTTAATACTTAAATTATACGAAGATATCAAGTTCCATTTGACGTATATTAAACGCCGGCATAAAGGAATTTTGGTACCCTTAAATGTCAAGCAACAATGCGTGAAAAAGAGGACAAGGACATAAATGTCGAAAGGGGACGAAAGGAAGAATTAGTGTCGATTCACTATGACCTTAAATCTCTAAATCTTAAATATATCAGAACTTGTCTCAGATTATATCGAACACCGGAATCCGACTATAAAAAGTACTTTCCAAATGAGGCTTTGACACATCGTCTAGTAAGTCCGAGATCAACTCAGAGATGGTGCCTGTAATGAAAAATATTTATGACTTTTAGAAAGAACTAACCTTCAACCGATGTGTGCCATCATTTCATGACAAAAGGACCATAACATACCGAGTTATAGTAATTTAAGCGACGGAGTAGTGTGCAAAAGGAAAACTATAATGTGGACATTGAATGGTCATCAAGCAGAGACGTGATCATACCAATGCGTATGCAGACGATCTTATAATCTATAGATCAACCCCGAAAAGTGAGATCATTAACAGCCAATTGCAGTGGGACTTCAACGAAGTTCAGCGCTACTACGACCACTTGAACTCGAATTCAATGTCCAGAAATATAAAACTATCCTGTTTAGACCGCCGTTGTATCGGGTTACTTCGGATACAAGGAAAAATTGGCAAAAATTCGTTATCATGGGCAAAAAATTCGTTATCAACAGATAATGTAGTCAAATACCTGGACATTTGGTTGGCCGAATACCTACACTTTAACAAACACATGGAGACTGCTTTGCACAAAGCAAAGAAAACTTTTGTTATGACAAAAAGGCTATTGTAACGCATATGACAATCAGTACTAGAATATTCGAGAAAGTCCGAAACAAAGTACTAGAATATTGTAGAAAGTACTGGAAAACTGGAGACTAGGAACAGTGGGACATTCAAGGCTATGGAACGGACGGAAACGAAACGCCGAATCAGAATGAGGAAACGGTATAAATACGTCGCACACAGATCATGGAGATGAGTAAGAAGTGGAAAGTGAAGCAAGCGATAAGTAGAAAGTAATAAGTAGAAAGTGAAGCAAGCGATAAGTAAGAAGTAAAAGACGCGATAAGTACGGAAGCGATAAGTAAAGAAATCGTTGAGTGTACGGTAAAAGTAACGGTTGTTATTAACGGACTAATTCAAAACCGATTTAACGGCTCTTATTTATTTTAAATAATTAATCCAGCGAACCCTAAGCTCGCTACACTATTTTACAGTAGCCAAGTTGACAATCGAGCTAAAGTCAGATGCTACATGGCCCTCATCAGGCCAATGATCGCCTATGGATCCCCAGTGTGGTTCAATGTAGGTCCACATCTATTGGAGAAGATTCGGGTTTTCGAAAAGCAATGCCTCAGACTTGCCTTGGTTTATACCCGACTCCAGAATCCGACAACAAAAAATACTATCCCAATGAATCTTTATATAATGGAGCTGACATAAACAGGATAGACAATTTTATAATCAAATTGATCAGAGGAGATGTTGCGAGAGCAATGAGTTCAGCCAACGATTTAATTTTCGGGCCTTTTACCCAAATACGACGTTTTTTGAGAATTCGCCGAAATGGATTTGTTCCACCAAAGGCATTTCTGTACCTTGATATGATTGACCTCATTCAGGAAAAATCCGGAATACCGTTGGTTTTCCATGTGCGTCGATCGACCGCCCATTAGCGGATAGATTATGGGCGGGAAGTCGCACACACAGATGAAGAGTGTCTACGGTACATTAGGGCGATATCTCACAGAGATTAAAGAGAAGTTAAGACACAACGCCAGCAGATCGGGTGGTTGAATGGCAACTAAAGACCTGTCAGCCGAAAAGAGCATAGTGAATAACATCTCAAAATAAAAGCAAGCTTGCATAGATTTCGCTTTTCTTAGGTTAGTGTAGTGGTAGGTGTTTTAAAAATTATATTAAAAAAAATGTTTGGTTAAATTAGTGAAGTAAGTTTAATTACGTGAAAAAGAAAAAAATATAACTTTTTCTTTTTTTCTAAATTTTCGTTGTTTGGTAAATTATTAATGAAGATTGTAATTAAAATTAAATACACAAAGTCGGAAGACATCAATACATGACAATAGTCACACAAAGCTTAGCTTAGAGTGTCCGCAGGGGACCAGTAAGTTGGAATATAATTTAAATAAGCTAGAATTTAACCATTTTTTGTCTAGCATGGCTAATAACCTTGCCCGTAAAAATAAATTATTATGGAAAATTTAACAAGCCTCGAGACTTGCTAAATAAGGCCAAGACCGGTTCCGGTTGTAGTGCCGATGATGATGAAGTAAGATAAATATAAGAAAAACAACAAAATTAAAACAAATGTACGCAAAATGTTTTTAAAAAATGTCGAAAAGCGCGCTCAGCAGTATTTTAAAATGCCTAAGAAGCCTACCAACGAGGTTGATCCATAAACACGGTGTTTCTCGCTGTCTAATATTCGAAAATCTTGGAATCAAATTTTGAAAGGTTATTTCAGAATCAAACAAGAAAATGTTTATTTTAGCCTGAGAAAAATCAAAAATCTCCTGAACACTAGTGACTTTCCCACATTCAACGAAAATATTGTTGCCACATTAGCTGATGATACTATAATCTTCCCTCGCTTGGTAAAAACCTTGACGTGGTGCGGGGAAGCATACGCTCCCAGTGTGGCCCCCATGTCAGACAGGCTAGCGAGGAGTAACACACAAAGATCCCTCAGTCCAGGGTGTTACACATCGCCGTGCCCATTGGATGGTTTGCAGCCAGGGGTATACCGGCTGTATTATAACGGCGCCTCTCTGACACCGGGTCGAATCAGAGCAGTAAGCAGACCTTACCATATCAAAGAGGGGCTCTGAAACTATTTGAAACACCAAGGCTCGTGGGAACAAAAATGAATAACCAATACACACAAAACAATCCCACGAAATACCCGGTAGGCGTAGGTGTGATGAGCCGACACCACCATAAGGGTATTAAATCATCAAGAAAACACCGACTCGGCAAAAAGAAGACGCAGGGAAAAACGGAAAAAGCGAGATATACCCATCGGGACGTGGAATTTTCGAACGTTATATAAACCAGGCGTGATCCACACGGTCGTAGAAAACGCGAAACAATATAAAATGGACATCGTCGCAGTTCAGGAAATCCGACTCCCACATCAAGTAATCGAAACCAACGGGTTTACACTGGCATGTCTGTCTGACTGTCATTAGTACTGCCAACTCCAAATTAGGCAGTAGTCGTTGAGATCGAAGCGACTGGTTGGATAATGAGTGCAAATTATCGACTGAACGTAAGAATGCTGCATACCGGGCAATGTAGCAGTATCATAGGACGCGCGTTCGCGAGTCAAAGAGCTCAGAAGATCTGAAAAAAGACCGCAGACAAAAGAAAAGTGCCGAGGAAAAGATTTTTAATGGCCTCCGACAAGGGGGAGGTCTGGCCTGCCTCTTCTTCAACCTGGCGTGGGAGAAAGCAATCCGTGACTCTGGCGTCATAACTAGAGGGACTATTGTCACCAAGTCCAGCCAGATACTTGCCTACGTAGATGATCTCTACATCATAGGTAGATCCGATTTGGCTGTACAGGACCCCTTCACCCAGATCGAGCAGGCGGCACAAAAACTGGGACTGCACAATAATGAGAGAAAAATGAAGTACATGGTGGCAACTTTTGCGAAGAGAAGATCTAACGTTGGTCAAACTATCAGGGTAGCGGAGCACGAATTTGAAGTAGTGCAATCCTTTAACTACCTTGGGTCAATAGTATCAGCCGATAGCAATATGGAACAAGAAATACGCGAAAGGCTGATCAAATCCAACAAACCCTACTATGGTCTATCAGGGCTCTTTAATTCCCGAAATTTATACAGAACATTCAATCTACTACTGTACAATACCCTGGTCTTACCAGTACTCATGTATGGATCCCAGACCTGGGTGCTCAATAAAAGGCAGTCTGAACTCTTAGCCGCGTTCGAGACGAACGTCTTAAGGAGAATTGTCAGCGCCGTATGTGAGGGGGGACGATTGCGGAGACGCTACAACCATGAGTTGTACGCGATCTACCTCGAAGCTAATCCTTTGTGGTAGGATGTATGGAAGGAGACAGCGCTGCAGACCTTGTCTGTGATGGAGGGATGGCGTAGACCAGGACACCCAGAGGTTGGGAGTGCCAAACTGGATGACATCGGCTCGAAATCGGGACCGGTGGAGAAATTTACTGAGTAAGGTCAAGACCGGATCCTTGTAGTGCCGATGATGATGATGATATTTAAAGAAAAACTCCCAGCAACCTTCCAAGAATACGAGCAACGATCCTGGAGAGCGTTGCTACCGCAAGCAACATACGAGAAGTAATATTCTAAACTCTCTCGTATGCGGCAATCTCACGAAGAGGATGTCGGAGACTTCATTTCCCGGGTCACACAAACGGTAACGGACTGCAAGAAAGCAGCAACCCGTACGTATGGACAGGACACCAGTGCCGCATTTGCCATCCAAATCGAAAGGTTGACGAAATCGGTACTAATGGTGGGAGTAAGGGAGGACCAATTCCGACATCGCTTACTAGAATCGGAAAAGGACCCTCTCAAGCGAATCATCGCGCGACTCCTCCAAATGGAGAAGACGCAAAACGATATGTTCAGAGACAGGAATTTGTATAGTAGGGTAACATCGATAAGAGCGTAAACAAGTAATGTCCACCCACCTAACACGCAGGACCCCACCAAGAGAAACATACCGACCATGGTACGAAACAACCCATTTTATTATTGGGAGGACGAGCCAAGTGAAACTCGGGCAACGTCAAGGGTTTTACCACGCCTTCGGGGAGACATGGCCAAACCCACACTACTCGTTTCACAGACAACACCTACCTGTGAACGAAGCGTCTCAGACAGTTGGGAGCAGTTGTACGCCGAAAGGCATAAAAAAACAAAAGATTGATAATGTATAATGTAGAGTGCTCGCGAAGAGCCAGTAAGTTAATGTAAGGATGATATTTGTAAAATAGAATTTAACATTTAGTCTTGTAAAATCTGTAATTGAATTGTTAATAAATGTGGAGATAAAAAAAAAACAGTTGGGGCCAATAATAGTAGATTAACTTCTAATTTCACTGAACAACTCCAACCTGTTACACGCCCGCAACATGTGAAGAACCCATTTAGGTCGCAAACACCACCGCGTTCATTCAAAAGACCAATAGGGTCTAGATCTAGGAGACCTGGGATGCCACAATCCCACCAGGGCGGTGGAGGTGATTACCACGATGATTCGCCCACCCATGTCCGAGACGCTCGTATATCACATCCCTTAATTGCACACATGACGTGTAGTTTTTGTAGAAAGATGGGACACTTATACGACGAGTGTCTAAGGGGCCGGAACACACCACTGTGATGTCAAAGACTGCCGTGCACAAGATACACAACCACATACACAACAATCCCGGACCTCCACGAGAAAGGTCACAACACCAGCAGAGGACACCCATGAATACATCGAACCAGGGACAAACCCAACCCTCAACTTCAAAACAAGCAACAGCATCGAATCATCGAGTGTACAGCATTCGATGTTGTTGTGAGTTTTCTGGCCGAAAGGGCCACACGTGGGAAGGGTGTAACTACAGGAGCAAGTGGGAAAAATCCCAGAAGCCACCAACCGGTACACCCAGTAAAACAGTTAAGGCTGTACGTCACCACCATACCCCACCGACCTGCACGGTCAATACAAAATGGAAGAATGTCCAAACAAACAAAAATTAACAGGGTCACAGGCATTCACGGGACAAAGGCGGTCAACAGCCACAGGCCAATACAAGCCACTCCAAAACAGAGCAGTCGACGAAAGAATAGTGATCAATGGTGCAAATTTTGCGGACGACACAGCCACACGGCGGCAATGTGTCGACAAAAGGCGAAGTGGGAGAATTCGGAAATCGCCCAGAGGTCGGGTCGGCAGTCCCCAACCCGGCCGCACACATCGCGTATAATGATAAAAACTGCTCTCAGTCTCCGATAACAAAAGTTCAAGTTGTCCAGCTCCCATTAGAAATTGGCTGTAGAAACACTACACGCCTAATAGTGGACACGGGCGATGAGATCACTTTTCTTAAACCGAAGGCAATCCACCACGAACATATAGTGGACGCTAAGAAAGCAACTACCCCCAAACGATTTTTGGAAAATGTAAGTGTACTGGCTGGAGGGTGGGAGCGAACATACAGGGCAAAGTCTCTGCTTTCAACCCGGCGAAAGCCAGGACGATCCTTGTCCCTGTTCAATCCAAGTTGAATGCAGTCTCCACATGACACCCCTGGATAGCTACTTTGGCACCCTCCAATTTGTAAAACAATGCATGCAACGACATCCTGAAAAGGGTTGGTTATTATGGACAATTTAACAAGAAATGGACCAGATACTGGTGGAGAGATTTGCTAAATAAGGCCAAGACGGGATCCCGGTTGTAGTACCGATGATGAGGATGAAGTCTAGGGGCTACTGCCAGGGGATATTCAAATTACGCCAGGAAATCCCCTGTAGCTTTCAAGTAGTAGATTCCTTGTCAAGGTTGTCTGCAGACGGGTTGTTGGGGAACGACTTTCTGTCTAGGAATCGTAAACTTAATGGACCGGGAGATTGTTTGGAATTTTCCCAGACAAGCATAAACCCGGTAAGCTTTTCCGTTAAATTTACAAATGATACGAAGGGGATGTCAGGGCATAAGGCAGCCGAACGGGAACCCGCACCAAGGGGATTTTAGGAGATCCAGACTGCGGTCGGGAGTAATCCGAAAACCCTACCCACACAGGAGAAGGGCTGCGAAAACTTGTTCGGTCCCAAGTACTGCAACATAAACCAACACCCCAAAAGCCGAAAGAAGACAAGGACGAGGAAACAGTGATACTACACCTAGCACCAAACCTCTCGGAGGTAGACATTTTTCTGAACAGACCGGTTACAGTACCGGGACGCTGACGAACGTTGATTAGACTTCCCATAGAAGTCCGGGACGTGAAACAACTGCAAAAATAATAATGGAATTGGAAAATTTTCGCCGAACGAACTAGTCGAAAATAAATCAATAAAAAACGCCAAGAAAAACGAATACGAGTTACGACATAATAATCGGCGAACTAACCGCGACAATAGTGAAAGCCGCAACCATGGTATAAACCGTATTTTTTTTTTTATACTAACGCGCGCACAAAAGGGGATTTTGAAGTACCCTTAAATGTCAGAGCACTGCGCGAGCAGATGGAGAGGAAGTGGATAAGGCAAGGAGGTGTCAATGTATATTGGTCAGGAAACACATGATCAGGCAGAACATTCCACATTCGTGTGGTTCGGCTAAAGAATGACTCTCTATGTTTATTTGTGCGCCTAAAGTCCACTTTCAACGTGAACTGATGCGCATTCACATATTGACGGGTATCGCGGGAAAATGTCTGAAGGGGCGAAACACATTCAGCAAGTTCAGTTGAGCAACGACCGTGGTAATACCTATAGAAAAGAGATAGGCATGATACGTTGCGCCTGTGTTCTAACGACGGCATTGATCGACTTACGGCTGGGCCCCCAATAAGTTTCACTGCTCGTTTTTGCATCCTGTCGAGCAGGTGTAGTGCAATTTTGGATGCGCCTGACCAAATATGGGAGTTGCACTCCATTTTTGGACGAATATACGCCTTGTAAATAGTGGCCAGGTTGGATGGAGTGCAGTATCTTTTGCATCTCTTAAGGAATCCCATACATTTCGCTGCACTTTTCGCAGCTTCAAATATGTGGTCATTCCAGTTAAGAGTCGAATTAATTCGAGTGCCGAGGATTGATAATTCCTTGGCTTCGTCGATGCAAATGCCGTTCATAGACAGTATATTTACTTTGGGGTTCACCTTTGACGACAAGAGGCAGCACTGAGTTTTCAGGGCATTGAATTCTACTCGGTTAGATAATCCCCACTGATATATCTTGTAGAGGTCTGAATTCAATGTATCAAGTATAAGTTGCTGGTTGGTAGTGACGTTCGAAGAGTTTGGACGGGAGTGTTCGTATGAGTATGAGAAACTCAACGTGCTATCATCAGCAAACGAGTGAATTGGGTTGTGAGAAATTGACAAGAAATCATTTATAAATATGAGGAAGAGAGTGGGTGAGAGTACCGAACCCTGGGGAACACCTGCAATAATTTGATGGGAGACAGATTTGATACCATCAAGAACCACTTGGATTGAACGGCCAGAAAGATAGTCTCTTATCCATTGGATCAGGGAATTGTCCACTCTATATGAATGCAATTTAGACAAAAGGGCTGGATACCAAACTCTGTCGAAGGCTTTTGAAATATCCAATGCGACTACCTTGCTTTCATCGAGGTAGTGGATGGAATGGCTGCACTTTTCGGTAAGGTACGCCATCAGATCTCCTGTGGACCTGTTGCTACGAAAGCCATATTGGCGGTCAATGAGGAGGTCATTTGATTCCAGATATTTCGAAAGTTGACGGTTGATAAGAGATTCCATTACCTTGGAAAGAATAGAAGTTAGTGCTATGGGTCGATAAGAAGAAAGGGATGATTTGTCACCCTTTTTGGGAATTGGCTGAACGTTCGCTGACTTCCATCTATTTGGGAAACGACCAGTAGAATAAGACAAATGGAAGGGTTTCCGCAGTGGTTTGGCAAGTGAAGAGGAACATCTCTTCAAGAGGATTGGGGGAATGCCGTCCGGACCAGCGGATTTGTGTGAGTATAGCTCTTTGAGTGCGCGGGCAACAGTAGGCGTTCGGAAGCGAATCTGGCTCATGGTGTGCTGCTTATGCTCAAGTTGAGGTGGAACTGATGTGGTATCAGGCAGCGTTGAGTTGGCTGCAAAACGTGTAGCAAGCAGATTCGCCTTCTCTATTGCAGTGGTGACTGGTTTGCCATCGACTATAAGCGATGGAATGGATGAAGAGACTGAGTTTTGAATGTTTTTCACGAATGCCCAGAAATTTCTACTACCTGTGGGAGAGTGTAGTATTTTTTGTCTAACTCTCTGGACATGCAAGAACTTTGCGCGTTGAATATACGCATTGCAGTCATTCCTAGCTCTCTTAAATCTTTTCCGGTTTTCCTCAGTATTGTTTGATTTATACAACCGGAAGCTCAACCCATTGGCCTTAATGGCTTCTCTGCACCCAGGATCGAATCACATTTTTCTCTTGGGTTTGCTACTCTTTACTCTGTGTGGAATAAAGGTCCGCATTCCAAGTAGAATCGTGTCTGTCAATGTGTCCGCTATAGAGTCAACATCGTTATGGAGGAAAAATAACGACCAATTTAACCTCCCAAAAAAGTCGTTCAGACCTCCCCAGTTGGCTTTCTCGTAGAACCATACTGTTCTTTTGGGAGCTTTCTCATCAACGTTGCTATTGGTTAGAAAATTTAGCTGACACGACACAGCGGTCTGAAGTGCCCAAGGACGAAGAAACTTCAATTGTGTATTTGTTTGGGCGGGAGGTGAGAAACAAGTCCAGTGTGTTGGCGAAATGACCATATATATCTGGTACCCATGTTGGCTCATTGACAAGTTGAGTTAAGCTATTTGAATCAGCAAAAAGCTGGACATATTGACCTTCGGGTGTTGTTGTTCCGGAGTGACGAAGCCACCGAGAGTTATGCACATTAAAATCACCCACAATAACGATTTCAGTGTGCGTATATAGGGTCAAGATCCTATCGATAGAATCAGACAGAGCATCAAATTCGTTAAAGGATGCATTTCTATCCAAGTTTGAGCTTCTGTAAAGAAAGCAGTAATGTATGATATGGTTACGAACGTGTAGTTTTAGCCAAGAGAAATTAAATTCTGGGTTGGAACAGAGCCCATATTGTGGCAGAAGCTGATAAGCAATATCATTTCGTATGTATGTGGCTATACCACGATGTGGAAAAAACAGTAGCACTAAGTTATATCCATGTAGATTAAAATCGGAAATATCTGTATTAGTAATTACCTAAGTGCAAGGATAGTTGGATTCTGGCTAGAAACATGGGCAGACACAGAAGAGAAATTACACCTCAAACCGCGAATGTTACACAGATCGACGTGAAATTCCCGTTCCATTGAAATGGCCTGACACAGAAAACCAATACCGCCTCAGAAAAGGATGCTAGTTGGACCCGGCGATAGATAAGCGAAAACAACCACTACAGGTGTTATGCCCTTGTAGGAGGTGCCCCACTAGATCCGTGCCGAAATCCAGGTCACATCCCTTTCGTGACGAATATTACGCAACTCAAAACACCAAAAACCCTCCAAAGATTATAAATCAATCGAGAGTATCGATGCCTGAGGGACGCAACAGAGGTGCGAAAAAGAGGAAAAACAGACACAAGGAAAGGAAAGGGTATGAGTTTTCCCACAATGTACAATGGAAAGGATGCAAGTCGGGACCAGCAATAGATAAGCGAAAGCAACCACTACAGGTGTTATGTCCTTGTAGTAGGTGCCCCACTAGATCCGTGCCGAAATCCAGGTCACATCCCTTCCATGATGAACATTATGCCACTCAGGCACAAAAAACTCTCCAAAGATTATTAATCAATCGAGAGTATCGATGCCTGAGGGACGCAGACAGAGGTGCGAAAAAAAGGAAAACAGACACAAGGGATGGAAAGGGTAGAGAGTTTTCCCGCACTGCACATCACTCGCGTGTATATTCTCGCACTTTTCACAGCACTAAGATCCGTTTGTTTGCATGGGATCGCACAGAAAACTTTGCACTGCACTCGGACGCGTGTGTGAAGATCCGTTTGTTTGTTTAGTATCTCACAGTAAGACTTCGCACCCGAACCGATAGTGCAATTGGGTATCTTATGTATATCTAAGAATCCCAAAACGGATTGCACAATTGATCCGATGGTACGGATCACGAGCCAGAAGCGCACGTGCTGTCTCGTTGGCGGTTTTCCCGCGACGTATGATAAAGTGTGCAACACACGCCGCGACGTTATAAACCTACAAACCACGGGACTACAAGGAACCCCTTTTGTGCGCGCGTTAGTGTAAAAAAAAAAAACAAGGGACTCAAGAGAGCATCAAACCCTTGCAACCTGAATAGGCATGCGACTGTACGTAAGATCAACTGAGAATTTTTTCTGTGTAGTCAATTGAAAATAAATTTACTATTAACCCTGCAAAATTGAGGCATGTTAAGGAATCCCAAATTCATTTTGCGAAGTTTTGGATCCAAACAACATTGGCAAAAAACATTACTTACCTCGGGTTTGGGTAGTGCATTTTTCGTTTTCTTCCCCAGTAGCACACTTGCATTAGCTTTGAGCCAATTAAATTCGTTCAGTAATTTGATGCCTCTACCTCCATGCTCAAAAGGCAAATAGAATAAATCACAAAGTAAATACAAATCTTCAACCAAGATAATTTGATTATTGGGCCTAAAAATTGTTAACATTTAATTCAAAAGTCGTTGGTGAACTTGCTCAAGGGTCATACTTATCTTCATCCTCCACCATATCAGTGTTCGACATCGGAGATGACTCTGAACTCTCAACTTGCATGCTGTTCACTGAATTTGTCTGAAAATGCAGAGAATCAAATAAATGATGCACGAATAATGAAGCATTATTAATGTGTATATACATTGAAATCATTCACTGTTTCCGACATCACAACGTCATCGAGTCCCATTTTCCCCGATTCCCTCGGTGATGTCTGAGAGGTTAAACTGCTACTGCATTCCATTGGTTCGTTTGCACTAAATGGGGATAAGTTATTGTCATCCATTTGCGTTGGTTCATCTCGTTTTTCAGTTATATCGATGTCATCCCTCTTTTCGATCATATCATTATCACTCAAGGGTATCACTGGTTGAGCAGGCATCAAAGTGTTATTTGTTTCAGAATCCTCTTCAATTGGATAGTCTATTGGCTCTCCCAAAACTTCGTCCGACTTATCGAGCCGTTGAATTGCCGCATCACAGATTTCATTGGAGCAATTTGATATTTCAACGTCTTCAATGGGTATAGATTCAAGTTCTTCGTTTTTTACATGCATTATGGGCACTGGAACACAAGTGATTGGAATTTTCTTTGGTATTTCGATTGTGGTTGCTATAGAGGAAGCTATTGGATTTAATATCTCATCATTAGTTACTACTTTTGTTGCTGACACTAGTGAGTTCATAACAGCATTCGAAATCGGATTTATAGCCGATGAGTTTACTGTACTACATACTTCAGCTAAGGCTTGTAAATGGGTTGTATTTACTTCGGGTACTATTGAAGTTTTTGAGCTGGTTGATGTGGTTGTTGTTGTAGTTAAACTCATACAAGTATTAATGGATGGAATTATTGGGATAATCGGCAAAGCCACTAAAAAAAAGGAAAACATCGAATATGCATAAAATGTTTGGAGTATGTAATATAGATTTTTTTTACAAGGAACTTGAGGTTGCGGCTTGGTTATTGGACCCCATGCTTCCTTCTCAATAGAAAATTCCGGTAACCATTCCAGTATTGCATTTCTACGTGAAGTAACATTAAAGAGTTATATTATTTATTTAAACACTAGCGACTTACTTCAATGCTACTCTTGGATGGTAAATATTCTTCGATAGACAACTCGGAACTCCTTCGCTACTAGTGCCATCATCGTTCTCCGTTTCCAACTTAATATCAGCCGAAAAAGAACCTTCTCATACACGAAATGGTATGAAGTTGATTTTAAAATGAAATGCTTTTTGTTTTTGATTGACTTACTATTGACTTTGTTATCTAGACTACATTTTGACCAGTAAGCCAGGGTATGTATAGCAATTGTATTTGCATGAAATTCACAATTAGGATTGGTCATAACACCCCGCAGATAGGGAATCAGTTCAGGCGATCGCCCAGAATATGGTCCAAGAAATACTCGCTTTTGGTCATAATCATTTGCATGAAGATTATCCCAGATAACTGGTGGCCGACGTAAGACTTCTGTTATCTCTTGTATAGATTCCAAACTAATTACTTTCGATATGACCTTAGATCCTGTCCACATAATGTCGATCTCCATATTAAGTTTAGAACCTAGAGTATTCAAGTATTCAGAATCTGTTACTGAAGGCACAGCCCTTGAACTACAATACTGTGTCGGGCAGAATAGAAATTTTGGACTATTTAAATGTGAAAAAATTTCATTTGTAACTGAAACCTAGAAACACAATTAAAAACATTAAAACCAGTTTGTGATATTATGGCGAACTTCAATTCACCTGTGCGTTACCGAAAGTTTGGAAAGTCTCTTTGTCAGCCTTAGATAATTCTGATTCGATATCATCGAAAAGAAGAGCAAAGGCCTCACAACCGAACTGTGATACTTGTTCTAATTTTCGTTTAAGAGTCTGAACCTCTTTCTGATTACTATATGTCATATCTAATCCCGGCGAAAGAGCATAATAGAAAACAATTCCTTGTTCCCTTGCGGCAGTAATTAAGCCTAAAAATTATATAAATTAATTTAAACCAAGATAAAAATCTCTAATAAGCAAATAACTTGTTAAATGATCGGCTTCCTCGACAGTGTATAATTCCCTCCAGAAAGCGCGATGCTTATAATCATCCTTTGGAGCATAAACATACGAGTCCATTCCCCATTTCTTCAGTCTATTTCATAAATAATGAGAGACAAGGACCAAAGACATATATGAATATTAATTTCTTCAAAGTTTAACACGTCAATGAGAATCACTCACTTCCTAAAGAGGTCCTTGCGTTGCTCCGTTGTCCAAGGTCTACCATAGAAACCTATAACAATTCGCCGATTAGCATTAACCGCAAAATTATGCATCAATAAAATACCTTCAATCACTCCACAGATAAATTGGTTATTCTTCCCAGAGGTTCGCTCAATTTCTGCCATTTTATCTTAACAATACAAAAAAACGAATAGATGCACACAATCGCTTTACAATAAGAACTTTTTGTTTTACGCAATCAAATAAAAATTGATGTAATAAATATGAATCAATATGGACTAGTCTCTATTTAAAATACATTTGCAGTTTCACTTTTTTTTTACACCTAAACGTGTTTAAATAGCATTTTAAAATATCACCGAAGTACTGTAAAAGCCGCTCCGCACTTGTGGACAAAGTCGTTGAACCGCTAGTACCGAAATGACATTCGACGTCCTGGTCGGCTATTTGCCGAAAAAAATGGATTTTCTCTCGTACTGTACTTAGACAACAAGAATTCAGTGTGAATATTTGGTGGCAAAATGAATCATGTGTAAAAATTGTTAAACATTCTTTTGAAAGCCGATGCGCTCTTCTGTTTCGGAAACGAGAGCAGATTAAATTTTTCAATTTGCGACATGAGGGGTTTTTATTGTTATACATAACAAGTCAGACGATATGTAAAAATTGGCTTACTCTAGTTCTACCGACTAAGATTGTTACATATTTATTGTATTATTTGATAGATTTATGGATTTACATGAAATAAATCTCTTTCTAATTAGAATTTTGAAACAATTGAAGACACAAATGACGAGAATAGGTGTTTTTCTTTTTCTGTATCCTAAATGTTAACAACTTTTTAAAGACATTTTCTAACATTTTTCCTAAACAAAAAAGCATAATATGAAAAATAAAATATTTGTATTTATACTTGTTTTTATATTTTCCTTTGTATGAGTCAAGTAAACCAAATCATAATAAAACATAATAAAACCACAGCTTCACAACATTAATCAGAAATTTGATAATAACCGAATGCGATAAATATATATATATATATATATATATATATATATATATATATATATATATATATATTATACATTATATATATGGCGTTTCTAGCAGATACACACACGACTAGTAGGTCGGACGCCCGCGACGGAGATGTATATATATATATATATATATATATATATATATATATATATATATATATATATATATATATGTACATTGTAGCGAGCTTAGGGTTCGCTGGATTAATTATTTTAAAATAAATAAGAGCCGTTAAATCGGGTTTGAATTAATACAACGCTTTATTAGTCCGTAATACAACCGTTACTTTTTACCGTACACATAACGATTTCTTTGTAAACACTTTCTACTTCTTACTCATTACTTATTACTTCCGCACTTATCGTCTGCTTCACTGTCTTACTTATAGCTCAACTCCCGATCTGCGTGCGACGTATTTATACCGTTTCTCCTCATTCTGATTCGGCGTTTCGTTTCCGTACGTTCCATAGCCACGAATTTTCTACTGCCCATCATCTCCAGTTTTTCTGTACTTCCTAGAATATTCTAGTACTTTGTTTTGGACTTTCTAGAATATTCTAGTACTGATTGTCATATGCGTCACACTGCCCTCCACCTAGATTAGTTCGTCCCGAACTAAGTTCACTGGTCTTCTGGGCTTGTAAACATTGTCGGAGCACCATGACGATACGACACATGTGGATCCCCGGCAACACTCTCTCTTTCCGCTTCAACCAGTTCATTGGAACGTTTTGGGCGTTGATGAACGGCATGTCGACAATCTGTCACTCTCTCGTGCTCAACAAAATTCGACACCAAACCACGAATAGTTTTGTCAGACGGTGCTTGTTAGCCACGATATTTTCGACGATATGCAGCTGAGTTAACACAACTGTACAACAATTTTCAATGTACAGCGACACTATTTCGACGCATTGTTTCGGTCTGGAACGATTCATGGTTAATTGTACTTAATTGGCGTTTCAATAACATGTCTACCCAAATCAATATGTCAAAGTTATTCGATGTGTACATGCCGACATAAAAGATGGCGCACCCTATATATATACATATTTGTATATATACATATATTTCTATATATATTTTTGAGTTTGGTACACGAAGCCATGATTTTGATATCTCGATGAAATTGAGTTTCTTTTTTCTTCCATGTCAGGCCTTAGTTCCTTCCATGTCGCACTAAATATATGTCCGGTATTCGTGTCGCTCAGGTGGCGATGGTAGTTTGTTCCATGAACCTCTTGTATGACCCATGAAATCGGTGGCGACGAGACCCTGCCTCTATACTCTGAGATTCATCACGATCTTCAGTCGCAGGGTCGGCTAATTGATCTGGGTTGTAGTTGTAAGTTCGCAACCCACGATCAATGGTCATGTGATGGCTGTTGAAGGATGTCGTCAAACCGGGACTGGATGACGCCGGGTGGGGGGGGGGGGGGGCTGCGGGCTGCGCCTGTTAGCGCCCATCCCAAGTGAGTAGCCTTCGCGATGATGTCGGACCGTTCATTTTTCCTCAACCCCTCAAGATCCGAGTTATAGTTTTTCTAGTGCTCACAGAAGATTAGTTTTAGACTCGACGCCGAGGGAATGACAATCAACTCTTCTTTCCCACATCGCCAGTTATTAAATAACAAAACTTAGGTTCATTCTTAGTTCTTCATCCAATTTTTATTGTTATCTTTTCTTTCCACTTCTTTCATTATCTTTTCTCACTGACAATGGTTCATTACTTATTCTTTACTTTTACATCTATTAGTTTTAGCTTTTTAATCTATAATCCACTATTTAACTTATCTCCAAAAACGTTTCAACATTTCATTCCAATTACAATTCTTTTACATTTCTTATTTTTAACTTACTGAACTTCTATCCACTATTTAACTTATTTCCAATATCTTTCAACATTTCATTTCATTTGTTCTTCCTCTACACTTCTTAGTTTTAACGTATTGTAGCGAGCTTAGGGTTCGCTGGATTAATTATTTTGAATAAATAAGAGCCGTTAAATCAATTTTGAATTAATATAACACTTTATTAGTCCGTTAACCACAACCGTTACTTTTACCGTACACAACGATTTCTTTATTATCGCTTCCGTACTTATCGCGTATTTTACTTCTTACTTATCGCTTGCTTCTCACTCGAGACTTATTACTTTCTACTTCATACTCCTAACTCGAGACGTATCGCTTGCTTCACTGTCTTACTTATCTCTAACTTAACTTCCGCTCTGCGTGCGACGTATTTATACCGTTTTTCCTCATTCTGATTTGGTGTATCGTTTCCGTCCGTTCCATAGTCTTGAATGTTCTATTCCAGTTTTCCAGTACTTCCTAAAATAATCTAGTACTTTGTTTCGGACTTTCTCGAAGATTCCAGTACTGATTGTCATATGCGTCACACTACCCTCCGCCTAGATTAGTTCGTCCCGAACTAAGTTCACTGATCTCCTGGGTTAACAAAAGTCGTCAGTCGGTCACGATGTACCACTTTCATCTTGGCGTTCGGTCGTCGCTGAATCCTATAGACAACGTCGTTAATTCTTGTGAGAATCTTATACGGTCCTTCCCAATGTTGCTGCAACTTCGGAGACCTTCCTTTTTGCCGATGAGGGTTATAAAGCCATACGTTATCGCCTGCATTAAATCCGGATGCGTTGGCTCGAACGTCGTACCTTGTTTTCATCCTGTCACTGGATACCTTGATTTGCTTTCGAACCAAATGATGAATCTCATCGAGGCGATTTCTCCATTCGGCTACGTAGTCTTCGGTCTTGTCTATGGCGTCTGGAGGTATTCCGAATCGCAGATCGGCTGGTAATCGTATCTCCCGTCCAAATATAATTTTTGCTGGAGAATGGCCCGTCGTATCGTGATTAGCCGATCTATAGCTCATGAGAAAGGTTTGTACATATTTGTCCCAATCTCGTTGGTGATCACTAACGACCTTCGATAAATGCTCTTTTATTGTTCGGTTGAACCTTTCGACCATTCCGTCTGACTGCGGATGTAAGGGTGTGGTCCTGGTTTTCCTTACGCCCAGTGCCGCACAGATGCCTTGAAATATCTGTGATTCGAAATTTCGGCCTTGATCAGAATGAAGCTCACAGGGAACTCCATATCTGCTGATCCAATTATTGATTAGCTGCTCAATGACGGTTGTTGCTTCTTGGTTTGGAATTGGAAGGACTTCTACCCACTTGCTGAAGTAATCCATGATAACTAACATGTATTTGTTGTTGTCGTTTGTTTTTGGGAATGGTCCTGAGATATCAATCGCAATTCGCTCGAAAGGGGCACCCACGTTGTACTGCTTCATAGCGCTCCTTGGTTTTGCCGTTGGTCCCTTGGTCGCAGTGCAAGTTGTGCACTTCCTACACCAAGACTCGACGTCATCTCTCATGTGAAGCCAGTAGAAACGAGATCGTAATTTTGAAAGTGTCTTATTAACTCCCAAATGTCCACCGGAGGCCCCGTCGTGCATTTCTGTTAGAACATCTTTCACTTTTGATGGTGGGACTAGAATTTGCATTCGATGGGATTTTCCGTCCGCGGCTTCCCATTTACGCTTAAGAATACCATCTTCCACTAGCAAGGAATTCCATTGTGCCCAATATGCCTTAAATGTCCCACTCTTGTCGGAAATATTGTTCCAAGTTGGCCGCTCGTTCTTTTCTTTGTATTCCAGAATTAGCGACATATCTTCATCCTGAAGTTGAGCTGCGCGTATTGCCTCATTCGTCCACCCACCTAGTACTTCTACTTGTACATTTCGCAGGTCGTACGCCTCTTCTTTCTCTTCCGCCTTATGACAATGTGTAAAATCTGGCTTACATCGTCTTCTTGATAGAGCATCAGCGTTATTATGCACCTTCCCTTGCTGAATTGAGCTTATCATTGATACGGGTTCACATTCTGCGGTTAAATCTCCTTTTCTTATTGCGACCGGCTCTTCGGACGCATTTAGTACTCTGACAGGTACAATGTGCTTCTTCACCTCAGATTGTTCCGTTGATAGTCTCCTCTTATGACAAGCGCATGAACAACAATTCTTACTCGATGTTTCATTCATTCGTCGACGTTTCCTACAGTCAACAGAGATGTGGCCGACTCCGCCGCATGTCCAGCACTTCATAACAGGTCTCGGGGTTCTCCGTTGTACATGCCCGATTCTTTGGCAGGAACGTTCCTGGACGGACATTTTTCGGACTCTATATGTACTCCTGGTAGCCAGTTTAGCAGATTCATAAGCCAATGCGAACGCCAGTATTTCATTAGTCGTCTTCTTTCCTGCCAAACGAACGGCCTGTTGCAAGTCCCGATCTTGGAGTGCGTTTATAAATGCATCCATTGCTACCTCGTTCAGAAATTCTTTAGTCATATTTGTATAAGCCAAGTTTGCCAATCGCTCAATGTCTGCCTGCAACTGTTGAAGATTTTCTCCCGGTTTCTGCGTTCTGCTCCGCAGTTGCATGCGGTAGACCTGCTGCAT
Organism: Microdon myrmicae; assembly: GCA_963931805.1. Lineage (NCBI taxonomy): Eukaryota > Metazoa > Arthropoda > Insecta > Diptera > Syrphidae > Microdon > Microdon myrmicae. The sequence continues at coordinate 39,861,627 of OZ007499.1, read as the reverse complement.
GTGGTTGTCGCCATACCTAGCTTCAAGGCCGTCTCTTATCGCTTGGAAATCTGTTTGCTTCTCTGCTGGTATGGTTTGTAGCAATTCTGCAGCCGCCCCGCGGAGTGACAGGATTAGTGATGTTGACTTTTGCTCATCCGACCACTTATTATAATTGGCCGCGGCGTCAAACTGACGTATAAATACGGAGAAGGGTCCCGTTCCATCGAAGGTTGGCGGTTGCATCCTTGTATCTTTGTAGTCATGTTGATTGCCTGGCGATGTCTTATTTCTCTCAACACAATCAAGTCTCTTTTCGATTCGTATTATTTCATCGGTGACTTTCTTGAATTCAGTTTCGTTTTTTAGATCTAGATATTCTACTTCGTTTCGAATTTCGTCCTTAAAGTGTTGAAAATTACATTTCATCCATTGTGTTTGGGCATCCAACTTTGCATTGACATCTGCAGCTTGCGCGTCCAATTTTGAATTCACGGCGTCGAATTTTGGATTTTGGGCGTCGAATTTTGTCATCATCATCCGGAACATCTCCGAAATGTCTAACAGTGGCGAACTCTTCTCCGTTACATTGCAACCATCTTGACTCGCTGTTTCTTCTCCATCCGGACAGTCTGGACCAATCGTAAAAACATATGTGTCGACATCAATACCCTCTTCCTCCATAGCTGCTTGCAGACGTTGTCGAAGAATTTGCTTCTGTCCTCTGCTATCCAGATTCCGGTCCTCAAGTTCCTCCTTCAACTCAGGAACGCGAAGATCCTCCAAATGTCGATCTGACATCGCCACAACACACTTTCACAGACTTATTTACTTCACTAATAATTAATCCCACTTCTGACACCAATTGTAGCGAGCTTAGGGTTCGCTGGATTAATTATTTTGAATAAATAAGAGCCGTTAAATCAATTTTGAATTAATATAACACTTTATTAGTCCGTTAACCACAACCGTTACTTTTACCGTACACAACGATTTCTTTATTATCGCTTCCGTACTTATCGCGTATTTTACTTCTTACTTATCGCTTGCTTCTCACTCGAGACTTATTACTTTCTACTTCATACTCCTAACTCGAGACGTATCGCTTGTTTCACTGTCTTACTTATCTCTAACTTAACTTCCGCTCTGCGTGCGACGTATTTATACCGTTTTTCCTCATTCTGATTTGGTGTATCGTTTCCGTCCGTTCCATAGTCTTGAATGTTCTATTCCAGTTTTCCAGTACTTCCTAAAATAATCTAGTACTTTGTTTCGGACTTTCTCGAAGATTCCAGTACTGATTGTCATATGCGTCACAGTATTGATTTTTAATCCCTTATTTAGCTTATTTCCAATTTCGTTCAATATTTCATTTCATTTGTTCTTCCTTTACACTTCTTAGTTTAACGTATTGATCTTTAATCCACTAATTAACTTATCTTCAATATCGTTCAACATTTCATTTCATTTGTTCTTCTTTTACATTTCTTAGATTTCACATATTGAATTTTTTAATTCGCTATTTAACTTATTTCCACTAGCGTTCAATTTATCATTTCATTTATTCTTCCTTTACACTTCTTAATCTTTCGTCCACTTTTAACCAATTACCACTAGCCGTCTAACCCTCCGTTTTAATTCCTCTTCAAGATCTTCCTACCGTGACCAACGACCGACTGCCTCGTCCCTTGTTCTTAATCAAAACTCGTCACCTCGGGATCAACTCCTCCCGATGACGACAGTACAATTACCATTTCAACCGACCCAATTTCCGATTTTTGACTTTAATTCGCAATTGCTTTGTACTGCTGTGTTAGTCAATATTCCTTCATTGACTTGTACCACAGTTCAATATCCGTAGTTGCGAACTGACCCAATTAGTTCTTTTGTGTTTCGTATGCAATTAATTGCTTTTCCGTGATTTGTTAATCGTTCCGGAATATGCAATTAATTGCTTTTGCATTATTGGGCAATTGTTTTGGAATATGCAATTAATTGCTTTATGTGGTTCACCGATTGCGATGAAATGTGGAATTAATTGCATTATCGTTCTGGGGGTTATTTGAGGTTATAATCAGATAGCGTTTTTTGATTTGAGTGCATCAATGACCTCATGTACATCATCTTTGGCTATGATGTCACTGACACACTTAACACCCGCGTAGAGGTCTGCTACGATGATGAAGTCCACCCTGTCCATCGATGGGATGTTCGGATCTGCAAAATCCAAACCTGCCACGGTGGAGATGTCTCCGGGAAGAAATTGTGGAGGCGGGACATAATACGAAAGGTGAGGCAGGATGAGCACGTTGATGGTACATCTTCGCGAGCAGTCGCGGCGGGGCAATATAATGACCGAGGATTGCGCCATTGCCGTCTGGAATGAACGATGCCTGGTGGCGGAGGCGCACCCGTCAAGCGAGGTATTCCGAGATGAAAGTGGCTTCAGAGCTGGGGTCCACCGGGGCACGAACTTCAATCCCGCGTTGAAGTTTCGATTGGACGAAGACACGAACTGTGTGGAGGAGACGCATTTAGAGTATGCGAGCATACTCCGGAGGCCTGTCCGCCTTGGCCTTTGGGACTAGTACACACTTCTGGAGGTGATGACAAATGAGACATCGGGGTAGAGGTTTGGTCAGCGTGGAGTGGGATGTGGCTTCGGCCCCAACAGCGTCTGCAAAACTTGATGAAGCGGCAGTCGCGAAGCAGGTATCTCCCCAAGGAGTTGACTTTCATTGGTTAAGGGGGAGCGCTTTAAACTCTTCGCAGGGGGAGATGAAATGCAATGATGCACAAAACGAACAAGAAGATTGAGGTTTGCGGTGAATTGCGGTGCGCAACGTCGTGTCGAGGAAGGGGCAGCTCTTCTTTGTGGGTTCTTGATGGGAATCAGCTTCTAGTTCGGGTAGCTGAACGAACTCCAGAGCCTCGATCCTGGTCTCGAAGAAGATGTTGAGTTTCTTGTATGTAGGGGGTTCCATAGCATCCCCCCGCGATGTCTGCCAATCACGTCCTGTACATGCGTCCAGGCGCTGTGTGGTAGGATAGACGAGTATGTCGTCCCATTCCGTCACGGGACGACCAAGAACATTTAGTGTCTCGACGGCATCGTTGGTAGCGTCGCGGAACTGACACAGGCCCACGACAGACACTTTGGTGACAGGAGGAATCTGGAAGAAAGCCCTGAGAGCAGAATGGACCAGAGCACGAGTATTGTCATAGTGCTCTACTAGTTCGTCCCTGACGGGCGTGTTTTTGATGGTATTAGTGAAGGGCTTTCATTCGGAGTACATGTAAGAGAAAGTTTGCAATTGTGTTGGGGGCATCTTGCGAGAGAGGATGACGTCTGAACTGCGATATGAGCTCAAGAACGTCCGCATATGAAGGAGAACGCGATGCGCCATCAACGCAGTTAATGTTTATTCGCACGTCCACTTCGTGATCCGTATGTCGCTGGATCCGGCTCGAAGGACCAATAATTGTTCGGGGATGCGACTTTCGTGATGAGGTTACGCCCAGGAGAATAAGGCGTGTAGAGGATGAAGTGAAACGGAGGAATCAGTGTCCAGAAAGATGAAGTCAAAGGGCAGAATCAGCGCCCAAGAAGATGAAATCAAACAATGGATTCAGTGTCCAGGAAGATGGTCTCAAACGGTAGGATCAGCGCCAAAGAAGAAGGAGTCAAACGGTAGAATCAGCTCCCAAGAAAATAAAAGCGAACGATAGAATCAACGCCCAAGAAAATGAAAGCAAATGATAGAATCAGCGTTCAAGAAGATGAAGTGAAATGGTAGAGTCAGTGCACAAGAAGATGAAAGCAAACGATAGAATCGGCATCCAACATGATGAAGTCAAACGGTAGAATTAGCGCCCAAGAAGATGAAAGCAAACGATATAATCACCATCCACGAAAATGAGGTCAAACGGTAGAGTTAGCGCCCAAGAAGTTGACAGCAAACGATGGAATTGGCCTCCAAGACGATAAAGTCAAACGTTAGAAGCAGGGCACAAGAAGATTAAAACTAACAATAGAATCAATGTCCAGGAAGGGTAGAATCAGCGGCGAAACAGGTGAAAGCAAACGTCCAAGAAGATGAAGTCAAACAGTAGAATCGTGATCCAAGAAGGTGAAAGCAAACGATAAAGCAAATGAAAAATCAAATACCGTTGAGAAATTTCAAATGCATGTTTCTCTCTCTGTCCGACGCGTTGTCAGCAAATGCGAACCTACTAGAACTCTGCAATAAATTTGCCAAAAAGTTCCCGGAATTGTCACCGTATAGAACACTCATTCACCTAAATTGAGTTAAGGTCCCGTTGTTTTGTTAGGTTGGCACAACTGTCATTGACATTCCCACCAAAATTCAGTGTCATAGTTTGACATTTTTAAAAGTTTCATCATTTTGAACAATGTCAAAAATTTAATGGAATATACTGTAGCGAGCTTAGGGTTCGCTGGATTAATTATTTTTAATAAATAAGAGCCGTTAAATCGATTTTGAATTAATGTAACACTTTATTTGTCCGTTAATAACAACCGTTACTTTTACCGTACACTGGGGATTTCTTGACTTATCGCTTTTTTACTTTTCGCGTCTTTGACTGCTTACTTCTTACTTCTTACTTATCGCTTCTGTACTTATCGCGTCTTTAACTGCTTACTTATTACTTGTCTCCATGATCTGTGTGCGATGTATTTATACCGTTCCCTCATTCTGATTCGGCGTTTCGTTTCCGTCCGTTCCATACCCTTGAATGTTCTACTGTTCCTAGTCTCCAGTTTTCCAGTACTTTATAGAATATTCTAGTACTTTGTTTCGGGCTTTCTCGAATATTCTAGTACTGATTGTCATATGCGTCACAATACAATAACGAGTTTGTATTAAATGTTGCCATCAAAATTGATTAAATGGTGCGAGGTGCTTAGAAATATTGCGAGAGAGTTTTAATAAGGATACTCTAAAGAAAACAGTTGTTTACCAGTGGCACAAAAGTTACAAGCATGGTTGTGAGTCCTTCTAACATGTCGATCAAAGTGGCATGGGATCAACACCGAAAATGGACGAAGACATCAATAAAATGAATGGGCAATAACCGGAAATTAACCATCAGATAGTTAACAAGGAACTTGAACATTGTTTATGAGCCATTCAATATATTTTAGTAAATGATTTAGATTGCTGACGCATTGATTCTCAACAATTTTTGGGACATCTGATCCCCACATTTATTTTGGGATGTTGGGAATTTTGTGTATACGAACCAATTGAACACTTGGTTCGTTTATCACGTGATAACTGGACATATAATGCATATAAAGATATTCGTTGTGGTGCTTGGATTTTAATAGATTTTGGGAATTGAATCAGTGTGCGAAAATTGAACGATTAGTTCAATTTGCTTGACATCGGATTCAATGTTGATTTGTGGATATGGTCCGTATGGCGTTGTAGGTGGATATTGATTTGGGGTTAATATATATAGGAGCACTACACACTATACAGTTCGGCTCGCCTTATATAGACCAGCGGCATCGTAACTATTCATGTGGATTTTGGCTTCGTAGGAATTGCTCTTTAACTTTGAAACGACCATTCTGCTTGGCATTCTTTTGTTGCTTCATACACTTCCTTTCCCACACCAGACAAATAGTTTCCAATTGCGTATTTTCGTGTTTCTCTTGTTATATGTACCATTTACGCAAAGTCTGTCGTTCCTGTCCTTTGGTTAAATCAGTGTGTTGTAAAAAAAAAACGGGTGGAAGCATAATATATATATAAAAGCTGTACAACAGTGGACGCGGTAAAGTACGGTCAAGTGATTCCGACGTACTGCAGTTAGGTGTGACTACACTATATGAAGCGCTTTCGTTCGTTCAGGAAGCCGTGTATCACACTATTGATGATGGATGAAAAGTCGCTTTTCTCGACATTTTTCCAATACGCTGACAATCAGTTTCTCTACTTCGATAGTACATACAAAAATGCATATCTATTATTTTATTTTAAAGCTAACTTCAAGGTGTAAATTTAAGAGAACGTGCATCGTAGAGTGAGCTTACCGAAAACCTAATCGTTAATTATAAATATTGTGATGGATATGACAATCAGTACTAGAATATTCGAGAAAGTCCGAAACAAAGTACTAGGATATTCTAGAAAGTAGTGGAAAACTGGAAACTATGAACAGTAGAACATTCAAGGGTATGGAACGGCCGGAAACGAAACACCGAATCAGAATGAGGAAACGGTATAAATGCGTCGCACACAGATCATGAAGAAGTAAGACGTAAGACGTAAGCAGTCAAAGACGCGATAAGTCAAGAAATCGTTGTGTGCGGTTAAAGCAACGGTTGTTATTAACGGACTAATAAAGTATTACATTAATTTAAAATCAATTAAACGGCTCTTATTTATTAAAAATAATTAATCCAGCGAACCCTAAGCTTGCTACAATATATTCTATCACCTTCAGCGAGTATATTCGAGACCAGATTATTCCTTCTTATATACTCCCAATGTTAAAAAGAAGGAAGATAGACTAGAGACTGAAAATCTGCCATTTCTTCTTCGTTTTTGAGAACGGACCATGCGGATTTTTAGGTTTTAGTCTTTTAACAATCCCTCTTTTTTTTACTACTCCCAGGAAAGGAGTCAGCGCTCTGAGATGATATTTTTCTCGATCGGGTCCATTAGCAAAGTTCCGAGAGATGCCCATAGATTTCCCCCAACCATTACACGAAGCCTAGAGCTTAATAGCGTGCTATTTCACTGGGCGGCTGGTCTTTGGAACCCTACCTACCACAGTAATTGTGCCGAGCTGCACAATAGCAATAGTCGTCAGTTGAACCTAAGTTTGCACAATTTTTTTACGTGCAGAGTGTGAATCGGTTAATGATTTACTCGATCTGTCACAGTTATTTCCACTCGACTCCTCAAGCGGGTCTCGAAGTTTGAAGCGTGAGGCTGGTAAAGTTGGCCAAACGACACGATACTGTCCAGGTCACTTAATGTTCTCCCCACCCTGACATTATTGATGCAGATACATTTGTGTAATTTTTTGTAAGCCACGGGGCAAGGTTTAATAGATGAGGCGTTTAACGGATGCTGCAGGTCCCTATTTACCCAGTCGTCCTTTTGGTTTCTTATTACGAGGCCGTTTCATAAGTCAGAGACTTTTTGAATAAAGGATCGTTTTTTTTTTTGCAAATAAGCATTTTATTTCTCAACATAGTCTCCTTTTAACTCGATACATTTACTCCGACGTTCTTCCATTTTTTTTATTCCTTCCAAATAATAGGTTTCCTCAAAGCTCTCAAAATATGCGTTAGTTTCTGTGGTGACCATTTCATTCGACCCAAATCTCTTACCGTCCAGCCATTTCTTCAGGTTTGGATACCAGAAATAGTCACAGGGGCCTTAATCTGGAGAATGTGCTGGATGGAGTAACAATTTGTAGCCTAATTTATGGATTTTTGCCATAGTGACTACACACCGTGCATTATCCTGATGGAACATTAAAATTCACGAGGTTGTCTGCTTTCAATGACTGTCAAACACAAACAATATGACGCAGCTTGCTCAAACTTTGACGGCAGTTGTTAGGTTGAAGTGGTACGCGTTTCGTTGGCCGCCGATGGACGGTCACAACGAACAATGGCTGTCGCAAAGGAGAGAGAGCAGCGTCCAGGAGCGGTGAGCTGCATTCAAGAAGATAGCCGAGATCCCCCTTTTGCTCTACGTCGGTTGTTGGGTTGGCTGCACAACACAACACACGTATCGAAAGCAAACCTCGCCGATGCAAATTACGAGAGGAAAAGTGACTGGAAATAGTTCGGTATCAGTTGTTTATTTGGCTGCACACACAAGCAAAAGGCTGCTAATGTAAATTACAAAAGGAAGAGTCAATGGAAACAGTGATGAGGAAGGGCAAAATCAACGTTGTGACCTCGAACGCTGGACTTCTTGGCGGTGTGTACGCGTTTGCGGTTGAATGCAGACTGAATGAACGGGCATAACTGCCAATTCAAAAGGGGACGCTATGACATCATCGTGGTGACAACCGGCCAGTTGGTGCCAGCTGCTGCGCAACTGGTATACATGCGAATGTACTAGATTTCTCCAGTACATTCCAGCACATGTAATTGCCAATCCGCAACAGCAGTCTATTATTATGGGTGGCAGTTGACGGGTTGTATTTAAAGTTACTGCGCGAGAATTTAAAAAGTCACTGACTTATCAAAGTGTCCTCGTATATGTATAATAAGACCCTTACTGAGATATCCTTACACTTGCCAGAAATTTGTTTCCGACTTTTGTGGAATAAACACCATTTTTTTTTTGCCATTTTCTGTTCTGATTTTACAAAACGTTTATACTCTCATGGTTATTGTTAGATTTCGTTAAACTATGAGTGGTCAGCCAATCTCCTGGTTTGATAGGTTTTGGTATAGGAGAGGTGTTGTCGGTGGGATATTGTGATGTATGTTACCTTGGAACTGTTGCCATTAGGTATAAAGTATAAAGGTCTATTTCGAAAAGCAGCGCGTTTATGTGTGATTCATCCACCCAGTTCACGAATACCCTGTCATTTCATTTTATAAGAAAATCGGAAAGCATGTTTCCCATTCGGGTAGCCAATTATTATGACTCCGTCTAATATATCTCTAAGAGATTGTGTCTGAGAATATGTATACCGACATTAGAAGCCCGTAGAATGTTTAGTTCAATACCCACTTTTGCAATCCAAGTCTAATGTAGAGCTAGTGTGTCTCGTTGGCCGATGTCGGTTCTCAAAAATATGTACTTGTTCAGAATGTCTTTGTGATGCTTTTTGAAGTGCATTTTCTGTGTGAACACAACCGCATTTTAAAAAAGTCAATTTTCCTTGAGTAGGCAACCAAGAAACCCATATTGTTAAATTAATTTAAAAAAATAAATAATTATTAAGTGACATATAAACCCAAGAACATAATTGTCACAATCGGATGAATTATGCAGCTGCGGTGACAGTTTGTCATACCATAGAATTGAACATCTGCAATGTTTACATATGAATAAGTAAATTTAAAACGAAGAGCGAATTTTTATTTGTTTGTGTTTATTTCCTTTAAAACATTCCAAATGCAGCCGTTTATAGTTATAAGGAATTACCGAGAAGATGACGAACTGAAATGCCAAGAACTAGCTAGGGATTACATTATGTCCTTCGCCAAGAAATCATTTTACTGCTTCTGCTTCCGAGAAGTACAATAATTCATTGAAAAAAAGCAAAAATATATTATATTGAAAATATATATTTATAGATAACACTGCAGTTTATAATAATAACGTGGGCAATTCTCTTCATTTTTATGGGAGTTCCACTTGTGTTTTGTGCCTTAACTATACCTGGTTGCATGTTCTTCCTGTTTTCGGGAACGTATTTTTCATTCTATGCCAAAGCTGTAGAAATAATGAAGGTACTATTAATGGATGTGCTGCGCTACATATTATTTCAAATATTAACTTTGTCCATTTTTATATTGCAGACAAAACCAAATCAATCATTAGTTGCTGAATGTTTCGAACCGTTCCTATTTAAATGCAAGCCAACTGAGGCCGCATACAGTATGTTCCTCGATGAAGCACCATTTGAACAATCTTTCAAAAATAAATTCCGAAAAAAAGTAATGCAACGAAACATTTGAATATATTATTATTATTTGAATTTAGTAAGAAAATTGCATTAGCTCTATAAGTCTTGCCTTTCTTCTCATTCCAGATTATTGCCACAATTAGTGTGAAAAATCACAGCACTTTGTACAACGCAGCATTGATTTATCGATTTGCTATTGCACCCAATTATCCATTTAGCAAAATTGCCGAGCCAATGCTGAATTTAGTAACTAAGAGCTGTTTAGAGAATGGTTACAAGTCACTTGAGTGTATTCTCTCGGAATGGCAAGAAACGGAAAGGGATTTCTTTGATGACATGGGGTTTGTCACATTTGCTTATTTTTTACCACAATTTTTTTTAAGTCTACCTGTTTCTTGTTAGCTTTACAACGCGTCATATCTATCATAAGCAAATAATTGGAAATAGCCTGACGATACTTAGGACTCAACTTACTTTTGAATTCCAATCTGGAGATAGACTGCAAAAGCAAAACTAAAACTAGACCATATAGTTAATGTCTAAGATAGTGGTTTTGATATTATCGAAAAACATATCATCTAATAATACTTATGCCTATTGGGAATTGCTTATCATCCATAAAGCGCCACGCCCGAATATTTTCGCTCTACATTTAAAGAAAAGAATGATTAATTGTTATGAAATAATAAATATACAAATTTTATACTGCTGCTAAAATCAGTTATTCTACTTTTATGTTTCGTTTAAATTTGGAAGTATAGTTTTTTTTTCTTTTAATCGTGCAGAAACTCTTAACCCCATGGGGAATGCAAGTGCATATAAATCTCGAAATCTTCAAAACGATCAGGCTGCATTTTGCTAAACACCTACTCGCCGAATCCTTATATGAATTTTGATAGAATCTAATTTCTATATTTTATTTATATCATGCGTGCACGAAAGAGTTTCTAATGAAAACCTTAAGTCATAATATATACAATCCGGAACAAGTAGGTATCGATGTATATTCTGCAAATGTCTACTCGAAATTTCTCATTTAAAATTCGCGCGTAAGCGTATTGTCAAATTTCTATGCGCTATCGGTCAATTAGTTTGTTAACAGCTGCTGATTTTGTTGGTTCACCTCAAGAAATTTCTATAATTTTTATATTGGGTAATTTGCTTGAGCAAAGAATTTACATTAAATTCTGTGTTTCTATCGGAACTTTGTGTGCGGAATCGTTGAAAATGTTGGTGAACACTTACGGTGAATCAATTCGATAGAAAACCAAAGTGTATGAGTGGTACAAAGCATTCAAGAATGACCACCAAGGCGTTAATGATTTGCCTCGCGCGCGCGCTCCAAGAACGAGAGTGACTGAAGAAAACTTCGCTAAAGTGAAGGAATTCGTGCCTGAAAATCGTTGTTATTGCTTGAGAGAGATAGCACAAGAGCTAAACATTTCACATGAATCAGTTCTTAAGATCATCAATCAGGTCGAATTTTATATTTTCGGTATTTCTTAATAAAGTCGCACTGTTGGTGAGTTGGCAGAGACTGACCAAAACCGTTGTTAACGTTTGAACTTGGGTGACAGTTCGATGGCGTCCCTAGGCGATGACGCATTGTCAGCTGGCGGCTGACAGGCGTGGTGAGTATGTGACGTTTCTAACAGAAACATGTGGGGTTCTCTATACCACATGGAGAACTAACCCACAATTCCAACCAATTTTGACCGCTAACAGCGCGTCACCCCCACCCCAATCTCTATAGCAGCATGCGGGAGACCCTCCTCGACGCCCTGGACGAGCCCAGGAGCAGTCGACAACAACGCTTGGCAAGCGAATCCAACCTTTCGGGAATGAAACCGTCCCTTTTCCTGACCCACTTACGCTCCATAGCGGGGACCAGGATCTCGGACGATTTTATCAGGCCTCACTTCTTGAGATGCCTCCCACAACACGCCCGATCGACACTAGTAGCCCAACCCAACCAGAGCCTGGGCTACCTATCCAAAATCGCTGACGCAATTATGGAAAACTCCGAACCCCTCGCGTACCAAATCGCGGCCGTTAATCAACACGCCGCCCAGTCTACACGGGAGCCCTCATTTCCTCCGGCAGCACCCGGGATTCCCCCGGTAACGCCATGCTCGCAGCTATGCATACACCCCAGAAGGCCCGCCCCCACTAGCGCAACCCAATTCCCCAGCGGGCCCAAGACCGCAGGCCCAGCGAGTCTCCCACAGACCACTTCCCTGCACACGCCACTATATCCGACCTCCACGCGTTACAGGCCTCATTCCACTGCGAATTAAACCAAATTCGTGCGGAAATAAGAAGCGCCCATCGACCTTCGCCCAATCACAATGCCACATCAGTGGATCAAACCACGAGGGACCAGGGCGCTCGTCGTTTGTATTCGGTGACTGCACGCATCACATGCAGTTTTTGCCATTAAAAAGGCCACCCGTACGACGCGTGCCTAAAAAGGCGAACGCGCCTTTCTGCCGGGAGTGCTGGCAGTATGGCCACGACATCGTAGAATACCGTGGGCACCATGCCCCACTCCCACAGAATAGGTCACCGCACCAGCAGAGGCAGCCTCAGAGGAAAGCACACCCGGGACTACACCTACCCTCTGCCCCCAAAACCCAACCATATCGACCACCCGAGTGTCTAGCGGCCAAATTGGATGCGGGGCGTGTGGTCGTACGGACCACACGTGAGACAAATGCGGAAAGGGGGCAAGGGGGACAAAAACCAGAAATCCCCCAGTAACACCCACCCCGACACAAACTCGCCAGGTCGACTACACGCCAGCGGCAGCTCCCACCAAATAGCACTTCTACCAAGGCCGGCAAACAATTCTCCATACCGACGTATGGGCGAAAAATGCCGACCCTCAAATCGAATCTTCTCCATCCGGCACACGGAACCCCGTCACTGCGGAAAAGAATAAATTCCGGCCTCAAAGCTCCTCCACCCCACACACGTAACTTCGTTACGGCAAATGCGAGCGAGCTACCACAAGGCCACCACCTATTCGGCCGCCATACCTGCTGATCAATACCAACCACAACAGGCCAGCAGAGCACACCGCCACCCCCTTGTCCCCGCCGGCAACACACGCGGTACCAACAACCGGGTTCACTCCCAACAACGACCCAAGCCCGCCACAATCCAGGAAGGCGTCAACACGAGAGTTCCAAGCCCTACCACCGCGCCTTCTCGGGCAAATGAAACCCACCAGACCCCTAGCTACCTAACTCGCCTCCCGCGACACACCGACCTACCCCTTCCGCCATACCTTTATTTCGTGACTACGTCCCTGGGGGGGAGTACGTGAGGGTTCTCTATACCACATGGAGAACCAACCTACAATTCCAACCAATTTTGACCGCTAACAGCGCTTCACCATAACCCCAATCCGTAGTCCATGCGCAAACATGCAAAGATCACATCCTAATATACAACAGCACCCGTCCCCAAATCTGCAATTGCATACATCCCCAAGCTTTAATAAATGCATATTCAAATTTACAACGGAATGCTAATCATCTCCCCCAACTACATCAAACCGCATATAATTTCTCCAAAAAGCCCCTTCGGTTAACTTCCTATTTAAATTACATTCCTTGCTTGCAACCAAGCAATTCCAATTTCCCCCGAAAATCATTCCGGCTCACTTCCTGCTTAAACTATTCCCTCACTTGTAACCAAGCAATATTTAGTTTACCCGAAAATCATTTCGGCTCCCATCCTACCCAATACCAATTCTCCAACTGCTTCGGTTAATTCTTTATCTAAATTATATTCCTTGCTTGCGACCAAGCAATTGTTATTTCCCCCGAAAATCATTCCGGCTCACTTCCTGCCTAAACTACTTCCTCGCTTGTGACCAATCAACATTTAGTTTCCCCGAAAATCATTTCGGCTCCCACCCTACCCAATACCAATTCTCCTTACTGGCAAATCACCAGCACGATGCGTTACATTTCCGCGAAACAACCATCGCAACGACCCAGACTCACATTCCTTCGTCTAACCGACAACTCATGCCCATACTTGGTCGTATTTCCAAACCAATTTCCTCGTATACATAGCAACAGAGGAATTTAACTCAGCCTGTACGGCAGCGATTCTCCGGAACCCGATCCCCTATGCAAGCATAGCAACCCTTTTCAAAGTTCCTAGTAAGTGACAGTGAATTTATTTAGCAATGACTCCACTGCCACGACGCGATGAACTTTTTCTCGCTGGTAATGAGTCAGTTGAGCTACAGTCACCGTCGAGCGCACAATCGCCCTTCAACCCAAAGGCAGTCGAGTTTCACCCTCCAGCGAATGCGTACGAGAGTTGCAGTACTGGCCAGTGGTGCCTTGTCGGAGTCTACCGTGTACTAAGATCGTTTTATAATGTCGGTTCTAACGTCGTGTCCAAATAGTTCGACTAGTTAATCCGACGCTTGCGTTGCCGCTCCAGTTACAGATCTAGCGCTATGAACCAACACCGTATAGTGCACTAATCGGGACCATCAACTAGTTGCTCCACCCAAATTTAAAGGAAAATATCGTAACCCGAAAGCCTATAGTGCGGCACGAATTTTATCTGCAATGGTTCCGTTAATGTAAATCGCTTTAGGTCATACAACACTGTTCAACACCCTTGTAAAAACCTATTAATCCTAATCAAAATAAAACCAGCCCAATACAATAAAAACCGTTTATACCAAACAAATCCGATGTGTTTATTTCTCCGCTGTTTCCGCTCCGTGTCGAGGACCGGCCACCATACCGTCTACGCAGGGTTTCACCATGTCAGTGAACGGTTTGCAGTGTCTCATTCAGTGAACTCTTTAGTGGGGTGGTAGTGAACTAGTGCCATACGCCGGCACATCTACTTCGTACCCCCACACACACAATACACAGGCAAATAGTGAAGAACACCGAACGAAAATCGAATAAGAAAATGCATCAGAGCCGTATACAATAGCGATAACATAACAATTCCATATCAGTTGAGTGCACTTGAGTTTAGAAATCGAATTCGTACACGCGGCAGTGGTTTGATGTGTTGAGCATTGGTTACATTTTTAGTGATTCTAACCGTCATAGGGTCAGTTCGAATCACACGTTCTTCATTATCGTCGCAATACGCCATAATTGGTGACCCCCGACGTGATCTATGTTCTTTTACTGCTTACTTCTTACTTATTCTTCTCTCCATAATCTGTGTGCGACGTATTTATACCGTTTCCTCATTTTGATTCGGCGTTTCGTTTCCGCCCGTTCCATAGCCTTGAATGTTCTACTGTTCGTAGTCTCCAGTTTTCCAGTACTTTCTAGAATATTCTAGTACTTTGTTTCGGACTTTCTCCAAAATTCTAGTACTGATATATGCGTCACAATATCTTATGGACGTGACTACAAACACGAAGTAGTAAAAACAAAATAACGAAGTTTTCAAACAGAATAAACTCGGAAATATCAGTGTCAGCTACTTCATCGGGTAACAATTGCTGATCTAGGTGTGAACAGATTGGTTCGTACAGCAGAGATTAGACTGTAATCACGTTCGACCTAAAATATTCCAACCATTGCAACGGCACAAAATATCCAAGCCATTTCGTAGCATGCAATCTTCGTTGATAGTTCTAACTGAAGGTTCCAAGGCAGTGGTATTTCTGAAATACCTTTAAATTGCCAAAGCATATCCCATAAGGGAAAACTGGTTATATATCAGGTGTACCGGTCTGAAGTGAGCGTCAAGATACAAATGTATCGATAAGGAACGTTTGTTGTGAACGAGCCCATATATTTTTTTTATTTGGTTGCTATGACACTTGTCAAACATATTTAGTATGCATCAAGTCATTGTACAAACATCATTTTTTTTAATCCTGTTAAAAATGTCGAATTTTGTACCAGAAAATGATGATTTGCGGAAAGCATTAATTTTTTGTTTTCATTTGAAGAAAGGTGCTGCAGAGTCGCATCGAATGCTTGTCGAGGCTTATGGTGATCATGCTCTATCGGAAGCAACATGCAAAAGATGGTTTAAGCGGTTCAAGAGATAATGATTTTGATGTGCGAAATGAAGAACGTGCAAGACCGCCAAAAAAGTTTGAAGACGCCGAATTGCAAGCAATATTGGATCAAGATGACACTTTAAGTCAAAAACAAAATGTTAGATGTTGCACAACAAACAATTGCTGGCCGTTTAAAAGCTATGGGAAAGATCCAAAAGTGTGGAAACTAGGTGCCACAGGAATTGAAAGACAGGCAGATGGAAAAGCGAAACACCACATGTGAAACGTTGCTTTTACGACACGAAAGGAAGTCAGTATTGCATCGAATTGTGACTGGTTATGAAAAATGGATTTATTTTAAAAATCCTAAACGCAAAAAATCATGGGTACATCCAGGAGAAGCGTCACAAAGCCTGATCGGTTCGGAAAAAAGACAATGCTCTGTGTTTGGTGGGACCAGAAGGGGGTGGTGTATCATGAACTTCTAAAACCTGGCGAATCTGTTGATGCGCAACGGCACCGACAACAAATGATCAATTTAAACCATGTATTGATCGAAAAACGACCAGAATAGGCCACAAGACACGGAAAGGTAATTTTGTTGCATGATAATGCTTCGAGTCATACAGCAAAACCCGTCAAAGAAACAATAAAAGCTCCCGCCGTATTCACCAGACTTGGCTCCTTTCGACTACCATTTGTTTTCATCGATGGGACACGCATTGGCAGCATTTCAATTCCTACGAAGAAGTCGAAAATTGGGTCTCCGAATGGTTTGCCTCAACAGACGACCGGTTTTATTGGCGTGGTATCCACAAATTGCCAGAAAGGTGGTCGAAATGTGTAGAAAGCAATGGCCAATACTTCGAATAAAATGTTTTTTACTTTTTTTTAAAAAAAAAGTTTTTTACTTAAAAAAAAACGCGCATTTCATACTGGTTGTGTGTTCAACAAGCGTTGAACGCAACTCAAAATGTTTGTGTTGGCAATCGAGCGGCCAACACGTACTTGGATTTCCGCCGACCGAGGAATGTCGCCGGGGAATATCAGGCACTTTTCTCAATGTGGTTGCGAGGAATGTCGGCTGAAACAATGTGGTCTCCTGGCGTGCGCTGATGTTGGTGGTTGTGCTGAAACAAACGCAATTTACTGCTGTGGAAAAAGGAAAGAATACCTATATTGAATGACTGCCGCAATCCCAAGAAATAATACTTTTCAACAATTCCACGATGAAACAGGTTGGTTTATTGTGGTTAATTATTAAGTTATTTTAATTGATTTCTTTGATATTGTGACGCATATGACAATCAGTACTAGAATATTCGAGAGTGTCCGAAACAAAGTACTAGAATATTCTAGAAAGTACTGGAAAACTGGAGACTATGAACAGTAGAACATTCAAGACTATGGAACGGACGGAAACGAAACGCCGAATCAGAATGAGGAAACGGTATAAATACGTCGCACACAAATCATGGAGATAAGTAGAAAGTAATAAGTGAGAAGTAAGCAGTCAAAGACGCGATAAGTAAAGAAGTCGTTAAGTGTACGTTAAAAGTAACGGTTGTTATTAACGGACTAATTAGGTGTTAGTTTAATTCAAAACCGATTTAACGGCTCTTATTAAAAATAATGAATCTAGCGAACCCTAAGCTCGCCAGAATTGGTGTTAAGTGGGATTAATTATTGGTGAAGTAAATAAGTCTGTGAAAGTGTGTTATGGCGATGTCAGATCGACATTTGGAGGATCTTCGCGTTCCTGAGTTGAAGAAGGAACTTGAGGACCGGAATCTGGATAGCAGAGGACAGAAGCAAATACTTCGACAGCGTCTACAAGCAGCAATGGAGGAAGAAGATGTTGATGTCAACACATATGTTTTTACGATTGGGCCAGACTGTCCGGATGGAGAAGAAACAGCGAGTCAAGATGGTGCCAATGTAACGGAGAAAGGTTCGCCACCGTTGGACTTTTCGGAGATGTTCAGGATGATGATGACAAAATTGGACGCGCGAGCTGCAGAGTTTAAGGCAAAATTGGATGCGCGAGCTGCAGACGTTAACGCAAAATTGGACGCGTGAGCTGCAGAGTTTAAGGCAAAATTGGATGCGCGAGCTGCAGACGTTAACACAAAATTGGATGCGCGAGCTGCAGAGGTTAATGCAAATTGGATGCCCAAAGGCAGTGTATGAAAGAATTCTGGGACTCGGAAGCGGAAGAATCTGAGGATGAGGAGGAATTGGAGCCACATGAAAGCAAGAAACTCAGGAAGAGCAAATCTATGGCCGACAGCAGTGAGGAAGAGGAGGAAGATAACGATGATGTATTACGTGCAGAACTGAAGGATCTCATCGATGATAACCCGATTGAAGAGGACGGCAGTGATGGTGAAGACACTGATGCTTCAGGCCGTTCCCCGAAACGGATTTACAATGATGATGACGAGTTGGACGACCGACTGGAAGACGAAGACTGTGACCTTATTGAAGAGAATCTTGGTTTGAAAGTCGAACGCAGAAAGCGTTCCAAGCGTCCGCGTCGTACACAGGACGAGGAAAGTGATGGAGAGGAACAGCACGTCGATGAAGGTTCAACACGTGAGACTATAGCCGAACAGCTATTCGACGACGAAGATGATGTTGAACGCCGCTCTGAACGTAGTCACAGGAAAACTGAGGCGGCAAAACATTTCAATGATGATGAGGAATCGGAGTCTGATGCTGAGGATTTTATTGTAGACGACGAAGGAAGGCCAATTGCTGAGAAGAAGAAGAAAAGACGACTTCTAGTCACTGACGCGTCATTGTAAGGTCAGGACAGTTTCGGTGTAGATGTCGACTATGAGGATTTCACTAATTATGACGAGGACGGATATGAACTCGAATACGAACCTAGTGAATTGGAAAGGGGTCACTTTACGGATTTGGACAATGAAATCCGTAAAACGGATATTCCTGAGCGAATGCAATTGCGCGAAGTTCCGGTTACGCCTGTTCCAGAGGGACCCAATGAGCTGCAAGATGAAGCTAAATGGATTTACAAACAGGCGTTTTGTAAATCAACTGTTTCCGAACAAGAGAAATCAACGGATGTTGGAGGTCGAGACTGCTATTGTAAGCCACCACATATGGTGGGAAAGATCAAGCAAACCCTAGATTGTAGGCGTAATCAACGGCTAGAGGTGCCGTTCATTGCGTTCTATGGAGAAGAACACGTGAAACCAGAATTAACGTGCGACGATCTATGGAAAGTCTATTACTACGACGCACGTTGGTGTTTACTGTCAGCTCCAAAGAACAAACCACTCCAGTTATTTGAAAAGATGCGGAACTACCAGTTGGATACGCTTATTAAATCGACAGATGCTCCCATACCAGATGATATGCGTGTAATTAAAGATGAAGATCTAGATCGCTTACGTGATGTGCAAACTCCAGAAGAGCTTAAGGGTGTGCACACGCATTTTCTCTTATACTATTCGCATGAGATCCCTAAAATGCAAGAGGAATTCCGTCGTCAGGAAAAGAAAGAATGGCGACAGGCTAGAGCTGACGCGAAAAGGAGAGCAGTAGAAAATTTGGAAGAAGGTCAAGAACTTCCACCGCCGAACGCCAAGATGAAAGTGGTACATCGTGACCGACTGGCGACTTTTGTTAACCCAGGAGACCAGTGAATTTAGTTCGGGACGAACTAATCTAGGCGGAGGGTAGTGTGACGCATATGACAATCAGTACTAGAATATTCGAGTGTCAGAAAAAAAGTACTAGAATATTCTAGAAAGTACTGAAAAACTGGAGACTATGAACAGTAGAACATTCAAGACTGTGGAACGGACGGAATCGAAACGCCGAATCAGAATGAGGAAACGGTATAAATACGTCGCACACAGATCATGGAGATAAGTAGAAAGTAATAAGTGAGAAGTAAGCAGTCAAAGACGCGATAAGTACGGAAGCGATAAGTAAAGAAGTCGTTAAGTGTACGGTAAAAGTAACGGTTGTTTAAACGGACTAATAAAGTGTTAGATTAATTCAAAACCGATTTAACGGCTCTTATTTATTAAAAATAATTAATCCAGCGAACCCTAAGCTCGCTAGAATATATAACAATTCGACCAGAAATTGCGAACTGTGTCGCCTGACTTGCAAAAGAATAGAGAGTTTGTTTATGTTGCTTGCTTGACAACCAGAATAATAATTGATTCTGTCAGCTAGTTGCTGACATTTGTTATTCCGTTGCCACGGGTTACATTCAGTTGCGAATTCGCTGGTGGTGTCCAATGCGAATCCGCAACACCGCTACACCTGGTAAACATTTTATTAAACCGGAAGGGGTTTGCCGCTGGTATGTGCCGGAATACTACTGCTTATCAATAAATCATCAAGAGTAAATTTCCGAAACTACTTCATGTGGGATAATCAAATTAAACAATATAAATTACAAGTATGTAGCAGCTGAAAACATTGCATTTATTATTCATAATTTTTTCTTTCTTAATTCGTCTAGAAATGCATAATGTAGTAAATAATAAATAGTTGATTGATTGATTTTATATTGTATTTTATGTATCTTTGATCTCTGTATCCGAATTTATTATTTGTTTTCAACGTTTTCACCACGTTTTTTTTAATCTATTCTAAAATAAAGATTATGTATGAAGATATACTACTTTTAATTATTAATGTTTTTTTAATTATTCTTATTGTTTTGTATATTACTAGTATATTGTAAAAATTCATTTCATAAGGTATTCCACCGAAAATGTAGTCTATGTTATATTTATAGATTTGTGATGATCTAGGTGACATTTAAAATGTTAAACTGATAACTATGTGTTTGTTACATTAATACATTTATTTATTAGGTGGTGGGTGTGTGGAGGCTGTGTTTTATCAAGTTTTTATTCTATTTTATATCTAATAAATGACTTTATTAATAGATCGGAAATTACCATACATTACGTTTTTGTTTTTTAATTTAACATTAATACGTGGTTACAGAACATCTTATTCGGATTTCTGTGTAAAGTAGCATGCTTGTGCTAACATTCTTCCTTTGATACTGATAGAAAAAAACTAGCTTTTTTTTTCCTTTTTTCTCAAATGCACTTTCAGGTACATTTTAATTATTTTCCACTGAAAATATTATTTTCTTTTATATTCCGCTTTCCCTAAATAATGTAATTAAAATACAATGAGTTCATTAAAGCTTTTTCCTACGGAAGAAATTGCTAGTGTGGTGTTAAGGAACGTTACACATTTGCTTGTAATTTATAATATTAAAAGAATATAAGAAACAAGAATGTTTTTTGCATAATTCATTATTTGGTAGATGTCGCAATATTCGGGGTAAATACATTTTTCTGCCAAATGAAAACATTTATGTTGAATATTATTATCTTCCAGTGTTTGTTTATTCGTTATTTATAATAATCAATCATTTAATAATCATTTGCATCTAACGCACATTTAAGAAATATATTTTATTATGTGTCTAAATTTTTGTTGTTTTTTTTTTCGAAATTTATAGAAAAAATGAATCTATATAAAAAGTTATCGTAAAAAATATACCGCACAGTACGTGTTTCAGAATTAAAATTCTTTCTATTCCTAACATACTTATTTTGCCTGTAATTTTAAAAAAGGACACTCTTTGTCGACGTACACAAACTTTAATCTAAAAGGCGATAATATCTTCTCGTATTTCTTGTAAACTCACGCAATTAATTAGCAACACTCTCTTAAATCTACAGCCTATTCGAACGGAAAAATATTTTTCTCGTCGATGTATATATATAAAAAAACAATTCATAATAATAAAAAAAAAAAAATTAGGAAAAATTCTCACCACGTTTCCATAAAAAAAGAAAACAAACCGGAGCAAAAATAAAAAATGCCAAAGATGAATTTAAAAAAAAAATAAAACTATTAAAAGTGAGTGAAACAAAAAAAAAATAGTCCACTTTATATAAAATAAGAAAAAACAAGAAACAAAAAAACAAAATACTTAATGACTTACAAACTATAAACCTTGGTACATGATTTTTTTTGTCGTGAATAACTTTTCTGCGTTTAACTCTTGCCAAAAATATAAATATTAGCACTAGGATGTGCGCAAATAAATATATGTTTAAAATTTAGAAAAGTTTAGCTCGTCTTTTAATTTCGTTTCGTCTCCACTGCGGCAATCGATAGAACTCTGACCGGTTACACTGCAAGACATGCTCGAACTCAACATCGGATAGGTGTCGCTAGAAGATAATTAGAAAAAAATAAACCATTTCCATATGTACATCCAATTTTTTTGTTTTTAATCATTTTTACACACTAAAATGATTATTAATATTGTTATATTCTCCACAAATATTCCACAGGCGAGAGACATTGAAAAGGATGGTGAGGATAGAAAAAAGTAAGAAACCATTGAGTTCCCAATTATTCTGGAAATGCCAATAACAATGACAAAACAATCGCACAGGGACCTTGTGGGGGTTTTTTAATACTGCTCTGAGAACCACCCACAATTCCAACCCCAACTCCCTTTGCCAACTCGCAGTCACATGCACACAATTCCAACCTCAAGGACATCATTTCAAGCATTTAATGCATCACCAAAAAATTCCCTGAAAAGAATTCATCAACATGCATGCAATCATTATAATTAGGAAACCTTATCAGCGCCCATGTCAGCCAGCGTACTCTGCCACACACGTGCGCAGCACATTTTCCTGGCTTATCCATAGTCACGGCAGCCTTTTGTCCAACTGACAAAAGCAGTTTACGTATCTCGCGTCTAGCCGCCAAAAACCGAATTCTCCAAGGTGTAAATATACACACAAAGAATTCGACCCTTTCCGCCAGCATTGTGCAAGTATCTAATTTGCTTTTAGCATCAGTTTTCCTAATAGCATGCAGACTATTTACACAGCTGCATGCACGTCTCCTAGGATGCCATGACCTCGTAGCACGACTAAACAATGAATCAGCCGCACACTAGCTAAGATCAACCCAGAGAGATCCTCTCCAATTGGTCACGACAAAGAGAAACTTCACGTTTCCCTCTAGAACTAAAATCCACCCTTAACGGATGGCCGACTCTGCATTAGTCAATGAGTCGAAATTCAACCACCCAAGGAGTCGGTCGTGTTCGTGGTTAAGCTGCGTGCGCACGGTAGTTTATTTTCCAACTCGGGGAAGTTTTAGTTTATTTTTCCATGTAAAGTTATCCGTTAATCTAAGTAATAACGTAAAGTTGTGTATCCTAAATTGTTATTATCGAGAACATATTGTGCGGCACGGCCCCTCGATAGTATAGTGATTAGTATACCCGCCTGTCACGCGGAAGACCGGGGTTCGATTCCCTGTCAGGGAGCCTCTGGCACAACACTAATAACCTTGCCCGGAAAAAAAATCATTATGGAAAATTTAACAAGCTTCAGGGCTTGCTAAATAAGGCCAAGACCGGCTCCCGGTTGTAGTGCCGATGATGACGATGATACGGCACAAAACCATAAGCAATAGCCTCTTTGATTAAAAAGTAACATTAAGTTCGTATAAAGGTGTTCAATAGTTTTTGTAAAAACCGATAAATCATACACTTAAATTAATAGACAAACCATAAACCCTTTTATAAATTTCACTAACTGATCGATTGTCAAAATAAAGGAAGAGTTAAAATAAATAAACATTTATACAAACAATACCACTGTGTTTTATTTAGTGAACCCGTTCCCGTGCCGGCACACCGACTTCTTCCCCCACAACCTCCTTTAACAGCTCTATGAAAGTGTGATGATCAAAATGGTAGCGTTCAACAGACTAAACAGCCATCCTCAAATTGCTATTGACATTTTGGTTATCATGGCTCAACCCTTGCAATCCGATAAAATGTATTCAATCGGGATACACATAAGCAAAATAATAAATAAATCTGCTTTGGGTAGGGCAACTATGGAGTACCACGCGTACATTCCAAAATTTGAGAAAACTGTTTCTATGCTCTTAAATGGAGTTGATCTTTGTTGTTCCCCAGAAAATTACTTGAGGAATTAAAAACGGTTGAAACCGACAGTCTAAAGTTTATGGGTGTGAAACCGTTCTCCACCGCAAGCTCTAGAAATCGCAACTGCAAGTTGCCTTTCTTTATTGTTGTTGGCGATGCATCACGTCGACATGAATTCCCAGGAGAGGCAAGGCAAGCGCCAGTACACAAGTTCCTGGGAAACGACGACCAGCGGCGCACAAATTCCAGGAAGCCACTAAGAAAAGCAGCACCCAGGAAATGAGCGAACGAGAGGACGGCTGCGAGCATGTATAAGACGGGCACATCGGCAGAGCAGCAGGAGTCCCACATTTCGAATCTATAGAGGTCTCCGGGGGTGACCTGCAGCTAGCTAATAACGGTGGAGTGAACTTATACTCCGTATACCACTCGCATAAAACCAATAATGGCCCCATTAATCCCGAGGATAGCGGCCAATTAATAAGGTCCTCGGGGCATACACCCTTCATCATAGGCGGCGATTTTAACTCCAGACATCCCCACTACAACAACTCCATCTCTTGCCCAAATGGCACAAAATTTTACCAATGGTACACCGAAAACTCACATGCCCTAAATTTTGAAATAGTCGCAGCTACTGTTGGTAGGCGAGGTAACTCAATTCTGGACATCTCTTTCGTGTCCGAAAATTTACATCCCTAAATCACTCCTCCCCAAGTATCAGCGGGTGTATCTGACCACAGCGCCGTGACCACGTTTATTCGCAGCTATCGAGCATCGCGGGCTCATACCAGATACATACCCAATTACGGGCGCGCAAATTGGCACAACTTCAATGTCACATTGAACGAAAAACTCCACCAACTCTCTCTTCTCACTGACAGGAACCTAACGACGGTTGAGATAAATAACGCTGCAGCTCGACTTCACGAGAAAACGCTATAGTGTCCTGCCTTGGAATGTATACGACACCAGAGTCGCAACATAAGTTCTACCGCAATAAAGTTCATACGGAGAGACGTCAAATAAGTTGACGACTCCGTTGAAAGGTAAAGACCGTAATATATTATGAGCTAAGAATCCCGAAAAAATATGCCCCCCCTCCCCATAAATTCGTATGAACGCAAAAAAAAAAAAAAAAAAAAAAAAAAAAAAAAAAAAAAAAAAAAAAAAAATAGAAAATCATTTCCCAGAACCGTTTGAGATCCACGATGGATTAAAACAGGGGGATGGCCTCTCACCATGTCTTTTTAATTTTGTACTCGAGTATGTAATCAGAAAGGCACAAGACGGCAACATGGCTGGATTATCCTAGAATGGTGTGTTCACATAAGAGGATGACATCGCCGTTCTGGATGATAATCTAGAAATTGTAAGTAAAAACCGTGAAATCATCATACAAGCGTCAGAACAGGTTGAATTAGAAATTAATGACGACAAGACTAAATATGTGGTTACGGCGAGAGCAGGTGAGCCTGTGGGGGTTCTTAAAGCTCACCTGAAGAATCCCCCATATTCGCAACCCATATTTGCACCTCAATCCCTCGCACCAAAAACATTTCCTTTCTCAAGGATAATTAATGCTTTCAACGCATTACCTAGAAATTCCTGAAAAGAATTTCTTCCACAAGGGCATTCTCATAGGCATCTCAGCATTAGCAACCAAGAACCGAATCCTATATTGACGTAAATATTCACACTGGAATTCGACCCTGAGTTGCCATAGATGCCATATGCAATTGGCATAGATGTTATACACAACCGTCATTGTGTAACCATCTAAATTCCTTCTCAATGACTTGATTCAGCTGCAAGCAATTCTCCCAGAAATGCTCCTTTGTTTCAATCTCCAAACAATCACCTACTTCGAGCTTAGCCGCCGGATTCGAGTTCAATAGCATAAACAAATGCAAATAAAGAATCCGTTTCTTACAACGACCAAAGATACGATATACAAATTGTAAAATGTATCCCAAACCTATTAGCATCTAATGAGTGGCAGCTGACCCTCATTACAGAACGATGCCTTAGGTCGTTTCTCCCTTTGTTCTTTTTCCCTTGTTTGGGTTTCGTTTATTCTTTGCCGAAATGCATCGATAAACACTGTGATCTACACGGTCACACATACACATACATCACATCTTCCTTGTTTTCACCACGAGAGAAACAGTTTCTCTCTCGAGGAAACTCACCACATTAGCGAATGTATATCGCTGAGTCGTATTACAACAATCAATCAAGGCGGCTCGTCTACCATCCACCGTACCGCGCGCCGGTACGGTTTGTCGAGTGTTAATCAAGCAAGTGGGTTGCGCGCACAATTATAATAAAGTAGGAATTAACAATGAGTGTTGCTGACCTTATCTGGTCCCCCTTTACCATATATAATTATGTATTCAGTGAATTTTATGTGAAATAAATTGAATTCAAGACAGACCAATAAAAATCATTCATGAATGGCAATCACGGTGTTTCATTTTCTGCACTGCGGAATTCGTGAGCTTGATGTTTTCTTCTTCCCTTGGTGATCATTCTGTTGTATTCGGCGGAACTTTGTTTTAGCGGCGAGTGGGTTGATAGTAGAACTCTCGCCCATGCAGGCGTACCGACCATCTACTCCGCAACCCTCAGGAACCAAATAAACGTCGGGGGAAAGATATTTGAGAACGTTAGAGTTTAAATATCTGGGAACAATACTGTCGACCAGTAACGAAATATAAAAAGAAATTAACTAAAGAATGCATTTCGGCATCGATAGTGGTACGCAATCAGGAAACTTCTGAAATCGAAACTGCGAAGGTAGGTCAATAAGTCCTTAGAACCGCTTACGATGGCCCTCATAGCATCGCTAATGATTCATTTTTTAGTAACCATCTTTCCTTACTAGTTATCTGTCAATTTTCAATTTGTTTCATGTTTTAATTTTGCATGTTAAAATGGGGTTTGAAAAAAAAATCTGCCAGATTGGTGCCGCATTTGGTCTCAGCTGAGAACTTTTGGAGCGCATGCGTCGCGATCCAGATGAGTTTCTGCGCAGATTAGTAACTACATACGAAACATGGATACCCCACTACACTCCCGAGATGAAAGAACAGTCAAAACAGTGGATTGTTAAAAGCGAACGGGTTCCAATGAAGGGAAAGAGGGTGAAATCAGGATGCACGTGGTATTATCTTGATTAACTATTTGGTAAAGGGGCAGACGATAACTGGACAGTATTATGGGCCATTTTTAGGCCAACTAAATGAGAAAATAAAAGAAAATTGAACTCATTTTCTAAAGACTAATTGACCTGCCATCGTATAAAGCTCCGTATTTATAGAACCATAATCATGCCGATTGTTCTATACGGATGCGAGACATGGGCGCTAACCACACGAGAAGAAACCAGATTCCGAGTATTCGGGAATAAAGTTTTAAAGAGTATCTTTGGCGCTAATATAACGAAAATACAGGACAATGGAGAAAACTCCACAACAGCGAATTGGAGAGTTATACCCCAAACCTGCAATAGTCAAAACCATCAGGTCGCGAAGATTAATATTAGCCGGACATATAGCGAGAATAGGCAATGAGAGAATCATACGTAGAATTCGTGGAGCGAATGTGGATAGTACAGGGAAAGATAGCGTAGCCGAGGCAGTAAGGTCATGCACTTTCGGATTCCTGTAGGCCAATAAATAGTGGACGTAATGGTGTTCCGTCGCTTGAATGAGGAATTCGTCATTCAATAAGAGTGCAATTTCAGCAAAATAGCAGCATGTAATAGTGGACTCAACCAAATTCTCTTAATTCCATCGAAAGTTTATTACCAATTTACAATACGTTTTTTCGTTATGTACAAACGTCATACTGGTGAGAATCACTCCGTACGCTGAAGTTGATTCCGTAGGAACCGGTCAACAAGCGACCAAATGTTCATAATAAGGCAACTGCGGGGAAAGAAATGGGAATGCGGAGAGACGGTTTACCAACTGTTCGTTGACTTCAAAAAACCTATGACTCAGTCGCAAGGCAAAGATTTTACCATATTGTAGTTAAGCTGGGAATCCCGGAAAAATATGCCGCCCTCATTCAAATCTGCATAACCGAAAACAAAGGGCGAGTTAGAATAGAAAACCACCTCTCAGAACCATTTGAAAAGCGGGTCGGACTAAAACAGGAGGATGACATCTCACCATGTCTTTTTAACCTTGTCCTCGAGTATGTCATCAGAAAGGTACAAGACGACAACATGGCCGGATCATCCCTGAACGGGGTCACACAAGTGCTCGCATATGCGGATGACATCGCTGTTCTGAGCGATAATCTAGAAACTGTAAATAAAAACTGTGAAATCATCATGCAAACGGTTGAAGAGGTGGACTTAGAAATAAATGAAGACAAAATAAAATGGACCTCACGGAACACATATAAACGTCAGAGGCAAGACATTTGAAAAAGTTAAAGAATTTAAATATCTGAGAACGATACTGACGGCCGGTAACGAAATGTCGAGGGAAAATAACAAAAGACTGCATTCCGGTAACACTAGTTGGCACGCAGTCAGTAAACTGCTATCACGTAACACAAAGCTCCGTGTCTATAGAACCATAATTATGCCGATTGTTCTATACGGATGCGAAACATGGGTTCTCACAAAACGGGAAGAAAACAAATTCCGCGTATTCGAGAATACAATTTTAAGGTGTATCTTTGGCGGTAAATATGACGAGGAGGCAGGACAATGGAGGAAACTCCACAACCACGAATTGCAAGAGCTATACAGCAAACCTACGATAGTGAGAGTAATCAGGTCGCGAAGATTAAGATGGGCCGGACATGTGGCGCAAATGGACAACGATAGGACCGTGCGTAGAATTCTTGACGCTAGACAGGAAAGAGACCAACAGGACGGCCGCGACGAAGATGGGAGGACAATGTTAGGTTTGACCTTGAGGAGATCGGATCGGCTGGTCAATCGTGGAAGGAGAGTGCACAGGACAGGGAACGATGGCGGAGTCGAGTCGGTGAGGTCATGAACTTCTGGGCCGATACTGACGGCCAGTAACGAAATGTGGAAATTAACGAAAGACTGCATTTTGGCAACGCTAGTTGGCACGCAGCCAGTAAACTGCTGAAATTCAAACTGCTATCACGTAACATAAAGCTCCGTGTCTATAGAACCATAATCATGCCGATTGTTCTGTACGGATGCGCAACATGGGCTGTCACAAAATAGGAAGAAAACAAATTCCGCGTATTCGAGAATAAAGTTTTAAGGGGTATCTTTGGCGGTAAATATGACGAGGAGGCAGGACAATGGAGGAAACTCCACAACCACGAATTGGAAGAGCTATACAGCAAACCTACAATAGTGAGAGTAATCAGGTCGCGAAAATTAAGATGGGTCAGACATGTGGCGCAAATAGACAACGATAGGACCGTGTGTAGAATTCTTGACGGTAGACCAACAGGAAAGAGACCGACAAGACGGCCGCGACGGAGATGGGAGGACAATGTTGGGTTTGACCTTGAGGAGATCGGATCGGCTGGTCAATCGTGGAAGGAGAGTGCGCAGGACAGGGAACGATGGCGGAGTCGAGTCAGTGAGGTCATGAACTTCCGGGTTCCTACAGGCCAATAAATAATAGTAAAAAAAAAATAAAAAAAATTGTTCGTTATGTAGATGTAATGATTGGTAATTTACACCTTCACGACAGAATGCGTATATTCATTCATTCATACCACAAATTATGTAGGGATAAAATTACCTCTAGGTTACAGCGATCTACATCCGATGGTAAGCGATAATTCGATATTATAAGCAGGTGGTAAGGATATATTTTTGCTGGTTCATGAACGAGCATTGAATGTGCCATATTAGGAAGACTTCTTCTAATGAGCCCAGCTTGTGGATAATGATAAGACAATGCACCAGAATATGTACTCGAAGCTGGTAAATCACCGCCCATCTAAAAGTAAAGTGACTATTAATTATTTTTTCATTAAACTAAAATCAAATTCTAAACTTACCAAAGCTCTTCTATCGCCTTCTGTAATCGATTCTACCGATGCTAAAAATAAATAATAAAAACATTTCCAGAATATACACATATTGTGTGGGAAAAGATTTTTGTTGTTGTAATATTTGGTCAAACCTATTAAGATGATTAGAAATGAAATGTTTTGTATTTGTTAAGTTCGGCAACTCCATAGGATGCCAGAAAAACATTCGATTATTAAATAATCGGATAATATTTTTACTAGTGGATATTAAAAAGAAAATTGGCGCAACGCTTATAACATTGCCCGTAAAAATAAATGATTATGGAAAATTTAACAAGCCTCGACACTTGCTAAATAAGGCCAAGACCGGATCCCGGTTGTAGTGCCTATGATGATGATGATGATTAAAAAGAAAGCTTACTAGTGGATAATATTGAATGCCAGCGAATAATGTTCTTTTACTGAATAATCGTATAATGTTTTGTGATAGTAACAATACATAATATTCAAAAGAATAAAAGGATACAGTGTTGCCAAAACCATATTCTTCTAATTTCATCAAAAGTTTACTACCAACTTTTTATAGACAAATTAGTTTTATTTAAGTGAATAAAATCTCTTAGCTACTTGTTACGTAAATGTGATGATTGATAGTCAAAACGTTTCTGGTAGTTTGGGGCCAATTTGGAATTTTAACACAATGTAGTGTAACAACATACCCACGAAATGACCATGAAGAATCATATCAAGTAAATCAATTTGCCCTTGTCACAATTACCAAGTTTCACGTAATCAGCATTCGTTGCCGACCATAATTCAAGGTCGATTCTTTTCATTGAGTAAAAGAAACGAATTGCTCCGGTTACGATTTGTAAGAATCAAATGACAATCGTTTGCGAGCTTGCCGCTGGCAAATGATTCACAAATTAATTGGGTCAAATTGTGTCATTGTTCTTACACTATGCACCAAGCTGGTGATAGAGAATAGAATAGCAAAACGAGCAATTTGTATTTGAGTGAATTACGAATTAAGTGTGAAATGGCTTATAAAGCAAAATTTGTATGAGTAGATTGAGAAATTTGTGAATAATTGAGTGATTGATTGGGAGTATAAATACCCCAGCAATTTCAATAAAAAATAAATCAAATACCTAAACTGTTTTTTGATTCGAACACTGCGGCGCTTACGCCATGAACTTTTAGCGAGCTGCGCTTAAACAGCTTAAACAATTACGGAAATAGAATTTTAGTCAGTTATTTTGTTAGACTGAATATTACGACATACATATTTGCATGGCAAAAGCAATAAGCAACTTAATGGCATTACTCCCTTTATAACATTACATTGCGATCCTGTCCCGCTTACACCACTTGACGACACGGCCCAAAACACCACAACAATATTGAAAAGAATCAGTACATTCGGTCGAAAAAATAGACTTAGGTTTCATTTTCGTCCTAAGAAGTTTTGAAAAAGAAAATATATTAGATGTATACATTTGCTTAAGTCGTTTTTTTCCTTTTCTTCAAATTCATAGCTTTATCGTAAAAACTATATACTTATAATTAAAAGTATATTACCCATCGCTGGCTACTACATTCTCTGATTTGCCAGGCAGCATACTAATCCCATGCCTAAAAACCTGGTCACTTTCTACCTTTTCATAAAAAGTACTTGTCAGCCAGGCTGGTGTCACTGATCGCATAAAGTGATAGTCGGAGAAAGAAACGTGTGGAGAATACGACGGGTGGTTTCCATTGCAACGTTCCCAAGTATATTTAGACTATTTTCGCAATATCGGGTTGGATTTGTCCTGCTCTTGTTGTATTGTGGCCGGTCGTGATTCTTCGTGATCTTTTCAGTCAATTTTAACAATTCATGAAACACTGCATACAGTTGGTCCATCAAACACAGATCATATCCTTGGAGCAGGGCATATACGGTTTAACTGTGGACGTAAAATTATAGCCGAAAATCCCCAATAATTTTACGCGCTTGGAGTTATTCTAATTAAACTATTTATGCTACTGCGTCAACAGGAGAGCACAATATAGAATCAAGTAGATATTGTGACGCATATGACAATCAGTACTAGAATATTCTAGAGAGTCCGAAACAGAGTACTAGAATATTCTATAAAGTAATGGAAAACTGGAGACCGTGAACAGTAGAACATTCAAGACTATGGAACGGACGGAAACGAAACGCCGAATCAGAATAAGGAAACGGTATAAATACGTCGCACACAGAGCAAGCGATGAGTAAGAAGTAGAAAGTGAAGCAAGCGATAAGTAGAAAGTAATAAGTGAGAAGTAAGCAGAGTAATCAAGCGATAAGCAAAGAAGCGATAAGTCAAGAAATAGTTGTGTACGGTAAAAGTAACGGTTGTCATTAACGGACTAATAAAGTGTTATATTAATTCAAAATCATTTTAACGGCTCTTATTTATTTTAAATAATTAATCCAGCGAACCCTAAGCTCGCTACAATATAATAACACTCCAAATACAAGACGACCAAAAAAAAAAAGAAGGAATTTTTGCGGAAACATAAGAGCAAACACACTTGTAATGGGGTTGGTTGTCGTACCAGAAAACAGCTTCACAAGACAAAGATACAATGATATCAAGAGCATGTTAACCATTACTTAATACCAAAAATCTTCCGTCGTAGGGCGATGTAACAATCCCTTCTGTTGGAGCCCACCAAGTAGTTGCTCACGAAAAACAATAATAATCGGCTTTAATGGTTCGGTTCGGTACAATAGCCAACTTCCTTGTTTGTGAAGAATTTCCATGATTTTGAGTTATTTTGAAATGGCTTGTCGAGACACTCCTAGTAACCGTGCCAATTCGTCTTGATTTTGACACGGATCTTGAACAGGTAATACCTTCAATGTCCATCTTTCCCAACGCTATGCCAATCTTCGCCATCATTCTTGAAACGTTGAAACCAATAGTGAACTCCATCCAATTTCGTGTTCATGTAAAAACTAGTCTCCCATTCGGATCTCCGGGGGAGACTATGTCAGGCGGAACATCATGCAGCTATCATGATAAATAATGGAACGTTAAGAGGTTCGTCATCGCATAACCGGGCTCGCTCTCGAGGCTCTGTCCACGCTCGACTGGTGATGGCATTTTGTAACATCAGGCGCATCGGTTTCACCAATACGAATGTAAACGCCGTCCCCCAATATTTGCAAACAATGAAACCTGATATCCTTGCCCTAACTGAGACCCAGGTCGATTCGTCAACTGATTTGACATATCTTCGTTGCTCAGGATGCGACTTACATTCGAGTTTCCGTTTTAAGGGCGGAGTCTGCGTCCTCGCGCGGTCCGATCTGGCTTGTCAGAGGATGGAGGCGTTGGAACCCAATAATATGGACATCATATGGTTGAGGGTCGTGCTGAGGAATTCCGTTAAATTTCTTTGTTGTCTTTACCGCTCCCCGAATGACGATCGACCGGCGACATTTTTCGAACATCTTTCACATATCGTCGACTGGATACAGATCAACCACTCAGCTTCTGAAATTGTTGTCCTTGGTGATTTTAATGTGCACAATTCCGGCTGGTTGTTACATTCTAACAGAACCGACGAGGCTGGGAGGCTGCCGGAGATGTTTGCATTGGCGTTAACCCTGAACAAAAGAGAGATAAATCCAAGGATAGCCAGATGGGCTTTAGAGTTGCAAAATTATGATTATGTATTAGAACATCGTAGTGGAACTAAAATGACTCATGTAGACGCCCTTAGCCGCATGTCAAGTATACTAATTCTCGAAGAGAATACTTTCGAGCAGAACTTGTCAATCAGCCAGTACAAAGATAATGAGATAAACGCGATTAGAAAATGAGGAATGGTCTAGTTTATAGGAAAATGAAAGATAATATTCTGTTTTACGTGCCTAGCAAAATGGAAATGAATGTCATACGGCTATATCATGATGATATGGGTCATATGGGGTGTGACAAAGTGGTCGATGCTATACGAAAGACCTATTGGTTCCCGAAAATGAGATACACAGTGAAGGCGCATATCGCCAATTGTCTGAAATGTATTGTCTTCTCCTCGAAACAAGGAAAGCACGAAGGGCTTTTCCATAATATTCCTAAAGGGAATCTGCCTTTCGACACAATACACATCGACCATTTTGGACCTGTAACACTGAATAAGGGAAGGAAAAATTACGTTTTTCTGGTTGTAGATGCATTCACTAAATACGTTAGACTATATGCAACCCAAACAACTGGAACTCCCGAGGTGATTAGTTGTTTACGGAATTACTTCAATTCATACAGTAGGCCGAGATTGATTGTGTCTTTTACTTCAAAGAATTTTGCGGAATCCCTCGAAGAAAATAACGTGAAACATATAAAGATAGCAACGGGTTCGCCTCAGGCTAACGGACAAGTAGAGCGAGTCAACAGAACTCTAGCGCCAATGATCGCTAAAATGACAAGTGTTGGCACTATATCTACCTTAGACGGAGTTTTACCTAGAATAGAGTTCGCAATGAATAATACCATCCGTAGAAGTATCGATACTACCCCCAGTGAATTGTTGTTCGGGGTCGCACAAAAGGGAACGGTAATAGATTTGTTAAAGGAAACTCTAGAGGAAAGTTCGGGAAACGAAGGTGCGTCGAAAGAGCGAGATTTGGAACAGACGAGGATGGCAGCAGAACAAAAGATAGTCAAAGAATAGGAGTATAATAAAAATCTTAAAAATCGAACGAGAGTGGAAAGAAAGTATAAAGGAGATTACGTAATGGTCAACAACTACATTAGTACGCCTGGCGCTTGTAGGAAAATAGCTCCTAAGTTTAAAGGACCATATAGAATAGCAAAGGTCTTGGCGAACGATAGGTACTTATTGAAAGATGTTGAGGGTTTTCAAATTAGTGAGATACCGTATGAGGGAATTTGGGAAGTGGCTAATATCAAACCATGGGCAAACTCAAGTGATGGTATTAATCAGGACGATTAATTGTCAGGAAGGCCGAATTGTGGCAGCACTTCCCAAAAGAAATCAAATGTTAACAACCTTACCGGCCGACGAGCTGAATGAGGAGAGACTGCCGGTTAGGTAGTAGAAAAAGAAGAAAAGTCAGTCGATGACAAGGAGCGTTGATGATAAGTGTTTTATTCACAAATATATATTTATTCAATAGTGTCTAAAAATAACGAGTGTTTTATTGAGTTTAATGTGTCTATTACTTTGATCTTACAAATGGTACTCTATCCCACCCACGACTTATACCAAACTACTCAATTCCATGGGACGAAGATGCGAAGCAGTCATTAAAAACAAGGTGCAACAACTGAGTATTAAAAGAATATGAAACACTTTTACTGTAAATTAATTCTTCACAAAACACAAATAAAAAACTAATTTGTTTCTTTTATACTATCCAGGCAAATCCAAGGAAAGCCGGAATCAATATTTTTTTGCACTATTTCTCGCTTTTTTTTATATGACCCCGGCCCCACAGGAAACTCATAACCACTGTCAACACCTCACTTTTATTTATTTTTTTATTAGACTTCTCTCGGGAGAGGCGAACCTATAGCGCCGAGTGGGCGCCACGAGATGTCATCAAGTAACTGTTGCAGTTCTTTTTGAACAGTTGCAGGTTGTAACGCTCCGAGAACACTCCCGTGGGAAGGGAGTTCCACAGGTTCGGAATGAGTTCTGATGCAGGGATGTTCGCGCCGTCGGGAGATGAACCACAAACGGGTGCGATCCGGCGGATTGCCTTGTGGAGCGCATATAAACCGAATTGCGTGGAACAATTCCAAGAATCTCCGAAGAACAGCACCCGTGATATCTGTAAAACAGACAGAGGTCGGCTACGCACCTTCGATGTGATAGCGACTGTAGTCTCGACGTCAGCGCCGAGTCCCCGATCAGGCGGATTCCTCGGCTCTGTATGCTCTCAAGTAGGTTGAGGGTATGTTTAGGAGCCGAGCTCCAAACATGAGAGCAATATTCGAGTGCGGGTCTAATTTGGGATTTACACAGAAGAAGAAGTTGGGCCGGAGTAAAATATTTCTTGGCTCTAAAAAGATAGCTCAGTTTTCCTGAGGCTGAGCTGGCGATACTCGACACGTGTTTATGCCATGATACATTCCCACAGACCGTGACGCCGAGCAATCTCACACTTTCCCCAGCCTCGAGGGCCCGGCCATTTATCATCAGCTGTGGAACCGATGATCCAGTTTTCTTTGTGAATGTTGTATACTGGGTCTTCGTTGCATTGAAGTCGACAAGATTGGCCCCTCCCCACTGCAGGACTTTGTCCAAATCCCGATTCAGAGAGTCGATCTGTCTACATCTCAGCCGGTGTGACGTTGATGCACCAATCGGCCGAAAAGGAGGAAACAAGCGTACTATCATCCGCAAAACTGAACACTTTGTTATCCATTGTCTCCAATAAATCATTTATGTGAAGCAAGAACAAGGTCGGAGCCAAAATAGAACCCTGGGGCACCTCCGAATCAACAGGATACAGATCCGAACACTCGCCGTCCACAACAACCCGGATCGATCGATTCTCGAGGAAGCTCCTCGTCCAGTCGCAAAGCTGTTGGGAAAGTCCATATGAACGAAGTTTGCTCAGTAATGCCCCGTGCCAGACGCGGTCAAAAGCCTCGGAGATATTCAATGCGACCGTCCTTGACTCACCATGCCGTTCAATCGCAGATATCTATATATCGGTTATAAGTGTCAAAAGGTCTCCCGTGGACCGCCTGCCACGGAATCCGTATTGACGATATTTCAGAAGTCCGTTGCACTCCAAATACTTAACCATCTCTGTATTGATAACTTTTTCCATTACCTTAGATAAAATAGACAGTAATGCTATCGGACGGTAATTTTGTGGGAGACACTTTTTTCCCGTCTTTGGGATTGGCTGAACTCGAGCGATTTTCCAGCAGGCAGGAAAGGTCCTCCGTGCATAAGATAAGCGGAAGAGTCTGCCAAGGACCGGCGATAGTTCTGGAGGACAGTTCTTAAGAACTATTGCTGGTATTCCGTCCAGGCCGGTTGCCTTCCTACAATCCAGTTCACGTAGAATGCGTTGAATAGTGTGCGGACGAAATCTCACATCCCGCATGGAAGACTGTACCAGCGAGATCACAGGTGGCTCCAAAAGACTGGGTTCGAGGTTTGAATTCGCGGAAATTAAATTCGCGAACACATTAGCTTTATCCTTTGGATTCGTGACTAACGTCCCGCTGTCTGTCACCAACGGAGGGAAAGAGGAGGATGCAAAGTTACCGATGACAGCTTTTTCCATTGACCAGAAGGAGCGCAAACCAGTTGGACACCGAAGGAGCTTATTGATCACCCTGTCGTTGTGAGCCTTCTTCGCGGTATCAATCGCCTGGTTGCACGCGTTTCTAAGTCTAACAAAATTCGTTCTGTTAAAATCAGTGGGATTGGAGCGCCATTGCTTAAAAGCTCTACTTTTTGCCGCTGTAATCAGCTCGCATTTTTTGTCAAACAAAGGTTTATCAGACGAACTTCGTTTGATGGAATGTGGAATATACATCTCCATCCCTAGAAGAATAATCTCTGATACCGACTCCGCGCATGCGTTAACATCGGAGTTTCCGAAGCACACCTCGGACCATGGAAAGGATGCGAAGAAATCGTCCCAGTTTGCGGCCCCATACTTCCATACATGGCGAAGCTGTCTAGGCCGGTTATTCGCTTGATATGCAAGTGCTTGCGCGACAGATACCAAGCACTGATCTGAGTTTCCCAATGGCGCAGAAACCTCTACGGTATAAGTACCCGGTTCGGATGTCAAAAACAGATCCAGGGTGTTCGCATAATCGCCTCGGGCATCTGGCACTCGCGTTGGCTCCCCCACGAGTTGAGTCAAGTTGTGGCTTACAGCAAACATCTCAGCTAGGCTCCCAGCCTCGTTGGTTCTGTTAGAATGTAAAAACCAGCCGGAATTGTGCACATTAAAATCACCAAGGACAACAATTTCAGAAGCTGAGTGGTTGATCTGTATCCAGTCGACGATATGTGAAAGATGTTCGAAAAATGTCGCCGGTCGATCGTCATATCACACATGGACAGAGCCGCACAGTATAAATCGTACATGAGGGGAGTGAACTCAGCGCATAGACTGAGAGTATGCTGTGCATTTCGAACGCTATCTGAAGATGCCATAAATATTTTGGCCGGGAGGACACCACTTGACATTGCAGCTAAAGAAAACGCCGCATTGCTTAAGGTCTCCCAAGAGAATCGTCGGAGAATGCGGCCACAGTTAGAGCTCTCAAGCATAAGCGAATGACAACGAGAGTTCTGTACCATCACGACAACGCACCGTCGCACAGGTCCTTGGAAGAAATGATCAAATTGGAGCAATTATTATTTGAATTGATTGCTCACCCACCGCATTCTCCCCATTTGTCGCCCAGCGACTATTATCGCCCAACGACTTATTGCATTATCAAACCTCAGGGAAAGAAATTTAGATCAAATGACGAAGTTATTGCGGAAACCGAGGCGTATTTCGAAGGCTTGGACGTTTCGTACTACAGAAAGGGCATCGAATCGCATTGTTGGAAAATCGCTATAACAAGTGTATCGCCCTCGAAGACAACTACGTTGAGGAATAAATATAACTTTGTTTTAATTAAAAATGGCGGCACTTTTCAGTAGTAGTAATTGTACTAGTTTGGCGCAAGGCTAATAACCTTGCCCGAAAAAGAAATTATTATGGAAAATTTAACAAGCTTCGGACTTGTTAAATAAGGCCAAGACCGGATCCCGGTTGAAGTGCCGATGATGATGATGATGATGAATTGTAGTAGCAATTATTTTTTTTTTTAAATAGTTATTATAATAATTTATTACTTACCCTCTGATTTTCCGCAACTAAACTCAGTGCTGTGTGTTTTGTCTCCTAGCCCTCCGAAAGAAAAATCCTGAATTGAAAATGGTTGAAAGAATGAAAAATGAATACGTTATTCATATAATAAATATAAGGAATCATTTTTATTATGCTAAATGGTCATGCTTGAAACTAAGTAACGATGTGCTACATTGTAATTGTAGAGAAAAACCACATGCAAAATAAAAAGTTTAAACACCAATATTTCCAAAGCAGTGGAATTCAGATAGGAGGTTGTGGTAATAAGTGTTTTATAGATATTTTAAATGTTTTATTTACTTTCATTAAACAATTTAATAAAAGTGCTACCCCAATTATTTCTATTAAAGGATTGTGCTATACATGTATATAGTTTTCGAGTTCAGAGACATCTCGAATAGCGTTTAGTTGTGATAGTTTATATTCCTTTCAATCATTTGCATACTCATAAAGCTTCATCTTATCACAATAACAGTTGGTTCCTTTTTTTTTTAAATCCACAAATTTCCTGTCATCCCTTAAAGAACTAAATGAAACAAAGGGATATTTAAAATTCTGATGTGTTTGGATATAATTTAGTGACCCCGTCGTTCCGATATCCTTATGTAAACGAACCGGTCTTGTTTAGCTTTTTTTTTTATTTGTACAAGACGGCATTTGCTTCAACATTTAACAATCCGTATTGAACTGGCAAGTAATTTAGACTTTATAATGGAAAATAAAATTTATTTAAGTATATGCTTTCTATTTAGTTCAATGATCTTTTGTTAGGGTAGGCGTAGGTGTGATGAGCCGACACTACCATAAGGGAACACATCATCAAGAAAACACCGACTCGGCAAAAAGAAGACGTAGAGAAAAACGGAAGAAGCGGGATATACGCGTCGGCACGTGGAATGTTCGAACGTTGTATAAATCAGGCGCGATACAGGTCGTAGAAAACGCGAAACAATATCAAATGGGCATCGTCGCGCTTCAGCAAGTCCGACTCCCACATCAAGTAATCGAAACCAACGGGTTTACACTGGCGTGTGGATACACATAACTTCGGAACCGGCTTCATTATAAGCAAAAATATTACGCCCCATGTAAAAAATGTGACATTAATAAATTTCGGTAAAAAAAAAGATCCCGACATTTTACTTCTTTATTGGGATATTATTTGAGGCCCTTATGTTTAAGGTGTTTTATTAGAATAGGCGGAATTTATTTTTACAGCCACAAGAATTTTTTGAACGGATCTTTTTCTTTCCAATCGTTCAGTTTTATCGTAAAACTTTTTCAGTTTGTTGATATTTCTCAATAAAATTTCAACATTTAAACGTTCTAGCAATTTTTCTGTTTGAAATGGATTTCGAAAGCTATGGGAATGATAGTGACATGTTCTCTGATAATTTACCAGCACTTTCGGGTGAAGATGATTTGCTACAATTTAGTAAAAGTGATTTCAATGACGACAAAATAGTGCAAAGAACCAGGTGTATCGGTTAGGGGGGAAACCGTGTAGAAAATTAAAAACAATTCGAAAATATTTTTTATTGAGAGTATATAGGCAAGAAACAATATAAAATGGACATCGTCCCGCTGCAGGAAGTCCGACTCCCACATCAAGTAATCGAAACCAACGGGCTTACGCTGGCGTGTGGAGATACCGATACACATAACCTCGGATCCGCCTTCATCATAAGCAAGAAGATTACGCCCTATGTAAAAAATGTAAAATTTATTAATGACCGAATGTCGGTGCTAAAAATACAGGGCCTATGGTACAATTATGCATTTATAAACGTACACGCCCCAACAGAATCTATGGACGAAGAAACGAAGGACACGTTCTACGAGACCCTAGAAGAAGTATTTGATGGGATCTTATCATTCGATGTTAAAATCCTCCTCGGGGACCTTAATGCGAAAATTGGAAAGGAAGATATCTTCCAACGTCAAAAGATCTTGTAGTGAGGAGCACGATGTTCAAGCACAAGGAAATTCATAAAGCCACATGGATATCATCCGACGGCGTAACGCGTAACCAAATAGACCACTTCCTCATAGACAAAAGACACCACTCGAATATCCTTGACGTAAGATCACATAGAGGAGCAGATTACGACTCCGATCATCTTCTAGTGAAGGACAAAATCAGGAGTGGGCTCGCAACAAACCCACATCGGCAGTCACAGGAGCCGAGCAAAAAGTTCGACATTGATAAACTGAAAGTCCTGCGCAAAAGGGCTGAATATCAAGACGAACTAACGAATAGATTTAGCATCCTAGAGAATGGAAGCAGTGAGGAAGAGGAAACCAATAGTGTGGACACTAAATGGACATCGATCAGAGACACAATCAAACAAACAGCCCAAAAGGTATTAGGATTTAAGAAAACAATTAAGTCCAAACCTTGGTTTGATGATGAGTGCAGGGCGAAGTTCGAAGAACGTAAACGTCTCAGAGTGATCCACTTACAAAGATATGATGAAGTCAACGCAGAAAGATACGCGACAATTCGGAAAGACACAATGGGACTTTTCAAACGCGATAAACGTGAGTGGGGGAAGATTCGGATCGAAAAAATCCTATTGGTGTACGACTTTGCATCCGCCGTTATTTCCGAAATTCGAGGCTTTATTGTAAAAAACCGCCTGTGATTGTTTCAGTCGGTTTTAACAACTCATAATACACTACGCCGAGCCGGTCTCACCAAATACTGAACATGACCTTGGAACCGTGGATATTCAGTTTGGCCGTCAACGTGGAAGCATGGCCGGGATATCCCCATGATTTTCTGCGCTTGGGATTATCGTAATGAACCCATTTTTCGTGCCCAGTCACAATGCGATGCAGAAATGCAGAAATGAGCCTCAGCCGCAGATTTCTTCATATTAAAGCAGAAAATTAAAACCTCCCACAAATGACGAGAATTTGGCTCGTAAGCTGAAATGTTTAATCGAGAATAACTTTATGATGCAGACACAAATCGACTAATATTTCGATGGCGTCATGTTTACAAATACCTAAGCTTATTGTATGACATCTATGATCTATTTATTTCAACCACCCCTTACCGCTACAGCCATCTATTGCAAAACGGCGGAGGCAAAGTTGTACACCAACAGAAAATGCCAGAGCAAAGAACATCAGAGATATGTATGCCGGCATAAACTCAATAAGAAATGACTACCGAGGGAGAGCCAAAATAATTCGAGACGCAAACGGCTGTATGGTCACAGAAACTAACAAAATCGTGACAAGATAGATGCAGTACTTTAAAAACCTGCTCAATGCACGCACCCATCAACCACAAATAAACGCACCACACGTACATACAGCCGAGCCTCAGATTCCAGAGCCCTCTTTCGACGAAGTTGTAGACGCAATAAATCGATTGAAAAACAACAAAGCTCTCGGAATCGACTGCATACCGGCCGAATTTATGAAGCATGGAGAAGAGGCAGCCGCTCGAAAGATCCGCCAATTCATCAAAACAATATGGGATACGAAAGTCACGACGGAAAAATGGAAAACGTCAATTGTCGTCCCCAGAACTGACTGCGAAAACTACAGAGGAATATCATTGCTCCCAACCATATACAAAATATTAACAAATATTATGCTGGCGAGAATCACACCGTACGCAGAAGAAATACTGGGATACTACCAATGCGGATTCCGTAGGAACCGGTCAACAAGCGACCAAATGTTCACAGTAAGGCAACTGCTGGAAACGAAGTGGGAATACGGAGAGACGGTTCACCAGCTGTTCGTTGACTTCAAAAAAGCCTACGACTCAGTCGCAAGGCAAAGAGTCTACCATATTGTAGTTGAACTGGGAATCGCGAAAAAATATGCCGCCCTCATTCAAATTTGCATGAACGAAAACAAAGGGTGAGTTAGAATAGAAAACCGCATCTCATAACAATTTGAAATCCGAGACGGACTAAAACAGGGGGATGGCCTCTCATCATCATCATCGGCACTACAACCGGGAACCGGTCTTGGCCTTATTTAGTAAGTCCTGAGGCTTGTTAAATTTTCCATAATGATTTATTTTTTCTGGGCAAGGTCATTAGTCTTGCGCCATGGGCTCCCCGACGGGGAATCGAACCCCGGTCTCCCGGGTGACAGGCGGGTATACTAACCACTATACTATCGAGGAGCCCGGGATGGCCTCTCACCATGTCTTTTTAACCTTGTGCTCGAGTATGTTATCGGAAAGGTACAAGACGGCAACATGACCGGATCATCCCTCAACGGAGTCCCGCAATAATATAGAAACTGTAAGTAAAAACAGTGAAATCATCATGCAAACGGCAGAAAAGGTGGACATAGAAATAAATGAAGACAAAACAAAATATATGATTGCGGCGAGAGCAGGCGGACCTCAGGGAACACATATAAACATCAGATATTTGGAAAAGTTAGAGTATTTA
Organism: Microdon myrmicae; assembly: GCA_963931805.1. Classification (NCBI taxonomy): domain Eukaryota; kingdom Metazoa; phylum Arthropoda; class Insecta; order Diptera; family Syrphidae; genus Microdon; species Microdon myrmicae. Next base: position 39,818,680 of record OZ007499.1, on the reverse strand, counting down.
AATATCTGGGAACAATACTGACGGCCAGTAACGAAATGTGGAAATTAACGAAAGACTGCATTCCGGCAACGCTAGTTGGCACGCAGTCAGTAAACTGCTGAAATTCAAACTAGATACTCGTCTTCGTCGCAAATAAAACAAACCCTTGATTACAAATACGCGATCCAACAAGCGCGCAACAGTTGTAAAAGTTACAAACCAATAAACACTCACATTCCCAATCGTTGGGGGTGTTCCGCATAATCCTCGTCTTTATCGATCATATACAATCTCATCAAGGAATACCGTCCATTCATTACTGTACAAAATTGACAGCCGGATGCGACCTCTATCAACTGGTCTCAAGATGTCGTCAATTCGAACCCTTTGCAGGCGCTATGATATTGATCCCGCACCCATAATGTAACCATCTTCGATCACAGCTCAAGTGAGAAACCTACGCGACGGGGAAGAAATGGTCGGCAAGATACTGAGTTTTCGCTCTGATAGGGGAGTGGAGCAGATGCAGACAACGTAACAAGATCAGTTCGATTCGGCTCCGGTTTCCCAGTAAATTCCTCAATACGAAGTCAATTTTTATAGATACTGTTAATTTAATGGTGAATTGGGCGGCAATTAGCAAGTATCTTACAAGGACTCGAAAGAAAGTGCGTGTATCGAATTGTCAAGATTTTGTAATAAAGGTCCAACGTTATTGATTCCTTAACGTGTTGCGCTATTCTGGTGCTCTCGCCGATTACAATCCGTTAAGCACATTGTTTCAACCATCGGCCGTAAACTTATTTCAGTTGTTATTTAATTAAATCCCGGCCTTTATCGTGTGAAGGGGGGGATGGGAGCGAACATACAGTGTAAAGTCACTGATTGCTTTCAACCCGGAGAAGGCCAGGGCGATCCCTGTCCCTGTTCAATCCAAGTTGACATGCAGTCTCCACGTGAAACTCCCGGATAGCTACTTTGGCACCCGCCAAGTAGTGAACCAATACATGCAGCGACATCCTGAGAAAGGTTGGCGCAAGGGTAATAACCTTGCCCGGAAAAACAAATTTTTATGGAAGATTCAACAAGCCTCGGATATGGGCCGGACACACGACGACGACCACGGAAAAGAAAATGGCTAAATGATTTGAGAATTTTCTCATGGAACGTCCGCTCACTATACAGAGCTCGAGCTGCACAGCAGCTAACCGATACCCTGTCCGAATATAAGGCTGATATAACAGCATTACAAGAAATAAGATAAAACGAGTATTTTTTTTTAATCTATTTTATTTTATTAGACTTCTCTCGGGAGAGGCAAACCTATAGCGCCGAGTGGGCGCCCCGGGATGCCACCAAATAACTGTTTCAATTCTTTTTAAACAGTTGCAGGTTGTAACGCCCCGGGAAAACTCGCGCGGGAAGGGAGTTCCACAGCTTCCCGCTCTGTAACGGAGTATGATATTTATTACAGCTGTCTTGCAAAACATCATGTGCTCGGGGTAGGCTTTCCAGTCAGCCAAAAACTGAAGCCTGTCATTATCGGCTTTAATGCAATAAACGAAAGGATATGCACTCTTCGTGTAGTGCTCTGAAGACTCCCTACCATCTCCTTCCCCCACACATACATCCAAATCCCATAATCCTTAACTAAAATTCAAAAAACAATCATCTAAATTGAAAATTCGCGATAAACGAATCAAATGTTCGTTTATCGCCCTTGTACCCAACTCCAGAAATACGTTATCCCAATCGGTCAAAATTTCTGGTAAACGAATCAAATATTCGTTTATCATCCATATACGCCAATTTCCCCAGATCCTCAAACAAAAGCAAACATGGTAAATTGAATCAGATGTTCAATTTCCATACTCACGCTCATGTGTCCGAGAATTCGCCTAACCGAATTCTTATCTCAAAAAACAAATATTAGATTCCACCCAAGTATCTTCTTCGAGATTCTGCTCGCATTTTGATGCATTCGGGATACAAAATCCCGATAAGATTTTGTATATAAGGGTGATGAATTTTGTATTCAAAGATCAGTCTCAATTGGCGTCCGATTGGAAAGGACGCCAACAAATCAAATAAATTTAAAATAATAAAAGCAGTCATTAATAAAGGTTAACGTTTTCTTCTTGCACTAAATTCAACAATCGGTTGTCACTCTTCCCAGAGGCCCCGGAAGCACGGTGGCGACCGCAACGGGTCCCCTCAGGAGCGGTCTAAAGAGATCCCTCATCCTTTTCAGGACAAGGACACACGCTCCCTGAGAGAAGGACCATAACATTCGCGTGCGAGGCAAGCTTAAGAACATAAGCCTCATAAACGTTCACGGACCTACAGAGAAGTCCCCTGACGACGAAAAGGAAGAATACTACGGGAATGTCGAACGGGCTCCCAATGCTTGCTTGATACGATGTGAAAATCGTTCTTGGTGTTTTGAATGCGAAAATTGGTCGGGAGCCGGTTTTCAGGCACGCAGGTTCCCATAGTTTGCATAACAACACTAATGACAATGGACTACGAGTCATCGAACTGGTAGCATCAAAAAATTTGGTCGTAGCGAGTACCAGGTTTCCGCGTAAAGATATCCACAAAGCTACCTGGGTATCACCTGATGGAGCCACTCCCAACCAAATTGACCACGTCTTAATAGATCGTCGCCAACCGAGGTGCCAAGGTCGACTCGGATCACTATCTCATTGGTATAGTTTTCCGAGCGCGGATTGCCTTACGGCGACGTATTGCATCCGCGGATCAGGAAGGCTGCCTTACGCAATGCGAACACCAGTAACACCTTTGGTAATGCGTTAAAACTCGCCCTCGAAGAGCTCAATGGAGGGAGAGTAAGTCCTGGGACCAGAATGCCTGGCGTAGAAGGGAAATGGACACGCCTTAAGAATACTGTCATTAGTACTACCATCTCCATCTTCGGCAGTAGTCGTAGAGATCGCAACAACTGGTTTGATGATGAGTGCAAATTAGCGACTGAACGTAAAAATGCTGCATACCGGGCAATGCAGTAGGACGCGAGTTCGCGAGGAGAAATACAAAGAGCTCAGAAGGTCTGAAATATGACTCCACAGACAAAAGAAAAGTGCCTGGGAAAGAAATCTAGTCTGTGAAATAGAGTAAAGTAGAGAGCGAGGTCTGCACCAGACGCGTAAGTTCTACCAAATAATCCACAGTATGATGCGGTACACCCCACGCTGCACTTACTGCAAGGATAAAGAGGGTAATCTGGAGCGATGGGAGGTGCTCTTCAATGAATTGGTAAATGGTCAGCTCACAGAAGAGTTGGAAGCTCCACCAATGCAAGATCAAGACCATATGCTGCCGCCACCAAGCATTGGGGAAACAGTAAAAGCCATAAGACAGCTCAAATCAAATAAAGCCCCCAAAGCTGATGGCATACAAACTGAACTAATCAAACAAGGAGGGACAGCGTTACATTAGGCAATTCATGAGATCGTGGTGCACGTATGGGAGCAGGAAGCGATGCCGAAAGATTGGCGTCGCGGAATAATTTGCCCCATACATAAGAAGAGAGATATCACAGTGTGCAGCAACTATAGGGGTATAACATTGCTGAGTACCGCCTATAAGATACTCTCCACTATCCTACAAGATCGAATAGCCCCACACACTAAAGCCATCATCGGGCAATATCAGTGTGGCTTCATCCCAGGTAGATCAACGATTGATCAGATATTCACCCTTAGGCAAGCGATTGAAAAATGTCTGGAACTTAAGATCCTATTATATCATCTATTTATAGACTTTAAGGCTGCCTACGACAGCTTAACCAAATTGATCCAAACAAATTGATACGACTTTGTAGATTGACCATGACCAACGTAATTAGTCAAGTAGAAATAGTTGGCTTGCCCAAACCAATAAACATCTTTAATGGACTCCGACAAGGGGACGGTCTGGCCTGACTCCTCTTAAACCTGACGTTGGAGAAAGCAATCCGTGACGCTGGCCTTACAGCTAGAGAGACTATTGTCACCAAGTCCAGCCAGATACTTGCCTACGCAGATGACATCGACATCATCGGTAGATCCGATTCGGCTGTACAGGGGTCCTTCACCCAGACCGTACAGGCGGCACAAAAACTGGGACTGCACATTAATGAGGGAAAAACAAAGTACATGATGGCAACTTCTGCGAAAAGAAGACTTAACGTTGGTCAAAAAGCCAGGGTAGCGGAGCACGAATTTGAAGTAGTGCAATCCTTTAACTACCTTGGGTCAATGGTATCGCCCGATAACAATATGGAAGAAGAAATACGCGGACGGTTGATCAAATCCAACAAAGCCTACTATGGCATATAAAGGTTCTTTAAATCCAGAAATTTATCCAGAACATTCAAGCTGCTACTGTACAAGACCATGGTTTTACCAGTACTCATGCATGGATCCGAGACTTGGGTGCCCGGATAGTCGTTTGTGGCAGGATGTATGGAAGGAGACAGCGTGGCAGACCTTGTCTGCGATGGAGGGATGGCGTACACCAGGACGCCCAGAGCCTGGGAGTGCCAAACTGGATGACATCGGTTCGAAATCGGGACCGGTGGAGACTCTCGCTAAATAAGGCCAAGACCGAATCCCGGTTGTAGTGCCGATGATGATGATGAAATTTCATAAAACAATAAGTGATGCTCTTTTGGAAGTTGAAACTGAATCTTTTTCACCGAAACTTCTTAATCACGTTCTGATGAAATAAAATGGAACTCATGACGAAATAAAATGGATCGCTTTCGTTCCATAGCTGACAAAGAAGAAAAGGAGAATGCTAACAATAAGACCAAAAGATTCAACCCTTATTGCCCGTTTGCGTTATACTAATAAACCAACACTTTGCTTTTCATGTTTTGCAAAGATTCATAAATGACTTTGTGGGGAGGAAGCATTGTGCACCGGCGTACGGCGCTGATTCTCTTCGCATCCCCATCATTCACTTAATGAAAGTTCCGCAGTAAATAGTTCATCGAAAACAAACCGAATGAAACGCAGTAAAATGTCACCAAGGAGAAACGTCACACACAGGAGAAATAAAACACGCAGGTTTGGTCAATATTCATTCTTATTTTGTTACTACCAGTCTTGACGGGGAATTAAAAACAATTGTTACTTAAGCTATTGCACAGAGGAACTTTAAGTTAACACTAATTGCAGCAGGCAGTCACAAACGAAACATTGAACAAAGTTATGGTAATTGTAACAGCTTGTACATGGGTAGAACAATTACAACGGCAAGTATTTTGCTTTTCTTCTTTAATTTAACCGTGCTGGTTTAAATTCTATTTGATTTGGTTTTGTGTAAAATGGTTTGTTCAGAAAAAGAAACAACGCGGCTCAACCCGACACTCAGTTAAAATGGGCTATACACTCTCGACACACTTGGGGTACAACACGCGTGTCTGCAGCGCTACGGACAGCGGGAGCAAAACGACCGACTCGGTCGGTGGATGGTAAAGGACTCAGCGATATTCATTCGTTGTCAGAGAAATTCGACCAGTGAAACTGGTTCTCTTAATTAGGGGGTGGTTTTCCTATTCCAAAAGAGACGTAAAGTCTCTCTTTGGGACAACCAAACAGATCTCATAGAGAAGATCGTCACGGTACACATGTATGTGGGTACATTGGTTCTTTCATGGATCAAAGCCATGGGAACGAATCTAAAACAAAGAAAGGGAAAATGTGCATCCATGAGATGTGAGTTCGGCAAAGCAAACAAGCCGAATCTCATTGAATGCTTATTGGGTCTGTGTTTGCGTATGTGAGAAGGACAATGGTAAACGGATCCAGGGATATGTAAGACAAAGGCACCGTCGATGATCGTTGTCTACAATATGCATAGCAGCTGTATTGACAGCCGCAATGCATCATGAACATTGTGCTAATTGGTTTTAGCTTGGTTACCGGAAAATGGTGTTTATGGCATCGCTGGTTCGGGTAGGTATTCAATTCCTATTTGCATTTGCTTATGCTGTAGGATTTAATTGATGCCTTAAGACGCAAGATGCGTATATTTTTTTTTTTTATTTTTTTTTTTATTTGGTAGATAATTACATTTATGGTATATTTTACAACTAGTACTTAAGAGCTTTAGGATGGCAATTCCTTTACAACTATAATCTTAAATCTATATAATGACAATTATTTGTTATTGTGCCTTGGGTATAGGTCGCCAGCCAATGTGTATGTAGGTAGTTTTTAATTGTACACATATTGAGGCTGGGATAAGCCAACTCAAGGGTAAGATTCCTTGATTAGGCGGTTGTATTATATGTGAACCGATGAATTTTCTTTCAAGGAATTTATGATAAGTTAGGAAAGAATTCTTATAGGGAATTTGTATGCGAAGAGATGCATGAAGGTAAGGATTCTTTTCTAAGGGCTTTTAGCTAAATAAACTTGATCAATTTGATGCGTGAAGCATTTAAGGTGCTAATGCGATTGCATTAGCGAACTTATAAGATTGGGTCATAGGGATGGGGGTTCTTTAGGTAAGTAGTTAGTGGGGTTTAGCAGAACCGCCACAACGTAAAATCTGGAATTATAATTATTGTTAATCTCGACTATCTGGTTTGATGAATTTGCTTTTTTTTTTATAAACTATAAACTACCGTACAAAATATTTTTTTTAATTAACAATGTATATTATTATCTAGTCTTTTTTCCCACTTATTTAGTTTAAAGTATGCTTTTAAAAATATAATTAAAAAACATATATTATATGAACCACGGGTGGCTCACAACCCCAGATGAATGCGAAGCCTGTGGACCACCAGTGGATGAAACGTATTAAATATATAATAAAATGTCGCAGCATCAGTCATTTTATAATCACATATATATCATATATATATATATATATATATATGTGACGCAAGGCTAATAACCTTGTCCGTAAAAATAAATTATTATGGAAAATTTAACAAGCCTCGAGACTTGCTAAATAAGGCCAAGACCGGATCCCGGTTGCAGTGCCAATGATGATCAATCATATATCAAACATACCAAATGAAAATCCTTCAAAATATCTTGGATTGGGTAAGAAGAAACTCAATATTTAGATCCCGCATGAACTGAAAGAGATCCATTTAGCACATTATTTGCAAAACGCATCTCAAGCACATTGAAACTGTACTTGAAAAGAGTCATCACTGTTGAAAATGGATGTAGTTTTTTTTTTTTTTTTTTTTTTTTTTTTTACACTAACGCCCGCACAAAAGGGGATTTTGAAGTACCCTTAAACGTCAGAACACAGTGCGAGCGGATGGAGAGAAAGTGGATAAGGCAATGAGGTGTCGATGTATATTGGTCTTGAATGTCTGGACATCACAACGGCCAGGAAACGCATGATCAGGTAGAACACTCCACATTCGTGTGGTTCGACTAAAGAATGACTCTCTATGTTTATTTGTGGGCCTAAAGTCACCTTTCAACGTGAACTGATGCGCATACCAGATTGACGGGTATCGCGGGAATATGTCTGAAGGGGCGGAACACATTCAGCAAGTTCAGTTGAGCAACGACCATGGTAATACCTATAGAACAGAGATAGGCATGATACGTTGCCCCTGTGTTCTAAGGACGGAATTGATCGACTTACGGCTGGATCCCCAATAAGTTTCACTACTCGTTTTTGCATGCTGTCGAGCACGTGTAGTGCAGTTTTGGATGCGCCTGACTAAATATAAGTATGAGAAACTCAACGTGCTATCATCAGCAAACGAGTGAATTGGGTTGTCAGTAATTGACAAGAGATCATTTATAAAGATGTGGAAGAGAGTGGGCGAGAGAACCGAACCCTGAGGAACACCTGCATTAATTTGATGGGAGACAGATTTGACACCATCAAGAACCACTTGGATTGAACGGCCAGAAAGATAGTCTCTTATCCATTGGATCAGGCAATTGTCCACCCCATATGAATGCAATTTTGACATGAGGGCTTGATGCCAAACTCTTGTCGAAGGCTTTTAAAATATCCAATGCGACTACCTTGCGTTCACCGAGGTAGTGGATGGAATGGCTCTACTTTTCGGTAAGGTACACCATCAAACCTCCTGTGGACCTGTTGCTACGAAAGCCATATTGGCGGTCATTGAGGAGGTCATTTAATTCCAGATATTTCGAAAGTTGACGGTTGATAAGAGATTCCATTACCTTGGAGAGAATAGAAGTTAGTGCTATGGGTCGATAATAAGAATGGGATGTCACCCTTTTTGGAAATTGGCTGAATGTTCGCTGACTACCATCTATTTGGGAAACGACCAGTAGAATAAGATAAATGGAAGAGTTTCCGTAGTGGTTTGGCTAGTGAAGAGGAACATCTCTTCAAGAGGATTGGGGGAATGGCATCAGGACCAGCGGATTTGTGTGCGTTTAGCTCCTTGATTGTCCGGGCAACAGTACGCGTTCGGAAGTGAATCTGGCTCATGGTGTGCTGCTTATGCTCAAGTTGAGGTGGAACTGATGTGGTATCAGGCAGCGTTGAGTTGGCTGCAAAATGTGCAGCAAGTAAATTCGCCTTCTCTATTGCACTGGTGACTGGTCTGTCATCTACTATTAGCGAAGGAATGGATGAGGAGACTGAGCTTTCTCATCAACGTTACTGTTGGTTAGAAAATTTAGCTGAAACGACACAGCGGTCTGAAGTGCCCAAGGGCGAAGAAACTTCAATTGTGTATTTGTTTGGGCGGGAGGTGAGAAACAGGTCCAGTGTGTTGGCGAAATGACCATATATATCTGGTACCCGTGTTGGCTCATTGACAAGTTGAGTTAAGCTATTTTAATCAGCAAAAAGCTGGACATATTGACCTTCGGTTGTTGTTCCGGAGTGACGAAGCCACTGAGAGTTATGCACATTAAAATCACCCGCAATAACGATTTCAATGTGCGGATATAGGGTCAAGATCCTATCGATAGAATCAGACAAAACATCAAATTCGTTAAAGGATGCGTTTCTATCCAAGTAATACCGATTCGGTACAAACAAGATGAAGCCATATAATTCACATGTACGGTTCTATTGCTCCGAGAAAGAAAAGGAACTAAAAAGGTGTTGTATATTTTGAAAGATTATAAGAAGCCAGATTGTTGATTTAAACGAACGGACTCGGAAAAGAATACTGTTCGATAATTCTATTCGCACACGACTTGAGGAACTAGTGCGGAATTATTGGAATTTGCTAAGGAAGTGATATCTACTTCTCCATAAAGCCCTGACCAGGAAACTTCCGATTACCGTTGATTTCTAAGTTTATACAATTCTATGAAAGGTGCATTTTCTACAAATGATTGTGACTTCAAATCCCTCCTGATTGTTTTAACCTGATAGCAAAGCAAATATGGCAAAAGGACATTGTACGAAATCGTACACATACACATAATTTTATTCTTTTTATTAAAAAAAAAATAAAAATAGGTTGATTTTTCAATACAAAAATGAAATTATTTGTTTTGCCAACCCAATAAATCTTTGCTAAGTCGAATGTGGGAAATATATATGGTTTGATATAGATAACAAAAAAGGAAGAGGATATAGGAAATAAATATTCGCTTGTGGAAAGCAGCAACGAAAGTGATAAACAAATATTCATAATCTACTTGATTCTAGAAACAATGAAACAGAAATGATTAAAAACATTCACAAACAGTATTAAAAAGCGAAAGAGTAAAATTATAAAATAAGTTAGAAAAAAACTGCACAACACCTTGCATTTATATAACCAAACGTCTTGTGATACGGCCTGCCAAAAAGCAAACATAACAAAGAACAGCAAACAAATAAAGTAGGATTATTAGACATTAATAAGAAAGAATCCCAACAAGGAAAGCTTACAGTTGCAACGTGTGCAGCAGAACCAGTAGTTGTAGCAGAACTGAAAGTATGAGAGCGAGGAGCCAAGCCGTATCCAGGTTTAGGAACATGACGAAGCGAACTCACCACTTTTCATTTCAAAACAATGTCGGTTGTTGGTGTGATCGCAATTATATTACATATTAAGTACATATATGAAATATACAAAATATTAGACATTTATGAATCCAACAATATTATTCACCAGTTTTATTATGATTTTTTTGTTTTGTATATTTTTTTTTTTATGAAATCCATATAACAGGAATAGCAATAGAAAAAAAGAGAAATGAAGATACCAAATTAAAGACTGTTATTTGCGTTTAAGATGAGAAACAAATGTATCCCCCAAAATAAAATTAGTAATAAATATTAAAATGACGATTAGTGTGGTGCACGTTTATGAACAGCACATAAACCTTTCCTTAGCAGTCTGTTGGTGGGACACTAACAATTTACACATAAAATGACAAGCATAATGCACCAACAACATAGATGATAGATTCACCAATCCTCCTTAGAGGAGTTCAAATTACACTTACAGAACTGTAGCCGTTTCTAATAGACGGCGGAAGTGTTGATGTTTTAAATCCATATCCTGGCTTCGGAGGCGATCGGTAGGAATGTATTGCTGTGCAAGATTGTACCACATTGTTTTGTTTTTGTTTTTACAAAATAAATTTAGTTTTTACAATAATAACAATTTAATTGCATGTCGTTCAATCAAAATTGAGAATATTAGTCCCATTTCCCAAATTAAGAGAAGAAAATGTTTAAATTTTAAATTAAGCCTTTATATAAGTTTGCTCTTACCATTATAACTCGTAGCGTTGCCTATTGATTTGCCGACTGAACCTCTGTAGCTAGTAGAGCGATCAAATAATTCATCCTCATAAAAAGGTCTTTGATGATCTAGGTTCCGAGATGGGGATGCGCCGACTGGTGATTCATATCTATAACAGGTGGAAAATATTATCAGTCAATTGGACATTTAATTGTATATCACTGGTGACATTTCAAAAAAGAGAAAAGAAAATTGAATAAAATTTAACACTTCGCTAACTAAATATAACCACCTCATGTCAAGTGGCACTGAGTCATCAAGCATTTTATTATTAAAACCTTCTTCACTGAAAAGTTTTCGTAAAGTACCTTTTTTACATAAACCTTTAAGAAGAAGAGGACGTACATTGGTCAATAATATGTGGATAGTACAGTGATAAGGGAAGATATGACCAAAGAGAACGCGTTTCATGTTCTCGAAGTTCAGCTAAGTAATAATTTTGTGCTTATTTGTCCGAAGGAAGTAGACTTTCAATATAAACTGATGCGCAATCTCCGATTGAATGGCATCACACCAGAATGTGTGGTCAAATGTTTGTTAAACAGTCACCAAGTTCAGTAGAACAACGATCGTGATAATACCCATTGTTGCACGTTGCAACCAGTAATGATGAGGGTGCTATGTATAACATGTTTAAAATAACTCTCCACCCTCTACACTCGAAGTATTAGCTTGTGTCACAACCGATTAGCTCAGTTTCGATTACGTTGAGCTATGACGCAAGAAATCGTCATCGTCATCGGCACTACAACCGGGAACCGGTCTTGGCCGTATTTAGCAAGTCCTGAGGCCTGTTAAAGGGTCTCCCGCGTGACAGGCGGGTATACTAACCACTATACTATCGAGGAGCCATGACGCAAGAAATAATGGGGAGAATTCAAGAGAACAGTACAACAACACTGCTCTTGATCGTAAACAGCACAAACGCCCTGGAGAGAAGAGGAGCGATATAACGTTTTGGACGAGAACAAAGAAAGAACGAATGAGGGGAACAATCGAGAAAGTCAGCTGTAAGATAAGATTGATAACGGGGAACAAGACAAATAAGGAATTTTCAATAGGACAACCAGAAAAAAAAAGTTATTTTTTTAGGCACAAAACTAGACTTGATCACCGAACGATAAAATAAAGACGCTAGTTTTTGGCGGAATCAACTTGTGTGTGTTTGTAGTTAAATCTCAGGTGGACAAAATGACGTATGTCTCAAATTAATACACTGTGTACTTTTCGCTCGCGCCATTATAGCGTTTGGGATGATAGTGAAGACCGTGTGATTCGAACTGACGCTATGACAGTTAGAATCACCAAAAACTGAACCAATGCATAACACACCAGGCTACTGGCCGCGTGTACGAATTCGATTTCTAAACTGAAGTACACTCAACTGATGTGGAATTGTTATGTTATCGCTATGGTATACGGCTCTGATGCATTTTCTTATTCGATTTTCGTTCGGTGTTCTTCAATATTTGCTTGTATATTGTGTGTGTATCTGTTAGAAACGCCACCCTACTCCCTCCTCAGTAACTTTGTTACGATCAGCTTCGTATGCGAACGATGGAGTGAAGAGTGTGCGAACGAGAGAACGTCGGAGCAGGCGAGTGTGCCGGTGCTCTATGCGGAAGTCGTGATCGTGTCATGAAGTTCTGTTTACTATGGGAAAGTGAGTGCTGTGTGTACAGATCAGGTCGGTTTGTTGCGTTAAGCAAGGATAGTGAAGAAGATGAATTGAACACACGACGAAACGGTTGAGAAGCGAAGCAATGAAGCATAAGGCTTACTGTCCGCTTGTACGAATTCGATTTCTAAACTCAAGTACACTCAACTGATGTGGAATTGTGGGAGTTCTCTATACCACATGGAGAACCAACCCACAATTTCATACCTTATTTCGACCGCGTTCAGCGCGTCATATCAACCCGATCATCTTCACTACAACCGGGGATCGGCCTTGGCCTTATTTAGCAAGTCCCGAGGCTTGTTAAATTTTCCATAATGATTTGGTTTTTTCCGGGCAAGGTCATTAGTCTTGCGCCAGAGGCTCCCCGACGGGGAATCGAACCCCGGTCTCCCGCGTGACAGGCGGGTATACTAACCACTATACTATCGAGGAGCCTATCAACCCTATCCCACCGTTCCGTGATTCACCTGCAAAACATGTTTCCCAAAAGGACGCATAACTAAACTCATTATCCTATGCAGATAATGCATAATTGGGTTTAGCCATCTTTTCGACAAAAATTTCAATTTCTTCCAAAGTTGCTTTGATTATTTTTTTAATTCCGGTTCAATGTGCAGTATGCAGAAAGCGCCTAAGTCGAGTACTCGAAAAAGTTCCTGTCCCATTCATCATGATCATCGGCACTACAACCGGGATCCGGTCTTGGCCGAGGATTGTTAAATTTTCCATAATAATTTATTTTTACGGGCAAGGTTATTAGCCTTGCGCGACCTATCCCATTACGGGCAGCTAATCTCAGGATGGGGATGTCTTAAATAAAAGATTTTAAACGGTATCTTAAAGGGCCGATAGAATACCGGAAGAATTTATGAAGCATGGAGGAGAGACAACCATTCGACACTTCCATTTGTTGATTAAAACAATATGGAATAAGGAAGTCACTGCGCCAGTGGGGAACTTGTGGGGGTTCTCTATACCACATGGAGAACCAACCCACAATTTCATACCTTATTTCGACCGCTTTCAGCGCGCCATATCAACTCCTATCCCACCGTTCGGTAATTCACCTGTAAAACATATTTCAAAAACGGACGCGTAGCTGAATTCATTATTCTATGCAAGTAATGCAGAATTGAATTCAGCTACCTTTTCGCCATACGGCAACTCCATTTCGCTAACCCATGAGATTTCTACCGGAAATCGTATCATTTCGGTTAACAACGGCATAGTCTGATCAAACGACGCGGTTGCATAATCATGCAAACGCTGGGGAAATTATTAAAGTATTGAATTTAGTTCCCATGATCAGATTTCCCTAGCCAAGTCGGCGTCCTACTCACTTTCCCCAGACACTGCATTCGCTGGGGATCAATGATCTCTTTTCACAGGTGAATAGCCACAACATTTTCCTCTCATTTCCGTTTCTATCTTCCCCGGGTACAGTGCACTCTGAGATCACCACAGTCATCGCACTAGGGCAGTGGTTCATCCCCAGAGACTGCATTGATACCAGCACACAAGCTAAGCCAACCACGAAGTTTTTGCGTTCTCTCTTTTGTTCTTTTCATCCTTCCCATGCACAGCGTCGGTCGAATGATGTGCGAGTATTATTCACCCCACTCAGACATGCAAATGAGAAGATTCATGAGAAGAGCGCAATTATGATTGGCTAATAGCCGTGCGTATTGCAAAATCAAAATTTCATCCCTAATTGGGATCAGTCGTTACACGGTCACAATCGCGTACGGTCATGCCACCGCTCTGAAGAAGAACATAATTTCACGGACTTTTAAGGAGTCGATAACTACCACTTGCGGAGAGAAGCCGATTACGTCTAGCACCAGGAGTGCACGAGTCATTTGTTCGTGGTTTATCAATTGTAACAATATAATTTCGTGGTTTATCGATTGTAATAATATAATTTCGTGGTGTATCAATTAAATTTTAAGTGTACAGTGCATCTAAACTAAACAATAAATGTAAATATAGTAGCCCTTGTAAGTGAATCCAGTTGCAACAAATATAAGCGAAATAGCAAATGCATTTCCGCTGGATAGTTTCGTGCGAAAGAAGAACTTAGTGTAAAATAAAGGAAGGAAGACATTTACACAACAAAAAACCCAGTGCGTTTTATTTATCCATTCTTCTCGGGTGAACAATTTTTCGGTGGACAAGTATTGGGGGATTAGTGAACTTAGTGCCCGTGACATGGCATGCATACTTTTACCCCCACAGAATTGTTATGCTAGCGCTTTGGTATACGGCTCTGGTGCATTTTCTTATTCGATTTTCCTTCGGTGTTCTTCACTATTTGCTTGTGTGTTGTGTGTGTATTTGTTAGAAACGCCACACCATCTCTTACTTAAACCGGAAAAATTGTATGCATACGCCTGGTAAATAAACTTACGAACTAACATAAACACTAAGGCGTGGTGGGTGGGGGGTGTAGGCAGCGCTTGTGCCAATTAACTTTAACGTAACTTAAAAAACTTAGCTTCATCTCACATATTGACGAGATGATCCAGAAAGCCAACTCAACTCTCGCGTTATTGAAACGCTGATCGAATGAATTATCCAACCCCTACGTAACTACGTGAAAGGTTAATGGCCTTTCCTTCGTCCGTTCAATACTAGAATATACAAGCCAGGTATGGTCCCCTTTTCAAAAGATCCATATGCACAGAATCGAATGTATTCAACGTCATTTCCTACGATTCGTTGTCTGTGCTCCAGAGAAAACCCTTTGAGTCAACCCCGTTACATTAACCGCCTCAAATTAATCGACTTAAAAACCCCCAAGGAGCGTAGAGTGCTGGTAGACATTTTTCTTTCATTCATCTATTCCTTGCCGGTTACTCTAACCCCTTGAATTCAATTCTTATGAATACAAATCCTCGTATAAAACACGAAACCACAGCCCTTTCTATATTGTCCCAACACACCTCATACGACTTCAATAAACACCTTTCGCGGATACTGAGAAATGTCAACAGTAACTCCACCTTGTAAAATTACAACTTCACTATCTTCATTATTAAACACCGCCCCCCAATCACGCCCCCATCTCAAGCTGACGCTTCGTCCACCTTTCTCACCGCCTTGCCTCCACCTCTCCCTCCCCATTATAGTTTAGTTTTTTACTGTAGAATAAGCAACAATCATATAAGTTAGATTATTAAAATGTACTTTGTATAAATTTGCATTAAGCTAATAAATGGGGCGTTAGCCCCACTAAACCAAACTTCTTTTATGCAATAATATATTCGTAGTCTGCCTCACTCACGACAGAAAATTGTCTGCGTTATTTTTGATGATAATTTGTTGCTTACTTTTGAAAGTGGCATGCAAATCGGGTAACTAGTCACAATTTTACAGAAACACTAGATTGATTAGCTAATCTCCACAGTAACTCACAGTCGTGAGTTGAACCAATGCCATCTCCTTATCACTTAACTACCCAGAATGATAAGACTCCTTCTTACCTCATTTTGAATACAGGTTCCTTTGATGCCGATGGCGTACGAGAGGCATTTCTTGGATCCAAATTGTTTTGCTTCCATTTCTTATATTTGGCATGTTCTTTGAGATCCTTTGCAATCGCAGAACCAATCCCAGACTTAAGCTTTTCTAGTTCTTCAGCTTCCCGCTTTAATCGTCTAAAATCAAACAAAAGGATTTGTTTATACTTAAAGGCTTATGCAGCGAAGTATTTCTTACGCATCCTCGGTGACTCCGCCATTTTTGGCATTGTCAACCTCATCATCATCATCTGATACGGGAACACCTTTATATGAATCCGAATAACGTCGTCTTCGTTCCGGATCAGTGTATGGATATGGCGGTGCTGGAAAGTCATCACGTTCTATTTTTGGTTTCTCACCTGGTGGGGGTTTCTTGGCAGCAGGGTAATGTGATAATTCAATTGGTTCTTCGTTGTTCATTCCGGGACTTTTGGGTCGTGGAGTCTCCGAACGCATTGTATCAACAAGCACCTTCATAGCACTTCTATTACGTGAGTGTGGTCTTGATGGTGGGCGACTACCCGAACCTGTATAAGATGATGGTCTGTGAAAGTGTGGCGACAAAGGTGTTTTGTCATATGGATCAATTGGTTTCCGCAGGTAATGCGGCTGATCAGTCAAATAGCTATATGTATATATGCGGGATATATCATCACATCCAGATCGACCGTATTCTCGCAGGATTAATCCAGGACTGACAGTGCGGTAGTGCTGGAAAGGGATGTAAGTGATATATTATAATACAATCAATTTTATTTGGAATAAAAACAATTTTTAACAAAGCGCAGTTTATACTTGTGCACGATTAGGATATAGAAAAAAAAAACAAACAAAAAAGAATCAAATTATAAAACGCACCTTTCGGCTAGAAGAATATACAGAACCATTAATACTCGGTGTTCTCGAACGCATATACTGAAAAAAATTGCAGCCTCAAATAATAATTTCAAGTAATGTTTGTTTAAAATTAAACTTAAGTGCATGCAAGAAAAAAATAACAAGAATAAATAAAAAACAAAGCTGCAGCAATGAGTTTGTCTGCAAAATGAGCTAAAAACTGTGCAATCGAACGCCAATATTTTAGTTAATTAATTTTAGTTACCATTTCGCTGAGAGCACTAGTGCTTATGCGATCGCATTCGGTGTCTGTAAAATTGCCATTGGTTCCTCCATTTAATATAATTCCAGATTCTGATGGTCCAGGACCACAACGGGGATGCCAGATCGCACTACCTTGTAAATACATTTCTTCACCATCTCCAAAGGGATCCCCACACTTTGTACATCGAGCACAAGTTGGATGAAAGTGATGATTGTCGCCAGCCTGTAAGACTTTGCCACTAATAAATCGATTGCAATAAGCACACTTAACACCAAAGGATTTTTGGTAGCATTTTTCGCAATATGGCACACCGTCTTTTCCCATGTATTCACCATTTAGTACCGAATTACATGCTTTGCAACGAAAGCACCATACATGCCATTGCCTTTCCAAGGCTACTAGAGCTTGACCCTCTTTTAGCATTTCGCCACAACCAGCGCAGTCATTGGGGTCATAATCGTCCTTGATGCTAGCCTTATCTGATAAAACAGCACCAGTATTTTGTTGATGAGCTGTTGCTCTTGTGGGACTAGTTGGAGTTGTAGCTGCTTCTCTCTTTGGTGAAGATTGTTGTGTTGTAATCTGTTGCTTTTGTGGTGAAGTTTGATTAACACAAGTTTCACAAAGCACCTCTTTACCAGTATTCGTAACCTAATAATGAAGAAATTATGTTTTAATGGTACGTACAGAATTCTATGGATTTACCTTGCTTCCTGATTGAAACGGACTCTTACACTTGTTGCAGGTAAAACATTTCTGATGGTATGTATTACCCATTGTTGATACTACTTCGCCTTCTACATACTGTTTGCAGGCGGCACATTTGGTACCATAGAGCTTTTGATAATCCGGAATGCAGTAGTACGCTCCATCCTTTGTGAAAAAGCCACCAGTGGCTAAAGACTTCTTGCATTGATTGCATTGGAAGCATGTTTTGTGAAAATGTTTCTCCGCAACTCGCAAGACTTCTCCTGAACATTTCTTCTCACATTTAGCACAGTAAATCTTTTGTTTACCTAAAAATAAGGAGAGAAGAAAAAAATATTGTGTAGAAAGACAAAAACTCACATACAGAGATGTAGTAAGCCTAAGAGAATGGCAACGAAGGTGGGATTCTTCCATCTAAGGAAGAAGGACCCATACCATGATACCTGATAAAGAAACATGGGTGAAAAGAAAACATGGCGAGCTGAATTACCACTGACTCTAGGAGCCCAACTCAAAATCAATCAAAAGACAGACCCTTCATCCGGCCAAAGCGAGTGACTGTTGGAATCGCCACAGTCTCATGAAATTAATTTCCCACTCCACAACTTGCCACCCGTTTATAGGATTATATAGCAGACTTGTATTTTCGCCTTTATCAAAGTAAAATCGTAAAATCTACCGAACTGTCTTTTCGTTAACGCCCATATTTTACACCATATAACTGGCAACTAAATCGAACAATCAGAAATGTGCCAAGAAATTGTTCTTTTCCAACCAACACAATCGGGTGATTTATTTGGATATACTTTTTCAGTACAGGTGTTATGACAGATCAAACGTTCGAACTGTCATGACATTGTTTTTCCCACTATTTGACAGTTCATCATGGAATGACTTAGCTCAGCATAGCGTCTACAAGTTACTCAGCTGCATTTCGAAAATCTGCGTTTTACGAGGAATGTGTTTCATGAGGAACTTACGGTCGCCATAATCGGTCTACCGAACTCGCAATTCGGTATACCATCGAAAATGTTGAAGCCTAATTTTCAATAGAGACCAAATAGACCTTATCCCATACGTAGTAATGAAAATATAGCAGTGAATCGATTCAGCGCCATTCTCAACAACTTTGCGCCTTTTACGTAAATTGTTTGCCATAAAAACGTATAAAGTTCAACTCAATAAAATTCTTGCAAAAATTGAACCCTTACGAATTTGCAATGTTCTGCAATGAAAAGCTAGGAGATCTATTTTCTTTTGTTTTTTCTTTGTTTGACAATAACGACTGTGCTCCAGAATTGTCGCCGGTTCTTGGCCGACTGTTTCGTTTATCTTATGAACGAAAGACCTTTTCTGTTTGCTGGAAAATGGCTCGAGTTCAGCCAATTCCAAAGAGGGAAAAAGGTATCTCCCACAAAATTACCATCCGATAGCATTACTGTCTATGTTATCTAATGTAATGGAAAAGGTCATCAATGCCGAGTTAATTAAGTATTTAGAGTCCAACGGACTTCTGAATGATCGTCAATACAGATTCCGTGTTAGGCGATCCACGGGAGACCTTTTGACCCTTATAACCGATATATGGACATCTGCGATTGAGTGGCATGGTGAACCAAGAGCGGTCGCACTGGATATCTCCAAGATTTTTGACCGCGTCTGGCACGGGGCATTACTAAGCAAACTTCATTCATATGGATTTTCCCAGCAGCTTTGCGAGTAAACGAAGAGCTCCCTCGAAAATCGATCGTTTTCTAAGGTGATGGAAAACGTCATTCATGCCAAGTACTTGGAGTGCAACGGACTTTTGAATAATCGTTAATCCGGATTCCATGGTGGCCGGTCCATGGGAGACCTTTTGACCCTTATAATCGAAAAATGGACATCTGCGATTGAGGGGCATGGTGATTCAAAGGCGGTTGCATTAGATATCTCCAAGGCTCTTGACTGCGACTGGCATCGGGCATTACTAAGTAAACTTCGTTCATATGGACTTTCCAAGCAGCTTTGCGACTGGACGAAGAGCTTCCTCGAAAATCGATCGATTCGGGTTGTTGTTGACAGCAAGTCTTCCGTTCTGTATCCTGTTAATTTCGTTGCGCCTTAAGGTTCTATTCTGGTCTCGACCTTGTTTTTGCTTCACATAAATGATTTGTTGGTGTCGACGGATAGCAGGGTGTTCAGTTTCGCGGATGATAGTACGCTTGTTTCCTCTTTTTCGAGTGATCGGCCGATTAGTGCATCAACGTCGCACCAGATGAGATGTAGACAGATTGACTCTCTGAATCGCGATCTGGATAAGGTCCTGCATTGGGGAACGGCCAATCTCATCGACTTCAATGCAGCGAAGACACAATACACAACATTCACAAAGAAAAGTGGATCATCGGTTCCAGAGCTGATGATGAATGGCCAGGCCCTCGAATCTGGGGAAAGCTTGAAGTTACTCGGCATCACGGTCAGTGGGAATGTATCGTGGCATGAACACGCCAGGTCAGCCTCTGAAAAACTGAGTTATCCTTTTAGACCCAAATAATATTTTACTCATTTTACTCCGGCCCAACTTCTTCTGTATAAATCTCAAATTAGACCCGCGCTCGAATATTGCTCCCATGTTTGGAGCTCTGCTTCTAAGCATACCCTCGACTTACTTGAGAGCATACCGAGACGAGCGATCCACCCGATCGGGGACATGGGGCTGACGTCGGGACTTCAGTCACTATCACATCGAAGGCGTGTAGCCGACCTCTGTCTGTTTTACAAATATTATCACGGGTACTGTTCTTCGGAGATTCTTGGTATTGTTCTGTAGCGATTCTAACAGATACACACGATTCACAAGCGAAATAGTGAAGAACACGAACGAAAAATCGAATAAGAAAAATACATCAGAACCGTATACCAAGCGATAAATAACAAAAAAAATAATTCACACCAGTGGAATATAGTCGAGTTTGGAAATCAAATTCTAAACACGGTCAGTAGCCTGGTGTGTAACGCTTTGGTAAAAAATTTTTCGTGATTCGAGCTGTCATAGCGTCAGTTCGAATCACACGATCTTCTTCACTATTATTTCAAACGCTGTAATTGGTTACTACGACGTGATCTGTACACACAGCATAGCATACACTTCCCATAGTAAAGCAGAATTTCACACACGGCCACGACTTCCGCATAGACCACAGCCTCCGACGTTTTCTCGTTTCTCTCTCTCGTTCGTCCGTCGTCCGCATACGAATCTGATCGTAACGAAGTTACTGCGGCGGGAGTGGTGTAGCGATTCTAACAGATACACACGATTCACAAGCGAAATAGTGAAGAACATGAACGAAAAATCGAATAAGAAAAATACATCAGAACCGTATATCAAGCGATAAATAACAAAAAAATAATTCACACCAGTGGAATATAGTCGAGTTTGGAAATCAAATTCTAAACGCGGTCAGTAGCCTGGTGTGTAACGCTTAGGTAAAAAATTTTTCGTGATTCGAGCTGTCATAGCGTCAGTTCGAATCACACGATCTTCTTCACTATTATTTCAAACGCTATAGTTCCACGCAATTCGGCTTATATGCGCTCCACAAGACAATCCGACGGATCGCACCCGTTTGCGGATCATCTCCCGACGGCGCGAACATCCCTGCATCAGAACTCGTTCCGTTACAGAGCGGGGAAGTTGTGGAACTCCCTTACCACGCGAGTGTTCCCGAAGCGTTACAACCTGCAACTGTTCAAAAAGAACTGCAACAGTTATTTGATGGCATCTCGGGGCGCCCATCCGGCGCTATAGGTTCGCCTCTCCCGATAGAAGTCTAATTATAAAAAATAAAAAAAAAAAAAAAAAACTGATAGAAAGATGAAGTATGTGGCAACAAGCATGGGGGATGGAAACACCATCCTAAGATACTGTGTGAGCTTAGCCGATAAAGACAAAACTAATTTCGAAAGACAATAGAAAAAAAAAATACTGGTGGCTCGACTGGGCTGATAAAACTTCGGGGGCGGGTCCTGCTGTATGGAATCTGATAAGTAGCTATGAGCATCCAACTATAAAAATGGTTCAGGTAGTATTAATCCACTTTCCAATGTATTTCTGAAATACTCAGGTACGTCGATTGGCAGTCAAAGAACTTGGGATCAGTGGGGCGGAGGACGTGTGGCAGGACCTGATACACAATTCCTTAGTCTTAATTAGTTTTATGTAGACTTATGCTAGGCTAAGTTAGAGTTAATAAAGTCTTAGTTAGATTTAAGTTCTATTAGGTTTAAGTAGTTTTATTATAAATAAAAAAAGTATATACGGCTATTATTATTACTATTTATTGGCCTTTAGGAACCCGGAAGTTCATGACCTCACCGCCTCGACTCCGCCATTGTTCCCTGTCCTGTGCGCTCTCCTTCCACGTTCGACCATCCGATCCGATCTCCTCGAGGTCCAACCTAACATTGTCCCCCCATCCGTCGCGGCCGCCTTGTCAATCTCTTTCCCGTTGGCTTACCGTCAAGAATTCTATGCACGATCCTATCGTTGCCCATTTGCGCTACATGTCCGACCCATCTTAATCTTCGCGACTTGATTACTCTCACTATTGTAGATTTCCGGTATAGCTGTTCCAATTCGTGGTTGTGGAGTTGCCTCCTCGTCATATTTACCTCCAAAGATACTCCTTAGGACTTTATTCTCGAATACGCGAAATTTGTTTTCTTCCCGTTTTGTGAGACTCAATGTTTCGCATCCGTATAAAGCAATCGGCATGATTATGGTTCTATAGACACGGAGCTTTATGTTACGTGATAGCAGTCTGGATTTCAGCAGTTTACTGATTGCGTGCCAACTAGCGTTGCCGGAATGCAGTCTTTTGTTAATTTCCACATTTCGTTACTGGCCGTCAGTATTGTTCCCAGATATTTAAACTCTAACTTTTTCAAATATCTTGCCCCTGACGTTTATGTGTGTTTCCTGAGGTCCACCTGCTCGCGCTGTAATCAAATATTTTGTTTTGTCTTCATTTATTTCTAGGCCCACCTCTTCTGCCGCTTGCATGGTGATTTCACTGTTTTTACTTACAGTTTCTAGATTATCGCCTAAAACGGCGATGTCAACCGCATATGCGAGCACTTGTGTGACCCTGTTCAGGGATGATCCGGCCATGTTGTCGTCTTGTACCTTTCTGATGACATAGTCGAGGGCAAGGTTAAAGAGACATGGTGAGAGCCGATCGCCCTGTTTTAGTCCGTCCGGATTTCAAATGGTTCTGAGAGGTGGTTTTCTATTCTAACTCGCCCTTTGTTTTCGTGCATACCGATTTGAATAAGGCGGCATTTTTTTTCGGGATTCCGAGCTCAACTACAATATGGTAGAGTCTATGCCTTGGGACTGAGTCGTAGGCTTTTTTGAAGTCAACGAACAGTTGGTAAACCGTCACTCCGTGTTCCCACTTCTTTTCTAGTAGTTTCCTTATTGTGAACATTTGGTCGCTCGTTGACCGGTTCCTACGGAATCCGCAATGGTAGTCTCCCAATATGTCTTCTGTGTACGGTGTGATTCTCGCCAGTATGACATTTGTTAGTATTTTGTATGTGGTTGGGAGCAATGATATTCCTCTGTAATTTTCGCAGTCACATCTGTCACCTTTTTTGAAAATGGGGACGACTATTGAGGTTTACCATTCTTCCGGAATGACTTCCTTATCCCATATTGTTTTAATCAGCTGATGGATCTTTCGAGCGGTTGCCTCTCCTCCATGCTTCACAAGCTCTGACGGTATGCAGTCGACCCCGGGAGCCTTGTTGTTTTTCAGTCGGTTTATTGCGTCTACAACTTCGTCGAAAGAGGGCTCTGGGATCTGAGGCTCGGCTGCATGTACGTCTGGTGCGTTTATTTGTGGTTGATGGGTGCGCACATTAGGCTTCTCAATAGTATAGTGGTTAGTATATCCGCCTGTCACGCGGGAGCCCGGGGTTCGATTCCCCGTCGGGGAGCCTCTGGCGCAAGACTAATGACCATGCCCGGAAAAAAACAAATCATTATGGGAAATTTAACAAGCCTCAGGGCTTGCTAAATAAGGCCAAGACCGGTTCCTGGTTGTAGTGCCGATGATGATGATGGGTGCGGACATTGAGCAGGTTTTCAAAGTACTGTTTCCATCTTGCCACGATATCGTTTGTTTCTGTCACCAGACAGCCGTTTGTGCCTCAGATTATCTTGACTTTCCCTCGGTAGCCATTTCTAATTGAATTTATGCCGCCATACATACCTCTGATATTCTTTGCTCTGGCATTTTCTAGGATTTTTTCGATCCTAGTCTTCTTCCATTCGCGTTTTTTGCGTTTGAAAAGTCTCGTTGTCTCTTTTCGAATTGTCGCGTATCTTTCTGCGTTGACTTCATCATATTTTTTTAAGTGGAGCACTCTGAGCCGTTTACGTTCTTCAATCTTCGCCCTACACTCATCGTCAAATCAAGAGGTTTGAACTTATTGTTTTCTTAAATCCTAATACCTCTTGGGCTGTTTGTTTGATTGTGTCTCTGATCGACATACGGCTATCAATATATATATATATATATACACATATATATATATATATATATATATATATATATATATATATATATATATATATATATATATATATATATATATATATATATATATATATATATATATATATATATATATATATATATATATATATATATATATATATATATATATATATGAGGACATGAACTTCCGGATTCCTATAGGCCAATAAATAATAATATATATATATATATATATATATACATATATATATATATATATATATATATATATATATATATATATATATATATATATATATATATATATATAAGTATTGCGAGCCACAACGGCCGAATTAAAATTAAAACAACAACACAAAAGATTATAGTGTTAAGTTTATTTAGACTAAGAAACAAAAAACTGTAAAAGTATTTAAGTAAAATAAAGATACGTTAAAAAAATAGATATTTGGGCCGACACAAAAAAGACATTTCATCTCAAGAAATGGATATTTTACAACTCGATGCCGCGAAGCTTTCGTATCATTACAACGGCTCAGCACAAAGGGACAATACCGTTTCGGAATGGGTTGTATGATTATAACTCAATGGGTGAGAGAACAAGATCGCTGTTATGCTTTTACATCAATCAAATGCCGCCCTTAATCCCTACAGAGACTCAGCCCATAAGCTATTCATAATTAATATGTGAAAAATGATTCCAGATTGTGGCGCTGCAGAGTTGTGTGGTATTTACACAATGTAAAGTATGGTATAATTAATTGAGACAAAATCGACTAAGTAGAGCCACAACCCAACAAGCATTTCTCCATAATTTATGTGTTGCTCACCCAGATACTTAAATTGATCATTAAAACAAAATATACTCTTGAAACCTATCTCTTGCTTTCGATTATCAAGTGAACTAAACCTAACGAAGGTCTTATGTCTACTTCACAGTTGATTTTATTCAAGGTTACCACCCGAATTCCATCTTCATGGAACAAAAGGGGACGGAAATAAGGCAGGAAAACAAGTCAAATTAATGAACAGAATATCTTACTCAACTTGCAAGCTTATTTACACATAATAATAGAACTTTTTTTGCTCAATATTCCGCAGCAGTCGAAAGTGTCCCTACTTCCACAATTCATCATTACCTCGCACACATAAACTATCCACAGAAATAATATTTCCAATCGCTTTGGGCACCAATCATTCAATTAGTGCTCCAATTAAAGGTGGATTCCGTAGATTAATATTTAATGGATAAACGAATATCCGACGCAACGGAAGCCCGTACCTCTGCCGACATAAGCTTGACTTGCCGGTTAGTTTGCCGGTACCGATGAGGGGTAACTACAATACTTTCATCTCAGTTTAGTCACATTTTGATAAATAATTCATTGAAGGAAATTGTAGAGACGCACAGTTACCGCTTTAACAATTTGTCAGTAGGAGTAAGAGGACGTAACTCATATGTAGACACTCAGAAACATATTTACTCATATGTAATCTATATGCTTCGCCGTTGCGTAATCTATTCAGTGCACTAACAAGTCGGTGAATACTTGTCGCGGCTCACCATATTCGAAATTGTGATCTCATCAGAGATATTAAGGTCACTCAGTCGGTATTTCGACACGGTTGCGTAAGAGTGCAAAAAAAAGGGATCCACACTATGTGGGAGCAGGCATCTCGTCGTCACCAATATCGTAGAAGAATGACTGTCAATAGAAACTAAATACTAATAGATAATTATCATATTAGCAAATGTGATCTTGAAGTCAATTAGAAGGCCCAAGTCAAACATACAAATTTAGGTTTATAAGGTCAACTCGTTCGTTTAGACAAATTGTGAATATGTGGAACGTGAAGGTTAAATTCTTGAATAATAAAAAGTTTTTGTTTTTTGTTTTCTCCTTTTTATAGTAGAAGTGGACTTTCGAGTTTGACAAAACCAGCACTCGACTGGAGACCCCAAAGACGAATCGATAATTATGAAGATGAATAATACTGAAAAAGAGTTCAGCAAGTGGTATCTGGTCTGTTATTTGAAAAGCAAATTATGATGAACGACGGATCCACCCGAACACAATGAACAAACAACGATAAATAATGGGAAGGCAAATTTGTACAGACATGAGTCAGGCACTCTCATCTCAGCGAATTCCTAATTTACATGTCACAAAAAAACCTAAAACAAACCGACGATTTTGTTATAATCGTGTCGAGGAAGGTGAATTATCGGTTGAAGATACAAAATTTTACACCACCTCCAACTTTTGATATTTGGGATGGTGAATGAATGTTGACAATACTTGGAATAAAAAAAACGTCTCCGTAAGGCAATCCGCCCTCGGAAAACTATACCAATAAGATAGTGATCCGAGTCGACGTTGGCACTTCTGTACGTTCATGCCATTATCAGGCTCGAGCAGTGGAGGCGATCTATCAAGACGTGGTCAATTTGGTTGCGAGTGGCTTCATCAGGTGATACCCAGGTGGCTGTGCGGATAACTTTACGCGGAAACCTGGTACTGGCAACGACCAAGTTCTTTGATGCTGCCAGTTCGATGACTCGTAGTCCATTGTCATTAGTGTTCTCATGCAAAGTATGGGAACCTGCGTAGTGCCTGAAAACCGGCTACCGACCTATTTTCGCATTCAAAACACCAAAAACGGTTTTCACATCGTATCTTGAGCAGGCATTGAGGGCCCGTACGACGTTCTCGTAGAATTCTTCTTTTTCGTAGTCAGTGGACTCCTCTGCAGGTTCGTGAATGTTTATGATACTTATGTTCTTAAGCTTGCCTCGCGCACGAAGAGTGCATAGCCTTTCATTTATTGCATTAAAGCCGATGATGGCACGCTTCAGTCTTTGGCTGACTAGAAAGCCTACCCCGAGCACATGGTGTTTTGCATGACAGCTGCATTAAATGTCATACTAGTTTCATTGAATAACACCATCCCGTCCTTCTTATTTCTTGTAATGCTGTTATGTCAGCCTTATATTCGGCAGGGCATCGGCTAGCTGCTGTGCAGTTCCAGCTCTGTATAGTGAAATTCTCATATCGTTTAGCCACTTTCGTTTCGTGGTCGTCGTCGTGTATCCGGTCCATATCCGAGGCTTGATAAATTTGCCATAATAGTTTGTTTCCAAAGATAATCACAACAAATCAACTCATCATCATCATCAACATCATAGGGACTACAACCGGGATCCGGTCTTGGTCTTATTAAGCAAGTCGGACGTACCATGAGAAAATGCTCAAATCGGTTAGGCATTTTCGTTTCCGTGGTCGACGTCGTGTATCCGGTCCTTATCGGAGGCTTGTTAAATTTTTCATAATTTTTTTTTTCCGGGCGAGGTTATTAACCTTCGTCGTTTTTTTTAAATAAGTAACCACAAGAAAACTAAACACCTTGATATAGAAATAGAAGGTCATATCATCACATCTAGTCCCTCTATAAAATATCTAGGTGTTACCCTCGACAACAGATTAACTTTCAAGGAACATTTGGGGATAGATGATGTAATGTGTTAATGAGCCTGCTACGCGATGTTGGAGGATCCCGGCCCCAGATAAGGAATGTGATAACCAGCGCCAACACCTCCATTATACTATATGCAGCTCACATATGGGCAGAAGCTGCACAGTATAAGTCGTACATGCGGGGAGTGAACTCATCTCGTAGGTTATAACGACTAAGAGTATGCTGCGCCTTTCCGAAAATGCCATAAATGTCAAGGGTGAAAGGAAACCACTTGACATTACAGTAAAGGACACCGCTGCTTTATTTGTGGTTGACGCACTAGTCTCTTAAGAGAATCGCCGGATACAAATAGCGAACTTTGGTCAAAAAGAATGGTAATGAAGACAGGATACTTCCAACAAACTATGTTGGGCCCACACCATGATACCTTATATAGAAGCCTGGGTGAAAAGAAAACATTGCAAACTGAACATGGATGTCTTCGATAATACTTGCAGAAATATAAGCATATCAATCATCCACACTGATTGTTGTGTGAAGGCCAAGTAGAAATTGCGGAACACGTACTCACAGTTTGGTGAGAACATTCCTATAAGGAAAGTCCGACCGGAAACAACGGGAATATGTACTGACGGTAAAATTCGGTAAAATTCGGGTACAAGTCGGTAAAATTCGGGCATCCGTCTGGATCGGCCAAATGTATCTTTTGCAGGTTTCCACATTTTACGAGAAAAAAAGAATGGACTACTATGTTAATTGGCTTGCCCGTCTTCGATGAATTTTTTTTTATTCTTTTTAGGTTTGCTTGTTTGTGGGTATCTGTTGGAAACGCCAACATCCCCCTGCATTGTCTTTTTTATGGGGTTAATTCAAATCACAACTTCAGTCAGCGTGGAACGTTGGTTCACCTAGAGAACAACATTTGTCAGGCCATCGCCAATTTACCAATACGTTGCAAATATTTAAACGAAATTTTCTGTATTAGACCAATGCAGTGTATTGACAATAATTGGAGTCATTTGCCTGATATCATGTTTAAAACTATGTAAATAAAATAAAATAGATTAATAAATAAACTTTAAATGCTGTACTTTATGGTGAAGAAATAGTAATCGATATCTGCATTACTTTTTTAATGGAGTTTTTAAGTAAGCAAAAATTGGTGTACCTCTACCTGTATAAATTCCCTACGTTCGCACAAGATCAAAAGATTTAACTGTTGCACTTTGACCTAAATCAATTGCCCAAGACAATTCTTTTTATTCGAATGAGAATACTTAATTCCACCTATTGAAGGAAATGCAATGACCCAACGTGTATAGCTTAGAGGCAAACCCTAAAAATATGAAATTAATAACATTTGTTAGCTCAAATGGGGTTAATTCTTTTCATGCATTTGGCTACTGCCTTGCAAAAACGTATTCTAGGCAACACCTCTAAGTCACATGAGGTTACTAAAAGTGCTATGTAAAGACAAAGTTTAGGATTGTCTTGTCACAAGCGAATTAAAAGAGAACACGCAATTCCTCCTACTCTAGAAAAAGATTCAATGTTTTTAGTATCTTAGCTGCCTGTGAACATGAGAACTTTCGCACATCGAACAACGCGCTCGTTAAGCTGCGGAAGTTACATCTTAAGCTGGGGTAGACATGAGAAAGCGAAAACGATTATTTAATTAGTCGTGGGATGAGAATTATTAGGTAGGTATTATGTGAACATCTCGCTTAACGTAAATCCAAGGTTGTATCTTAATTATAGATGACAGACTATAGCGGAGCGTATTTTGGTAACATTCGTTGCTTATTAGAAAAGATTATTGTTTGATGTTGTAAATCTCAAACGCAGCTTACCGGTAGCTCGATGAGCTCGACCTTATACAGTAGCTATCATTCTCCAGAATGTCAACTGTATGCATTCACCACTAATATACATTGATACCTGCGTTCCCTATCCTCTCTCGCTCTTTTTCCGATCGTACTGTGATTTGACAGTTAAGTTACAGCCTTTCGTGTATTCTGCATGTTTCGTGTAAAAAGCAATTATACTTTAAGGCAAAAAATTACAATAAAATATCTTAGAACAAATGTGCATTTTACAGTGCGCTGAAGGGCATAAAAAAACAACAAAGGTGAGTTCTAGAGAGCTTGCAATGAGTCAGTAAATTAATTTAAAACCAAAAAATAATAATAAACATAAATCAAGAGTGCCGGATACCCGAGCTGATTATGATTATGCACAGCCTGGATCTGTTTTTGACAACAGAGCCCAGCATTTATACCGTGGAAACTGGGAAACTCAAATCACTGCTTGGTATCTGTCGCGCAACCACTTGAATTTCAAGCGAATAACCGACCTAAGCAGCTTCTCTATGTATGGAGGTATGGGGCTGCAAACTGGGGTGATTTGCGAGATTTTTTCTCATCCTTTCCATGGTCGGAGGTGTGCTTTGGATGCTCCGATGTTAACGCATGTGCGGAGTCGGTCACCGAGATTACTTTTCTCGGGATGGAGATCTACATTCCGTGCTCCATCAAAAGAAATTCATCTGATAACCCTTGGTTTGGAAAAAAATGCGAGCAGATTACAGCAGCAAAAAATTGAGCTTTTAAACAATAGCCCTCTAATCCCACCGAGGTGAACAGAACGAATTTTGTTGGAATCAGAAAAGCGTGCAACCAGGCGATTGATACCGCGAAGAAAGCTCACAACGACAGAGTGACCAACAAACCCGACTGGTTCGCGCTCCTTCTGGTCAATGGCAAAGGCCGTCAGGTTCGGTTCCTCCTCCTTTCCTCCGTTGGTGACAGACAGCGGGACGTTAGTCACAAATTCAAAGGATAAGGCTGACGTGTTCGCGAATTCAAACCTCGATCCCGGTCTTTTGGAGCCACATGTGATCGTGCCGGTACGGTCTTCCTTGCGGGATGTGACATTTCGCCCACGTGAACTGGACTGTAGGAAGACAACCCACCCGGACGGAATACCAGCAATTGTACTTAAGAACTGTGCTCCGGAACTATCGCCGGTTGTTGGCAGACTATTTTGCTTATCTTGTGATCGAAGGACCTTTGTTGCCTGCTGGAAAATTTCTCGAGTTCAGATAATCCCAAAGTCGGAAAAAACGTGTCTGCCACAAAATTTCCGTCTGATAGCATTACTGTCTATATTATCATAAGACAGATCAAATCAAATAAAGTCCCCGAAGCTGATGGCATACCATCTGAGCTGATCAAACAAGGGGGGAAAGCGTTACATTAGGCAATTCATGAGATCGTGGTGCACATATGGGAGCAGGAGGAGATGCCAGAAGATTGGCGTCATGAAATGATTTGCCCCATACATAAGAAGAGAGATATCACAGTGTGCAGCAATTAGAGGGATATAATATTGCTGAGTACCCCCTATAAGAGATTCTCCTCTATCCTACAAGATCGGATAACCCCATACGCTAAAGTCATCATTAGTCAATATCAGTGTGGCTTCATCTCAGGCAAATCAGCGATTGATCAGATATTCACCCTTAGGCAGGCGATGGAAAAATGTCTAGAATTTAAGATTTCATTATATCACCTATTCATAGACTTTAAGGTCGCCTACGACAGCATAGACAGGGTAGAACTATATAATGCCATGAGAGAGTTGGGCATTCCAAACAAGTTGATACGACTTTGTAGATTGACCATGGCCAACGTAAATAGTCAAGTAAAAATAGTGGGATTGTGGCGTTTCTAACAGATACACACACAATACACAAGTAAGTAGTGAACAACACCGAACGAAAATCGTATGAGAAAATGCATCAGAGCCGTATATCATAGCGATAACATAACAATTCCACATCAGTTGAGTGTACTTGAGTTTAAAAATCGAATTCGTACACACGGCCAGTAGCCTGATGTGTTACGCATTGGTTCAAGTTTTGGTGATTCTAACTGTCATAGCGTCAGTTCGAATCACACGTTCTTCACTATCATACCAAATGCTATAGGATTGCTGTCCAAACCAATAAACATCTTTAATGGGCTCCGACAGGGGGACGGTCTGGCCTACCTCCTCTTCAATCTGGCGTTTGGGAGCGCAATCCGTGACTGGCGTTACAACTAGAGGGATCTTGTGACTAAGTCCAGGCACATACTTGCCTACACAGATGACATCGACATCATCGGTAGATCCGATTCGGCTGTACAGGACTTCTTCACCCAGATCGAACCGGCGGCACAAAAACTGGGACTGCACATTAATGAAGGAAAAACTAAGTATATGGTGGCAACTTCTGCGAAGAGAAGACATAACGTTGGTCAAACTATCAGGGTAGTGGAGCTCGAATTTGAAGTAGTGCAATCCTTTAACTACCTTGGGTCAATAGTATCAGCCGATAACAACATGGAAGAAGAAATACCCGAACAGCTGATCAAATTCAACAAAGCCTACTATGGTCTATCAAGGCACTTTAAATCCCGAAATGTATCCACAACATCTAAGCTACTACTGTACAAGACCATGGTGTTACTAGTACTCATGTATGGACCCGAGTCCTGGGTTCTCAATAAAAAGCACTCTGAACTCTTAGCCGGGTTCGAGAGGAAGGTCTTAAGGAGAATTGTTGGCCCCATATGTGAGGAAGGACGATTCCGGAGACGCTACAACCATGAGTTGTACGCAACTTATCTTGAAGCTAATGTTGTAAGAAAAATCAAGCTCGGTAGAGTCCGGTGGGCGGGACAGCTAGCTCGAATGAGCGAAGAGAAGCCTGCACGGAAAGTCCTTTGTGGCAAGATGTATGTAAGGAGACAGCGCGGCAGGCCTTGTCTGCGATGGAGGGATGGCGTACACCAGGAGACCCAGAGCTTGGGAGTGCCAAACTGGATGACATCGGCTCGAATTTGAGACCGGTGGAGAGTTTTGTTAAATAAGGCCAAGACCGGATCCAGGTTGTAGTGCCTATGATGATAATGATAAATTTTAGCATTAATATTTCTGTACCATAGTTTTAAGACAGTTTTTAAGTGAATTTTTATAGCTAAATATTAACCTGAATAAATACCGGTTCTTCTACCTACACCAAATTAAATTAAAAAATGTCTGCATAAAAATATTTTATCCTTGCGATATTATACAATGCTGTATTCAATTATATTTGTATACGGGAACGCCGGCACTCGGTCAGTCTATACGAGTACTTGTACGAATCCCTAATTTTGAAAGTTTAGTAGTTAAAAATTACAAAAATATATTTTCAGTGCAAAATTCGATGGAAAGTGCGTGAGATCGTGGGGATCCGGGCGGTTTTTAGACAATTTCAGAATAATTCAACAAAAACTGGTTAGTAACACAAGGATTAAAAAATTTAATGGAAAATAATATATTTTATGTGAAAAATAGAGATACATAATCCACAGAGAAATACATCTATCATAAATAAAAAAATATGTTTTCTGCATAAAATAAAAAAAAAGTAATGGCAAACAACATTATCATCCGTACAATTAGCACACAAAAAATTTCAGAATAATTAATTCTATTTCATTAGTAACTAAACTCGCAAACAATTAGTTTGTATTAAATTATCGACGCGAGTATTCCTATAGTTAAAAAGACACCAACTACATCAACAGAGTTAAAAATAACTTAATGACGAGAGAATAAGTGGCAAAACTCGTCGAACTGGCGAAAGACTAAGCTAACGTTTTTTTTGTTAAGGGAGATAAGAACTGAATGATTACAAATAATTTATTGTCTAAATTTGTTCTCAAAATTTAATTAATCACATCAATTACTATCATAGTTGTTGACTGCCCCTTTTTCCTTAGATTAAGTCTGCATCGAAGTTAGTACTCTTGAAGATAACATTTTACAGAAAAATACGGAAATATCGACGGGATTATATAAAAGTACAATTAGTAACAATGGACTATACGAAAAACCACAATGCAGTAGAAAGCTTTATAAATAAATTTAAGTTAATGTATCAACGTGCTTATCAAATTGAATCGCATATCAATAACTTCCACAGGTATCTAGAGATTTGCAAAGTGCTGAATGTTCGACCAAGTGGCGGCACTTGGGCTGACGTAACCAAAAGAATCGATAAGTTAGTCAACCAGCTGCGGACAAACAAGTTCAACAGCCATTGAAATTTGAGGCCAATGTTTCCACGGTGTGGGAAGGGTTTAGAAAAGTATTATTCTTATTTATGATTAAATAAATTTACAACTTTTAGAGATGAATAAGATGGGAAGAAATGACTTTCCTTGCAAGCCACAGGTGCAGAACTGTTTTTCCTTCTTCGAGGCAACTGCCATAAGAAGGCAGTGCTTCTTATACCAGTTATAAACTGCAACAAAACTGATGTGATTACATTGTCATATTTAGTTGAACTTACTATTATAATTAGGTAATGTATTAAACTAAACATCGTATCCTTCCCGGCTCCCCAAAAATAAAAATCTGGTCAGTTATTATAATAATTTGTCTAAGATGTTCAAGTTCTAGGCGTCCCAACTGTCTTCCTTATTGCCCAGAAATGAAAATTTGGACAATTGTCAATTTGTCTGAGATGAGACATAAATTCTGCTGGGAATAAATTCTAAGCGTCCTACCGTGGCTTCCCTATTCGCCAGACATGAAAATCTCATGCTCAGGCCCATGAATTGTGCTTTGATTAAATTCTAAACGTCATCCTATTCCCCAAAAAAAAAAGATCTGGTTAGTTATTAACACTTTACGCAGCTATTCCGCATACGGGTACGAAAGCAGAAATCTGATTCACTGACGTTACAGGTTAGCCAAGTGTAGACTGTTGGAAACAGGCTTATTTCTCTATCACATATTGGTGTTTTGTAAAACTATTCGGTAGAGGTGTCCTTCAGACCATTCAGAGTAGTTTTTTTCTAATATTGTAACATCACAAACCTTTTGTTTTACGTCTTAGAAACTACATTCGACAGTGGGGCAAAATGGCGCACCCAAATAAAACTCCACGCACTGATGAGGAAATACTTCATATTTTATATGAAAAAATTGATGAAAATATTCAGTTTTTTGACTGTGGCAGCTTAAAAGATAATTACGATAATTATCCGAAAAACCAACCACAAGCAGTCAAACTTCAAGTGATTCCGATGGCATATATACTGCACGAGTAAAACGCACGGAAATAGATAGTGATTGGAAGTGAAAACAGTAGATAAAGATAAAAGAGTAGGGGGAAATATCATTTTTAGAGAATTTGGGGCCTATACAACATTCAATGTCTGGGGCATATTATCTCGAAGTTTTGAAGTGTCTGATAGCCAGAATTCGCCGTATTCGACCAGAATATCGTTCAAGTTATTTTTTGATCAGACAATCATGCAAACAATAGCCGACGAAACAAACCGCCGTTGAAAACTATATAAAGTTGAACCGATAGCAATTAAAAACTAATTCACAAAGGGGAAAATTACTGCAGATGAACTTTGTGTATTTTTGCTTTGCAGGTCTTGATGGTAATTGTCCAAAACCCATACTTAATGATTTTAAACACTCTTCTCGATAATCCACGATTTTATTCAACAGTCGCCCTGTGAGTAGGACCTTAGAATATACAGACTATGTAAAATATGTTACCCCGCTTTAGTCACCTGATAGTTTACTCAACACACAATCGATTTACAAACTGTCAGTCAATCACCACGGTTTGTCAACTGTCATCGTCTCGATTTCTCGTATTACATTTATCTAATACTCATACGAATATTCGAATTAAATATATTGTTTTATTAAAAATCAGATCGGTAATAATTGCATTTTATTAATAAAACCTTCATATAGACGGATTTATACAAAACAAACCCACAAAGCTTTTCTTTGTCATAAAAACAAATATAATTAAATAGACAAACAAAGTTCTGTCGCCGAAAGGCAAACTGTTACGACAATAGTCATATTACGTTTTAGAGCGTCCGCGGACCAGTAGGTTATAATATAAGATAAACAAGCTGGAATTTAAGCATTTTTTGCCTAGCCTGTAATTTAGAATCTCAAGATATAAAATGGAAATAAAAAATATAGCAAAAATGAAAATGAACTGAATACAAAACAAAGGTCTGTGCAAAATGTATGCCTGAAATACATTGACGGATGATCAGAAATTGGAGCGTATCGACCATTCCAAACGGTCGTTGCAAAATGTCATTATAGTATGATAATGACATTTTGTAATATCAGGGTCATCGGTTTCACCAATACGAATGTACACGCCCTCCACCAATTTTTGCAAACAACGCAACCTGATCTCCTTGCCCTAACTGAGACCCCAGGTCGATTCGTCAACCGACTCGACATATCTTCGTTGCTCAGGATACGGCTTACATTCGAGATTCTGTTTTAAGGGCATGCGTCTTCACGCGGTCCGATCTGGGTTGCCAGAGGATAGATGCGTTGGAACCCAATAACATGGACATCATACGGTTAAGGGTCGTGCTGAAGAATTCTGTTAAATTTCTTTGTTGTCTTTACCGCTTCCCGAATGACAATCGACCGGCGACATTTTTCGAACATCTTTCATATACCGTCGACTGGATACAGATCAACCAGCCAGCTTCTGAAATTGTTGTCCTTGGCGATTTTAATATGCACAATTCCGGGTGGTTGGTACATTCTAACAGAACCGACGAGGCTGGGAGGCTAGCGGAGATGTTTGCTGTGCAACTTGACACAACTCGTGGAGGAACCAACGCGAGTGTCAGATGCCCGAGGTGATTATACGAACACCCTGCATGTGTTTTTGAGATCCGAACCGAGTATTTATACCGTAGAGGTTTCTGTGCCACTGGGAAACTCAGACCACTGCTTGGTATCTGTCGCGCACCCACTTACATTTCAAACGAATAACCTACCTAAGCAGCTTCCCACCGTATGGAAGCATGGGGCTGCAAACTGGGACGATTTGCGAGATTTCTTCGCATCCGTTCCATGGTCCGAGGTGTGCTTCGGAAACTCCGATATTAACGCTTGCGCGGAGTCGGTATCAGAGATTATTCTTCTGGGGATGGAGATGTATATTCCACATGCCATCAAACGAAGTTAGTCTGATAAACCTTGGTTAGATAAGAAATGCGAGCCGATTACAGCGGCAAAAAATAGAATTTTAAGCAATGGCGCTCCAACCCCACCGATGTTAGCAGAACGAATTTTGTTAGAATCAGAAACGCGTGTAACCAGGCGATTGATTCCGCGAAGAAGGCTCACAACGACAGGGTGATCAATAAGCTCCTTCGGTGCCCAACTCGTTCGCGCTCCTTCTGGTCAATGGCAAAGTCCGTCAGCGGTAACTTCGCATCCTCCTCTTTCCCTCGGTTGGTGACAGACAGCGGGACGTTAGTCACGAATTCAAAGGATAAAGCAAAAGCTGAGGTGTAGACAGATTGACTCTCTGAATCAGGATCTAGATAAGGTCTTGCAGTGGGGAGGGTCGACTTCAATGCAGTGAAGACACAATATACAACATTCGAGGCCGGGAAAAGCTTGAAATTGCTCAGCGTCACGGTCTGTGGGAATGTATCATGGCATAAACACGTGTCGAGTATTGCCAG
Organism: Microdon myrmicae; assembly: GCA_963931805.1. Lineage (NCBI taxonomy): Eukaryota > Metazoa > Arthropoda > Insecta > Diptera > Syrphidae > Microdon > Microdon myrmicae. The sequence goes on along the minus strand of OZ007499.1, from coordinate 39,781,369 downwards.
GTCAGCCTCAGGAAAACTGAGCTATCTTTTTACAGCCAAGAAATATTTTACTCCGGCCCAACATCTTCTCCTGTATAAATCCCAAATTAGACTCGCGCTCAAATATTGCTCTCATGTTTGGAGCTCGACTCCTAAACATAACCTCGACCTACTTGAGAGCATACAGAGTCGAGCCATCCGCCTGATCGGGGACTCGGCGCTGACGTCTGGGCTACAGTCGCTATCACATCGAAGGCGCGTAGCCGACCTCTGTCTGTTTTACAGATATTATCACGAGTACTGTTCTTCGGAGATTCGTGGTATTATTATTCCGCGCAATGCTGTCTATATACGCTCCATAAGACAATCCGACGAATTGCACCAGTTTGTGGTTCATCTTCCGACGGTGCGAACATACCTGCATCAAAACTCGTTCCGTTACAGAGTGAGAAAGCTGTGGATTCCGTAGGAACCGGTCAACAAGCGACCAAATGTTCACAATAAGACAGTGTAGTGTTAAGCAAGGATAGTGAAGAAGGTGAATTGAACACACGATGAAACGGTTGAAAAGCGAAGCAGTGAAGTATCAGACTACTGACCGTGTTTAGAATTTCATTTCCACTGATGTGAATTATTTTTTATTATTTATCGCTTGGTATACGGTTCTGATGTATTTTTCTTATTCGATTTTTTTGTTCGTGTTCTTCACTATTTTTGCTTGTGAATTGTGTGTATCTGTTAGAGTTGCCACACCAACTGCTAGAAAAGAAGTGTGAATACGGAGAGACGGTTCACCAACTGTTCGTTGACTTCAAAAAAGCCTATAACTCAGTGGCAAGGCAAAGACTCTACCATATTGTAGTTGAGCTGGGAATCCCAAAAAAATATGCCACGCTCATTCAAATTTGGTTGAACGAAAACAAAGGGCGACTTAGAATAGAGAACCACCTCTCAGAACCATTTGAAATCTGGGATGGACTAAAACAGGAATATGGCCTATCACCGTGTCTTTTTAACCTTGTGCTCGAGTATGTCACCAGAAAGGTACAAGACGACAACATGGCCGGATCATCCCCGAACCGGGCTACACAAGTGCTCGCATATGCGGATGACATCGCCGTTCTGGGCGATAATCTAGAAACTGCAAGTAAAAACAGTGAAATCATCATGTAAGCGGCAGAAGAGGTGGACCTAGAAATAAATGAAGACAAGCAAAATACATGATTACGGCGAGGGCAGGTGGACCTCAGGGAACACATATAAAGGTCAGAGGTAAGATATAGGACCGTGTGTAGAATTCAAAAAGTTAAAGAATTTAAATGTCTGGGAACGATACTGACAGCCAGTAACGAAATGTCGAAGGAAATTAACAAAAGAATGCATTCCGGCAACGCGAGTTGAAACGCAGTCAGTAAAACTGTTGAAATCCAAACTGCTATCAGGTAACATAAAGCTCCGTGTCTATAGAACCATAATCATGCCGATTGTTCTATACGGATGCGAAACATGGGCTCTCACAAAACGGGAAGAAAACAAATTCCGCGTATTTGAGAATAAAGTTCTAAGGAGTATCTTTGGCGGCAAATATGGCGAGGAGGCAAGACAATGGAGGAAACTCCACAACCACGAATTGGAAGAACTATACCGCCAACCTACAATAGTGAGAGTAATCAAGTCGCGAAGATTAAGATGGGCCGGGCATGTGGCGCGAATGGGCAACGATAGGACCGTGTGTAGAATTCTTGACGGTAGACCAACGAGAAAGAGACTGGCCGGACGCCCGCGACGGAGATGGGACACAATGTTAGGTTTGACCTTGAGGAGGTCGGATCGAATGGTCAAGTGTGGAAGGAGGGTGCACAGGACAGGGAATGATGGTGGAGTCGAGTTGGTGAGGTCATGAACTTCCGGGTTCCTGCAGGGCAATAAATAATAAATAATAATAATAAAAGCACACGTCCTAAAAGAACTATTAACTATAGTATCAAACGATTCAGAGCGGCCTTGAAAATGGGGAAGGATAGGGAGATTAGAAATAAGAAATTACAAAAATGCACTAAGTGCAACAAAACAATGTATATTACAAAAACAACAGAAAATATATCTGACTTTCCAAATTGATAATGTAAAGTCAAATACAACATGAGGTTGAAATAGTCAAGCCTCTTCCCAGAAACCTGTTTTTTATAGTATTCTTCTGACCATGAATATAATTACTAATGCTAACTCCTGAGTTAACTGTATCAAAATAATTAATCAATGAAATCTTGTGTGCCACCTCACCAAATCAACGCTGTAAACAAATTATATGGGACATTCACTAATTAATTAGTCACCTCGCGTGAACATTTACAACAGTGATATCTGGCCATGCATCACGTTCAAAAATTTTTGTAAGCATTGCCTTACGCCCAACAAAGGCCTGACCATAACTTTTTCCATATCTAGCCGAAATAGCTGTTCATGTCAATTAATTCCGCACCTAAAAATTGTATAGTGTCGCTCACAATAAACCTGTTTTTAAAGCCGTATAGGCACGGTTGACTGAATAGGTAGCCAGGCTGGCCTCAAGCAAACATGTGTTCAGATGAACAAGAACACTTGTTTGCTTAAAGAGCAATCATTCTATATTAGGTGCAGGATTCGCAAATGCTCTGAGTCTTTAACCCAAGAAGGTTGGCATGTGTACGATACAAACTTACAAGTAGCGTGGGACATTAGCACCAAGAATTTGCATTGTGTCTTCAAGCGTAAACGCAATAAAGAACAATAATAAAAACACACATCTGCTGGTTGCGGTAGTAGCGATGATGTCACGCAGTCACCTTCTACAGACTTGGAGATGACTGAATCCAAGAATTGAATAGCCGCTAAGAGTTGTAGAGTAGTAGTCAAGTCACATGGGAGAAAGACTCGAATCCATTAAATGGCGCAAAAATAAATTCGCGAATCCCAATGCTTGCCATTTAATTGGCGTCGTTTCCAGTGTTGACTATAAGATTTCAATGAAAGGAAAAGCTGCCTCTACAAATGTTGTTTCTTTTCTTTTTTCTTTCCTAATATGATTCAGCAGGTCATTGAAACTGATAACTGACTGCTCGGAATAGAGCACGAGAATGTTTTCTTTCATTTTTTATGGTTAGAATTGGGAAAGATATTTTTTTATTCATTTTGGTATACGCCAATTACAGATGCAGACAAAGTGCGCTTTGGACGAAAATAGAATGTGCACTGAAGCGAAAAAAATGTAACAGGTTCAAAGCTCGTTGGGTGGATTCAAAACAATGCCATTAAAGTTGTTTTTACATTACCATTCATTCATATTTAAAGTTTTTATTGGGCAGTTAGTGGTGATTATGAGTCCATTAGTGATAGCCTTGATAATTATTTAAATCTTTAACAATACTATTAATAGTCGGTTAGCTGTCGTCTGTTAAGACTCACTTTATCGGAAAGTGTTAGTTCAAAAATCACAATACCCTTTTACCATCTTCTGAAAGGGAGAGTATTATTTTTTCCAAATCCATTAATTAAGAGAATGTTAAAATTAGGTAAACATATTTACTATTGGGCGTAATATTAGCTAGTTTGATAAAATTTTGATGACGATGGATCTGCCTTGTTTCTTTGGAATTCAAGTCTTGCTGATTCCAATATTGTTTACAATATACAAACTTACTTAAGGGGTTATTTCCGGCTTAATTTTTTTCCATTTTTTTATTGACCTAAATCATGCCAAAACACCCCTAGAATCAATATCTACAATGCCTAAGTATCGATCTAAATTCAAGATTTATTAAAATCAATTTCTCCGAAGCAACTTCGATGCTCGAAAATCACGATTTCAGCCCATTTTAGCGAAGCTCGTTTTTTGAATTTCGCGGCTTTGGAAATCAGTAGAAGTTACCTACGATCGATATCGAAGTATAGATGTCGCTGCTTCAAATTACGAAGGTAATGTCGTCTATATAGTACATGCTTACTCACACTCGCCCTGTGTTTAGTCGATCAGTTGTTCTCGTCATTTCGCGTTATTGTGTCCAGTTTTGTTTTGCATTTTAACTTTGAATTACATTTACAGGCACCAAATTATGAGTGGAAAGGTGTATAGTGGCCACAAAGGAAGAAAAACAAGCAGTACAAGTCATAAACGGAGTACAATTAGTAATCGACGTCCGCCCAACCGCCGCGTGAATAATCTATTAACAGCTGTAATTTAATTAATGAGAATGCTTATGAGATTCTTCGCCCTTGGGTACTTCAGACCACTGTGTCGTGTCAGCTAAATTTCCTCTAACCAACAGTAACGTTAATGAGAAAGCTCCCAAAAGAACAGTATGGTTCTACGAGAAAGCCAACTGGGGGGGTCTGAACGACTTTTTTGGGAGGTTAAATTGGTCGTTATTTTTCCTCCATAACGATGTTAACTCTATAGCGGACACATTGACAGACACGATTCTAATTGGCATGCAAACCTTTATTCTACACAGAGTAATATGTGGTTCGATTCTGGGTGCAGAGAAGCCATTAAGGCCAAAGAGTTGAGCTTCCGGTGGTATAAATCAAACAATACTGAGGAAAACCGGAAAAGATTTAAGAGAGCTAGGAATGACTGCAATGCGTATATTCAACGCGCCAAGTTCTTCCATGACCAGAGAGTTAGACAAAAAATACTACACTCTCCCACAGGTAGTAGAACCTTCTGGGCATTCGTGAAAAACATTCAAAACTCAGTCTCCTCATCCATTCCTTCGCTAATAGTCGATGACAAACCAGTCACCACTGCAATAGAGAAGGCGAATCTACTTGCTGCACATTTTGCAGCCAACTCAACGCTGCCTGATACCACATCGGTTCCTCCTCAACTTGAGCATAAGCAGCACACCATGATCCAGATTCACTTCCGAACGCGTACTGTTGCCCGCGCACTCAAAGAGCTAAACGCACACAAATCCGCTGGTCCGGACGGCATTCACCCAATCCTCTTGAAGAGATGTTCCTCTTCACTCGCCAAACCACTACGGAAACTCTTCCATTTGTCTTATTCTACTGGTCGTTTCCCAAATAGATGGAAGTCAGCGAACATTCAGCCAATTCCCAAAAAGGGTGACATCCCATTCTTTTTATCGACCCATAGCACTAACTTCTATTCTCTCCAAGGTAATGGAATCTCTTATCAACCGTCAACTTTCGAAATATCTGGAATCAAATGACCTCCTCAATGACCGCCAATATGGCTTTCGTAGCAACAGGTCCACAGGAGATCTGATGGCGTACCTTACCGAAAAGTGCAGCTATTCCAGCCAGTACCTCGGTGAAAGCAAGGTAGTCGCATTGGATATTCCAAAAGCCTTCGAGAGAGTTTGGCATCCAGCCCTTTTGTCTAAATTGCATTCATATGGAGTGGACAATTCCCTGATCCAATGGATAAGAGACTATCTTTCTGGCCGTTCAATCCAAGTGGTTCTTGATGGCATCAAATCTGTCTCCCATCAAATTAATGCAGGTGTTCCCCAGGGTTTGGTACTCTCAGCCACTCTCTTCCTCATTTTTATAAATGATCTCTTGTCAATTACTCACAACCCGATTCAATCGTTTGCTGATGATGGCATGTTGAGTTTCTCATACTCATACGAACACTCCCGTCCAAACTCTTCGAACGTCACTACCAACCAGCAACTTATGCTTGATACATTGAATTCAGACCTCAACAAGATATATCAATGGAGATTATCTAACCGAGTAGAATTCAATGCCCTAAAAACTCAGTGCTGCCTCTTGTCGTCAAAGGTGAACCCCATAGTAAATATACTGTCTATGAACGGCACTTGCATCGACCAAGCCAAGGAATTATCAATCCTCGGCACTCGAATTAATACGACTCTTAACTGGAATGACCACATATTTGAAGCTGCGAAAAATGCAGCGAAATGTATGGGATTCCTTAAGAGATGCAAAAGATACTTCACTCCATCCAACCTGGCCACTATTTACAAGGCGTATATTCGTCCAAAAATGGAGTGCAACTCCCATATTTGGTCAGGCGCATCCAAAATTGCACTACACCTGCTGGACAGGATGCAAAAACGAGCAGTGGAACTTATTGGGGGCCCAGCCGTAAGTCGATCAATGCCGTCCTTAGAACACAGGCGCAACGTATCATGCCTATCTCTTTTCTATAGGTATTACTACGGTCGTTGCTCAACTGAACTTGCTGAATGTGTTCCGCCCCTTCACACTTTTTGCCGCGATACCCATTAATCTGTGAATGCGCATCACTTCACGTTGAAAGTGGACTTTAGGCGCACAAATAAACATAGAAAGTCATTCTTTAGCCGAACCACACGAATGTGGAATGTTCTGCGTGATCATGTGTTTCCTGGCCGTTGTGATGTTCAGACATTCAAGACCAATATACATCGACACCTCACTTTCTTATCCACTTCCTCTCCATCCGCTCGCACTGTGCTCTGACATTTAGGGGAACTTCAAAATCCCCTTTTGTGCGCGCGTTAGTGTAAAAAAAAGAGATAAACTGTCGCTTTATATTTGCTATGACCGTCATAGGCATACGAATCAACGGTATAAAAAAGTATTGCGCTACGCTGAAAGAGTTTCCGCAGCGGTTTAGTGAAGAAGAACACCTCTTGAAGAGAATTGGAGAACTGCCACCCGGACCAGCGAATTTGTCGCCCTTTTTGGGAATTAGTTGAATGTTCGCTGACTTCCATCTATTTAGGAAACAGGCAGCGTTGAGTTGGCTGAAAAATCTGCAGTAGGTAGATTCGCTTTCTCTTATGCATTGGTGACAGGTCTGTCATCGACCATAAACGATACAATGAATGAGGAGACCTAGTTTTGAACGTTTTTCACAAATGAAGAAGTTTATATTACCTGCGGGAGAGTGCAGTATCTTTTTCTCATTCTCTGGTCATGCAAGAACTTTGCGCATTGAATATGTGTATTACAGTCATTTCTAGCTGTCTTGAATTTTCTTCGATTTTTCTCTATATTGTTTGATTTATACAACCGGAAGCTTTCCCTCTTAGCCTTAATGGCTTCTCTGCATCGGGAATCGAACCACATATTTCTCTTAGGTTTCATACTTTTTACCCTGTGTGGAATAAAGGTTCGCATACCAAATATAATCGTGCCTGTCGATGTGTCCAATCTAATGTCAACATCGTTGTTGAGAAAAAATAACGAGCGGTTTAATTTCCCAAAACTGTCGTTCAGACCTACCCATTTGACTTTTTCGTAGAATCATACTGTTCTTTTGGGAGTTTTCTCGTTGACGTTGCTGTTAGTTAAAGCAAATTTAGCTGACACGACACAGTGGTCTGAAGTGCTCAAGGGCGAAGAAACCTCAATTGTCTTTGCTAAAAAGCCTGGGATGAGTCAGAGGATTATTACATCTTAGGCCACGAATGTTACAATGATCGACGCTGTAGCGATCCTAAATCACTACTCCCATCCAATCCCCATTATTACCTATAATCCCAACCTTATTCCTATAGTGAATCATATGAGCGACAAGGTAAACCAAAAGTTAATTTGTCGCAAATTGATACAATTTCCAATTATCTTACCCTTACCCACAATCACAATCATGTTCCCCAATTGAATCATATACGCGAGAAAGTTAACCGAAAGTCCATTTGTCGCACATTGATTCGATTCCCATTAATCCTAACATCATGAAATGCCTAACTCCAAATGCATTTCATGATCTTACCTTCCGGGAATTTGTTTGAACAAATTCTTTTGACTTTTCTCAGAATCAAATTCCAATTGAAGCACACAAAATCATGTTTAAGTAAATCTTTTAACAAATCTCTGTGGCCACAGAGTATAAAAGGGCGGCACATTTTGGCTTCATGATGACGACGAGTACTTCCTACAATTAGCATATAAGTACCTCGAAAGCATTCAGAACAGCGAGAACCCACTTGTACGGGAGTCTTGCATTCTTGACCCTTCTCTCTTTCGATCTCTTCGGATCAGACCACCACAATTTCTTCTTCAGTACAAAACTGAAGACAGCACCCTTCCCAACAACATTCTCCTTTATAATAGAGGACTCCTAGACCCATCCCATAGGGTCTACTGCTGGCACACTACAAACACGCACGCACAGTACAAGACAACACAAACACACACACATATACACCGACCAAAGCGCAGATTATCAGACGCCAAAGACGTGATCTGCGTTTACTACCGGTCTTGTACGATTTCTTTCCCACCATACCCCAATCCAAGTAGTTAGAGAACAATTGAACTAACCCTGTCCACACTATCCTTAGATACGTCCTTTCCCCTTTCTTTTCAGATATCTTGAGACCGAGCCCGACATCTTCACGGATGAAGGACACATTTGTCCTTGTCTCCCTAAAGTCGGTCTCTCGCCACCCCATTTTTTTTTGGCTTCATGATGAGTCGAGGTCCAGAAGACGATCAGTCGAAGTCCAGAAGACGATTAGTAGAAATCCAGAGGCCGAGGTAACGGTCAAAAGTTTATAAAAGAATAAAATAATTAAAAAGAAAATTAATAAAATAATTAAATAAATAACAAAGTCAAACCGCCTTTCCATATTGGACATCCTGCCAGGAGACTTGGAGGGAAGCCACTCCACCGAGGTAAGCCCATAAAAAGCAATTAAAAAATATAACGTTACAGCCCGAAATTCTCGTGCCGTTGAAATGGCCCGGCACAGAAAACCAATATCACCTCAGAAAAGGATGCAACTTGGGACCCGTGACAGACGAGCGAAAGCGACCACTGCAGGTGTTGCACCCTTGTAGTAGCTGCCACACTAGATTCGTGCCGAAATCCAGGAAAAGGGAAAACAGGCGCTCAAAACGAATCGCACAATTGACCCTATGGTAAACGCACGTGCTACGTCCTCGGCGATTCGAATTTAATCTTCCACAACTCAATTGGGCTTTATATGGCGATCAAATTACACTTCACCCCCCCCCCCCCCCCCCCCCCCCCCCCCCCCCCCAAAATCTTTGCCAAGTAAGGTCTCTGCATTAAGCGACTGACTGCTGCCTATGCCAAGTCAGCAACGTTCGAAACCTCTTGGGTAGGCAGCTCGATCTCGACTTTACAACAGACCCTATCAATACATTAGTCTCACCCTGCCCATTCGTCCTTACATCTATAGACTACCACCGCCCCCTCTTCTCATGATCTTTTTTCGAGTCCATTCTCCACCGTCTCTTACCCCTTTCAACCAATATGCCCACGATTTCCATAAAGCTAACTTTCGCCTCATCAACGAATACCTGGCTGCTTTTCGCTCAACTACAATCACCTATCCGACGAAGATGCCTTCACCCACTTATATACCGAAATCCTTTACTCTATTTCCCTGTTCGTTCCCTCATCTTTACAACAGACCCTACCAATACATCAGTCTCTCCCTTCGTCTTTACATCTACAGACAACAACGAAGAGGACGATTTTGTATCGAAAATCATCGTGAGCGACGAGGCGCATTTCCACTTAAGCGGTTACGTCAATAAGCAAAATCTTCGTTTCCGGGCAACTGAAAATCCGAGTTTGATGCACGAAGAGCCATTACATCCACTCAAAGTCGCTGTGTGGTGCGGCGTTCACCCACGAGCAGTGATTGGGCCGTCTTTTTTTGAGGACGCCATCGGCAATACGACCACTGTTACCGGCGAACGCTACAGGGGCATGATAAACGACTTTTTACTGCCAGAATTGGATGAGTGGGGCTTGGTGAACATGTGGTTTCAACAAGACGGTGCAACCGTACACACAGCACGAGCCACAATGGATATTGTGAAGAAAGCGTTTCCTGGTCGCGTAATCTCCTGTTTTGGCGATTTAGCAGGGCCAGCAAGATCGCCCAATTTAACCATCCCAGACTTCTTTCTTTGGGGCTACTTGAAGTCGCGGGTTTATGCCAACAGGCCTCAGTCAGTCGCAGCTGTTAAGAAGAATATTCGACAGGAATTCGAACAGTTATCACCGGAAATCTTGCGGAAAGTCATGGAAAATGCGATAAAACGGGTACAAATGTGTATCAACACTGGCGGGAGCCACTTGACGGATATCATCTTTTCCACTTAACAGACAAAATTGTAAAGGTCCAAATAAAGATTTCCATCACTCAAAAACATTTTTTTTTATTTAGTAAAAAAGTAATTTAAAACCAAAATTGGATGATTACTTTTGCGCCACCTTATATATGTTTTAGCTTAAAAGTACTTATATTGCTTGAATTAAGCCAATAAATGGGGTGGTAGCTCCACTCAACTAGACTAGGACTCGAACTAATTTGTAAAGGAGATCATTGACTTAAGTGATAGTCTAAATGTCATGCTAAATCCTTATAACAAACGCTTATTGCCCATAGGGGAGATTGTAAATCTCCATTGGAGCTAGAAAAAATAATAATGTCTTCAAACTACATAAACATTGCAACGCAGAATGCAAGAGTCTTCGCTTTCATGATTTTGTATTAAAAATATCCAAATCATGGATAAAGGGTTCGAATATTGAGGAGAACTTCGGGGCTACTACATGGCGTGCTTCTAATCGTGATTCGATCGACAAATACCCCGCACATCTAAAGGAACACCAGCTGATACGAATTTCCGAAGTCGACAACCGTTTCTCGTCGGCGATTAGACTCTGCGACAACATGATCTTCACACCAACCCACAATTCAACTTCTCGTGGCTAAAACTTCACATTCGTAAGCATATTAATTCATCCGCTGTTTTCTATCACTATCTATTCACATCATTTAACGGATTCGATACTCTGCCTGACCCTAATGGTATGTTCCTGATCCTATACCCTCTCACATATTGCAAGTCATTTTAATGTGTATAATTCTAAATGGTTTTGTCGGTCTGGACACACAACTTCTGAGAGTCAATACGTTCCCCGATTGAAACAATTTAACTCAACATGTAAAGGAGTCAATACGGGTACAAGCCATAGACGATAAATCCACCAACAGAGTGGATTTTCTCACCCCACTCCCTAATAAATACACAATTGAAGCTTTTGGACACTTCAGGGCAATGGGTTGGGTCTGCTTAACTTCATTTAACCAACAGCAAAATTAATGAAATAATTCCCAAAAACATGTAGGAGAAAGCAAAGTAAGATGGATTAAATGGTTTTTTGGGAACTTGAATCGATCATTATTCGTACTTAAAACTGATAGCAATGTTATACCTGAGGCGGTAACAACTCGGTACGCGGATCTTGTTTCCACACAGAGTAAAAAGTAACAAAACCAAGTCGAATAGGGTTTAACCTTTTTTCGGGCGTATTCAATTTGGACATGAGTGTCGTACTGGTCGGAATTAATTTCCGTCGGAAGTGCAGTGATATAAAACATGCCAGATTATGAAGAATAAAAAAGTTATATGTTTATACAATAATATGTTTTAATGTCGTTTTTTTTGTAAACATTATATTTCTAGTTCTGTATTGTGTGGAATTTTCCAAAACAGTCTACAATGTGCAGTCCTGGTTTTCGACTGCATGTATCCCAAAAATAATTTGTTTGATGTCTTCCGCCCTTAATCTTTATATTGGAACGTACAGAACAATTACACTGAGAAAGGTTGGCGCAGGGCTAATAACCTTGCCCGTAAAAATGAATTATTATGGCAAATTTAACAAGCCTCGGATATGGACCGGATACACGACGACGACCACGGAAACGAAAATGGCTAAACAATTTAAGAATTTTCTCATGGAACGTCCACTCACTATACCGAGCTCGAGCTATACCGCAGCTAGCCGATGCCCTGTCCGAATATAAGGCTGACATAACAGCATTACAAGAAATAAGATGGACGGGGAGTGGTGTTATTTAAAGAAACGAGTATGACATGTATTACAGCTGTCATGCAAAACACCATGTGCTCGGGGTAGGCTTTTTAGTCTACCAAAAACTGAAGCCTGCCATCTTCGGCTTTAATGCAATAAACGAAAGGCCATGCACTCTTCGTGTGTGAGGCAAGTTTAAGAGCATAAGCCTCATAAACGTTCACGGACCTACAGAGGAGTTGTGGCGTCTCTAGCAGATACACACACAATACACAAGCCAATAGTGAAGAACACCGACCCGCACCGCGATGGAATATCTAAAAGAAAGTTCCGCGGGGATCAACGGGAATATGAGCCTGGCGGGAGGTGTCTGTCATAGCGTCAGTTCGAATCACACGTTCTTCACTATCATCCCAAACGCTATAATTGGTGACTCACCGACGTGATCTGTACACACTTTCCCATAGTAAACAGAAGTTCACGACACGATCACGACTTCCGCATAGAGCACTGGCACACTCGCCTGCTCCGACGTTCTCTCGTTCGCCCCGTCGTTCGCAGACGAAGCTGATCGTAACAAAGTTATTGAGGAGGGAGTTATGTCGCGTCTCTAACAGATACACACATAATACCCAAGCAAATAGTGAAGAGCACCGAACGAAAAATCGAACAAGAAAATACATCAGAACCGTATACCATAGCGATAACAAGAAATAATTCACATCAGTGGAGTACAGTCGAGTTTAAAAATCAAATTCTAAACATGGTCAGTAGCCTGATGGGTAACGCTTAGGTTCAATTTTTTTCGTGATTCAAACTGTTAGTTCGAATCACACGATCTTCTTCACTATTATTTCAAACGCTATAATTGGTGACTACGATGTGATCTGTACACGCAGCACACACTCCCCGTAGTAAACAGAACTTCACACACGCAATCATGACTTCTGCATAGAGCACACTCGCTTGCTCCGACATTCTCTCGTTCGCTCGTCGTTCGCACCGAATCTGATCGTAACGAAGTTACTGGGGAGGGAGTGGCGTGGCGACTCTAACAGATACACACACAATTCACAAGCAAAAGTGAAGAGTACCGAACGAAAAATCGAACAAGAAAATACATCAGAACCGTATACCATAGCGATAACAAAAAAATAATTCACATCAGTGGAGTATAGTCGAATTTAAAAATCAAATTCTAAACACGGCCTGATGGGTAACGCTTAGGTTCAATTTTTTTCGTGATTCAAACTGTCATAGCGTCAGTTCGAATCACACGATCTTCTTCACTATTATTTCAAACGCTATAGGCCCTCAATGGCTGCCCAAGATACGATGTGAAAATCGTTCTTGGTGATGTGAATGCGAAAATAGGTCGAGAGCCGGTTTTCAGACACTACGCAGGTTCCCATAGTTTGCATGAGAACACTAATAACAATGGATTACGAGTCATCGAACTAGCAGCATCAAAAAACTTGGTCGTTGCGAGTACCAGGTTTCCGTTTAAATATATCCACAAAGCCACCTGGGCATCACTTTATGGAGCCACTCGCAACCAAATTGACCACGTGTTGATAGATCGGCGCCACTCCTCGAGCCTGATGACGGTACGAACGTACCGAGGTGCTAACGTCGACTCGGATCACTATCTTGTTGGTACAAGTTTCCGAGCGCGGATTGCTTTACGGAGATGTATTGCTTTCGTGGATCAGATTCGAATCAACACGGCTACCTTACGCAATGACAATACCAGTATCACCTTTGGTCATGCGCTAGTACTCGCCCTCGGAGAGCTCCATGAACGGAGCGTAAGTCCTGGGGTCAGAATGCCGGGCGTAGAAGAGAAATGGACACGCCTTAAGAATACTGCCATTAGTACTACCAATACCATCTTAGGCAGTAGTCGTAGAGATCGGAGCGACTGCTTTGATGATGAGTGCAAACTAGCGACTGAACATAAGAATGCTGCATACCGGACATTGCAGCAGTCTCATAGCATGCGGGTACGCGAGGAGAAATACAAGAAACACAAAGAGCTCAGAAGATCTGAAAAAAGACTCCACAGACAAAAGAAAAGTGCCTGGAAAAAAAATGTGTCTGTGAGGTAGAGAAAAGTAGAGAGTGAGTTCCTCATCAGGCGCGGAAGTTCTATCATATAATCTGTAGTATGACGCGGTACACACCACGCTGCACTTACTGCAAGGATAAAGAGGGTAATCTGATCACCGATCCTGAAGGCATTCTGGAGCGATGGGAAGTGCACTTCAATGAATTGGTAAATGGTCTGCTCACAGAAGAATTGGTGGGTCCACTAAAGCAAAATCAAGACCAAATGCTGCCGCCACCAAGCATTGAGGAAACATTAAAAGCCATAAATCAGCTAAAATCAAATCACGTAAAACCCCCGGAGCTGATCAACGATAAATGACCAGCTCACAGAAGAATTAGAGGCTTCACCAATGCAAGATCAAGACCAAATGCTGCCGCCACCAAGCATTGAGGAAACAGCAAAAGCCATAATACAGCTCAAATCAAATAAAGCCCCCGAAGCTGATGGCATGCCAGCTGAGCTGATCAAACAAGAAGGGACAGCATTACATCACGCAGTTCATGAGATCGTGGTGCACGAATGGGAGATCCCGAAAGATTGACGTCGTGGAATAATTTGCCCCATACATAAGAAGGGAGATATCACAGTGTGCAACAACTATGGGGTATAACATTGCTGAGTACCGCCTATAAGATACCCTGCTCTATCCTACAAGATCGGATAGCCCCATACGCTAAAGTTATCATTGGTCAATATCAGTGTGGCTTCATCCCAGGCAAATCAGCGAGTGATCACATATTCAACTTTAGGCAGGCGACGGAAAATGTCTGGAAATTAAGACACCATAATATCATATATTTATAGACTTTAAAGCCGCCTACGACAGCATAGCCAAGGTAGAACTATATAATGCCATGAGAGAGTTCGGCATTCCAAACAAATTGATACGACTTTGTAGCTTGACCGTGACCAACGTAACTAGTCAAGTAAAAATAGTGGGATTGCTGTCCAAACCAATAAAGATCTTTAATGGACTCCGACAAAGGAACGGTCAGGCCTGCCTCCTCTTCAATCTGGCGTTGGCGAAAGCAATCCGTGACGATGACGTTACAACTAGAGGGACTATTGTCAGTCATTTAGTTTAGGTAAGAGAGGAGACGACGTTTGAGAGCGGGAAAGGTGAGATTGAAGTCAAAAAACGCGGGGTTAGAGTTTGTCCACCCCTGCATTCGCGAAATGGGTTCATTAGAGCCGTAAGACGTGTGAAGGGCGGGCAAATAGAAGAGATGAGTGTTTCGCAGATTTTGGGGATTAGTGGAAAATGTGATGGAGGAGAGCAGGATTGGGCTGTTGATTGAACCTGAGAGTAGACGGTGGATGAAGTGGATGTCGGCGCTCTTCAAGTGTGTTAAGGTTAATTAGGTGAAGACGCCTCGTGTATGGGGGTAGAATCAGAGGATTTTCCCAATTCAATCCCCGGAGGGCAAAACGCAAAAAACGATGTTGCACGCTTTCGACCCTGCGAATTTGGGACGACTAGTGAGGAGACCAAACCTGACTCGCATATTCAAGAAGGGCGCGGACAAAGGCTATATAGAGCGATCTGGAAACGTAGGAATTAGAGAATTCTTTCGACCAGCGTTTCACAAAATCAAGGACAGAATTGGCCTTGAGAATAATGTCATCAATATGTGGGATGATGTTAAGCTCCCTATCACATAAGATAGAGTAAAACATAGAAACGTAGCGGGGAGGGGTCTCGTTTACGGGAGAAGGTGATTGAGTGGCATTTGGCAATATTTAGTTCGAGGCAGTTAATTTGGCACCAAGTTGAAAAGATGTCGAGATCCATTTGGAGAAGTGAGGAGTCGACAGAAGAGCGGATCAACTTGAAGAGTTAAGTGTTGCCCGCGTATAGAGAGATGGAGGAGTGCTTGATACTTAATAATAATTAATAGTAAGAATGAATATGAGAGACCCAAGATGACTGCCTAGGAGACCCCCTAACGTGGTAAGGAAAGAATTGGAGAGGGTGAATCTAAATATATATTATATATATTGTGACACATATGACAATCAGTACTGGAATCTTCGAGAAAGTCCGAAACAAAGTACTAGATTATTTTAGGATGTACTGGAAAACTGGAATAGAAAAGTCGAGATTATGGAACGGACGGAAACGAAACGCCGAATCAGAATGAGGGAACGGTATAAATACGTCGCACACAGATCGTGGAGAGGAGTCCGCCACTACCCGAACTCTCACCTACATGAAGGTGGCTCGATTGTCCCTATCGACGAGTACTTGCTAGAACTAGCATATAAGTACCTCGAAAGCATTCAGAACAGCGAGAACCCACTTGTACGGCAATCTTGCGTTCTTGACCCTTCTCTCTCTCAATTTCTTCGGATCAGACCACCACAATTTCTTCTTCAGTACAAAACTGAAGAAAGCAACCTTCCCAACAACCCCTACCGGTCTTGTACGATTTCTTTCCCACCATCCCTCCATCCAAGTAGTTAGAGAACATCCGAACTAACCCTGCCCACACTATTCTTAGATACCTCCCCCCCTTTTTCTTTTTCAGATATCTCCAGACCGAGCCCAACATCCTCACGGATGTGGGTGATTCTGGTTATCGCAAGATGACCAGAAGCCAGACACAAGATGAAGGACACATCTGTCCTTGTCTCGCCAAAGTCGGCCCTCTCGCCACCCATTTTTTTTTTCGTGGAGAGGAGTCATAAGTAAGGCAGTGAAGCAAGCGATACGTGCGGAAGCGAAAGTCTCGAGTAAGAAGTAGAAAGTGTTTACAAAGAAATCATTATGTGTACGGTAAAAAGCAACGGTTGTATTACGGACTAATAAAGCGTTGTATCGATTTAACGGCTCTTATTTATTTTAAAATAATTAATCCAGCGAACCCTAAGCTCGCTACAATATATATATTATAATACCCGCCTGTCACACGGGAGACCAGGGTTCGATTCCCCGCCGGGGAGCCTCCGGCGCAAGACTAATGACCTTGCCCGGAAAAAACAAATCATTATGGAAAATTTAACGAGCCTCAGGACTTGCTAAATATGACCAAGACCGGTTCCCGGTTGTAGTGCCGATGATGATGATGAATCTAAATCTGACACGGTAGGTTCGATCGTTAAGATAGGAAGAAATCCACTTAATCAGTATGGGTTCGAAACCAAAGGAGGATAGCTTAAAGAGGATGAGATTATGGGAGATTTTGTCGAAGACTTTGCTGAAATCGGTTGTGATTACATCGACTTCGTTGCCGTTCTCTAAGGTCGACCTACCCGTAAGGAAACCGTGCTAGTTGGGTGAGATGATGGAAACATAACGCCTTGTAAAGAATGCCTTCGAACAGTTTTCAAATATGTGACAGTTTGGCGATGGGACGGTAGTTACTAATATCCTTTTTTGGTCCCTTCTTATGTATGGGGCGATAACAAAGCAAGGTTGCTGCGCGAAATATCTCAAATGCGTTCTGGAGGATTTAGTACCAGCCTGTTTCATGATCATCATCGACACTACAACCGGGATCCGGTCTTGGCCTTATTTAACAAGTCTGAGGCTTGTTAAATTTTCCATAATTTTTTTTTCTGGGCAAGGTTATTAGCCTTGCTTCAACACCCAGCCTATTTATCATAGTCATAGTCATATCGTCAGTCTACTGGGCCCGGATAATGAAAGATGGGTTTTTGAATTTTTTAACATTCTTAATTTTATTTAATGTTTCTTAACCTATGGTGGTGGCCTCCGGATTTCACCTCATCACGAATCCAAAATGTGCCGCCCTTTTATACTCTGTAGAGACAGAGATTTGTCGAGAATTTTACTTAAAAATTCCAAGAAGCACAAACATGATTTTGTGTGCTTCAATTGGAATTTGATTCCGGGAAGTCAAAAGAATTTGTTCAAACAAATTCCCGGAAGGTAAGATCATGAAATGCATTTGGAGTTAGGCATTTCATGATGTTAGGATTAATAAGAATTGAATCAACAAATGGACTTTCGGTTAATTTTGTCGTGCATATGATTCAATTGGGGAACATGATTTGGATTATGGGTAAGGGTAATTGGGAATTGAATCAATGTGCGACAAATTAGCTTTTGGTTTAATTTCTCGCTCATATGATTCGCTATGGGAATAAGGTTGGGATTATAGGTAATAAGGGGATTGGATGGGAGAAGTAATTTGGGATCACTACACAAGTAACCATTTCTAATGTATTGCCCAATAAAATCAAGCACAGAAAACGCCGAAAAGTTACATTACTCAACCCAATAAATAATTATGATAAGAGGACAAGAACATTTAAACTACGAAGTAGATGCCATAAATCTACCAAGCCACATTTTCGATCAGATTTCCCTTTTTCTGGATAGTAACTGGCTCTTCATTTCAAACGAAGCTGCAGATGAACAGAACAAAACGTTTTGCTAAAGTTATAAGAACTAAATGACTGCATCCTCAAGGTTGCCAGCCTGAGTCCCACAAGTTTCATTTTATAACACTCGACAGATTTTTCGATTAAGAAGCTTTTCTCTACTTAATTATTATCTTTTAACAAGGTCAACGTGTATTATTTATTTAAGACACTATACTGTCTCCACGAACTATAATAATGTACAGACATCCACCAATTAAGAAGAAGAAAGTCCGAGTATCAAATTGAAAATGTTGTGATGTATATCCTCTAAAGAAGAGGTAGACACAAAAATCGATTGTTTAACAATTCAAAAGCAAGAACCGATGGTCGGTAAATTTATATGTCAACTAGTTGGTTGCATAATAAACACCATAGACGGTATGCGCCCAAGAACTCAATGGCAATTGTGTTAGCTGTGTACGAGCAGTCACAACGGCTAACTGTTAAAGCACCATCGCATAAAGAGCTCATTCAAACACCATGCAACTGCATGACTCCAATTTGAATAATTAAAAAATAGGTAATTGGGTCTGAGAACAATATTGCAGTTCAATCCAAACGAACCCTAAGCAGAACAATTGAATTAGGGAGGGTCTTTGGTTGTTCGCCATTTCGATACAGTTCAGATCCAATTATCGAGTGCCTTTAAGTTGTATCACGAAAAGGTGCACAGCACAACTATACACCTTCACATCTCCCAGTTCTTAATTAAAAATTATTATGCGATGAATGCAAATCAGTGTCAAGTGAGTGTATATCCATCAATATATATTCAGGTGTGACAAAGTGCACCTTTAAAAATTCGACCGACTTCTAGAAAACCAAATCAGTTATCTACATCTAATTTACTGTAGATTGATAAAGGCGCATACACTCAAGAATATAGTCCTAGAAGGGGTGCAATTGTTCGGTGGTGACGTTAGTAATGAATAACCAAACAATATTAATCTAGCACATTACTAAGTAAATACAAGTAGGTGGCAGTGTCATACCTAGTAAATAATAATTGTGAGCTGAGGCAAAAAGGTAAAATAACTTTGCTTCTATCGCAAGGCAGCCTTAGGCGTTGTTCCGCAGTTCCATCGACGACGATGACAACGAGCAAGACGACTACGATAACGACGAGATACATGTTTTGTGGTTTCTCATTACACATCTATCTTTGCAGCACTTCTTGAAATTTTATTGTTGCTTCTTAGCGGAAGTGACCCTTTAACATTTCCGCAGAAAGGTCATTGTAGCTAAGAATGAAATGAAGTGGATCGCCACATTACGCTTCGTCATCATCACATTAATACACGAATTTCCTTTTTAATCGCAGGTGTAATACAAGAAATTTATTCCACTGATGTATTATATCTATTTATAAACTATTCGCTACATATCGTGGGTGGGATTCGACAGAGGATTTAATTTATACTTTATTCACACCATCAATGCCAGTGGCGTTGGCCAAAATCTCTTGAATTTAATTTTTTTTCATTTCAATTAACATCACTAATATCCAACTCCAGGCTCATTAAAATGACCCTCAGAGTACAGAATTTACGACCCGACCCCATATCCAAAACCGAGTCGAAAGAATTTACTTCATTTTGCTTAACATTCTTTTTCTTGCCCCGAGCATTTGAATTTTTTTTTATTAACTTTTTTGTCAACAGCACACTCAGAAAAGGCGAAACCACTTTTGGACAAGATCACTAACATAAAAGAGAAAAAAACGTAAATCACTAATTGAACAAATATCCAATTCAAAACATGGAATAAAAAGAACCCGAAATATTACAAATATATTTCCATTAGTGTGTTTGAAAGGATTGATTTACTTCGGGGAGGGGTGCGACGAAGACTTACTGGCGTGACTTACCCATTTTGAAGATTTATTAAATGAACTACACTATTATTTGTGGGATAGTATTATTTCACTGCAGTTTAATTTAGTAAATTAATTATATTTGGAGAGAACAGGCAAGACACCACTTTCCACGAATCAAATGAAAAATTTTACATGCACAGTCGCACACAATCTTAAGTGATTACTTCATTTCGGTTGCTGTGTTTATACATCGTGTCTGCAGCGAAGTTAGCTGCGAGTGAAAGAACAAACTTCATCAAGCCCGACGAACAAAAGCACAACCAAAGCGTTTCTGCTGCTTGAATTTAAACTTTACGCTGAAAAATTTGAAATACTTGTGGCACAGAATAAAAATATATTGGTTTTTATGCATACATGTTTCACATTGGTAGTAAAAAAGTTGATGTAATGACGACATGCTAGTTCTTTGATATTTTCAATTATATTGTAAGCATTTTTTTTCCAAGGAAACATACGTGAAGAACTTCACTTTAAAAACAGGTGTATACATTATGTAACATTTTTCATCACCATCATCCACAGCATTACAGCCGGGATCCGGTCTTGTCCTTATTTAGCAAGTCTCGAGGCTTGTTAAATTTGCCATAATAATTTATTTTTACGGGGAAGGTTATTAGCCTTGCCCCAATATGTATCATTTTTAAGTAATATTGTGACGCGTATGACAATCAGTATTAATATATTCTAGAAAGTCCAAAACAAAGTACTAGAATATTCTAGAAAGTACTGGAAAACTGGAGACTATGTACAATAGAATATTCAAGGCTATGGAACGGACGGAAAACAAATACCGAATCAGAATGAGGAAACGGTATAAATACGTGCACACAGATCATGGAGTTAGTAAAAAGTGAAAAGTAAGAAGTAAGCAGTAAAAGCCGCGATAAGTACGGAAGCGATAAGTCAAGAAATCGTTAAGTGTACGGTAAAAGTAACGGTTGTTATTAACGGACTAATAAAGTGTTACATTAATACAAAATCGATTTAACGTTTCTTATTTATTAAAAATAATTAATCCAGCGAACCCTAAGCTCGCTACAATTGGTGTCAGAAGTGGGATTATTTATTGGTGAAGTGAATAAGTATGTGAAAGTGTGTTGTAACGATGTCAGCTCGACATTTGGAGGATCTTCGCGTTCCTGAGTTGAAGAAGCAACTTCAGGACCGGAATCTGGATAGTAGAGGACAGAAGCAAATTCTTCGACAGCGTCTGCAAGCAGCATTGGAGGAAGAGGGTATCGATGTCGACACATATGTTTTTACGATTGGGCCACACTGTCCGGATGAAGAAAAAACAGCGAGTCGAGATGATGCCAATGTAACGGAGAAGAGTTCGCCACAGTTGGACATTTCGGAGATGTTCCGGATGATGTTGACAAAATTCGACGCGCAAGCTGCAGATGTTAATGCAAAGTTGGATGCCCAAAATTCAAAATTCGACGCACAAGCTGCAGATTTGAATGCAAAGTTGGATGCCCAAAATTCAAAATTGGACGCGCAAGCTACAGATATTAACTCAAAATTGGACACGCACGCTGCAGATGTTAATACAAAGTTGGATGCTCAAACGCAGTGGATAAAATGTAATTTTCAACACTTTAAGGAAGAAATTCGAAACGAAGTAGAAAATCTGGATCTAAAAAACGAAGCTAAATTTAAGAAAGTCACCGATGAAATAATGCGAATCGAAAAGATACTTGAGTGTGTCGAGAGAAATAAGACCTCGCCTAGCAATCAACATGACTACAAACATACAAGGATACAAACGCCAACCTTCGATGGAACGGGACCCTTCTCCGTATTTATACGTCAGTTTGACGCCGCGGCCAATTATAATAAGTGGTCGGGTGAGCAAAAGTCAACATCACTAATCGTGTTACTCCGCGGGGCGGCTGCAGAATTGCTACAAACCATACCAACAGAGAAGAACAGATTTCCAAACGGTAAGAGACGGCCTTGAAGCCACATGCAGCAGGTCTACCGCATGCAACTGCGGAGCAGAACACAGAAACCTGGAGAAAATCTTCAACAGTTGCAGGCAGACATTGAGCGATTGGCAAACTTGTCTTATTCAAATATGACTAAGGAATTTCTGAACGAGATAGCAATGGATGCATTTATAAACGCACTCCAAGATCGGGACTTGCAACAGGCCGTTCGTTTGGCGGGAAAGAAGACGACTAATGAAATACTGGCGTTCGCATTGGCATATGAACCTGCTAAACTGGCTACCAGGAGTACATATAGAGTCCGAGAAACGTCCGTCGAGGAATGTTCCTGCCAAAGAACCGGCCATGTACAACGGAGAACCCCGAGACCTGATATTAAGTGTTGGACATGCGGCGAAGACGGCCACATCTCTGTTGACTGTAGGAAACGTCGACGAATGAATGAAACATCAATTGAGAATTGTTGTTCATGCGCTAATCACAAGAGAAACCTTCAGCGTGATTCAGACTTGGACAGCACCACGACCGAATGTAAATCCTTGCATCAACAAATAATTGCTCTTAAGACCAGCCGAAAAAAGGTCATTGAAGAGAACAATCGCTTATCAACTGATCTAGCAGAGGGGCCAGCTGAAATTTTGACCATAAAGCGTCGCCTTCAGGATTCGGAAGTAGAAATTGATGGTTTAAAACAAGAGGCGTACGAATTGTTGTTCATGCGCTAATCATAAGAGGAGACTATCAACGGACCAACCTGAGGCCAATAGCTCGGGAAACTTGTAAGGGCAGACTTTACGGGGGGAAAGTCGCCTGGTGGAATGTGCAGCCCCAGCATCGTAACTGTATCACAACTCCAACGGGATAACCAAAGTTTGGTTACAACTACGATTGTTAATGCAAGGACAACAACAGTGACGATCGACACCGGAGCAACGTGATCCATAATTCGGCCGGATGTCGCCGGCAAAATAACCCTTAATAAAAATAGAAGATACGCTTTGACGACTGCCACAGGAGAATGTTCTACAGTCTACGGAGAAGTGGAGAGCATAATAGTGCTGGGCAATATTTCCATTTCCCACCAATTTTTGGTTGCCGATATTACGGACGAATGCATTCTTGGAATGGATTTCATGAAGGAGCATCAAGTTGTTCTAGATATCGGTCAAAGAACACTGCGAATTGGTAACTTGGAGGTTGCTATTACACTGCAGGACGAACAATTGCGAAAACTGAAATGTTATGTGCGTGAGGAGGATGAGATCCCAACTCGTTCAGGCTCGGTAGTTTGGACCAGTCTCGAGAGTGATCTCGGTGACTATCGATTTTACATCACCGAAGCTGTACAAAATCAGCGTAAAGGGAACATCCTTGTTGGGAAAGCCCTTATCGATGCGAAGAAGCACATCGTTACCGTCAGAGTACTAAATGCGTCCAAGGAGCCGGTCGCAATAAGAAAAGGAGAGGTAATCGCAGAATGTGCACCCGTATCAATGATAAGCTCAATTCAGGCAAGGGGAGAGGACCATTCAATTCAACAGCCCTCTGGTGCATCCTCTATGGTTAATAAGTTGATGTCCCAGAAAATCGGATTGGCAGACAGAGAAAAGGCAAGCGTTAAATCACTCCTGAACGATTTTCCTAATATTTTTGTGACAGGAAATGATAAATTCGTACGCACCGGTATAGTTAAACATCGCATTGACAAGGTTGAATCAAGACCTATAAGGCAGCCACCTCGTCGACTACCGTTGGCCAAACAAGCAGAAGTCGGCAACATGATTCGAGAGATGGAAGAGCAAAGAGTCATCGAGAAATCATCGAGCCCATGGGCTTCGCCGGTAGTGCTCGTCAAGAAGAAGGATGGGACAACTAGATTTTGTATCGACTACCGCCGGCTAAACGACGTTATGAAGACAGACAGTTACCCACTTCCTCGAATCGACGACACACTAGATACCCTTTCTGGAGCTCAGTGGTTTTCAACACTGGACCCAAAAAGCGGTTACTGGCAAGTGGAAGTGAAGGAGGAGGACAAGGAGAAGACAGCATTTACTACCGAAAACGGACTTTATCAATTCAACGTGATGCCTTTTGGATTGTGTAATGCTCCAGCAACGTTTGAACGATTAATGGAAAGTGTTCTACGGGGACTTACATGGAAGACGTGTCTTGTGTACTTGGACGATATCATCGTTGTTGGAAGGAATTTACAAGAACACATCAATAATCTGCGCTCCGTCTTCGAACGACTAAGACAGGCCAACTTAAAGCTCAATTCGAAGAAATGTGAACTCTTCCAAAGGAGAGCACAATTCCTGGGACACATCGATTCATCTGCAGGAGTTCAAACGGATCCTGATAAGATAGCAGCCGTCCAAGAGTGGCCTACTCCAGAAGACAAGCAACAGTTGAGAAGTTTTATGGGATTAGCCACATATTACCGACGGTTTGTTAAAGGTTTCGCCAATGTGGCTAAAACCCTACATGAACTAACGGGTAAAGGCAAGAAATTCAATTGGACAGAAAAGTGTGAGACAGCATTTAACACATTGAAGGCCGAGTTATGTAAGACCCCAACATTCGCATTCCCAAGATCGGATCGCCTATTTATATTGGATACTGATGGAAGTAACACAGGAATCGTAGCAGTATTGTCACAGGAAGTCGATGGTAAAGAGAGCGTTCGCATATTATAGTCGAGTTCTATCTAAGCCAGAGAGAAACTGTGGCGGTTCTACGAACCACACAATCCACTATTGGTCGATATGTCGTCGTTCCACCAAGGAACACACTCACCTATAGGTAAATTACACGTGCCCACAGATACGTGTCCTTAAAAGTCCTCCACCACACCTGAAACGAAGGTAACATACATCTGGGAGGCGACTACCCCACGTGCCCACAGACACGTGGGTCACAAGGCCGACCAATCGTCCTACACCTGCACGGCGATCGAAGGACACAACTAACGGACAAACATTGCCTTACCAAGGACATTTAACGCATCGTCCTAAATTTCTGAAAATAATTATATACATCATACAGGCATCGTAAATTCGGAAACCTGATCGGCGCCCCTGTTAGCCAGCGTTACCTGCAAACGTGCAAATATAATCCTTGCCGCCAGCTAAGATACTGGACACAATTATCATTGTATACCGAAATCCCTTATAGCACAATTGTCCTGCGTTGCAGGCTATTAAGCAGCTACACAATGATCCTATGATGCCCCTTTGTTCCTTCCTCTTTTCTCAGTTTCCTTTTGACATGACCTTCGCTGCAGGAGAAAACAATAGATCTAGTAGCACACGTGCTAATAGATCAACCAGAGAGAACATTCGGGATTCAGGATCCGCGCCACGCAACCGTTGCGATAGTCAGTCATCAAGTAGCATTCACAGAGGTCAGATCCTCCATTACCACGAGAGTCGTTTCGTGTGTCGTCGCAATTGTAAAACGAAAAGTAAATGAACCACCAAAGGTCGCGAGTATGTCGAGCGTAACGTGTCAGCGAGTACTTAAGTGTTATATTAGTGAATACCTTTGTAAAATCGCCACGGGCGTTCCAGTGTAGGGAATCCTGGATTTAATAACAAAAAAATAAAACAAACCTTGCGCTGTGTTTTTTTATTAAAGTGCCGCTTCGCTCCGTTTTGTCTTCGTGTGAACAGTGTTCGGCGGAACACTTCACCGTCATCATCAATCATTCCTTGTGATCCAAAAATCCGCCAAAAAACTACTGCGCAACAAGAAAGGAACTGCTGGCTGTCGTAGAAGCCGTTAAGAATTTCCATAAGTACCTCTACGGACGTCGATTCCACCTTCGGACGGATCATGCCGCCCTGAAATGGTTGTTAAATTTTAAGAATCCGGAAGGACAAATAGCTCGATGGATCGAACGACTTCAAAGGTACGATTTCCAAATTTCCCACCGTCAAGGGAAGGTGCATAATAACGCTGATGCTCTATTAAGAAGACCATGTAAGCGAGATTGTAAACATTGTCATAGAGCGAAAGAGAAAGAAGAGGCGTACGACCTGCGAAATGTACAAGTAGAAGTACTAGATGGGTGGACGAATGATGCCATACGCGCAGCTCAACTTCAGGATGAAGATATGTCGCTAATCCTGGAACACAAAGAAAAGGACGAGCGGCCAACTTGGAAGAATATTTCCGACAAGAGTGGAACATCTAAGGCATATTGGGCACAATGGAATTCCTTGCTGGTGGAAGATGAGCGTAAATGGGAAGCCGCGGACGGAAAATCCCATCGAATGTAGATTCTACTCCCCCCATCAAAAGTGAAGGATGTACTAACAGAAATGCACGACAGGGCCTCCGGTGGACATCTGGGAGTTAATAAGACACTTTCAATATTACGATCTCGATTCTTCTGGCTTCACATGAGAGATGGCGTCGAGTCTTGGTGTAGGAAGTGCACAACTTGCACTGCGACCAAAGGACCAACAGCAAAACCAAGGAGCGCCATGAAGCAGTACAACGTGGGTGCCCCTTTCGAGCGAATTGCGATCGACATCTCAGGGCCATTTCCAAAAACCAACGACAACAACAAATACACGTTGGTCATCATGGATTACTTCAGCAAGTGGGTGGAAGTCCTTCCAATTCCAAACCAAGAAGCAACAACCGTCATAGAGCAGCTTATCAATAATTAGATCAGCAGATATGGAGTTCCCTGTGAGCTGCATTCCGATCAAGGCCGAAAATTCGAATCACAGATATTTCAAGGCATCTGTGCGGCACTGGGCGTAAGGAAAACTATGACCACACCTTTACAGTCAGACGGAATGGTCGGAAGGTTCAACCGAACAATGAAAGAGTATTTATCGAAGGTCGTTAGTGATCACCAACGAGATTGGGACAAATATGTACAAACCTTTCTCATGAGCTATAGATCGGCTAATCACGATACGACGGGCCATTCTCCAGCAAGAATTATATTTGGACGAGAGATACGATTACCAGCCGATCTGCGATTCGGAATACCTCCAGACGCCATGGATAAGACTGAAGACTACGTAGCCGAATGGAGAAATCGCTTCGATGAGATTCATCATTTGGTTCGAAAGCAAATCAATGTATCCAGTGACAGAATGAAAACAAGGTACGAAGTTCGAGCCAACGCATTCGGATTTAATGCAGGCGATAACATCTGGCTTTATAACCCTCATCGGCAAAAAGGAAGGACCCCGAAGTTGCACCAACATTGGGAAGGACCGTATAAGATTCTCACAAGAATTAACGACGTTGTCTATAGGATTCAGCGAAGACCGAACGCCAAGATGAAAGTGGTACATCGTGACCGACTGGCGACTTTTGTTAACCCAGGAGACCACTGAACTTAGTTCGGGACGAACTAATCTAGGCGGAGGGTAGTGTGACGCATATGACAATCAGTACTAGAATATTCGAGAAAGTCCAAAACAAAGTATTAGAATATTCTATAGAGTACTGGAAAACTGGAGACTATGAACAATAGAACATTCAAGGCTATGAAACGGACGGAAACAAAACGCCGAATCAGAATGAGGAAACGGTATAAATACGTCGCACACAGATCACGGAGTTAGTAAAAAGTGAAAAGTAAGAATTAAGCAGTAAAAGACGAGATAAGTACGGAAGCGATAAGTCAAGAAAACGGTAAGTGTATGGTAAAAGTAACAGTTGTTATTAACGGACTAATAAAGTGTTACATTTATTCAAAATCGATTTAACGGTTCTTATTTATTAAAAATAATTAATCCAGCGAACCCTAAGCTCGCTACAATATTATTCCGTTCACTTCTCAGTTGTGTTCTGTGTAAATTGATAGAAAAGTAGTCGGCATTTACTTGTTTGCATGTTTTAAAGTGAAATAATTTTAAGGAGCTTGTTGGCGATGCATCACGAATTCCCAGGAAAAGCAAGACAAGCGCCAGCACACAATTTCCAGGGAAACAACTATCAGCGGCGCACCGATTCCAGGAAGCCACGAAGAAAAGGAGCACATCGATGAAGCAGGAGGAGTCGTCGAAGGAACTCCTACCCAAGCGGTCTTGATCAAGAACAGCTCCAGAAAGATCAGGAATAAACAAATAATAAAGAATAATCATAGGACATAATAAATATTCGATTGAGGAAAATAAGCAAATTTGTTTTACCGCGTTTTTGATATTCTCCTTCCTTTTACTTTGACGTTAGTCGATTAGGGATTTGTACTGGGCAAGACTCTAACGCCCGTTTATCCAGAGAAGAGTCCGGCTCTGGAGGTACAGTCATTCGAATTAGAAGAAATCGTCGTTGGCCGGCCAGTGCTGGAAAATACAGTCCGCTAAGGCGAAATTGTTGGAACGTCGCTGGAGAAAGCGCCGTTCGCGATTCGGTTTAGCCTTTTTGTTGTTGCGTTAACAGGGGTTAACTATGGTATATTTGACAACATTTTTTTTGACGGCTGATTGTTAGTGGGAATCTGATTATGATTCGTGCGCTATCTTGTTAATTATCCCATAGCAAAGATAAATAATGCCCCAGAAAAAAACAGATGTATTTTACAATGATAAAAGAATGCGGTTCGTGTTTCTTTCTTTTTTTCGGTAGGAAGATGGGAATTTGAAAAGAATACATCTGGACTGATCCAGAGGCATGCCGGATTATTACCGACTGAAATCACCTCGTCGTCCGCCAGTACATATGTGGTGTTTCTAGCAGATACACACATGACTAATAGTGAACAACAACACCACCAAAAGACAAGTCGATAAATCAAACCACATCTATTAAAGCCGTATACCATAGCAAAAAACTAGTATTTCCACATCAGTTGGACTGTATTTGAATTTAGAAATCGTACATGCGTCAGTGGCCTAATGCGTTGAACTTTGATTCTATCTTTTAGTGATTCTAACCGTGATAGTGTCGGTTCGAATGACACACTCCTCACTATCGTCGCAAACGCTATACATATACTCGTTGTTTCGCCCCGGAACATTCTTTTTTGATATTCCATTGGGAGGCGGGACGGAGTACAACTGTTACTCCGTTCGTCGTGTCGCAACAGCTGCATTATGTCACACAGAATATCAGGGTTATGGACGACGTTTCTTTCGAACCTAGCGTGTTTTCTGTTACTCCTATCGGAGTATCTGACCGTCTCATATGTCTCTCTAGTATTATTCAAGCCGTCTCCAATCTTACGCACTTTATGGGTATGTGTTTTGACTTTTGCTGATATCAGCTGGGTCAGATGGTAGTTCAGCTCACTATGTTCTCTTTTCACCCATGTTTCTATATGAGTATCATGGTGTAGGTCGGTCTTAGTTTGGTGGAAGTATCCTTTTTTTGTTATCATTCTCTTTTACCGGAGTTCTAATGCGCCACTCTCATCCAAACCAGCGGTGTGCTTAACTGCAAGGTCAAGAGGTTTCCTTCCAGTGATGATATTTATGACATCTTCGGATACCGTCCGGTATGTGCAGTATACTCTTAAAAATGACCATCTAAGCGCTGAGTCCACTCATGTACGATTTAAACCGTGCGGCTTCTACCCATATGCGAGCGGCGTAATTACAATGATGGTGCTGACGGTGGTTACCAATTTCTTTATGCCGCATCGGAACCCTCCAACATTGAGTTATTTTTACTCGTTTTCCGCAGGTATTCTTTGAAGGTCAACCTGTTGTCGAGGGTAACAACAAGATCTTTTATAGAGAGATAACATCTTATGATGTGTCCTATTAGTATATCAAGGTGTTCAATTTTGTTCCGATCACTTATTAAAACTGCCTCCGATTTATGTGCGGATGGTTTCAGTCCGGTCATTTTTACTCAGAATTTAATGCTTTGGATTGCATGGGAACAAATATTCTCCAAGTCATCTAGATGCTTAGTTACAGTCATTATCGCCAAATCATCTGCATACCCAACGATTCTTAGTTCTTTTGATAATCGACTCTAAGTACACCATCATATATGATATTCCATACCAGCAGGCCCAGTACAAACCCCTCAGGTACACTCGTTGTGTGTGTGTGTTTTTTTATTTTTTTTTGTTTTGGTAGGTAGGTGGAAATCTCCAAAAGATACCTCTGGACTGATCCAGATGTATGCCGAGTTTTTACCGACTAAAAACGCCTCCCGCCAGGCACATATTCCCATAGATCCCTATGGAATTTTCTTTAAGATATTGATATTAGGATAAAGTTTACCTGTTACTCCGCATGTCGCGTCGCAACTGCTGCATCATGTCACATAGAATATCATTTGCTACGGACCATGCCTAGTTTGAACTCAGCATGTATTCTATTACTCCTACCGGGGTAAGTGTCCGTCTCATACGTTTCTCCAAAATCATTAGTGCGGTCTCGAATCTCACCCACACTGTGAGTATGTGTTCCGCATTTTCTATTTTGCCTTCGCAATACAAGCAGTATGCGTGATTCACATGCTTATACTTGTGCAAGTATTGCCGAAAGCATCCATGTCCTGATATTAGCTGAGTCAGGTGGTAATTCAGGTCGCCATGTTTTCTTTTCACCCAGGTTTCTATATCAGGTATCATGGTGTGGGTCCATCTTCCTTTGGTGGAAGAATCCCACCTTCGTTGCCATTCTCTTAGGCTTGAGAGCTCTAATTGTGACCGCATTCTCCGACGATTCTCTTGGGAGACTTCATGCAATGCAGCGTTTTTTTTTAACTGCAATGTCAAGTGGTGTCCTCCTGGCCAAAACATTTATGCCATCTTCGGATACCGTTCGGAATGCACCGCTTACTCTTAGTGATGCCAGCCTATGTGCGGAGTTCATTCCC
Organism: Microdon myrmicae; assembly: GCA_963931805.1. Lineage (NCBI taxonomy): Eukaryota > Metazoa > Arthropoda > Insecta > Diptera > Syrphidae > Microdon > Microdon myrmicae. Next base: position 39,750,431 of record OZ007499.1, on the reverse strand, counting down.
CTCATCTACGGCTTTTACTCTGCGGCTCCTTCTCTCGAAGATAATGGAGTTACTGATTAACCGTGGATTTTTGAAATATTTGGAATCAAATTACCTCCTCAATGACCACCAATATGACTTTCGTAGGAACAAGTGCACATGAGAGTTATGCCATCCACTATTTCGACAAAAGCAAGGTTGTCGCATTGGATATTTCAAAAGCCTTCGACAGAGTTTGGTATCCAGCCCTTTTGTCGAAATTACACTTATGGAGTGAACAATTCGCTGATCCGATAGATCCGTTCAATCCAAGTGCTTCTCGAATGTCTGCCTCGCATAAAATTAATGCAGGTGTTCCCCAGGGTTCAGTACTCTCACCCACTCTCTTCCTGATCTTTATAAATGATCCCTTGTCCACTACCGAGAACCCGATTCACATGTTTGTTGATGATAGCACGTTAAGTTTCCCATGCTCATAAGAATATTCCCGATCAAAATCTTCGAGTTTCATTACTAACAGCAGGTTATGTTTAATGGATTGATATCCGACCTCAACAAGATATATCAAAGGGGATTATCATCATCATCATCATCAGCACTACAACCGGGATCCGGTCTTGGCCTTATTTAACAAGTCTGAGGCTTGTTAAATTTTCCACAATAATTTGTTTTTACGGGCAAGGTTATTAACCTTGCGCCAATAAAGGGGATTATCTAACCGAGTCAAATTCAATGCCTTAAAAACTCAGTGCTGTCTCTTGCGGTCAAGGCGAACCCCAAAGTAAAAATTCCGTCGATGAACGGCACCTCCATCGACAAAGCCAAGGAACTATCAACCCACAGCACTAGAATTAATTCGACTCTTAATTAGAATGACCACATATTCGAAGTTGCGAAAAGTACGGCCAAATGTATGGGGTTACTAAGAGATGTAAAAAATATTTCATCCCATTCAACCTGGCCACTGTTTACAAGACGTACATTCATTCTCAACTGGAGTTTAACTCCTATATTTGGCCAGGCGGATCCAAAACTGCACTACTCGTGCTAGATAGGATGCAAAAATAAGCAGTGAAGCGTATTGTGGAGCCAGCCGTGAGTCGTTCAATCCCGTCGTTAGAACAACGTATCATATCGCTCACTTTTCTATAGTTATTATCACGGTCGTTGCTCATCTGAACTTGCTGAATGTGTTCCGCCTCTCTAGACATTTTCCCACGAAACCCATTAATCAGAAAATATGCATCACACCTTGAAAGTCAACTTCATGCACACAAATGAACATAGGACCATTCTTTAGCCGAACCGCACGAATGTGGAAAGCTCTACCTGGTCATGTGTTTCCTCTTCGTTGTAACGTCTAGGCATTTAAGACCAATGTACATTGATGCCTTCTCTCCCCTTCTTCCGCTCGTACGGTGTTCTGACATTAAAGGGCACTTTAAAATCCCCGCGCGTTAGTGTAAAAAAATAAACATAGCGTCAAAACTATCCTACGTACAAATACAAAAGGCGAACATGTTCATCAACTAATAGCTTCTTCTCTTATCCCCTTCTTCTATTTCTATTGGGACTGAGCTCAGGCATTTGAGGGTACCTCAAAACCCCTTTTCGTGTTTCGTGTAAAAGAACAAGCGCTTACACTATATAGTTCTTTCATACTTTGTGGCAGGCTATATCGAGCCTGCGGGGGTACGAGGTAGAGGTGTACCAACGTATGGTACCGGTTCACTACCGGCCCCACTAGAGAGTTCGCTGCAAAAACACTGCCGCCCAAAATTCGATCACCAAAAGTAAAAGCCAATAAGGAAAAGTCACTGGTGTTGTTATTGTTTGTAAGTTCCCCTTTATTTCTCTGTTTCACTTATTTTCCTGACTATTCTTATTATAAAAAAAAAAAAAAAAAAAATTGTGGCGAGAAGGCCGAATTTAGCGAGACAAGGACATATGTGTCCTTCATCTTGTCTCTGACTTCTGGTCATCTTGCGATAACCAGAATCACCCACATCCGTGAGGATGTTGGGATCGGTCTCGCGATCTCTGAAAAGAAAAGAGAAAAGGGGGGGTATCCAAGGATAGTGTGGACAGTGTTAGTCCGGGCGTTCTCTAACTACTTTTATAGAGGGATGGTGGGAAAGAAATCGTACAAGACCGGTAGGTCTTGGGTGCGGTAGTGAACGCAGATCACGTCTTTGGCGTCTGATAATCTGCGCTTTGGTCGGTGTGTATATTTGTGTTTGTGCCGTCTTGTACTGTGCGTTCGTATGTGTGGTTTGTTAATAGTAGACCCTATGGGATGGGTCCAGGAATCCTCTATTATAGAGGGGAATGTTGTTGGGAAGGGTGCTTTCTTCAGTTTTGTACTGAAGAATAAATTGTGGGGGTTTGATCCGAAGAGATCGAGAGAGAGAAGGGTCAACAACGCGAAGAGTTCCGTACAAGTAGGTTCTCGCTGTTCTGAATGTTTTCGAGGTACTTATGTGCTAGTTCTAGCAAGTACTCGTCGATAGGGACAATCGAGGCACCTTCATATAGGTGAGAGTTCGGGTAGTGGCGGACTCCTCTCCACGATCTGTGTGCGACGTATTTATACCGTTCCCTCATTCTGATTCGGCGTTTCGTTTCCGTCCGTTCCATAATCTCGACTTTTCTATTCCAGTTTTCCAGTACAGTACAGCTCCTCAATAGTATACTGGTTAGTATACCCGCCTATCACGCGGGAGACCGGGGTTCGATTCCCCGTCGGGGAGCCTCTGGCGCAAGACTAATGACCTTGCCCGGAAAAAACAAATCATTATGGAAAATTTAACAAGCATCAGGACTTGCTAAATAAGGCCAAGACCGGTTCCAGGTTGTAGTGCCGATGATGATGATGATATGCTAATTGAAGCAAGTACTCGTCGATAGGGGTAATGGAGGCGCCTTCGTATAGGTGAGAGTTGGGGTAATGACGACCGTCAGGCATTCTAGAATGATTGGTGCATCTTCTGAGGAGTTTCCTTTCGAAAACCCGAAGTCTTTCCATTTGGGCCGAAGATATGCAGGACCATATGGGAAAGGCGTACGATATTCCAGATCGGCTTAGCTGCTTATAGCAGAGAAGCTTAACTTTGGTGTCAACTTTGTTCCTCCACTTCAAGATGTCGTGCAGTTGCTTAGACCGACCGAGGCCCCTTTGGAGAATGTGGGTCACATGTTTGATGAAGTTCATTTTTGGGGTATAAGTGACCCCAAGATATTTCGTCTTGTCCTGTGGTCTAATCGTAGTATCTCCCATTTTTATTCGAATATTTTGTGAATATCGAGAAGCAGATTGGGAGTGTTTACTACTCAGAATTATGGCTACTGCTTTGGATGGATTAAGTCGGATTTTCCATCGACTGTAATACTGATACAGTTCGTCCAAGTGACGGTTGAATTGATTTGTTGCGAGGTTAGGGCCTTTGGTTGACGTGTACACCAGGACGTCATCCGCGTAGCATATCTGATTTACTTTCCCGTCCACAGGGCGGGGAATATCGGAGGTGTAAATATTGAATAAGATGGGGCCTAGAATGGAGCCCTGTGGTACAGAAAGCCTTCGCAACGAGTGGTATGACCAGGTGACTTCTTAGGGTGTCGAGAACTATTCTTATTATTTGCAGAGTCGAGCTTTATATAACGACGCCGGTTGTAATGCGAGTCCTAAAGCACACTCTCCATGTCACCAGCGAACTTGTAAGCGACCAAGCAACTTGCCTTATAAAGCCGCGCGTATTTTAGTTACACTAGGATGGCCTCTGGGTGTGTTTAAAGACGGCAGCTATAACGCGACTTATTATTGATATTATAGCGTTTGAAATAATAATGAAGAAGATCGTGTGATTCGAAATGACGCTACGACAGCTCGAATCACGAAAAAATTTTACCTAAGCGTTACACACCAGGCTACTGACCGTGTTTAGAATTTGATTTCCAAACTCGACTATATTCCACTGGTGTGAATTATTTTTTTGTTATTTATCGCTTGGTATACGGTTCTGATGTATTTTTCTTATTCGATTTTTCGTTCGTGTTCTCCACTATTTCGCTTGTGAATCGTGTGTATCTGTTAGAATCGCTACACCACTCCCGCCGCAGTAACTATGCGGACGACGGACGAACGAGAGAGAAGCGAGAAAACGTCGGAGGCTGTGCTATATGCGGAAGTCGTGACCGTGCGTGAAGTTCTGCTTTACTACGGGGAGTGTGTGTGTGCTGCGTCGTGTACAGATCACGTCGTAGTCACCAATTATAGCGTTTGAAATAATAGTTAAGAAGATCGTGTGATTCGAACTAACGCTATGACAGTTTGAATCACGAAAAAAATTGAACCTAAGCGTTACCCATCAGGCTACTGACCGTGTTTAGAATTTAATTTTTAAACTCGACTACACTCCACTGATGTGAATTATTTTTGTTATCGCTGTGGTATACGGTTCTGATGTATTTTCTTGTTCGGTGCTCTTCACTGTTTTGCTTGTGAATTGTGTGTGTATCTGTTAGAGTCGCCACAGAGTCATAACTAAATAAACCCACTTTTAAAAGGGTTGCTATGCTTGCATAGGGGATCGGGTTCCGGAGAATCGCTGCCGTACAGGCTGAGTTAAATTCCTCTGGCGCTATGTATGAGGAAATTGGTTTGGAAATACGACCAAATATGGGCATGAGTTGTCGGTTAGACGAAGGAATGTGGGTCTTGGTCGTTGCGATGGTTGTTTCACGGAAATGCAATGCATCGTGCTGGTGACTTGCCAGTAAGGGTATTGGGTAGGATGGGAGTCGAAATGATTTTCGGGGAAACTAAATGTTGATTGGTCACAAGCGAGGAAATAGTTTAGGCAAGAAGTGAGCCGGAATGATTTTCGGGGGAAATAACAATTTTTGGTCGCAAGCAAGGAATATAATTTAGATAAAGAATTAACCGAAGCAGTTTTGGGAAAATGTATGCGGCTCGATATAGTTGATGGAGATGGTGAGTATTCCGTTGTAAATTTAAATATGCGTTTATTACAGCTTGGGAAATGGGTTCTTGGTAAGTTGGGGGATGTATGCAATTGTGGATTTGGGGACGGATGCTGTTGCATATTGGGATGTGTTTTTGCATGTTGGGAAATGGGTTACAGGTTAGGTTAGGGTGACGCGCTGTTAGCCGTCTAAATTGGTTGGCATTGTGGGTTGGTTCTTCATGTGGTATAGAGAACCCCCACAAGCCCACATCGACTTACTAATGAATGAACCGATTGATATAATTTTTAATATAAAAACGCCTTGATTAAATTTAGTATTGTTATATTTTTGTTTCTTTTTGTTTTTTATTGTTACTTTTTTTCGTAAATATAATAACAAAGAAAAAGAAGTATACACTAATTCCTAGGCATTGTTTTGCAAATACTCCTCTTCGACAATCATTCTGATCAATTTGTAGTTCCAAAATTCCGCAATGCTCTGGGCTTAACACAGTTGTTGTTTTTATAATGTCCATCTTTAAGTAAAAATACAGAGTATCACAAGTAGATTTTTGTTTTGCTTCTCTTATTTTCCTTTTAATTCAATTTCATTTATTGTATGTGCTTTGTCTTCCTACATTTTTCCAAAAGCAACGAATAATAACTATTAAAATAGTCGGCAAAATGTATGTATATATATCTACGTAATAAATATATATACACATATGTATTAAATATTTAGTAACATTAAATCTATGCAATTTATACTTATAAAAGATCAAAATTATTTAAACTTACACGAAAAATGTACAAGTTATTTTATATATATAATACGCACCCAAAATACGCCACAATTTCCACAAATATATACCTTAATTAAGTGTGTTTTTTATATTGCATTTATACCTATTATTGTTCAAAAAATGTTTTATCTTATACATTCACTTTTTTTTCTGAACAAAAAATGTTTAAATTTGATTTGCAATTTGTTCGGGTTTTTGTTTTTGTTTAATATTTATTTGGTAAATATTTCATTTGATATATATCCCCACATAAAATTATGTATAAATATAATCTGTTTTACTTTTTCCGGACCTCATTGAAACAATGAATTTTGTGTTTATGTGATTTACTGCTATTCCTCGTCAGTATCTCCTTCACTTGAATAGCCCGTAATTTGTGGACGTCTTGCGAATGGGGCTGCAATCACCTGGCTGGAAGAGAAACACAAATGTTTGATAAAAATCCATATGTAGATAATGTCAATACTATATCTTAAGAAAAATTCAAAATAGAATAGGGCTAACATTACTCCACACCTGATAAAACTCAAGGGACAATGAATTTCATAGTTTGCGTAAGGCACGATTGGGGGCTGTAAGCGAACATACGGGACAAAGTCACTGATTGCTTTCAACCTGGCGAAGGCCAGGACGATCCCTGTCCCTGTTCAGTCCAAGTTGACATGCAGTCTCCACCTGACACCCCTGGATAGCTACTTTGGCACCCGCCAAGCAGTGAACCAATACATGCAGCGACATCCTGAGAAAGGTTGGCGAAAGGCCAACCTTGCCCGGAAAAACAAAATATTATGGAAAATTTAGCAAGCCTCGGATATGGACCGGATACACGACGACGACCACGGAAAAGAAAATGGCTAAAGGATTTGAGAATTTTCTCATGGAACGTCCGCTCACTATACAGAGCTCGAGCTCCACAGCAGCTAACCGATGCCCTGTCAGAATATAAGGCTGACATAACAGCATTACAGGAATTAAGATGGACGGGGAGTGGTGTCGTTCAAACAGGCGCATATCACATTTATTACAGCTGTCATGCACAACACCATTACCGGCTTTAATGCAATAGACGAATGGCTATGCACTCTTCGCGTGTGAGGGAAGTTTAAAAACATAAGCCTCATAAACGTTCACGGACCTACAGAGGAGTCCCCTGACGACGAAAAAGAAGAGTGCTACGAGAACGTCGAACGCATTGTGAAAACCGTTCTTGGTGATTTGAATGCGAAAATAGCTCGGGAGTCGGTTTTCAGGCACTACGTAGGGGTCCCTAGTTTGCATGAGAACACTAATGTCAATGGACTACGAGTCATCGAACTGGCAGCATCAAATAACTTGGTTGTTGCGAGTACCAGGTTTCCGCGTAAAGATATCCACAATGATGGAAAAAACCTTGTCTGTGAAATAGAGAAAACTAGAAATTTAACAAGTCTCGGATAAGGACCGGATACCGGTGGAGAGATTTGCTAAATAAGGCCAAGACCGGATCACGGTTGTAGTGCCGATGCTGATGATGCTGAGGGTCCGCACCAGGCGCGGAAGTTCTACCAAATAATCCCCAGTATGACGCGGTACACACCACGCTGCACTTACTGCAAGGATAAAGAGGGTAATCTGATCACCCATCCTGAAGGCATTCTGGAGCGATGGGAAGTGCACTTCAATGAATTGCTAAATAGTCAGTTCACAGAAGAATTGGAGGCTTCACCAATGCAAGATCAAGACCAAATGCTACCGCCACCAAGCATTGAGGAAACAGTAAAAGCCATAAGACAGCTCAAATCAAATAAAGCCCCTGGAGCTGATGGCATACAAGCTGGGCTGATCAACCAAGGAGGGACAGCGTTACATCACGCAATGCATGAGATCGTGGTGCACGTATGGGAGCAAGAGGAGATGCCGGAAGATTGACGTCGTGGAATAATTTGCCCCATACATAAGAAGGAATGTATCACAGTGTGCAGCAACTATAGGGGTATAACATTGCTGAGTACCGCCTATAGAGTACTCTCCTGTATCCTAGAAGATTGGATAGGACCATACGCTAAAGTTATCATTGGTCAATATCAGTTTGGCTTCATCCAAAGCAAATCAGCGATTGATCAGATATTCACCTTTAGGCAGGCGACGGAAAAGTGGCTATTTATAGACTTTAAAGCCGTCTACGACAGCATAGCCAGGGTAGAACTATAGCGTTTGCGACGATAGTGAAGAACGTGTGATTCGAACTGACGCTATGGCGGTTAGAATCACTAAAAATTGAACCAATGCTCAACACATCAGGCCACTGCTGCGTCGATGTCATCTGTGTAGGCAAGTATCTGCCTGGACTTGGTCACAAGATCCCTCTAGTTGTAACGCCATTCACGGATTGCGCTCTCCAACGCCAGATTGAAGAGGAGCTAGGCCAGACGGTCCCCTTGCGGGGCCCATTAAAGATGTTTATTGGTTTGGGCAGCAATCCTATAGCGTTTGGTATGATAGTGAAGAACGTGTGATTCGAACTGACGCTATGACAGTTAGAATCACCAAAACTTGAACCAATGCGTAACACATCAGGCTACTGGCCGTGTATACGAATTCGAATTTTAAACTCAAGTACACTCAACTGATATGGAATTGTTATGATATCGCTATGGTATACGGCTCTGATACTTTGCTTGTTCGAATTTCCCTTCTGTGTTCGTCACTATTTTCTTGCATGTTGTGTGTGTAGGAAACGCCACACTACTCCCTTCTCAGTAACTTTGTTACGATCAACTTCGTGTGCGAACGAAGGAGCGAGGAACGAGCAAGCGAGAGGACGTCGGAGCAGGGGAGTGTGCCGGTGCTATATGCGGAAGTCGCGATCCCAGTAGTAAGTTCTGTTTACCTATGGGTGATCGTGTGTTGTGTGTGTATACAGGTCACGTCGGGGTCACCAATTATAGCGTTTATGACGATAGTGAAGAACGTGTGATTCGAACTGACGCTATGACAGTTAGAATCACTAAAAATTTAACCAATGCTCAACACATCAGGCCATTGCCGCGTGTACGAATTCGATTTCTAATCTCAAGTACATTCGACTGATGTGGAATTGCCACGGCTGATGCATTTTCTTATTCGATTTCAGTTCGGTGTTCTTCACTATTTGCTTGTATATTGTGTGTGTATCTGTTAGAAACGCATTCTAAACTAATTAATACGACTTTGTAGGTTGGCCGTGATCAACGTAACTAGTCAAGCAAAAATAGCGGGATTGCAGTCCAAACCAATAAACATATTTAATGGACTCCAAGGGGACGGTCTGGCCTGCCTCCTCTTTAACTTGGCGTTGGAGAAAGCAATCCGTGACTCTGGAATTACAAATAGAGGGACTACTGTCACCAAGTCCTGCGAGATACTTGCCTACGCAGATAACATCGACATCATCGGTAGTCCCGATTGGCTGTACCAGACTCTTTCACCTAGATCGAGCAGGCGGCATAAAAACTGGGACTGCACATTAATGAGGGAAAGACTAAGTACATGGTGGCAACTTCTGCGAAGAGACCACCTAACGTTGGTCAAACTATCAGGGTAGTGGAGCACGAATTTAAAGTAGTGCAATCTTTTAACTACCTTGGGTCAATAGTATCAGCCGATAACAATACGGAAGAAGAAATACGCGAACGGCTGATCAAATCCAACAAAGCCTAATATGATCTATCAAGGCTCTTTAAATCTCGAACATCCAAGCTACTACTGACAACACCATAGTCTTACCAGTACTCATATATGGATCCGAGACTTGGGTGCTCAATAAAAAGCACTCGGAACTCTTAGTCGGGTCCGAGAGGAGGTCTTAAGGAGAATTGTTGGCCCCATACATGAGGGAGGACGATTCCGAAGACGCTACAACCATAAGCTGTACGCGATCTACCATGAAGGTAACGTTGTAAGAAAAATCAAGCTCGGTATACTCCGGTGGGTGGGACACCTAGCTCTAATGTGCGAAGATGAGCCTGTCCGGAAAGTCCTTTGTGGCACGATGTTTGGAGAGCGACAGCGAAACAGACTTTGTCTGCGATGGAGGGATGGCGTAAACCAGGACGCTGAGAGCTTGAAAGTGCCAAACTGGATGACATCGGCTCGAAATCGGGACCGGTGGAGACTCTCGCTAAATAAGAACAAGACCGGATCCAGGTTGTAGTGCCTATGATGATGATGGGAGGCCCGATTGCCATTAGCCTCCGGCTTAAATATTAAGAAAACAACGAACACACGTAATAAATCAACAACTCAGTAGTATAGAAATAAACCAAAAGTCATCAATAACACAGGCCAACAGTACCTTTTCGTCATATTTACCGTCAAAGATATCTCTTAAAACTTTATTCTCAAATACGCGGATTTGTTTTCTTCTGGTTTTATGAGAGCCCATGTTTCGCATCCGTATATAACAATCGGCATGATTATGGTTCTATAGCCACGGAGCTTTATGTTACGTGATAGCAGTTTGGATTTCGCCAGTTTACTGACTGCGTTCCAACTAGCGTTGCCGGAATGCAATCTTTTGTTAATTTCCTTCGACATTTCGTTACTGGCCGTCAATATTGTTCCCAGCCGGAGTTGTGTATATTAAAGTCGCCAAGAACGAGAATCCCAGAACGAAACGGAACATACTATATCGAGTCGATGATACGTGACACATGGTCGAATAGTGCAGCTGGTCGGTCGTCATTTGGGAAGTGATAGAGGCAAGAAGGACATTTTATAAAACTTCTCAGCACGATTTTCATCCAAATGATGTTCAAGTTCCAGAAAAAATAAATCATTATGGAAAATTTAACAAGCCTCAGGACTTGCTAAATAAGGCCAAGACCGGTTCCCGGTTGTAGTGTAGATGATGATGATGATGATGATGTTCAAGTTATTTGAATCTAATGTTTCTTCCCTTTGGCAAGACAAATAGGTTCGGCTGAAGACGCAGACTCCACCCTTAAAAAGAAATCTCGAATGTAGCTGTATCATGGATAACGAATTTTTGTCGAGTCGGTTGACTAAACGGCTTGGGTCTCTGTTAGGGCTAGGATATTACGTTTCACTGTTTGCAAATATTGGTGGATGGCATTCACATTTGTATTCAAGAAGTACTCCAGTTAGTTATTATCTCAGGACATTGATAAAACGCTATAGGTTCACATTTCCTGAGAGAAGAACATAAAAACCACATTATTGTCTGCCAATATGGGTGTAGTAGCAACACGAAATTGAAAGTGCTTTTCCAATGATTGAACGAACTTGGCCACCACCACAATTAGGGGCTAATATCGCTCATCAAATCATTCGCTCCGTTTGCACTCCGCCCTCTCACGTATTATATTCCTTCTTCTTATAAACGATTTTTTGTTCAGTACTCACAACCAAATTCATACATTTCTCGTACTCAATTGAAAATAAAACTATGAAACAACATCTCATTGAATTCCGAATTTAGCACGACATATCGTTGGGGATCATGTAACCAGGCAGAATTTGATGTTGCTAACATCTAGTGGTGCTGTTGTGAAGGAGAGATCTTAACTTTGAGTCACTTTTATTGAAGAAGGCAACGAATTACAATTTTTTTTAATTATACTTCTTCTCAGGAGAGGCGAATCCATAGGCGCCCCGAGATGCCACCAAACACAAAATAAATTTTATTTTAAACACAAAATAAATTTTATTTTAAATATACTACTAAATTTTATTTTAAATATACTTCTCTCGGGAGAGGCGAGCCTATAGCGCCGACACGAGGAAACAAGCGTACTATCATCCACAAAACTGAACACTTTGTTAAGCGTTGATTCCAACAAAACATTTATGTGAAGCAAAAAGGTTAGAGCCACAATAGAACCTCCTCCCGGAATTAACAGGATACAGATCCGAAGACTCGCCGTCTACAACTCGGATCGATCTATTTGCGAGGAAGCTCTTCGTTCAGTCGCAAAACTGCTGGGCAAGCCCGTATGAATGAAGTTTGCTCAGCAATGCCCCGTGCCAGACGCGGTCAAAAGCCTTGGAGATATCCAAAGCGACCGGTCTTGACTCACCATGCCCCTTAATCCACAGATGTCCATATATCAGTTACATAGGTCAAAAGGTCTTCCGTGGACCGGCCACCACGGAATCCGTATTGACGATCATTCAGAAATCCATTGCACTCCAAATACTTAATTAACTCGACATTGATGACCTTTTCCATAGATAACATAGACAGTAATGCTATTGCACGGTAATTTTGTGGGAGATACCTTTTTCCCCTCTTTGGAATTGGCTGAACTCGAGCGACTTTCCAGCAGATGGGAAAGGTCCCTCGTTCATAAGATAAGCGAAGGAGTCTGCCAAGAACCAGCGATAGTTCTGGAGCACAGTTCTTAAGGACTATTGCTGGTATTCCGTTCGTGCCGGTCGCCTTCCTACAGTCCAGTCCACATAGAATGCGTTGAATAGTACGCGGGTGGAACCTTACATCCCACATCGAAGATCGTACCGGCCCGATCACAGGTGGGTCCAAAAGACCAGCTTAAAAGCTTGAATTCTCGACAAATATGTTGGCCAACATATTACCCTTATCCTTTGAATCTGCAACTAACGCCCCCATGCCCGTCACCAGCGGAGGAAACGAGGAGGAAGCAAAGCTACTGCTGATAGCCCTTCCCATTGACCAGAAAGAACGAGAACCAGCCGGGCACTGAAGGAGCTTATTAATCACTCTGTCGTTGTAGGCCTTCTTCGCGGTATCAATCGCCTGTTTTTTTTTTTTTTTCATTTATTAGACCTCTCTCGGGAGAGGCGAACCTATAGCTTCGAGTGAGCGCCCCGAGATGCCACCAAATAACTGTTGCAGTTCTTTTTGAACGGTTGTAACGCCCCGGGAACACTCGCGTGGGAAGGGAGTTCCACAGCTTCCCCGCTCTGTAACGGAACGAGTTCTGATGCAGGGATGTTCGCGCCGTCGGGAGATGAACCATAAACGGGTGCGATCCGTCGGATTGTCTTGTGGAGCGCATATAAACCGAATCTGTATTGATGACTTTTTCCATTACCTTCGATAAAATAGACAGTAATGCTATCGGACGGTAATTTTGTGGGAGACGCTTTTTCCCGTCTTTGGGATCGGTTGAATTCGAGCGATTTTCCAGCAGGCAGGATGAAATCTTACATCTCACATTGAACACCGCACCAGTGAGATCACAAGTGGCTCCAAACGGCCGGGATCGAGGTTTGAATTCGCGGAAAATAAATTCGCGAACACATTAGCTTTATCCTTTGAATTCGTGGCTAACGTCCCACTGTCTGTCACCAACGGAAGGAAAGAGGAGGATGTAGAGTTACCGCTGACAGCTATTGCCATTGACCAGAAGGAGCGCGAACCAGTTGGGCACCGAAGCAGCTTATTGATCGCCCTGTCGTTGTGAGCCTTCTTCTTCAATCGCATGGTTGCACGCGTTTCTGATTCTAACAAAATTCATTCTGTTAACATCGGTGGGATTGGAGCGCAATTGATTAAAAGCTCTATTTTTGCCGCTGTAATCTGCTCGCATTTTTTATCAAACAAAGGTTTATCAGATGAACTTCGTTTGAGGGAATGTGGAATATACATCTTCATCCCCAGATGAATAATCTCTGATACCGACTCCACGCGAGCGTTAACATCGGAGTTTCCGAAGCACACCTCGGACCATGGAAAGGATGCGAAGAAATCTCGCAAATCGTCCCAGTTAGCAGCTCCATACTTTCATACATGGCGAAGCTGCCTAGGCCGGTTATTCGCTTGATATGCAAGTGCTTGCGTGACAGATACCAAGCAGTGATCTGAGTTTCACAGTGGCGCAGAAACCTCTATGGTATAAATACTCGGTTCGGATGTCAAAAACAGATCCAGGGTGTTCGCATAATCGCCTCGGGGATCCGGCACTCGCGTTGGCTCCCCCACGAGTTGAGTCAAGTTGTGGCTTACAGCAAACATCTCCGCTAGGCTCCCAACCACGTCGGTTCTGTTAGAATGTACCAACCAGCCGGAATTGTGCACATTAAAATCGCCAAGGACAACGATTTCAAAAGCTGAGTGGTTGATCTGTATCCAGTCGACGGTATGTGAAAGATGTTCGAAAAATGTCGCTGGTCGATCGTCATTCGGGGAGCGGTAAAGACAACAAAGGAATTTAACGGAATTTCTCAGCACGACCCTCAACCATATGATGTCCATATTATTGGGTTCCAACGCCTCCATCCTCTGGCAAGCCAGATCGGACCGCGCGAAAACGCAGACTCCGCCCCTAAAACGGAATCTCGAATGTAAGTCGTATCCTGAGCAACGAAGATATGTCGAATCAGTTGACGAATCGACCTGGGTCTCAGTTAGGGTTGTATGCGTTTCTGATTCTAACAAAATTGGTTCTGTTAACCTCGGTGGGATTGAAGCGCAATTGCTTAAAAGCTCTATTTTTGCCGCTGTAATCTGTTCACATTTTTAATCAAACCAAGGTTTATCAGATGAAGTTCCGTTAATGGAATGCGGAATGTAAATCTCCATTACAAGCAGAATAATCTCCGTGGCCGACTCCGCACATGCGTTAACATCGGAGTCTCCAAAGCACACCTCCGACCACGGAAAGGATGCGAAGAAATCTCGCAAATCGTCCCAGTTTGCAGCCACATATTTCCATACGTTGGGAAGCTGCTTAGGTCGGTTATTCGTTTGAAATGTAAGTGGTTACGCGACCGATATCAAGCAGTGATCAGAGTTTCCCAGTAGTGCAGTATAAATGCTCGGCTTGAGTATCAAAAACAGATCCAGAGTGTTCGCATAGTCACCTCGGGTATCCGGCACTCGTGTAGGTTCCCCCATAAGTTAAGTCGAATTGCGGGTAACAGCGAATATCACCGGCAGCCTCCCAGCCTCGTCAGTTCTGTTAGAATGCATGGAATCGTGAATGGTAAAATCGCCAAGGACGACAATTTCAGAAGCCGGGTGGTTGATGTGTATAGTGTCGACGATACATGAAAGATGTTTGCAAAATGCGCCGATCGATCGTCATTCGGGGAGCGATAAAGACAACAAAAGAAATTTAACAGAATTCCACGGCACGACTTTCCACCGCATGATGTCCAAATTATTGGGTTTCAACGTCTCCATCCTTTGGCAAGGCAGATCGAACCGCGCGTGGACGCTGACGCCACCCTTAAAACGGAATCTCAAATGGAAGCCGTATCCTGAGCAACGAAAATATGTCGAATCAGTTGTCTCAGTTAGGGCAAGGATATCACGAACCGATCTGGGTCTCAGTTATGACAAGGACATCACGTTTTGCTGTTTCCAAATATCAATGAATGACGTTTACATTCGTATTGGTGAAACCGATGCCCCTGATGTTACAAAATGCCATTATCAGCCGGACGTCGACAGTGCTTCGAGAACGAACCCGATTACGCGTTGACGAATTTCTTAAAGTTCAGTTATTTAGCAAAATATTTGCGCGATGTTCCCCTTGACATAATCCCATCAACTGCAAAGAAAGTCCGTTTATTTTCGCCGAACCAATAAGATGGGATATCTAACTAACAGTTATTGCCATATGCTATTTGGATAAAGTAACGAATTTAGTTTTATTAACTCTTTATAAACGACGGCTTTTCGGTCAGGTGGGATAGCAGGATGATGCGATTTTCGCGGATGTGTCGAGTGTCTTACAATAAAATGATCTTATATAGAAATTAAACTTCGCCTTTTGTTATTGAAAATCGTTGCCCGAGTACTTACAATTAGATGTCAGAAACTATACATTAAATATATTCAACTACTTACGCTATCCTCCGATAATGATTTAACCATTCTTCCAGCATTTGTGCCACCAACAGTGGCCGTTTCCTAAGCTTTTGTTGTGCAACTAGCAAACCACCTTCGGTGACACACACATCTAACCACTGCCTCATAATAGTTTCCTCTCGGCCCATCTGAAATTATGACAATACTTAGTTACATTCAATATTGGTGTTAAATGCTCACCTCTGCCTGTGTTAGGAAATGTATAGGTAATAATTTAAGTTCACAGTCCGTCAAAGGTAAAAATGTAACGTCTCCAGGCTCATCCCGTCGGCAGTCATTTCGACCATACGGTTCCATAGGTACCAAGGCACTAAAATGTCCTCGAGTGTAACCCAAAGCAATTGGTGACTTTATACAGAAATTTTGATCCCAAAAGAAAGGCAAATAAAGTCCTATAAAATAAATTCAACTGCATTCGATTTTCTAATTGACCGCAAAATCAGACTCACCCTCAAATCTGGCGTACCCAATGTCCTCGCCGCGAAAGCTTTTTACATACTTGACGCCATACACAATTATAGGTCGGCGAAGTATGTGCGCTAATGCAAATATGTGCAATTGCTCCAGGGAAGCACCGGGTTGACTGGCTAGCGATAGTAAAGTATTCCAATCCTCTTCCCACTGTGCTTCTTCTAAGGTGAAATGCAGCATTGCAGCCTGTATCATTTCATATTCCTTCCATCGAGAATAAAATCTGCAACGAAATAAAAGGACCGAATACACATCAACGTCATTATTAAAGCATACGGTATGTGGAGTATTACACAGGGGCGCACTGATGGAGGCTATCAGCTAATGCCGAGCGCAAGGAGTTATCACGATCAAAAACACCCCAAGTCGCTTGCATCGCAGAATCTAGAAGGCAATCGCCAGCACTTCGGTTCCATAGGACAAGTAATCGTGACCCGAGGCGTGCGGTAATTTCTAATGACCAATTGAGTGCAGGTGGAGGATTTTCTAGTTGTTTCTGGGCATCTCTATCTAATAATTCATCGTAAAGTTGTTCTTGAATTGGTATTGGTAATTCTTCAATTTCTGCTGGTAAGGCGAACGTTGCATGTTCTTGGACGTAATGGCAATTAAATAAAGATTTTCGCATACGAAGCGTGTTAACAAAATGCCGTCGGATATCTGCAGCTAGATCTGGTGCCACATATGATGGGACCCTTTTAATTCCAGGTCCGGAACCAGATATTTGCCCCAAAAGCATTGGTAGCATTTCTTCTCGATGAAAACGTATTGCTAGGTGAATAAGTGTGTGACCGACATCAAATGCCGAGTTCCTATTTAAAGCTGCAATTTCACTACTAGTTAAGGAACGTGCTGGATTACCACCACAGGACAGATACGCTTCGACAGCACTATAATTGTTCTCCACCACACCTAAAATTAAGAGAATAAATTTTGTTTTCAATTCAAGGATTGTTAAAATGTGTTGACTTTTATGGTATGAGGCGTACATGGAAAAGGGAATTTGCGGTACTCTTAAAATTATTAATATTTTTACATCAATTTAATTAGAAACTTAATCCAAATAAGTAAACATTGCGATGGCCTAATGTCCTGAAGTCAGTTCTAACTCTTCACCATTTTACAGAGATGTAAAGTATTGCCAGGGGGGATGGGTGCGAACATACAGGGCAAAGTTTCTGATTGCCTTCAACCCGGCGAGGGCCAGGACGATCCTTGTCCCTGTTCAATCCAAGTTGACATGCAGTCTCCACGTGACACCCCTGGATAGCTACTTTGGCACCCACCAAGTAGTGAACCAATGCATGCAGCGACATCCTGAGAAAGGTTGGCGCAAGGCTAACGACCACGAAAACGAAAATGGCTAAACGATTTAAGGATTTTTTCATGGAACGTACGCTCACTATACAGAGCTCGAGCTGCACAGCAGCTAGCCGATGCCCTGTCCGAATATAAGGCTGACATAACAGCATTATAAGAAATAAGATGGACGGGGAGTGGTGTTTTTCAAAGAAAAGAGTATGAGATTTATTACAGCTGTCACGCAAAACACCATGTGCTCGGGGTAGGCTTTCTAGTCAGCCAAAAACTGAAGCCTGCCATCATCGGCTTTAATGCAATAAATGAAAGGCTATGCACTCTTCGCGTGTGAGGCAAGTTTAAGAACATAATCCTCATAAACGTTCACGGGCCTACAGAGGACTCTCCTGACGACGAAAAAGAAGAATACTATGAGAACGTCGAACGGGCCCTCAATGCCTGCCCAAGATACGATGTGAAAATCGTTCTTGGGGATTTGAATGCAAAAATAGGTCGGGAGCCGGTTTTCCGGCACTACGCGGGTTCCCATAGTTTGCATGAGAACACTAATGACAATGGACTACGAGTCATCGAATTGGCAGCATCGTAAAGCTTGGTCGTTGCGAGTACCAGGTTTCCGCGTAAAGATATCCACAAAGCCACCTGGGTATCACCTCATGGAGCCACTCGCAACCAAATTGACCACGTGCTGATAGATCCGTCACTCCTCGAGCCTGATGACGGTACGAACGTACCGAGGTGCCAACGTCGACTCGGATCACTATCTTGTTGGTACAGTTTTCAGAGCCCGGATTGCCTTACGGAGACGTATTGCATCCGCGGATCAGCAAGGCTGCCTTACGCAATGAGAACACCAGTAACACCTTTGGTCATACGTTAAGACTCGCCCTCGAAGAGCTCGACGGAGGGAGAGTAAGTCCTGGGGCCAGAATGCCGGGCGTAGAAGAGAATTGGACACCCCTTAAAGATACTGTCGTTAGTACTGCCAACTCCATCTTAGGCGGTAGTCGTAGAGATCGGAACGACTGGTTTGATGATGAGTGCAAACTAGCGACTGAACGTAAGAATGCTGCATACCGGGAAATGCAGCAGTCTCATAGGACGCGGGTACGCGAGGAGAAATACAAAGAGCTCAGATGATCTGAAAAAAGACTTCACAGACAAAAGAAAAGTGCTTGGGAAAAAAACCTTGTCTGTGAAATAGAGAAAAGTAGAGAGCGAGGTCCGCACCAGGCGCGGAAGTATAACATTGCTGAGTACCGCCTATAAGATACTCTCCACTATTCTATAAGACCGGATAGCCCCATACGCTAAAGCCATCATTGGTCAATATCAGTGTGGCTTCATCCCAGGGAAATCAGCGATTGATCAGATATTCACCCTTAGGCAGACGATGGAAAAATGTTTGGAATTTAAGATTCCTATCATCTATTCATATACTTTAAGGCCACCTAAGACAGCATAGCCAGGGTGGAACTATATAATGCCATGAGAGAGTTCGGCATTCTAAACAAATTGATACGACTTTGTAGCTTGACCATGACCAACGTAACTAGTCAAGTAAAAATAGCGGGATTGCTGTCCAAACCAATAAACATCTTTAATGGACTCCGACAGGGGGACGGCCTGGCCTACCTCCTCTTCAACCTGACGTTGGAGAAAGCAATCCGTGACTCTGGCGTTACAACTATAGGGACTATTATCACCAAGTCCAGCCAGATACTTGCTTACGCAGATGCCATCGACATCATCGGTAGAACCGAATGGGCTATTCAGGAATTCTTCACCCAGATCGAGCACAAAAACTGGGACTGCACATTAATGAGGGAAAAACTAAGTAGATGGTGGCAACTTCTGCGAAGAGAAGACCTAACGTTGGTCAAACTATCAGGGTAGTGGAGCACGAATTTGAAGTAGTGCAATCCTTTAACTACCTTGGGTCAATAGTATCAGCCGATAACAATATGGAAGAAGAAATACGCGAAAGGCTGATTAAATCCAACAAAGCCTACTATGGTCTATCAGGGCTCTTTAAATCCCGAATTTATCCAGAACATCCAAGCTACTACTGTACAAGACCATGGTCTTACCAGTACTCATGTATGGATCCGAGACCTGGGTGCTTAATAAAATGCATTCTGAACTCTTGGCCGCGTTCGAGAGAAAGGTCTTAAGGAGAATTGTTGGCCCCGACGATTCCGGAGACGCTACAACCATGAGTTGTACGCAATCTACCTTGAAGCTAATATTGTAAGAAAAATCAAGCTCGGTAGACTCCGGTGGGTGGGACACCTAGGTCGAATGAGCGAAGAGGAGCCTGCCCGGAAAGCCCTTTGTGGCAGGATGTATGGAAGGAGACAGCGCGGCAGACCTTGTCTGCGATGGAGGGATGGCGTAGACCAGGACGCCCAGAGCCTGGGAGTGCCAAACTGGATGACATCGGCTCGAAATCGGGACCGGTGGAGAGATTTGTTAAAAAAGGCCAGGACCGGATCCCGGTTGTAGTGCCGATGATGATGATGAAAGTATTGCCAGTTGAATCTACGCGCAGTTGTGTTCACGAAAATAGCAGTGTTCAACCATCTTTCAGAAAATGTAAAGTATTTGTTTGGTGCTGGTTGTTGCGGGGAGATAAAAACCGTTTGTGGGGTAACAAACATTTAACATAAGCCTATCATACATTGACTATTTGTTGAAACACTCTTGTCGAAGACTGTTTATAAAAATAGCAGCATGTGCTTCTTTTTGTGAAAACCTTCAAAGACTTTTTAAACATTTTTTTTTAATTTATAAAAGTTCTATTATCTGTAGAACTTAGTTTTAATAACATGGTGTAGCACCCGTTTTTTACCTAAATGGGTCGCGTCAAGCATAGTGTAGAGGGAGGAACCAAAAATTTAATAAAAAAATTGCCTTTCGAGGAAATAAACTTGCAAGCGCATCAAGAAATCATACGATGTTCAGCAAAAATTGTGAGTAATGGACTGAAGTGCTCCGCTCAAAACGAATGACGTCCAAGCGAACTGACCAAAAAATAATTCAGTTAGTAAGACAGAGAGGCTCCTCGATAGTATAGTGGTTAGTATACCCGCTTGTCACGCGGGAGACCGGGGTTCGATTCCCCGTCGGGGAGACTCTGGGGCAAGACTAATGACCTTGCTCGGAAAAAACAAATCATTATGGAAAATTTAACAAGCCTCAGCACTTGCTAAATAAGGCCAAGACCGATTCCTGGTTGTAGTGCCAATGATGATGATGAGTAAGCCAGAGCCCTACCATTAGCTTCAGAAAAATAAAGGGCGATCTTTAAATATCTGTGAGCGTCGTAATAGTACGAAGATGCCTGCTGGAAGCTAAATTACCAACTCAAAGTCCACCTAAAGAATCAGTTTTACAAAAAGAGCATCTAGACAGAAGAATAAAAATTGCAAAGGCCCATAGAGATCGCCCAAGGAGAATTGGAGGAATACTCTGTGGTACGACATAATCAAAAGCGTACTTTTTGGAACGAAAACGGTCGTTCGGGGTATGCAAGAATACCCCAAAAATATAGTAAACAATCCCCGGTACACAGTTAACACTGTTAAACATGGGGAAATGAAATTAATGATTTAGGCTTGCTTCTCCTACTATGGCGTTGAGCCTCTATATTCTACGAAGGGTATAATGGACGCAGCAGAATACGTCAGAATTCTCGACGAGATTATGTTACCATATGTTAGTGAGGAAATGTCGTTATTTTGGGTACTGTAACAGGACAATAACCCAAAGCTAACGATGTAAAAATGCCATGTATAAAGCTCATCAATATTAAAACCTCCCGAATGATTATGCTAATTCACGTCCTTATAATTCCCTAATTACCCACTTTAAAACACATTTCCCACATTAAAAGAATATATCCTACACTTTTCCCCAACACATAATTCAACCTCAAAAAGAACCAAGTTCAACATATCCTTTGTGTACGAAAAAAACAAGCTATTCCTTTAGAAATAGTCACGATTTCCGGTGAAAAAAAAAAAAAAAAAAAAAAAATATATATATATATATATATATATATATATATATATATATATATATATATATATATATATATATATATATATTACTATACTATTTATTGGGCTGTAGGAACCCGGAACTGGATACAGATCAACCACCCTATTACTATTATTACTATTTATTTGCCTGTAGGAATCCGGAAGTTTATGACGTCACCTACTCTACTCCGGCATCGTTCCCTGTCCTGTGCACTCTCCTTCCACGCTTGACCGTCCGATCCGATCTCCTCAAGGTCAAACCTAACATTGTTCTCCCGTCTCCGTCGCGGCCGTCCTGCCGGTCTCTTTCCCGTTGGGGTACCGTCAAGAATTCTACATACATACATACATACATGGCAAAGTATCTGCTTTAAAGCCGGCGAAGGCCAAGACTATCCTTGTCCCTGTTCTATCCGTGGATAGCTACTTTGGCACCCGCCAAGTAGTGAACCAATGCATGCAGCGACATCTCGAGAAAGATTGGCGCAAGCCTAATAACCTTGCCCGGAAAAACAAATTATTATGGACAATTTAACAAGTCTCGGATTTGGACCGGATGCCGGCTGTAGTGCCGACGATGACATACACATATATACATATATATAGTGCCGTGTCCCCGATCAGGCGAATCGCTCGTCTCTGAATGCTTTCAAGTAGGTCGAGAATATGTTTAGGAGCAAAGCTCTTCGAGCGCGGATCTAATTTGGGATTTATACAGGAGAAAAAGTTGAGCCGGAGTAAAAAATTTCTTGGGTCTACCATAAAAAGATAGCTCAGTTTTCCTGAGGTGGATCTGGCGATGTTCGACACGTGTTTATGCCACGATATATTCCCAAAGACCATGGCGCCGAGCAATTTCATGCTTTCCCCAGATTCGGGGGCCTGGCCATTCATCATCAGCTGTGGAACCGATGATCCACTTTTCTTTGTGAATGTTGTATAATGTGCCTTCGTTGTATTGAAGTCGACGAGATTGGCTTTTCCCACTGTAGGACCTTATCCAGATCCCGATTTAGAGAGTAGATCTGTCTACATCTCAGCTGGTGCGACGCACTAATCGCCCGATTACACGAAAAAGAGGAAACAAGCGTACTATCATCTGCAAAACTGAACACCTTGTTCCGTCGACTCCAACAAATCATTCGTGTGAAGCAAAAAAGGTTGGATTCAAAATAGAACCTTGAGGCATCCCGGAACACTCGCTGTCCACCACAATCCGGATCGATCGATTTTCGGGGAAGCTCTTCGTCCAGTCGCATGGCTGCTGGGAAAGTCCGTATAAACGAAGTTTGCTCAGTAATGCCCCGTGCCAGACGCGGTCAAAAGCCTTGGAGATATCCAATGCGACCGCCCTTGCCTCACCATGCCTCTCAATCGCAGATGTCCATTTTTCGATTATCCGGATTGACGATTATTCAGAAGTCCGTTGCACTCCAAATACTTAATTAACTTGGCATGGATGAAATTTTACATCACCTTGGAAAACGATCGATTTTCGAGGAAGCTCTTCGTCCAGTCACAAGGCTACTGGGCAAGCACGTATGAATGAAGTTTGCTCAGTAATGCCCCGTGCCAGACGCAGACAAAAGCCTCGGAGATATCCAAAGCGACCGCTCTTGACTCACCATGCCCCTCAATCGAAGATGTCCATATATCAGTTACAAAGGTCAAATGGTCTCCTGTGGACCGGCCACCACGGAATCCATATTGACGATCATTCAGAAGTCCTTTGCACTCCAAATGCTTAATTACTCCAAATATTTAATCAACTCGACATTGATGACATTTTCCATTACTTTAGATAACAGAGACAGTAATGCTATCGGACGGTAATTTTGTTGGAGAAACTTTTTTCCCGTCTTTGGGATTGGCTGAACTCGAGCGACTTTCCAGCAGGCAGGAAAGGTCTTTTGTTCATAAGATAAGCAAAAGAGTCTGCCAAGAACCGGTGATAGTTCTGGAGCACAGTTCTTAAGGACTATTGCTGGTATTCCGTCTGTGCCGGTCGCCTTCCTACAGTCCAGTCCACGTAGAATGCGCTGAATAGTACACGGGCGGAATCTTATATCCCGCATCGAAGACCATACCGGCGCGATCACAGATGGCTCCAAAATACCGGGATCGAGGTTTGAATTCGCGGAAAATAAATTCGTGAACACATTAGCTTTATCTTTTGAATTTGTGACTAACGCCCCACTGCCCCTCACTAAAGGGGGGAAAGAGTAGGAAGCGAAGTTACTGCTGGCAGCACTTGCCATTGACCAGAAGGCACGTGAACCAATCGGGCACTCAAGGAGTTTGTTAGCACTCTGTCGTTGTAAGCCTTTTTCGCGGTGTCAATCATCTGGTTGCACGCGTTTCTGACTAACAAAATTCGTTCTGTTAACCTCTGGGATTAGAGCGCCATTGTTTCAAAGTTCTATTTTTTGCCGCTGTAATCTGTTCGCATTTTTTATCAAACCAATGTTTATCAGACGAAATTCGCTTGATGCTATGCGGAATGTAGATCTCCATCCCGAGAAGAATAATCTCTGTGACCAACACTGCGCATGCGTTAATATCAGAGTCTCCAAAGTATACATCCGATCACGGAAAGGATGCGAAGAAATCTAGCAAATCGTCCCAGATGGCAGCCTCATACTTCCATACATGTCGAAGCTGCTTAGATCGGTTATTCGCTTGAGATGCAAGTGGTTGCGGGGTAGATACTAAACAGTGGTTCGAGTTTCCCAGTGGATGTCAAAAACAGATCCAGTGTGTTCGCATAATCACCTCTTGCATATGGCACTCGCGTAGGTTCCTCCACGCCTTGTGTCAAATTACGGGTAACAGCGAACATCTCCGCGAGCCTCCCAGCTTCGTCGGTTCTGTTAGAATGTACCAACCAGCCGGAATTGGTAACATTAAAATCGCCAAGGACGACAATTTCAGAAGCTGGGTGGTTGATCAGAGGCAAGATATTCGAAAAAGTAAAGAATTTAAATATCTGGGAACGATACTGACGGCCAGTAACGAAATGTCGAAGGAAATTAACAAAAGACTACATTCCGGCAACGCTAGTTGGCACGCAGTCAGTAAACTGTTGAAATCCAAACTGCTATCACGTACCATAAAGCTCCGTCTCTATAGAACCATAATCATGCCGATTGTTCGGGAAGAAAACAAATTCCGCGTATTCGAGAATAAGTTCTAAGGGATATCTTTGGCGGTAAGAATGACGAGGAGGCAGGACAATGGAGGAAACTCCACTATCACGAATTGAAAGAGCTATACCGCTAACCTACAATAGTGGAAGTAATCAGGTCGCGAAGATTAAGATGGGCCGGACATGTGGCGCGAATCGCCAACGATGCGACCGTGCGTAGAATTCTTGACGGTAGACCAACGGGAAAGAGACCGACAGAACGGCCGCGACGGAGATGGGAGGACAAGTAAGTTTTGACCGTGAGGAGATCGGATCAGATTGTCAAGCGTGGCAGGAGAATGCACAGGACAGGGAACGATGGCGGAGACGGGTCGGTGAAGTCATGAACTTCCGGGTTCCTACAGGCAAATAAATAGTAATAATAGTAATAGGATGGTTGATCTGCATCCAGTCGACGGTATGTGAAAGATATTCGAAAAATGTCGCTGGTCGACCGTCATTCGGGGAGCGGTTAAGACAACAAAGAAATTTAACACAGCATGACCCCCAACCGCATGATACGTGGACCCCAAGTCCCGAACAAATTCCTGTTGCCTGCACGGCGATCGAAGGACACGACCAGTATGGAAAATGTGTACCGATCCATTAGCTGGATAAACACAAGTGGTTGGCACAGCTGCGACAGATGTCGACAAACATCAAATCCCCGGCGATAAGCAAATTGCCGTAAAACAATCCGGCGGTTTAATCTTTGACCCTGCCGCAATGCACTTCGCCTAAACAAAGGCCATTGCGGAGAAACAGCAATAAACTAAAACGCTGTTCCCACAGGGCACAGCAAATACGATTATCACAACCAACGATAATTACCACGATCCCAAGATCGCCAAGAGGAATAAACCACACACCCGAATATATACAAAAGAGATTCCACAGGTGTGACAATTCTGGTGATCCCAGGAGGATATACGGCCACACAGGCGGCAACCTCCGTGTCTGTGTGTGTGAGTGCATCCACACATCTGGCCTGCGACGAAACGGAAACCGAAAAAGAGAACGATGGGGTGAGTAGAAACATCCCCAGAAGGAAATTGTAATCTAGTCGACAGAGACAATCTGGACGAAAAAGTTGGATTTTATGTACGGGGGTGTTAAGACCGAGTTTCCGGGAGGCTTACGTTGTTTATAGTGCCGTTGCGAATTTGTTTGGTGTTGCTTAAAAGTAACATCCAGTGACGAACGAAGTTGTGGTTTAGTGAAGTGATTCGAAATTGTAAACAAAAAGTAAAAAAAGTATTAGTTTGCAAACGTTTCCTGAGTGGTACTGTGCCATCAGAATCTCGAAAACGCTCTTTGGAATTTTGGTTTGAATTGTGTTTTTAAGTGGTTGACATTGAAATAGTTCTTATAGAATCGCAACGGGTGTTCAAGTGTATGAAATCCTTGAGTTATTGCAACAATTTGAAAAGCAAAAAAATAAAACAAAATTAAAACAAAACATTTCGTTGTGTTTCATTTGTGACTGTATTGGCTCCGTGTGTCGTTTTTGGGAACGGTGTTCGGCGGAACACCTCAGCCAGAGACATAGACAAAAATCTGCCAAAATGATGTTAATAATAAATAAATAAATAAAAGATAGAACATCACGTTTGTTTAAGATTCGGGCTTCTGCACAACAGTAGGTGATATGCATGCGAAGTTTTAGCTACAAAAAGGTAATCACCGGATTGAAACAAGGTCTCTAGTGCGACAGAAGCTGGTAAGCAACATTTTACTTGTGTTGTGGCTATACTCCGAAGTATGAGCAAATGGGGTCTAAAGTGCATTTAATATAAAAAACCCCTTTTTGAGCACGTATTAATAAATATGATTAATAGTAAGGGTCCCTAGTTAAGCCACGGCATTCCTTAATAAGCGTTCACATAATAAGGGAAATAGTTCTTACCTAAACAGGCATTAAGCCATTGCCAATCAACTTGTCGTCGAATTTGTCGCTGTCGCCTCTCCTGTCTCTCTTGAATTGTATCACAGTTATTTACAGTGTCCGAAGAACCTACATGGTTTCCGTAAAACATTACTACCAATTAATATTCATTGCATATGCTCGCTTACCAAGTTGATATCTGTGCTTATTATTAAGCGCATTATTACTTAAATTGTTCGATGCACCAAAGCTATCATCTTTATCAGTTTGTGTCTTATTACTAGAAGATAGACTTTCATTGCTCGACAGAGCAGTATCCTTAGCTCTACCACACATGGAGCACTTAAGACTTCTTGGCCAGTTTTCGTAAGTACATGTCTTTGAAAGGAGTTGAATAATAATCATTAAAATTAAGCTTCACCAAATGGAACATACTTACATTACACGCCCATTTAATAACATAACCATGATGCTGTTGCTGCTGTGGTTGTTGCGGCTGCTGCTGGTGATTGGATGTCGGTGTATTCGCTTCAACAGGACTAATACGACTACCTACAGCTCCAGCATTAGTTTGGGTACTATTTAATGAAATCCGTGAACTGGCTAAATTCGTAATTGAGCCCATTGAAATGACTTTACTAGATGCTAGGGTATTACTGCCGGCCACCAAATCTGGATCTGAACCAGAATTAATAGTCTTATAATTAAGATCTTCATATATACCGGTATTTGGAGATGGCGCAACTGGTCTTTGAGGTGCCTTCATAGGTGATGATGAAATTTCTTTTATATTTCTTATAGGCGAGGATGGTGTGTGGCGATTGGTGATTCCTTTGCTTGCTTCATTTATTCGTATATCTTCGTTGGAATTTGATTTTTTTGTGTAACATTGTACACAACGTAAACTACGAGGCCAATTTAAATATGTACATGCCTTACAAGACCATTTTGTTTTAGTTGTGTCCTGGGCTGATAGTCCGCAAGCATTTAAATTACTTTGAGACAAACTTAAGCTTGAAGCTTCAACTAAAGATGATGCAACGTTTGCTGTCGTTGATTGTGGTGGACTGAGCCTGCAACGTAACCTCATACGTGTATCGTTTACTATTATTTGAAATATGAACAAAAGAAAAAGTACACTTACCGAAATATGTCTTCGTTTAGAAGAGGTTTCAGTCCCTTACACATTGTGCATTTTATAGCTGAGGGAAAGTTTTCATACGTACAGTATTCACATGTCCATTTTTGCGACTCGACGAATGGATCGCACATGTTTTACAGTAAATTTTTGCTCTTCAACACCAAGGATGTGACTCCTTCTCCTCAATCTCGTTCGATCCACAACGTCAATATGTCTTTGAATTATTATTATAACTATTATATTTTTGTATTTGCTTTTTTGAATAGCTGATTATATTTATACTTTACTTTGAGTTTATTTATTTAAAAACTGTGGACTTAATTTTAATGCTGCGGGACGTTAATTTGACTTTCCTGCAATACTGTGACACAAAACTATCTATTCATGATCTGAAAACAAAAAAAAAAAACAAATTAAAAAATAAAACGAAATTAGATTTTAACGATCACTCCGTCATCCCCCGTAGCTAGAGCATATTTTTCTAATATTACTGTAAAATACTTTAAATTATAACAATACAATTTAACTTCCTATTGTACAATACTGTTTGGAAGCCCAAACTTTTGACAATCGTTGCCGAAATAAACAACCAGAAGCGGTTCTGGTTCCCGTCCAGTGTTAAAAAAATTAACCGGATATAAAACGGCGCATCCACTGCAAGAACAAAAGGCAATTGGTAACTTCATAAATAATTGTGCCAAATGTGACTGTAAATTAGGTCAGAAGCCAAAAGATTAGCGCGTCCGCGGCGTACGTAAACTTTATGCATTGCCTGAACTATCTTTGCAAAATCTAAAGCTGAATGACTTGCATGGACAAATTGTAGAATTTTGTTTCTTTGTTTTCGTGAAATGGAGCGCTGTGAAAACAAATAGCACTAGGAGACCGAAGTCATTTTTGTGGAGCTGTTGGGCGACAACAAGCCATTGATATCGATTTTATTTGCCTAATATATTATTTGCATTATTAATTTGTTGTTTTTCTTCTGAAAAATAAACATAAAAGTATAAGAAAACTGAGCACATACACTTCGAACTTTTCTTGGTTTATTGTGAAACTTCATCGTTGTACATAGACCAAATGAGGGAATGGGGGGAAACATTAAAGAGTGATTGTCCTTTAGCTAATTTATATTCAAACATAGATATACTTTGTGAATACAACGGGAGGTGTTATTAAATTGTTTACCACATTGTTTTTTATAATAATTAATAATTTTATACGAAAAATTAAGAAAATATAGGGGATTAAAAAATATTACGTCAATATTTTGACAGCCAATCACCAAACACGGAACAAATGAGATTTTCGAAGAATAGACATACTGAAGTATTTCATGTTCGAAAGACCCTGATTAGATGGGCCGAGTATTGCGATTGATTCATTTTATAAATTCTTCTAATTTATTTTTTCTTACAGGAAATAATAAATAAGTTTTTTTGTTGTTGTATAAATTCAAATGCAATAATTTTCTATTCATATTTACAGAGTGCTACACGTAATTTTATAAATTTCTGTATTTGTGGTTAAAGCCATAATAGTTTTTAATAATGCAATTTCACATTTATATCATTTCGATAATTTAACCCTAAATAAAATTTAGTTGTTTTTAATTCTAAAACCAAAAAAAGCTATTGCGTTTATGACCCGATCAAGCATGTTAGTGGAGGGGCGAGTGCTAATGGGTGTAACCCCAGTGTTCCGAATTAGATAACAAAAATACGTGTTGTTTTTTACCCTAATAATAATAATAATGTAGCGAGTTTATGGTTCGCTGGATTAATTATTTTAATAAATAAGAGCCGTTAAATCGATTTTGAATTAATGTAACACTTTATTAGTCCCTTAATAACAACCGTTACTTTTACCGTACACTTAACGATTTCTCGACTTATCTCTTCCGTACTTATCGCGTCTTTTACTGCTTACTTCTTACCTATCTTCCCGACCTGCGTGCAACGTATTTATACCGTTTTTCCTAAGTCTGATTTGGTGTTAGGTTTCCGTCCGTTCCATAACCTCGAATTTTCTATTGCTCATAGTCTCCAGTTTTCCAGTACTTTCTAGAATATTCTAGTACTTTGTTTCGGACTTTCTAGAATATTCTAGTACTTATTGTCATATGCGTCACACTACCCTCCGCCTAGACTAGTTCGTCCCGAACTAAGTTCACTGGTCTCCTGGGTTAGCAAAAAGTCGCCAGTCGGTCACGATGTACCACTTTCATCTTGGCGTTCGGTCTTCGCTGAATCCTATAGACAACGTCGTTAATTCTTGTGAGAATCTTATACGGTCCTTCCCAATGTTGCTGCAACTTCGGAGACCTTTCTTTTTGTCGATGAGGGTTATAAAGCCACACGTTATCGCCTGCATTAAATCCGGATGCATTGGCTCGAACGTCGTACCTTGTTTTCATCCTGTCACTTGATACCTTTATTTGCTTTCGGACCAAATGATGAAGGAGGTATTCCGAATCGCAGATAGGCTGGTAATCGTATCTCTCGTCCAAATATAATTCTTGCTGGGGAACGGCCTGTCGTCTCGTGATTAGCCGATCTATAACTCATGAGAAAGGTTTGTACATATTTGTCCCAATCTCGATGAAGATCGCCTTCGATAAATGCTCTTTTATTGTTCGGTTGAACCTTTCGACCATTCCGTCTGACTGCGGATGTAAGGGTGTGCTCCTGGTTTTCCTTACGCCCAGTGCCGCACAGATGCCTTGAAATATCTGTGATTCGAAGTTGCGGCCTTAGTCGGAATGAAACTCACAGGGAACTCCATATCTGCTGATCCAATTACAGGTATTCCCCGACTTACGACCGAGATAGGTTCCTGGTCATCGGTCGTAAGTCGATTAAGTCGCAAGTCGAATTTCATATAAAAAAAATTCCGACTTAGCTAATGTAATGTATTATTTGTACTGAAATATATATGTAAATCGAAATTTTTTACTTTGTTTCTTTTTTTTTAATTTTTCTCATATATTTTAGGGATTCCCCGCAACTACATATTTGTCTTCTTTAAGTATTTTCTAAAAAAAAATTGGAAAAAAATGGTCGTAAGTGCGAATAGTCGTAAGTCGAACGGTCGTAAGTCGGGGACTACCTTAATTGATAAGCTGCTCAATGATGGTTGTTGCTTCTTGGTTTGGAATTGGAAGGACTTCCACCCACTTGTTGAAGTAATCCATGATGACCGACATGTTTGTTGTTGTCGTTGGTTTTTGGGAATGGTCCTGAGATATCAATCGCAATTCGCTCGAAAGGGGTATAGCGTTTGAAAGGATAGTGAAGAACGTGTGATTCGAACTGACGCTATGATAGTTAGAATCACTCAAAATTGAACCTAAGCGTAACACATCAGGCTACTGGCCGATTTTTGAATTCGATTTTTAAACTCAAGTATATTCCACTGTATGGTGTATGATGTATTTTCGTATTCGATTTTCGTTCGGTGTTCTTCACTATTTGCGTGTATTGTGTGTGTATCTGTTAGAGACGGCACAGGGGCACCCACGTTGTACTCCTTCATAGCGCTCCTTGGTTTTGCTGTAGGTCCTTTGGTCGCAATGCAAGTTGTGCACTTCCTACACCAAGATTCGACGTCATCTCTCATGTGAAGCTAGTAGAATCGAGATCGTAATTTTGAAAATGTCTTATTAACTCCCAGATGTCCACCGGAAGCCCCGTCGTGCATTTCTGTTAGTACATCCTTCACTTTTGATGGTGGGACTAGAATCTGCATTCGATGGGATTTTCCACCCGCGGCTTCCTATTTACGCTTTAGAATTCCATCTTCCACCAGCAAGGAATTCCATTGTGCCCAATATGCTTTAAATGTTCCACTCTTGTCGGAAATATTGTTCCAAGTTGGCCGCTAGTTCTTTTCTTTGTGTTCCAGGATTAGCGACATATCTTCATCCTTAAGTTGAGCTGCGCCTATAGCATCACTCGTCCACCCATCTAGTACTTCTACTTGTACATTTCGCTGGTCGTACGCCTCTTCTTTCTCTTCCACTCTAAGATAATGTTTACAATCTGGCTTACATGGTCTTCTTAATAGAGCATCAGCGTTATTATGCACCTTTCCTTGCTGAATTGAGATTATCATTGATACAGGAGCCCATTCCGCGGTTAACTCCCCTTTTCTTATTGCGACCGGCTCCTCGGATGCATTTAGTACTCTGACAGGTACAATGTGCTTCTTCACCTCAGGTTGGTCCGTTGATAGTCTCCTCTTATGATTAGCGCATGAACAACAATTCTCAATTGATGTTTCATTCATTCGTCGACGATTCCTACAGTCAACAGGGATGTGGCCGTCTTCGCCGCATGTCCAACACTTCATATCAGGTCTCGGGGTTCTCCGTTGTACATGCCCGATTCTTTGACAGGAACAATCCTGGACGGACGTTTCTCGGACGCTATATGTATTCCTGGTAGCCAGTTTAGCAGATTCATATGCCAATGCGAACGCCAGTATTTCATTAGTCGTCTTCTTTCCTCCCAAACGAACGGCCTGTTGCAAGTCCCGATCTTGGAGTGCGTTTATAAATGCATCTATTGCTAACTCGTTCAGAAATTCCTTAGTCATATTTGAATTAGACAAGTTTTCCAATCGCTCAATATCTGCCTGCAACTGTTGAAGATTTTCTCTAGGTTTCTGCGTTCTGCTCCGCAGTTGCATACGGTAGACCTGCTGCATGTGGTTGTCTCCATACCTAGCTTCAAGGCCGTCTCTTACCGCTTGGAAATCTGTTTGCTTCTCTTCTGGTATGGTTTGTAGCAATTCTGCAGCCGCCTCGCGGAGTGACAAGATTAGTAATGTTGACTTCTGCTCATCCGACCACTTATTATAATTGGCATCGGCGTCAAACTGACATATAAATACGGAGAAGGGTTCCATCGAAGGTTGGCGGTTGCATCCTTGTATCTTTGTAGTCATGTTGATTGCTAGGCGATGTCTTATTTCTCTCAACACACTCAAGTCTCTTTCCGATTCGCGTCATTTCATCGGTGACTTTCAAAATTCAGCTTCGTTTTTTAGATCCAGATTTTTTACTTCGTTTTGAATTTCTTCCTTAAAGTGTTGAATATTACATTTCATCCACTGCGTTTGGGCACCCAATTTTGCATTAACATCTCCAGCTTGCGGGTCCAATTTTGAGTTAATATCTGTAGCTTGCGCGTCCAATTTTGTATTAATATCTGTAGCTTGCGCGCCCAGTTTTGTCATCATCATCCTGAGCATCTCCGAAATGCCCAACTGTGGCGAACTCTTCTCCGTTATATTGCCACCGATGTTGTATTCCAGAATACTACCCTTTATTAAATTTAACACTGAATCTCCTTACACATCCTTAAAATCTTCCCTTAACATATATTACATTCTCACTTAATACATACCATTCATAAACATTCACAATATTGCCAATTACAGCACATTTAATAACCTGCACCTTTTTATTCATTCAAAACATAGTAACTTTGATTTTCGTCCAAATTTTATTCAAGTTAAAAGTCACAGAGACTTTGTTAAAATTTGTTTTGTTCATGTTATAATTTCCAGTAAATTAGAACACAATGTTCTATAAGTAGAGAAAAAATTCATTTGTAAAATCAGTTGAGTAATCAAGGAACAGTTGAGAAGTAAGAGTTAAGTTTGAACAGTTGATGTGGTAGTTCTGATTGAGTAGTTGAGGTGAGATAGCAGTCAAGCTAAGTTTGAAGAGTCGAGTTGAGATAGAAGAATTTAGAGAGAAGAAGTTTATAGAGAAGAATTTTGAGACGAGAATAAATAGAAGAATTTTGAGACGAGAATAAAATGCGTTTTAATAAGTCTACAAACTAAAATGTCCCCGCTCTTCCCTCAACCGAGGAAGCACGGCGCCGGACGTCAACACCATCTTGACTCGCTGTTTCTTCT
This sequence comes from Microdon myrmicae, assembly GCA_963931805.1. Taxonomy (NCBI): domain Eukaryota; kingdom Metazoa; phylum Arthropoda; class Insecta; order Diptera; family Syrphidae; genus Microdon; species Microdon myrmicae. Next base: position 39,716,875 of record OZ007499.1, on the reverse strand, counting down.
CCACCCGGACAGTCTGGCTCAATCGTAAAAACATATGCGTCGAGATCAATACCCTCTTCCTCCATTGCTGCTGCAGACGTTGTCGAAGAATTTGCTTCTGTCCTCTGCTATCCAGATTCCGGTCCTCAAGTTCCTTCTTCAACTCAGGAACGCGAAGATCCTCCAAATGTCGACCTGACATCGTCACAACACACTTTAACAGACTTATTTCCTTCACTAATAATTAATCCCACTTCTGACACCAATTGTAGCGAGCTTAGGGTTCGCTGGATTAATTATTTTGAATAAATAAGAGCCGTTGAATCGATTTTGAATTAATGTAACACTTTATTAGTCTGTTAATAACAACCATTGCTTTTACCGTACACTTAACGATTTCTTGACTCATCGCTTACTTATCGCGTCTTTGATTGCTTACTTCTTACGTCTTACTTGTCTTCCTGATCTACATGCGACGTATTTATACCGTTTTTCCTCATTCTGTTTTGGTGTTTTGTTTCCGCCCGTTCCATAGCCTCGAATTTTCTATTGCTCATAGTCTCCAGTTTTCCAGTACTTTTTAGAATATACTAGTACTTTGTTTCGGACTTTCTGGAAAATTCTACTACTGATTATCATATGCGTCACAATAATAATAATAAAGCCATTTATTCCACGTCTCCAAAAAAGTTACAATTGTAAAAGGTTAGTTTTCTTTATTTATTCTTTTTTATTTTTTTTTAATTTTTTTATTTCACTACTTTCGGGTGAGGCGAACCTATAGCGCCGAGTGGGTGCTCGGAAATGCAATCAAATAATTGTTGCAGTTCCTTTTAAACATTTGCAGGTTGAACCGCTCCGGCAACACTCGAGCGAGTTAACGTTCCTAAATATTGTAGCAAGCTTAGGGTTCGCTGGATTAGTTATTTGAATAAATAAGAGCCGTTAAATCGATTTTGAATTAATGTAACACTTTATTAGTCCCTTAATAACAACCGTTACTTTTACCGTACACTTAACGATTTCTTACTCATCGCTTCCTTACTTATCGCTTGTTTTCGCACTTATCACTTCTACTACTACTTATTACTCATCTCCATGATCTGTGTGCGACGTATTTATACCGTTCCCTCATTCTGATTCGGCGTTTCCTTTCCGTCCGTTCCATAATCTCTACTTTTCTATTCCAGTTTTCCAGTACTTCCTAAAATAATCTAGTACTTTGTTTGGGACTTTCTCGAAGATTCCAGTACTGATTGTCATATGCGTCACAATATTTTATATACATTAACCAGAGTGGTAGATGGGGTACCAACGCCCTCCCGCCCGGTGAAATACCACCCCGTCAAGCTATAGAATCCGTGAAATGGTCAGGAGAAAACCCTGACCATCTTTCGGAGCTTGACTGATAGACCGGTTCGAGAAAAGGTTAGTTTAGGTGGTAGTCGGTCCCAAGGTGAGATACCACCCATTCACGCTGTACATACCGCGATATCATTGGAAGAAATCGACGGTGCTTCGGGTGTGTGACTTATCTCAGGTCGATTCGTCAACCGATTCGACATATCTTCGTTGCTCAGGATATAACTTATATTTGAGATTCCGTTTTAAGGGTGGAGTCTGCGTCTTCACGCAGTCCGTTTTGGCTTGCCAGAGGATAAAGGAGTTGGAACCGAATAACATGGACATCATATGGTTGAGGGTCGTGCTGAGGAATTCTGTTAAATTTCTTTATATTGTTTTTACCGCTCCCCGAATGACGATCGACCAGAGACATTTTTCGAACATTTTTCACATATCGTCGTCTGGATACAGGATAGTACTATTACTACTATTTATTGGCCTGCGGGAACCCGGAAGTTCGTGACCTCACCGACTCGACTCCGCCTTCGTTCCCTGTCCTGTGCACTCCTTCCACGCTTGACCATCTGACCGATCTTTTCAAGGTCAAACCTTACATTGTCCTCCCTTCTCCGTCGCGGCCATCCTGCCTGTCTCTTTCCCGTTGGTCTACCGGCAAGAATTCTATGCACGGTCTTTTTTTTTTTTTTTTTTTTTTTTTTTTGGTTTCGATAGATACCTCTAGACCGATCCAGAGGCAACGGGTTTTTACCGACTAAGAACACCTCCCACCGGGCTCGTATTCCCGTTAATCCCCACGGAACTTTCTTTTAGATATTCCATGCACGGTCCTATCGTTGCCCATTTGCGCTACACGTTGCCATTTGCGGCTTAATCTTCGCGACTTGCAAGCCGCAAGTGCAAAGTTGTTTTTTTCCTTTCCACAAAGCAGTATACCAAATATATAATAATCCACATGTATTTAGATTAAAACTCTAAATCAAAACATAAGTTACGACTGGTTAAGTGATAAACACTAAATACCACGAATAAATAAAATCAACACAAAAATAATAACAAACAAATAACCACATATTGCATTATACAGCTGGGAAAGCAAGCAGGAAAATACAGTTTTCCTGTCTAACATGGGATCCTATCTATACGGTAACAACTAGGGTCAATGAACTCGCCTTTAGCGAAATCACACCCTACTCCCGCACTGGTCGAAGATTTTGCGCTAGAACCTAAAACGGTTTACTCTCACCATTGGCCTCTCAAAAGGGCAAATGTGATTAAAAACACAGAACAAGGTTGCAACCTGGAAGTCTGCATCAGGTGGTGAAGTTGATGGCAGTTAGTCGATTGCTTAACATCGGATTTTGTGCCTTTTGCGGCGAAAAACAAATATTTCTTTTATATTTTTCATCATCATCATCATCGGCACTACAACCGGGATCCGATTTTGGCCTAATTTAACAAATTTCTCCACCGAGCCGATGTCATCCAGTTTGGCACTCCCGGGCTCTGGGCGTCCTGGTCTACGTTTTCCCTCCATCGCAGACAAGGTCTACGGCGCTGTCTCCTTCTATACATGCTTCCACACGTTCCGGGCAAGCTCCTCTTCACTCATTCGAGCTAGGTGTCCCACCCACCGGAGTCTACCGAGCTTGATTTTTCTTACAACATTAGCTTCAAGGTAGATTGCGTACAACTCATGGTTGTAGCGTCTCCGGAATCGGCCTCCCTCACATACGGGGCCAGCAATTCTCCTTAAGACCTTCCACTCGAACACGGCTAAGAGTTCAGAGTGCCTTTTATTAAGCACCCAGGTCTCGGATCCAAACATCAGCACTGGTAAGACCATGGTCTTGTACAGTAGTAGCTTGAATGTTCTGGATAAATTTTGGGATTTAAAGAGCATTGATAGACCATAGTAGGCTTTGTTGGATTTGATAAGCCGTTCGCATATTTCTTCTTCCATATTGTTATCGGCTGATACTATTGCCCCAAGGTAGTTAACACTAAAGCTACCGACATTTCATATATTATAGCACGTAATAACTCTTAGTCCAATTTAGTGTGTGAATAAAGCATTTTTCAATTCCATCTTCTTTATTTATTAAATCGAAAGATACATAAAAATCTTCAATTTGGAAATAAATAATGTGTAAAGCTTATGTACGTTCAACGCACGTGTCATTTGACCCGTCCGTGGTAGGTTTGGTGTTAAAGGAATGCACTACTTCAAATTCGTGCTCCACTACCCTGATAGTTTTATGTTTTTATTGAACTCTAATTAAAACAGTTCTTCTTAAACAAATGCGTGTTAAGTTGTTAGTAAAACTATTTTTATAATACAATAATTACTACCGATGGCATGAGTTCTTTCCCGAAGTTTGTGATTGAAAATACCCCATAACTGTTTTCGAGACACGAGATACACTTCAAAGAATTTGTGAAGAAAGCAGAGTGGTGTATTTTCCCAGTAAACATTGAATTGAATAAATTAAACAAGGCGAACCCCACAACTTGTTGTCGTTGCAATTTCAAAAGATCTAAACGCACCTCGAAGGAGATTCATATTGTTTTATATGACTTTTGAAAGAATATTAGAAACACCAGGTAACATAGGAGCACTTCCATCTAGACCTCAACGGAACAAATTATTAATAGACATCGGTAACCCCAGCAGAAAAGTCCGGAATTAAAAACCCGAGAAAAGGCGTTACTATCGGCAAAACTAGCCTTTGTAACTTGGATAAACTGGGTATTGTACCCTTTCATTTCCTGAGCGACGTATGTGAATGTGGAAAACATAAATTTTGTAACTCAACCGCCCCAAAACATTGAGTACCCTTTTTGGTTTTTTGTATCATTAAAACAGGAGATCGTTTTCTTTATTTATGCTTCCATACTACTTATTGCGCGAACCGATAATTCAGATTGCAAATGGATATCAAATTTTATTTCTTTAGGATGGTTGTCTCCTACTTAGTTTAGTTTTCTTAGGACATTTGTTCCGCTAAGCAGGAATTGTTTCGTAGGTGGTTTGTTGACGACCACTTAAGTAAATAGAAATGTATCCTTACTCACAAAAATCCTGTCAGTCTTTTAACAAATCACATTACATCACGACATTTGTGTTGACTTTTACGAATTCATTTCTGTATTATGTTCTATATTGAAAATAAAAATAAGTTTTTGCAGCAAAACAAAGTTGTAGCGTTACCGCATAGTAAAAAATAATAATTTATTTATAAATATAAATTGTTATTATTTATATACTGAAAGATACCGTAAATATATATTCACCTTTTTGTGGATCTGGCAGTGCCCACTGGAATATCGAAATGCATTCGCGCATTCGTATTACAAAGACTGCAGATTCTAGTTGGTTTCCAAGCACCGACAAGTTGTTGGGATAATAAGATCGGCATTTAAATTTAATAAGATTGCTTTGTTCTCTTTTCATTGTTCTCCGTGCGAATGCAGTGTATTAATATTTACAAAAGCACCAAGCTCTGATAGTTCGGTTGAATACTCGCCACGGTTCAGAAACTGCCCTCTGATGCAAAGGTGGAAGAATAGAAAGAAAACAAAAACCAGTAAAGCAAAATAGAAAAGTGGATAATGCACCAATATTAAGAATTTTCCACGAGGATACGCAATCCATTGCCAAAGCTAATTACAACATAAATACAAGTATTCCGTAAGGTAATTAAAATCTTTGAAGAGATTCTGGTGCTTTTAACTTATAAACAATTATAGATAAGATGAGCATTAAGACGAGAACCTTGGTATTTTCAACGTTCTTCGGAAGTTGTATTGCCATTGGGCTGCTGTTGATCAGTTTAACAACGAATTATTGGGTTCAGGCATCTCCAAAACGGCTGAACTCGTCCGTAAGTATTGCAGTCTTGACCATGTTTGTGTATATTATTCACAACCCAGAAACGTCGGTCGGGCAGTGAGGGTTTAAGTGGTGGATGATCTAAATTAAGATGTGAACAGTAGAGTGACTCAACTTGTTGCGTTACCGGGTTGCGATGTATAATTTTTCTTAATCGTTAAACTGCTTTTTCATCTCTTTCGGTGTATTTGGTTATGAGGTGATGCTGCTTACCATTCGTAAGGCCTGTTCTCCAAGAAAGCATTTCCTTAGTGCATAGAACAGGCCTTCAGCTTTCAAGTAAGAGGGAGCGGTTAATTGGGGCCGTTTGAATTAAACAGTCTGTGTGGCGGCACGTTCATCGATTTTGTTTATATTTTAGTTGCGTTACATTTACGGAGAAAGTACCGATTTATTACGTTAGCCGATTATACAAAACCATGGACAAATGTTCCTAAATTCGTTGGTTACTAATGATTGATTTTTAAATTTTCCCATCATTCGATACTGTTACTAATAAAAAAATAAATGCTCGCACGTGTTCTTTGCTTGAATCACAATTTGCTGATTAAATCGGAATCAGGAACACTTGTTGTGGCCATTTGTAGCGTGTGCCAATATTCTATAAAAGGTCGTGAAAATGCTGATCTTCTAGTCCTTGCTTTATTGACTTATCGTTTTTTGTAGATGTAACTTTCAAAACTCTTGGCTGTGTGATATTCATTGGTCGTTCTGGGAATATTCGCTGTGCGTGTTAGGTATTCTCGTGTTCTGCCGAAGGCAAATTAATTCTAGGATGTTGCTGATTTTCATTTTTTTCTTTGATCCATTCATTAATCGCGATGAGGCAGAGATATTCTTTTTTGATTGCGAACATTTTTTAAAGTCGGTTGATCTCGCGCTTACAATTTCTGAATGTTGAGCTTAAGTTGTTTGCATGACTGTTCTCGCGATGTCGCTCCCAGTTTTCATTGTTGTCTCTGTGTTGCAATAATATAAAAAACAAAAAGGCTACTCACGGTTTTAGGTACCGATGACGTCGCACATGAAATTGACTGGATATTAATGAGATGACATCTACTTTCCGATCACTTATGCGTTCAACTTGATATTCCTTGTGAATTTTGGGTGTCGATGACGTCTCCCAGGAAATTGTCTGGATATTATGCGTTCTATCTCTCACACGCCAAAAACCATTTAATCTGGTACCACGAAGAAAAGATCAACTTTTCCCTGCAACACGTGCCGCTATCGAAACCAAGAAGCAATAACTGGTGGTCTGCGTGAGAAATTGATGTTTTTACGACTTCGGTGGATTTAACGGATGCACTCCGTCAATGTCGCAGCAATTTGGGGTTACACAGCGTCCCAAATTGTAACGGCTTTATTAGATCCCAGATTATCTTTCGACCAATGGATATTGTCACTTCTATTCACCAACGCAATTTTTTTATTTTTTTTATTAGACCTATCTCGGGAAAGGCGAACCTATAGCGCCGAGTGGGCGCCCCGAGATGCCATCAAATAACTGTTGCAGTTCTTTTTGAACAGTTGCAGGTTGTAACGCTCCGGGAACACTCGCGTGGGAAGGGAGTTCCACAGCTTCCCCGCTCTGTAACGGAACGAGTTCTGATGCAGGTATGTTCGCGCCGTCGGGAGATGAACCACAAACGGGTGCGATCCGTCGGATTGTCTTGTGGAGCGCATATAACCCGAATTGCGCGGTACAATATCACGAATCTCCGAAGGACAGTACCCGTGATAATATCTGTAAAACAGACAGAGGTCGGCTACGCACCTTCGATGTGATAGCGACTGTAGTCCAGATGTCAGCGCCGAGTCCCCGATCAGTCGGATCGCTCGTCTCTGTATGCTCTCAAGTAGGTCGAGGGTATGTTTAGGAGCCGAGCTCCAAACATGAGAGCAATATTCGAGCGCGGGTCTAATTTGGGATTTATATAGGAGAAGAAGTTGGGCCGCAGTAAAATATTTCTTGGCTCTAAAAAGATAGCTCAGTTTTCCTGAGGCTGACCTGCCGATACTCGACACGTGTTTATGCCATGATACATTCCCACAGACCGTGACGCTGAGCAATTTCAAACTTTCCCCAGCCTCGAGGACCCGGGCATTCATCATCAGCTGTGGAACCGATGATCCAGTTTTCTTTGTGAATGTTGTATATTGTGTCTTCGCTGCATTGAAGTCGACGAGATTGGGCCTACCCCACTGCAGGACCCTATCTAGATCCTGATTCAGAGAGTCAATCTGTCTACATCTCTGCTGATGCGACGCAGATGCACCAATCGGCCGAACACCCGAAAAGGAGGAAACAAGCGTACTATCATCCGCAAAACTGAGCACTTTGTTATCCGTTGTCTCCAACAAATCATTTATGTGAAGCAAGAACAAGGTTGGAGCCAAAATAGAACCCTGGGGGACCACAGGATATAGATCCGAACACTCCCCGTCCACAACAACCCGGATCGATCGATTCTCGAGGAAGCTCCTCGTCTAGTCGGAAAGCTGTTGGGAAAGTCCATATGCACGAAGTTAGCTCAGCAATGCCCCGTGCTAGACGCGGTCAAAAGCCTTGGAGATGTCCAATGCGACCGCCCTTGACTCACCATGCCGTTCAATCGCAGATGTCCATATAACGGTTATAAGTGTGAAAAGGTCTCCCCTGGACCGCCTGCCACGGAATCCCTATTGACGATCATTCAGAAGTCCGTTACACTCCAAATACTTAACCAACTCTGTATTGATGACTTTTTCCATTACCTTAGATAAAATAGACAATAATGCTATCGGACGGTAATTTTGTGGGAGACCCTTTTTTCCCGTCTTTGGGATTGGCTGAACTCGAGCGATTTTCCAGCAGGCAGGAAAGGTCCTCCGTGCATTCTTAAGGACTATTGCTGGTATTCCGTCCGGGCCGGTTGCCTTCCTACAATCCAGTTCACGTAAAATGCGTTGAATAGTGCGCGGACGAAATCTTACATCCCACATCGAACACCGTACCGATGAGATCACAGGTGGCTCCAAAATGCCGGGATCGAGGTTTGAATTCGCGAAAAATAAATTTGCGAACACATTAGCTTTATCCTTTGAATTCGTGACTAACGTCCCCCTGTCTGTCATCAACGGAGGGAAAGAGGAGGATGCGAAGTTACCACTGACAGCTTTTGCCATTGACCAGAAGGAGCGCGAACCAGTTGGGCACCGAAGGAGCTTATTGATCACCCTTTCGTTGTGAGCCTTCTTCGCGGTATCAATCGCCTGGTTGCACGCGTTTCTGATTCTAACAAAATTCATTCTGTTAACATTGGTGGGATTGGAGCGCCATTGCTTAAAAGCTCTATTTTTTGCCGCTGTAATCAGCTCGCATTTTTTGTCAAACCAAGGTTTATCAGACGAACTTCGTTTGATGGAATGTGGAATATACATCTCCATCCCCAGAAGAATAATCTCTGATACCGACTCCGCGCAAGCGTTAACATCGGAGTTTCCGAAGCACACCTCCGACCATGGAAAGGATGCGAAGAATTCTCGCAAATCGTCCCAGTTAGCAGCCCCATACGTTCATACATGGCGAAGCTGTCTAGGCCGGTTATTCGCTTGATATGTAAGTGCTTGCGCGACAGATACCAAGTAGTGATCTGAGTTTCCCAGTGGCGGAGAAACCTCTACGGTATAAATACTCGGTTCGGATGTCAAAAACAGATCCAGGGTGTTCGCATAATCGCCTCGGGCATCCGGCACTCGCGTTGGCTCCCCCACGAGTTGAGTCAAGTTGTGGCTTACAGCAAACATCTCCGCCAGCTTCCCAGCCACGTCGGTTCTGTTAGAATGTACCAACCAGCCGGAATTGTGCACATTAAAATCGCCAAGGACAACAATTTCAAAAGCTGGGTGGTTGATCTGTATCCAGTCGACGGTATGTGAAAGATGTTCGAAAAATGTCGCTGGTCGATCGTCATTCGGGGAGCGGTAAAGACAACAAAGAAATTTAACGGAATTCCTCAGCACGACCCTCAACCATATGATGTCCATACGAGGGTTGCCTTTTATATTTCGGGATTAGAGAACAAAAACAAATATTGATCATCGAAAATCACTTTATTGTTTTTCAAAATATTCCCCATGAAGATCTATACACTTTTGCATGCGTTTGAACCAATTGTCGAAGCCCTTTTGCCACTCTGATTGAGGTATCTCCAACACATGCATTCTGAATGCAGCAACCGCTTCTTCAGGTGTCGAAAAACGTTGACCTCTCAGTTTGTTTTTTACGTACGGGAATAAAAAGAAGTCATTCGGTGCCAAGTCAGGAATATACGGCGGATGACCCATCAAATCGATGTTTTGGGTGCTCAAAAATGCAGTTTTCGCAGCCGATGTGTGAGAGTTCGCATTGTCGTGGTGAAGAGTGATCCGTCTTCGGCGGTTGGTTTTCCTGATTTCTTGGAAGACAACTGGCAAACAAATGGTTGTGTACCACTTAGAATTGACTGTTCTGCGTTGTTCTAGTGGTACGGCTGCGACATGTCCAGTTTTTCCGAAAAAACAGGCGACCATTTGCTTGGAAGTGCTTCGTGCGCGAACAACTTTTGTTGGATTTGGCTCATCTTGAAACACCCAGACAGTCGACTGCTGTTTACTTTCGGGCTCATACGCGTAAATCCACGATTCATCACGTCACGATGTCATAGACGTGTTTCGAAGCACCGCGACCGTATTTTTTGAGCATTTCTTTCGACCAATTGACACGAGCCTTTTTTTTGGGCGATTGACAAATTGTGTGGGATCCAACGCGAACAATTTTTTTTTCACAGTCAAATGTTTCTGCAATATTGAATGTATGCTGGTCCCACTAACGCCTAAGGTTGTCTCAATCTCACGATAGGTCACATGACGATCTTCCAATATCAGTTCGCGCACAGCATCAATGGTTTTCGGAACAACAACTGATTTTGGACGACCTTCACGAAATTCATCTTGGAGTGAACTACGACCACGATTGAATTCACCATACCATCGATAAACACTGGTCCTTGATGGAGCTTCATTGCCAAAAATTGAATTAAGTTCATCCATGCACTGTTGCTGAGTTAATCCACGCCAAAAGTTGTAAAAAATAATCGCACGAAAATGTTGACGATTTAATACCATTTTTGGGCCGAGATGAATCTTTTAAGTTACTGTAAACAACACAAATAGCGCTCGTATGTCAAAACGTTCTGAGTGCGTATAACCTCAAAAATGTCCAACTTTACGACAGAGCTGTCAATTGCCGGATTGCAACCCTAGGGTTGCCAAATCCCGAAACATAAGAGGCAACCCTCGTATTATTGGGTTCCAACGCCTCTATCCTCTGGCAAGCCAGATCGGACCACGCGAAAACGCAGACTCCGCCCCTAAAACGGAATCTCGAATGTAAGTCGTATCCTGAGCAACGAAGATATGTCGAATTAGTTGACGAATCGACCTGGGTCTCATTTAGGGCAAGGATATCAGGTTTCGTTGTTTGCAAATATTGGTGGACGGCGTTTACATTCGTATTGTTGAAATCGATGCCCCTGATGTTACAAAATGCCGTCACCAGTCGAGCGTGGGCAGAGCTCCGAGAGCGATGACGAACCTCTTAAAGTTCCATTATTTATCATGATATCTGCATGATGTTCCCCCTGACATAGTCCCCCCCCGGAGACTCATTACCTCCGCAATTCTTTATATCAGAAGGTACCATCATGACTTATCTCCGTGTCAGTCCGGGCCATCAGCCACACATCGGAAACACCGTCGAAGATTTCTCTCGGCGATATCGCGGAATGTACAACGTGACGGGGTGATATCTCACCTTGGGACCGACTACCACCTAACCAAACTTTTCTCGAACCGGTCTCTCCCGACCATTTCACGGAGCCTAAAGCTTGATGGGGTGGTATTTCACCGGGCGCACAGAGCGCTGGTACCCCGGCTATCACTCGGCCTTTAGTCGCCTCTTAAGACAAGTCGGCCTACCTGTGAATATATTCTAACGCCCTACTCACAGGGCAAATTTGGATTACACAGCGTCTCTTAAATTGTAACGGCTTTATTAGATCCCAGATTATCTTTCGACCAATGGATATTGTCACTTCTATTCACCAACACAATGGTTTGTATATTCCGATCTTTCGAGCTGGGAGCACAACCCATGGGAATCCTTTGTGTGTAACTCGTGATTCGAAAACAGATTATGGGGTATCTTCAATCACAAATTTCCGGATAGAACTCGTACATGAGTGGTAATTATTATAGAAATAATTTAACTAAGAACTTAACAAACCTTTAAGAAAAAAAAAAAAAACAGTTTTTAATTAAAGTTCAATAAAAACACACGAAAAGACCGTTTTACATTCTCTGCCAAGAGTCCAAGAAAAAAAAAAGTTTGTTCTCTGTTACTCTATACTTTGATGTTATGTAGTCGACCGACTGCTGCAACCATATCGTATGTTTTTAATCACATTTGCCCTTTTGAGAAACCAATGGTGAGAGTAAACCATTTTAAGTTCTAGGGCAAAATCTTCGACCAGTATGGGAGTATGGTGTGATTTCGCTAAAGGCGAGTTCATTGACCTTGGTTGTTACCGTATAGGTAGGATCGCATGTTAGACAGGAAAACTGTATTTTCCTGCTTGCTTTCCCAGCTGTATAATGCAACATGTGATTATTTGTTTGTTATTATTTTTGTGTTGATTTCATTTATTCGTAGTATTTCGTGTTTATCACTTAACCAGTCGTAATTTATGTTTTGATTTGCAGTTTAAATCTGAATACATGTGGATGAATATAAATTTGGTAAACTGCTTTGTGGAAAGGAAATGACGAAGGTGAATTTGAGATAAACTTCTAACTCACAGTCACATCGTGACAATGGAGGCAAGCTGAATTTTGTTTAGTCCTATAATTCACAGTCAATCAGAGCAGGGCAGGGTAGTATGGTGTGTTTTTGCCAAAGGCGAGTTCGTAGAACTTTAAAAAAATCCATTGCGTAAAACAAAGTCTGTTCGTTATCACTCCAGAATGTCTGCACTGTTTTTCAAAAATCTTGTTATACTAAGCTTTGCGTTACAACTAAGCCTGAGATCGAAAAGAGGGCCTGAGTTTATACCTTTTCAGATGCGAAATTTGTTTTTTTTTCTTCAGAAAATTAATAACCACTCTTGGTAAATAATAATTTAGCCATTAAAGGGTTTTCCTGAATTGGTGTCGGCTGACGATATTTTGTCACAAAAATAGACATAAAAGTTTATTACTCATTCCAAGAAAACAGGCAATTTACGCTTGTTTTTCACGGCACTGTATATATATATATATATATATATATATATATATATATATATATATATATATATATATATATATATATATATATATATATTTATATATATATATATATTTATATATATATATATATATATATATATATAAATATATATATAAATATATATATTTTTTCTTTTTATATATAGGGTTTTCCAATAGGGATTTGACAACTTTTTTTCGGTAGTAAATTTTTATAATTTGCAGATGTTCGTTCGTGTACTTAACCACGGTGGAAATGTTGAGTTTACAGAATAAATTGACAGTGACAGTTCGATGATTAGTGAAAGGGTGCGTTCACAAATTAAATTCAAAGTGGTCAAGTCCCTATTGGCGAACCCTATATGTAAATAATTTGCTTTATTATCATTCATATGCTTGGGTTGTCCTAGTACGTGCATCCATACAAACGTGTTGGTTTCGAAGTTTTTTCTTATCCTTATATAAAACAAGCCTGTGTCCTTGTCCTAGAGTTAGTTTTTTGTATTTAATTTAAATTATAGAGATTTATTTTTTGGTCCAATGTTTTTTTTTGTGTGTGTTTTTGTACCAAATTATGAATACTAGATTAATTATTTAGAACAAAACTTAAATAGAAGATGGAGGTGTCCTTTTTGACAAACCGCGTAACAGATACCACCTGCCCTTGTAGTTTTCCTTACGATTTATTCGGCCGCCTCTTTTTGAAAACTGCAGCTACTATATGGATTCAGTGTGTGTGAAATACGGATCGTGAGCATGACCACAAGTAATAATATATCTAAAAAAATTACATAATTAATCTTTTTACTTTGTTTACTTTTAAGTTTAACGAATTACTTTTCTTTTCCAAGGAATCTTCAGGTGTGGTGAACTTCGGTCTATTTTCAGGGAATAAAGACTTGAACTATGGATATGGACCCCGCCTACATCCCCTGAATGGTAAGTTTTTTGCTAATGCTCTATTGTATATCCTGGTTATTTACAAAAAAAAAAAATACAGACATGAAAGTTATAGGTTTGTTGACCTTTTTCGTTTACGAGGGCGGGCTGAAAAGTTTCCAACCTACCAAAGATACAAGACATTTTTTCTTAAAATTGGTTTTTATTTTTCTACATAGTCTCCTTGTAACTCCACACACTTCTCCCAGTGATGCTTTCATCTCTCTAACCCGTCCAAATAGTACTCGGCGTTTTTCTCTGCGAAATAACTGTACACGAAGGTGATTGACTCCTCATTTGACTTCCTCTCCATCCTCCGAGCGAAATTTTTAAATTAGGGAACAAAAATAAGTCGCAGAGTTCAAACCATAATTCGTGGATTTTCGCCATGGCAACCGTTGAGGTGTGAGACGGACCGTTGTCTTGGTGAAACAGGATTTTCTTTTTCTGCAAATGTGGCAGTTTTTCCGCAATTTTTGCCTTCAGCTGGTCAAAAACGATGCGTAGTATGCTCCTGTAATGGTTTTTCCTTTTTGAAGATAATCGATTAAGATAACTCCATGACTATCCAAAAATCCAGTCGCCATCACTTTCCCAGCCGAAAAAAAAACAGTTTTTGCTGTTTTTGGAGCCGATTCCCCCTTTGCAGTCCACTCTTTTGACTGTTTTTTTGTTTCGGACGTATAATGGTGTATCCAAGTTTCATCGGCAGTAATTAATTGGCGCCAAAACGCGGATTTATTGCCCCTAAACTGCGCCAACAGAACGTTGGAAATGTTCATTCGAACACGTTTTTGGTCTAACGTGGGCAAATGCGGCACCCAACGCGCGGACAGCTTTCTTATGCCTAAATCTTGATTTAATATATGGCAAACATGTTCCTTGGCCATTTTCATAGCCTCTGCTATCTCTCTCACTTTAATTCGGCGGTCGTCTAGCACCATTTGGTGAACTTTAGCGATGTTATCGTCAGTTGTTGCAGTTTTTGGACGTCCCGAATGTTCATTGTTTCCCAAGCTCTCACGGCCACGTTCAAATTCAGCTGCCCAAAATTTCACTGTGGTAAATGATGGTGCAGAGTCCCCATACACAGAGTCCAACTCATCTTTGATTTGCGTAGGTGTATTGACTTTCGAAAACAACAATTTAATTACAGCTCGATTTTTTTTTTTTTTTTTTTTTTTACACTAATGCGCACACAAAAGGGGATTTTGAAGTACCCTTAAATGTCAGAGCACAGTGCGAGCGGGTGGAGAAGAAGTGGTTAAGGAAAGGAGGTGTCGATGTATATTGGTCTTGAATGTCTGGATATCACAACGGCCAGGGAACACATGATCAGGCAGAACATTCCACATTCGTGTGGTTCGGCTAAAGAATGACTTTCTATGTTTATTTGTGCGCCTAAAGTCCACTTTCAACGTGAAGTGATGCGCATTCACAGATTAATGGGTATCGCGGCAAAAAGTGTGAAGGGGCGGAACACATTCAGCAAGTTCAGTTGAGCAACGACCGTAGTAATACCTATAGAAAAGAGATAGGCATGATACGTTGCGCCTGTGTTCTAAGGACGGCATTGATCGACTTACGGCTGGGCCCCCAATAAGTTCCACTGCTCGTTTTTGCATCCTGTCCTGTCACCCTTTTTGGGAATTGGCTGAATGTTCGCTGACTTCCATCTATTTGGGAAACGACCAGTAGAATAAGACAAATGGAAGAGTTTCCGTAGTGGTTTGGCGAGTGAAGAGGAACATCTCTTCAAGAGGATTGGGTGAATGCCGTCCGGACCAGCGGATTTGTGTGCGTTTAGCTCTTTGAGTGCGCGGGCAACAGTACGCGTTCGGAAGTGAATCTGGATCATGGTGTGCTGCTTATGCTCAAGTTGAGGAGGAACCGATGTGGTATCAGGCAGCGTTGAGTTGGCTGCAAAATGTGCAGCAAGTAGATTCGCCTTCTCTATTGCAGTGGTGACTGGTTTGTCATCGACTATTAGCGAAGGAATGGATGAGGAGACTGAGTTTTGAATGTTTTTCACGAATGCCCAGAAGGTTCTACTACCTGTGGGAGAGTGTAGTATTTTTTGTCTAACTCTCTGGTCATGGAAGAACTTGGCGCGTTGAATATACGCATTGCAGTCATTCCTAGCTCTCTTAAATCTTTTCCGGTTTTCCTCAGTATTGTTTGATTTATACCACCGGAAGCTCAACTCTTTGGCCTTAATGGCTTCTCTGCACCCAGAATCGAACCACATATTACTCTGTGTAGAATAAAGGTTTGCATGCCAATTAGAATCGTGTCTGTCAATGTGTCCGCTATAGAGTTAACATCGTTATGGAGGAAAAATAACGACCAATTTAACCTCCCAAAAAATTCGTTCAGACCTTCCCAGTTGGCTTTCTGGTAGAACCATACTGTTCTTTTGGGAGCTTTCTCATTAACGTTCCTGTTGGTTAGAGGAAATTTAGCTGACATGACACAGCGGTCTGAACTGCCCAATGGCGAAGAAACTTCAATTGTATATTTGTTTGGGTGGGAGGTGAGAAACAGGTCCACTGTGTTGGCGAAATGACCATATATGTCTGGTACCCGTGTTGGCTCATTCACAAGTTGACTTAAACTATTTGAATCAGCAAAAAGCTAACCTTCAGGTCTTGTGTGTCCGGAGTGACGAAGCCACTGAGAGTTATGCACATTAAAATTACCCGCAATAACGATTTCAGTGTGCGGATATAGGGTCAAGATCCTATCGATAGAATCAGACAGAAAATCAAATTCGTTAAAGGATGCGTTTCTATCCAAGTTTGGGCTTCTGTAAAGAAAGCAGTAATGTATGATATTGTAGCGTGCTACGGACGCACAATTCCACCCAGGTAAGTTTCCTACCCTGCAAGGAACATACCTACCCTGAAAACGTTACACGCGCCCACAGACGCGTGCCACTAAGTCCGCTAGAGCCCTGAAACATTTAGCCAACATGAGCCCGACACGAAAAAGGCAAGGAACTGAACGTCCCAAAGCTTTCAATATCAAGCTCAACAAGTCGATTGTAGCATACCTGAAACAAAGGTAAAAACATCCATTCATCTTATTCCCAAAGACTGAAATGCGCCGCACTCCAGCACAGCACAATCGCAAATCCTGAACACCTACACGATGTTACAAGGAATCGCTATCGTCGGTAAATTAGCCGACCAACGGATGCACGTGCGGGTAGCTGTCATAAAGACCACCCAAATCCGTCAAGCAAACAAAGACAGCGGCAACCTAGTACAATAATGCATACCGCTTATTCGCTGCCAAATTCCTGGCAACAATAAATATCTCAACGAGATAGGTCGTGAATATTTACGAGAATAAAGCCAACAAAGGAAATACTCCAGTCCCACGGTTCCTTTGTAGAATTTCACACCCATTAGAAAGGTCTAATGGATTGTTATTTTTAACTAAAGAAGTTAAACAAAACTCATGGACCGTACGTCCATCGAAATTGCAGGATATCCTTCGGCCTGCGCGCCAGATGTTTTATGTAAATAAGGCGGCACACAATCGACAACCGTCGAACTGAATTTCGATCACCACCACGGATGGTGATAATGATGTTTGATGATGAGCGAGTTTCTCCTTTCAGGAAAATAGGAAATTACCCCTGGGATAAAATAGCATGCTGCTAACAGAGATTTCGGGAATTCTGTTGGCAGATCGAATAGGGAAATTTCTCCTTACAGATACAGATACCAGTTTTGAGTCTTGATATCTGTGTGGGCAGACAGTTAGTCTACATTGAGGTACCAGATTGAACAGTCGATCGAAAGTCTATCGAGTCGTTAACAGTCGGGATTAAGAAGCCAGTTTGTAGAAGATTCTACATCGATCAGTCTAATCGGGGAGACGACATATCGAAGGGTCGCAGAGGAAAGGTCAACCGAGGAACCCCAACGGGGAGATATTCGCGTGATGAGTGTGCATCGTTAGTGCCACGTGTCTTCGTATAATAACTATTGTAGATACATATGACATCTTGAAATATATATATATATATATATATATATATATATATATACGCAACTGCATGTGAAATCAACAACAAATCTTGTGTCGTGACTGTAAGGCAACAAAAAAAGCAAAAGTGTCAATTAAAGTAAAATTGTAAGAAACTATTCCTCTGTGTTTTGTGTTTTTGTCCATTCGCCCGTTGTCCCAGGTTGTTCTTTTGTGTGTGGACAGTGTTCAGGCGGAACACTGCGTCAACGTATAACAAAGACTAAAATAACGCCAAAGTATGCTTACGAACATAAAGTTTTAGCCAAGAGAAATTAAATTCTGGTTTAGAGCAGAGCCCATATTGTGGCAGAAGCAGCAATATCATTTCGTATGTATGTGACTATACCACGATGTGGAAAGAACAGTGGCACTAAGTTATATCCAGGTAGATTAAAATCGGAAATATCTGTATTAGTACCATAATAACCTGGATTTCGCTAAGTGTAAGGATAGTTGGTTTCTGGTTAGAAACGTGGGCAGACACAGATGAGAAATTGCATCTCAAGTCGCGAATGCTATACAAATCAACGGGAAATTCTGGCTCCATTGAAATGGCCCCACACAGAAAACCAAACCCGCCTCGGGAAAGGATGCAAGTCGGGACAAGCAGTAGATAAACGAAAGCAAGCACTACATGTGTTATGCCCTTGTAGTAGGTGCCCCACTAGATTCGTGCCGAAATCCAGGTTACATCGCTTTCTTGATGAACATTGTGCCACTCAGGCACAAAAAAACTCTACAAACATTATAAATTAATCGAGAGTATCGTTGCCTGAGGGACGCCCACAGAGGTACGATAAAAGGAAAACAGCCACTAGGGATGGAAAGGTTGGAGGGTTTTCCCGCACTGCACATCACTCGCGTGTATATTCTCGCACTTTTCACAACACTAAGACGCGTGTGTGGACATCCGTTTATTTGCATAGGATCGCACAGAAAACTTTACACTGCACTCGGGCGTATGTGTGAAGATCCGTTTGTTTGTTTAGGATCCCCGAGTAAGATTTCGCGCCCGAACCGGTAGTGCAATTGGGTATCTTATGTGTATATAAGATTCCCAAAACGGATTGCACAATTGATCCGATGGTACGGATCACAAGGCAGACGATGGATCTGACACAAACCTCAGCTGGTGGTTACCGGCCGCGCCAAAATTATTATGTATAGTTTTTATAACATTTACAAATTAGTATAAGTAAATTGATAAACAAGGAGACTTACTTGGTATGTATGGTCGGATATCTTTTTGGCCGACCAGTCGGCTGTTCTGGGTGCAGGGGTTGACGAATCTTGATCCCCCTGTTGTATTTAATTATTCTTCTTGTGTTGAGTCCGGTCCGTTGCTGCGGGACTCGCTTTGTTTTTTTTATTATTCCGGGAAATCGTCCGGTCCGTTGCTCCGTCACTTCGGGATTCTGGCAGGTAATTCCAATTTTTATTCTCACGTTTCGTTGTCCGTTTTTAGTAATTCTCTAGCCTTGTGTGTAATAAATAATTTTTTGCCGTTGACGTTTTTATTTTTTATTCGGGGCCAACGCCTTTTTTTATTATTTTTTCTGCCAAGTAGAATTTGCATAAAGTAGTTTATGCGAATTAGCTACTTGACGATATTTCCAGTTTACCAGTAGAGAGGGAAAATTAAAACCGTGGGGATTAGTTGTTGGGCGAGGGCATGGACACGAGGTCCGTAATAGTAATAACGTACAAATATAAAACAATTACAGTATTAGTCAATGTTATGGTTTAGCTAAAATCCTTGAGGCGAGCCCCTGAAAGTATGGACGTTCAATAGACGGTATTGCTCAATTGTTGGGGTTGACTTTTGTTAGTTCTGTAAAATTGTAACAATATGCGAATTTTTATATTATAGTAATTTCAGGATGTGATATTCATTTAGGGTTTTGATTTTTATCATTAATATTAACCCCTTGTATTATGTTGAAATTCGGAACAAGCCGTGTCGATACAAGCGATATCTTACGACTGAGTGCGAGATAGCCGCGCTCATGTTTACTTCATCCGATGATGCTTTTGTTAAATTCAAATGAATGTGAATGAAAAACTTTTTAAGTGTTTCAATTATTACATATTGTAGCGAGCTTAGGGTTCGCTATATTAATTATTTTTAATAAATAAGAGCCCCTAAATCCCTCAAGGATCCCCATTGTCAGTCATATTATATATTATCGCCTTTGACGACATAAGTACGATAATATTTAAACAGAAACATCTAGCTCATTGTATTTACACCGATGATATTGAAGCGAGGTAAGGGTTCGCTGGATTAACTATTTTTAATAAATAAGAGCCGTTAAATCGATTTTGAATTAATGTAACACTTTCATCATCATCATCATCATCGGCACTACAACCGGGATCCGGTCTTGGCCTTATTTAGCAAGTGTCGAGGCTTGTTAAATTTTCCATAATAATTTATTTTTACGGGCAAGGTTATTAGCACTTTATTAGTCCGTTAATAACAACCATTTCTCTTACCATACACTTAACGATTTCTTGACTTATCGCTTCCGTACTTATCGCGTCTTTTACTGCTTACTTCTTACTTATCTTCCCGATCTGCGTGCGACGTATTTATACCGTTTTTCCTCATTCTGATTCGGTGTTTCGTTTCCGCCCGTTCCATAGCCTCGAATTTTCTATTGCTCATAGTCTCCAGCTTTCCAATACTTTCTAGAATATTCTAGTACTGATTGTCATATGCGTCACACTACCCTCCGCCTAGATTAGTTCGTTACGAACTAAGTTCATTGGTCTCCTGGGTTAGCAAAAAGTCGGCAGTCGGGCAGGATGTACCACTTTCATCTTGGCGTTCGGTCTTCGCTGAATCCTATAGACAACGTCGTTAATTCTTGTGAGAATCTTTCGAATCAAATGATGAATCTCATCGAGGCGATTTCTCCATTCGGCTATGTAATCTTCAGTCTTATCTATGGCGTCTGGAGGTATCCCGAATCGCAGATCGGCTGCTAATCGTATCTCTCGTCCAAATATAATTCTTGCTGGAGAATGGTCCGTCGTATCATGATTAGCCGATCTACAACTCATGAGAAAGGTTTGTACATATTTGTCCCAATCTCGTTGGTGATCGCTAACGACCTTCGATAAATGCTCTTTTATTGTTCGGTTGAACCTTTCGACCATTCCGTCTGACTGCGGATGTAAAGGTGTGGTCCTGGTTTTCCTTACGCCCAGTGCCGCACAGATGCCTTGAAATATCTGTGATTCGAAGTTTCGGCCTTAATCGGAATGAAACTTACAGGGAACTCCATATCTGCTGATCCAATTATTGATAAGCTGCTCAATGATGGTTGGTGCTTCTTGGTTTGGAATTGGAGGGACTTTCACCCACTTGCTGAAGTAATCCATGATGACCAACATGTATTTGTTGTTGTCGTTGGTTTTTGGGAATGGTCCTGTGCTGTATTTTCGTATTCGATTTTCGTTCGGTGTTCTTCACTATTTGCGTGTATTGTGTGCGTATCTGTTAGAGACGCCACAGGGGCACCCACGTTGTACTCCTATAGCGTTTGAAATAATAGTGAAGAAAATCGTGTGATTCGAACTGACGCTATGACAGCTCGAATCACGAAAAAAATTTTACCTTAAGCGTTACACACCAGGCTACTGACCGTGTTTAGAATTTTATTTCCAAACTCGAGTATGTTCCACTGGTGTGAATAATTTTTATTTTATCGCTTGGTATACGGTTCTGATGTATTTTTCTTATTCGATTTTTTTTTCGTTCGGTGTTCTTCACTATTTTTGCTTGCTTGTGAATTGTGTGTATCTGTTAGAATCGCTACACACTCCCGCCGCAGTAACTTCGTTACGATCAGATTCGTATGCGGACGACGGACGAACGAGAGAGAAACGAGAAAACGTCGGAGGCTGGGCTCTATGCGGAAGTCGTGACCGTGTGTGAAGTTCTGCTTTACTATGGGAAGTGAATGCTGCGTGTTCAGATCACGTCGGGGTCACCAATTATAGCGTTTGAAATAATAGTGAAGAAAATCGTGTGATTCGAACTGACGCTATGACAGCTCGAATCACGAAAAAAATTTTACCTTAAGCGTTACACACCAGGCTACTGACCGTGTTTAGAATTTTATTTCCAAACTCGAGTATGTTCCACTGGTGTGAATAATTTTTATTTTATCGCTTGGTATACGGTTCTGATGTATTTTTCTTATTCGATTTTTTTTTCGTTCGGTGTTCTTCACTATTTTTGCTTGCTTGTGAATTGTGTGTATCTGTTAGAATCGCTACACTCCTTCATACCGGTCCTTGGTTTTGCTGTTGGCCTTTGGTCGCAATGCAAGTTGTGCACTTCCTACACCAAGACTCGACGACGTCATCTCTCATGTGAAGCTAGTAGAATCGAGATCGTAATTTTGAAAATGTCTTATTAACTCCCAGATGTCCACCGAAGGCCCCGTCCTGCATTTCTGTTAGTACATCCTTCACTTTTGATGGTGGGACTAGAATCTGCATTCGATGGGATTATCATTGATACGGGTGCACATTCTGCGGTTAAATCTCCTTTTATTATTGCGACCGGCTCCTCGGAAGCATTTAGTACTCTGACCGGTACAATGTGCTTCTTCACCTCAGGTTGGCCCGTTGATAGTCTCCCCTTATTATTAGCGCATGAACAACAATTTTCACTCGATGTTTCATTCATTCGTCGACGTTTCCTACAGTCAACAGAGATGTGGCCGACTCCGCCACATGTCCAGCACTTCATAACAGGTCTCGGGGTTCTCCGTTGTACATGCCCTATTCTTTGGCAGGAACATTCCTGGACGGACATTTCTCGGACGCTATATGTACTCCTGGTAGCCAGTTTAGCAGATTCATATGCCAATGCGAACGCCAGTATTTCATTAGTCGTCTTCTTTTCTGCCAAACGAACTGCTTGTTGCAAGTCCCGATCTTGGAGTGCATTTATAAATGCATCCATTGCTACCTCGTTCAGAAATTCCTTAGTCATATTTGAATAAGACAAGTTTGCCAATCGCTCAATGTCTGCCTGCAACTGTTGAAGATTTTCTCCAGGTTTCTGCGTCGCCCCGCGGAGTGACAAGATTAGTGATGTTGACTTTTGCTCATCCGACCACTTATTATAATTGGACGCGGCGTCAAACTGACGTATAAATACGGAGAAGGATCCCGTTCTATCGAAGGTTGGCGGTTGTATCCTTGTATCTTTGTAGTCATTTTGATTGCTAGGCGATGTCTTATTTCTCTCAACACACTCAAGTCTCTTTTCGATTCGCGTTATTTCATCGATGACTTTTAGGTCCAGATTTTCTACTTCGTTTCGAATTTCTTCCTTAAAGTGTTGAAAATTACATTCCATCCACTGTGTCTGGGCATCCAACTTTGCATTAACATCTGCAGCCTGCGCGTACAATTTTGAGTTAATATCTGTAGCTTGCGTGTCCAATTTTGAGCGTCGAATTTTGAATTTTGCGCGTCCAATTTTGTATTAATATCTGTAGCCTGCGCGTCCAATTTTGAGTTAATATCTGTAGCTTGCGCGTCCAATTTTGAGTTAATATCTGTAGCTTGCGCGTCCAATTTTGAGTTAATATCTGTAGCTTGCGTGTCCAATTTTGAGTTAATATCTGTAGCTTGCGCGTCCAATTTTGAGTTAATATCTGTAGCTTGTGCGTCCAATTTTGAGTTAATATCTGTAGCTTGCGTGTCCAATTTTGAGCGTCGAATTTTGAATTTTGCGCGTCCAATTTTGTATTAATATCTGTAGCTTGCGCGTCCAATTTTGAGTTAATATCTGTAGCTTGCGCGTCCAATTTTGAGTTAATATCTGTAGCTTGCGTGTCCAATTTTGAGCGTCGAATTTTGAATTTTGCGCGTCCAATTTTGTATTAATATCTGTAGCTTGCGCGTCCAATTTTGAGTTAATATCTGTAGCTTGCGCGTCCAGTTTTGAGTTAATATCTGTAGCTTGCGTGTCCAATTTTGAGCGTCGAATTTTGAATTTTGCGCGTCCAATTTTGTATTAATCCCTGTAGCTTGCGCGCCTAATTTTGTCATCATCATCCTGAGCATCTCCGAAATGTCCAACTGTGGCGAACTCTTCTCCGTTACATTGGCGCCATCTTGACTTGCTGTTTCTTCTCCATCCAGACAGTGTGACCCAATCCTAAAATCATATGTGTCGACATCAATACCCTCTTCCCGCATTACTGCTTGCAGACGCTGTCGAAGAATTAGCTTCTGTCCATTGCTATCTAGATTCCGGTCCTCAAGTTACTTCTTCAACTCAGGAACGCGAAGATCCTCCAAATGTCGATCTGACATAGCCACAGCACACTTTCACAGACTTATTTACTTCACCAATAATTAATCCCACTTCTGACACCAATTGTTGCGAGCTTAGGGTTCGCTGGATTAATTATTTTTAATAAATAAGAGCCGTTAAATCGATTTTGAATTAATGTAACACTATTCGTCCGTTAATAACAACCGTTACTTTTACCATACACTTAACGCTTTCTTGACTTATCGCTTCCGTACTTATCGCGTCTTTTACTGCTTACTTCTTACTTATCTTCCCGATCTGCGTGCGACGTATTTATACCGTTTTTCCTCAGTCTGATTTGGTGTTGCGTTTTCGTCCGTTCCATAACCTTGAATTTTCTATTGCTCAGCGTCTCCAGCTTTCCAGTACTTTCTAGAATATTCTAGTACTTTGTTTTGGACTTTCTAGAATATTCTAGTACTGATCTGATTGTCATATGCGTCACAATATGTAATTGGTGTTTGATAACATATGTATGTATTAAATACAGCCATGTCAGATATGTAAATGTTTTCCAATGTTATCTGGACTACTACAATGTATTCTAAGTAGCACGGAACCTGCATTGGGACTCAAGATATAAAATACCCATTTATATACAGAAGAAAAAGAAAAATAAGAGCCCATTCAGACGTTCTTGTTTAGTCTGGGATTAAGACTACGAGTACAGCTCATAATATTGTAGCGAGCTTAGGGTTCGCTGGATTAATTATTTTGAATAAATAAGAGCCGTTGAATCGATTTTGAATTAATGTGACACTTTATTAGTCCGTTAATAACAGTCGTTACTTTTTACCGTACACTTAACGATTTCTTAACTTATCGCTTCCGTACTTATCGCGTCTTTTACTTCTTCACTGCTTACTTCACACTCGAGACTTATCGCTTGCTTCACTTTCTTCTTCTTACTCATCTCCATGATCTGTGTGCGACGTATTTATACCGTTCCCTCATTCTGATTCGGTGTTTCGTTTCTGTCCGTTTCATAGTCTTGACTTTTCTATTCCAGTTTTCAAGTCCTTTCTAAAATAATCTAGTACTTTGTTTCGGACTTTCTCGAAGACTCCAGTACTGATTGTCATATGCGTCACACTACCCTCCGCCTAGATTAGTTCGTCCCGAACTAAGTTCGCTGGTCTCCCGGGTCAACAAAAGCCGCCAGTCGGTCGCGATGCACCACTTTCATCTTGGCGTTCGGCGGTGGAAGTTCTTGACCTTCTTCCAAATTTTCTACTGCTCTCTTTTTCGCGTCAGCTCTAGCCTGCCGCCATTCTTCCTTTTCCTGACGACGGAATTCCTCTTGCATTTTTGGGATCTCATGCGAATAGTACAAGAGAAAATGCATGTGAACACCCTTAAGCTCTTCTGGAGTTTGCACATCACGTAAGCGGCCTAGATCTTCATCTTTAATTACACGCATATCATCTGGTATTGGAGCATCTGTCGATTTCATAACCGTATCCAACTGGTAGTTCCGCATCCTTTCAAATAACTGGAGCGGTTTGTTCTTTGGAACTGACAGTAAACACCAGCGTGCGTCGTAGTAATAGACTTTCCATAGATCGTCGCACGTTAATTCTGGTTTCACGTGTTCTTCTCTATAGAACGCAATGAACGGCACCTCTAGCTGTTGATTACGCCTACAATCTAGGGCTTGCTTGATCTTTCCCCCCGTATGTGGTGGCTTACAATAGCAATCTCGACCTCCAACATCCGTTGATCTCTCTTGTTCGGAAACAGTTGATTTACAAAACGCCTGTTTGTAAATCCATTCAGCTTCATCTTTTAGCTCGTTCGGTCCCTCTGGAACAGGCGTAACCGGAACTTCGCGTAATTGCATTCGCTCAGGAATATCCGTTTTACGGATTTCATTGTCCAAATCCGTAAAGTGACCCCTTCCCAATTCACTAGGTTCGTATTCGGGTTCATATCGGTCCTCGTCACAATTAGTGAAATCCTCATAGTCGAAATCTACACCGAAACTGTCTTGCAATGACGCGTGAGTGACTAGAAGCCGTCTTTTCTTCTTCTCAGCAATTGGCCTTCCTTCAATAAAATCCTCAGCATCAGACTCCGATTCCTCATCATCATTGAAATGTTTTGCCGCCTCAGTTTCCCTGTGATTACGTTCAGAGCGGCGTTCAACATCGTCTTCGTCGTCGAATAGCTGTTCGGCAATAGCCTCACGTCCTGAACCTTCATCGACGTGCTGTTCCTCTCCACCACTTTCTTCGTCCTGTGTACGACGCAGACGCTTGGAACGCTTTCTGCGTTCGACTTTCAAACCAAGATTCTCTTCAATAAGGTCACAGTCGTCGTCTTCCAGTCGGTCGTCCAACTCGTCATCATCATTGTAAATCCGTTTCGGGGAACGGCCTGGAGCATCAGTGTCTTCACCATCACTGCCGTCCTCTTCAATCGGGTTATCATCGATGAGATCCTTCAGTTCTTCACATAACACATCATCGTCATCTTCCTCCTCTTCCTCACTGCTGTCGGGCATAGCTTTGCTCTTCCTGAGTTTCTTCCTTTCATGTGGCTCCAATTTCTCCTCATCCTCAGATTCCTCCGTTTCCGAGTCCCAGAATTCTTTCATACACTGCCTTTGGGCATCCAATTTTGCCTTAAACTCTGCAGCTCGCGCACCCAATTTTGCAGCTCGCGCGTCCAATTTTGCATTAACGTCTGCAGCCCAAGCATCCAATTTTGCAGCTCGCGCATCTAATTTTATCATCATCATCCTGAGCATCTCCGAAATGTCCAACTGTGGCGAACTCTTCTCCGTTACATTGGCACCATCTTGACTCGCTGCTTCTTCTCCATCCGGACAGTCTGGTCCAATCGTAAAAACACATGTGTCGACGTCAATACCCTCTTCCTCCATTACTGCTTGCAGGCGCTGTCGAAGAATTTGCTTCTGTCCTCTGCTATCCAGATTCCGGTCCTCAAGTTCCTTCTTTAAGTCAGGAACGCGAAGATCCTCCAAATGTCGATCTGACATCGTTACAACACACTTTCACAGACTTATTTCCTTAACTAATAATTAATCCCACTTCTGACACCAATTGTAGCGAGCTTAGGGTTCGCTGGATTAATTATTTTGAATAAATAAGAGCCGTTGAATCGATTTTGAATTAATGTGACACTTTATTAGTCCGTTAATAACAGTCGTTACTTTTTACCGGACACTTAACGATTTCTAACTTATCGCTTCCGTACTTATCGCGTCTTTTACTTCTTCACTGCTTACTTCTCACTCGAGACTTATCGCTTGCTTCACTTTCTTCTTCTTACTCATCTCCATGATCTGTGTGCGACGTATTTATACCGTTCCCTCATTCTGATTCGGTGTTTCGTTTCTGTCCGTTCCATAGTCTCGACTTTTCTATTCCAGTTTTCAAGTACTTTCTAAAATAATCTAGTACTTTGTTTCGGACTTTCTCGAAGACTCCAGTACTGATTGTCATATACGTCACAATATTCATGTTTGGCTCGAAATGTGGATTACGAGCCAGACTCGTGATATTCATGTTTGATATGAAATTAAACAACGAGCCTGACTCGTCATATTCAAGTTTGGCCTAAAATTGTCACCACCAGTTAGACTCGTGAAAATAGTGCAATGGGTTAACCAAAAAACAATTCAAGTTAAGATTGCGTTAGCTCTATCTTGATGTTAATTGAATAATAACAAACGGGAAGGTATTTTATTTTTAGTCTTTTCTAAGTTTTGTTTCTTGATATTATTGTGTCTACATAGATTCTGTTCTTTCAAATACACTCTACTCAAATTTATTCTTTTCTAAAATAGCGAACATACTGATGCAAACGATATAATACCTTTTCCATCACAATGTTTCATTCTCCTCAATTAAACGCTTTAAAAAATTTGTTATTCTTTTTTCAGTTTATACCTTGATTCAAACTGAACCAGATGTTATGAATTTCTGGTTATGGTTAGTAACGTCTCTTGGAACTGGATTTGGACTACTCAGCTGTGCAGTGGCAGCAATCGCTTCTGTTTTAAAAGCAGCATCGGCCGCCAAAAATCGTGGAACGATGTTCTTATTGTTTGTATCTAATATCTCAGCTGCGGCATCACAAGTTGTGGCATTCATCTGTTGGATGGTTCAATTTTATCAGTACCTCATACACAATGTACTCACAGTAGAAGATCGAACGTTACACTGGTATAGTCATGGAAGGGCATCACTTGGATATAGCTTCATCCTACTCATAATTTCAATACTCGTTGTTTTATCCAATATTATCATACTGATACACGCTAGAAGACTGGAACGCCGAGAAAATCGACGTTCTGAATCTCCTTGTGAGGAGAAAAATAAAAATTCTATTATGTTATATTAAAATGGTGTAACCACTGCCTCTCAAATCCTACTCGAACCTCATTAAATCAGTAATTAAATTCTATTCAGTAATTGTAGTAGTTTTTATTTTTGTAAGATATAAATGTAAGCAACGTTAGAGATTAAATGAAAGGACTTTTATTATTTTTTAAGAAACAAACATATTTGTTTTGAATAAATACATTTTTTATGTACTCGTATTTACTTGAGTGAGTTATATCTCGAATACGACTTGAACAAAATATATTTTGAATTAATTATATATGAAACAAGGAAATAAATTGTATTTATGAATTTTGAAATATATTTTTTATTTAATTTAGGTCTTTTTATTTAATTACTTGAGTTATATTTACTTACCGATGTAGTAGCCTCTATCTCAGGAAGCGTGTCTCCTTGTCCACGAAGGATCTTTTTAGACCGTTCCTGAGAAGACTCGTTGCGGTCGAACCATCGTGCTTCCTCTAACCAGGGGGAAGATTTCCGACCTATTGCTGAATAGGGGCCTGGGAATCGGTGGGGCCCAGTAATAAATACAATAACAAATACAAATACAGTTTGAAACAATTTCGATTTAGTTTATTGGCGTCCTTACACTTTGGACACCAATCGAGACTGATCTTCGAATCAAAACAAGAAGTGCGGCGGGAGGGTAATGTGCCCTTCATCCTGTCTCTGGCTTCTGGTAATCTTGCCACAATCAGAATTATCCACTTCCATGAGGATGTTGGGCTCGGTCTCAAGATATCTGAAAAATGAAAAGGTGGGCAAGTATCTAAGTATAGTATCTACAGGGTTAGTTCAAGCGTCTCTAAGTAGTAGTCTATCTCTCAGGAAGCGTGTTTCCTCGTCCTTAAAAGGACGAGGGATCTCTCAGGACCGCTCCTGAGGAAGCTCGTTGCGCTCGCCACCGTGGTTCAGGAGCCTCCGGGAAGAGTGATGACCGATTGCTGAATACTGGCCTGAAATTCGGCCGAATCCAATAAAAAATGCAATTTTAAAACTACTTAATCTATTAATTTAGTTCATTTGATTGGGGTATACTTTTTTTCAATAACGTCTTTACGAGTATGTGTCATTAATTTTTCAAAACAATAATTCGTAAATTCCACCGTTTGTGGTTAGAAAATGTTAGCCATAACCGAAACAAATAAGGAAAGTTTGTTGGCCTTGCATACCTTCAAACGCTACGGTTCGTCTTTTCTAAAATTGTGTTTCCGTATTAGATGACCATAAAGCCTAGTGATTTAAAATCTGTGTGCATACGAAATATATAACTAATCGTTTGGGAAGTACGAAGTACGCGACATAAACCGGTATCATTAACAATTGTTATCCGAGTGCTAAATACGAATATTGAAGTACTATTCAACCTTTCGGGAATATGTATTGTGGCGTACAAATAATTATAACAATAGCAAAGCGCTATCGGGAACTAAAATTTAAATAAGTAATCCAAGGCTGTGCCTCTGTGGTATCTTATATTATTTAAACCGGGGTCATTAACAATTGTTTTTGGAGTGCTAAACAAGGATATTGAAGAAGTATTCAACCTTCAGGAATGTTTATGGTGTCAACATAATATTAACAACAATAATAATTCATTTCCGAGGATTATCGAAGTACTTTTTCAACCTTCGGAAAAGTGTACGGGGTCGTTTAAACAAAAATCACAAACGCCATCTGCAACATTATTCCAAATAATTATTCCTAGACTGTGCCCCTGTGTTGTAGTTCTAGTCAATTCAGAGTGCCATTAATTCACAATGTTTGCTGTGTACATCCGTTTGCCGTCCATGTGTCTTCCATAATAAAATACTACTTGCAGTCACTGCGAATTTTTTGTGTAGCCAAAATTCCCCACAACAAACTTTTAATTTATATTTGTACATATTCCTTCTGTTCCCAATGACGGGATTAGCGCAAGAAAGACGTTTCGAACTGTCACCTCACCATTGGTGTGTTCGAGTCGGGTACACGATATTGTATTGTAGTTTGTTTCTCTATATTACATGGAGAACCAACCCACAATTCCTACCTAATTTTGACCGCTACCAGCGCGTCACCTTAACCCAACCCCACATTCAAAACTTGCAAAGAACTCATTTCCCAATCTGCAATAGCATATACTTCCGCATCTGTAATAGAATGCATTTTCAAAACTTACAACAGAATACATTCCAAATCCTGCAATAAAATACATTTTAAATAATCTCCCTCACCTACAATCAAACCGCATGCCTTTTTCCCGAAAACCACTTCGGTTAATTTCCTACTTAAACTATACGAGGGTTGCCTCTTATGTTTCGGGATTTGGCAACCCTAGTGTTGCAATCCGGCAATTGACAGCTCTGTCGTAAAGTTAGACATTTTTGAGGTTATACGCACTCAGAACGTTTTGACATACGAGCG
This sequence comes from Microdon myrmicae, assembly GCA_963931805.1. Taxonomy (NCBI): domain Eukaryota; kingdom Metazoa; phylum Arthropoda; class Insecta; order Diptera; family Syrphidae; genus Microdon; species Microdon myrmicae. The sequence continues at coordinate 39,686,214 of OZ007499.1, read as the reverse complement.
CTATTTGTGTTGTTTACAGTAACTTAAAAGATTCATCTCAGCCCAAAAATGGAATTAAATCGTCAACATTTTCGTGCGATTATTTTTTACAACTTTTGGCGTGAATTAACTCAGCAACAGTCCATGGATGAACTTAATTCAATTTTTGGCGATGAAGCTCCATCAAGGACCAGTGTTTATCGATGGTATGGTGAATTCAATCGTGATCGTAGTTCACTCCAAGATGAGTTTCGTGAAGGTCGTCCAAAATCAGTTGTTGTTCCGAAAACCATTGATGCTGTGCGCGAACTGATATTGGAATATCGTCATGTGACCTATCGTGACCTTGAGACAACCTTAGGCGTTAGTGGGACCAGCATACATTCAATATTGCATAAACATTTGACTGTCAAAAAAAAATTGTTCGCGTTGGATCCCACACAATTTGTCAATCGCCCAAAAAAAGGGTCGTGTCAATTGGTCGAAAGAAATGCTCAAAAAAAACGGTCGCGGTGCTTCGAAACACGTCTATGACATCGTGACAGGTGATGAATCGTGGATTTACGCGTATGAGCCCGAAAGTAAACAGCAGTCGACTGTCTGGGTGTTTCAAGATGAGCCAAATCCAACAAAAGCTGTTCGCGCACGAAGCACTTGCAAGCAAATGGTCGCCTGTTTTTTCGGAAAAACTGGACATGTCGCAACCGTACCACTAGAACAACGCAGAACAGTCAATTCTGAGTGGTACACAACCATTTGTTTGCCAGTTGTCTTCCAAGAAATCAGGAAAACCAACCGCCGAAGACGGATCACTCTTCACCACGACAATGAGAGCTCTCACACATCGGCTGCGACAACTGCATTTTTGAGCACCCAAAACATCGATTTGATGGGTCATCCGCCGTATAGTCCTGACTTGGCACCGAATGACTTCTTTTTATTCCCGTACGTAAAAAACAAACTGAGAGGTCAACGTTTTTCGACACCTGAAGAAGCGGTTGCTGCATTCAGAATGCATGTGTTGGAGATACCTCAATCAGAGTGGCAAAAGTGCTTCGACAATTGGTTCAAACGCATGCAAAAGTGTATAGATCTTCATGGGGAATATTTTGAAAAACAATAAAGTGATTTTCGATGATCAATATTTGTTTTTGTTCTCTAATCCCGAAATATAAACGGCAACCCTCGTATCTCTCGCTTGCTACCATGCAGCATTTAATTTTCCCCGAAAACAACTCCGGCTCACTTCTTACTTAAACTATTTTCCTCGCCTGCAACCAAGCAGCATTTTTTCTCCCAAAAACCATATCGGTTCCCATTCCGCCTAAACCATTTGAAATCACATCAATTCTCCTTACTGGCAAGTCACCAGCATGATGCGTTGTCTTTCCACAGAACAACCATTGCAACGGTCAAGACCCATGTTCCTTTGTCTAACTGAAGACCCATAACCATACTTACGCTTACCGATTTCTACGTATACACAGCAAACAGAAGAATTTAATTCAGCCCGTACGGCAGAAATTCTCTGAAACAAAATTTTCTATGTAGGCATAGCAACCCTTCTTCACGTTCCTAGTAAGTGGCAGTGAGTTTACTTGGCTATGACTCCACTGTCACGACACCCCGAATGGATTCTTGCCTTTCATTAGTCAGTCGCTTTACAACCGCCACCCGGTCAAGGGTGGAGTCAATCACGGGTCGTATCAAGTCTCCGCGCGAGTTGGAAGTTCCCCTTAAGTCGTTAATACAGCATCAAGCTCCTACTCAATTTGCGTCAAATAGAATCTTCATTCAGGCCGCTGGCTTCCTATTTTCGCGTCTTTCTACTGCTTGTGCTGCGCCGTTTAATTAATGCTAAGTTTACGCGGTACGAACATATCTTTCATAAACAGTGGCTGGCATATGGAGTGTCGCCTTTCCTAACTCGGATGGTCTGCTTCGGAAGTAGGCAACGGTTACAAAAGACATAGTAAAGGACAATGGTTGTGAGATCATTTTATTGACAATATTAAAAAAGGGAGTGTTTCAGTAAAACAATTGACATATTAAGTGCGACCTGCAGAGTGCACCAGTGTACATGCCCATACCGAATATTCAAGGCTCAATTGTTGTTCACGCCTGGTGTTATTTGTGTACGGAAATTTTCCCTTACATGGTGAGCAGAAATATAATGACGTTTGTGAATCTAATAATAAAAGCTACAGCAATTTGGTGGAATTTGTAAAAATAAATAAGTTAAAATAAAGAAAGAACATTAAACAACAAACCTCACTAGTGCATTTTATTTTCTTCTCGACTTTCGAACGGCTTGCAAGTGAACTCGGTTCCCCCGTATTCGGCGGAACTATTTTGATGGGGGGCATGAGTGAACCTGTACCCATGAAGGCACCATAACCAAAGCCCCCACAAGTTTAATTGGCACAAAATCTGTAAATAAATCGACAATAATAATAACTACTACCTGCGGCGACCAGTCACAGCAGAGAGGAAGGCGCTAGACACACGCGACAGGACCGGCGTTCCAGAAAAAAAAAAAAAAAAAAAAAAAAATATATATATATATATATATATATATATATATATATATATATATATATATATATATCCAATTAAATTTCACTGTATATTTTATTAACTTTTATTTTAGTCCTTGTAATCTAAATTTAACATCCATCTTTATTGTTTTGTATATTTATTTAGTTACATTGTATCCCCAATATTAATATCATCTATCCAGTTCTTTATTGTAAACTGTTTGTTAACACAATTTCCCCATTACCAATCTACTGTCCATTTACCCATTTCATATATTCCTTAATCAGACGATAGTGCGTGATTGGTTAGCTCGGATGTAAAGAAAATTGCTTGACGATTACTTATCTGATAGAGGGCTTTGAATCACGAGCGAGGTCGTTGACTTTCGCATTTCTCAATCATTCATTTTAATATTCTTTGTTTTTCTTTTTCTCTCTTTTTCCGTTTTCTTCCCCCCTCTTACTGGATTTTTCATTCCCTATCTATACGGTTTGGCGCAAGACTAATGACCTTGCCCGGAAAAAACAAATCATTATGGAAAATTTAACAAGCCTCAGAACTTGTTAAATAAGGCCAAGACCGGTTCCCGGTTGTAGTGCCGATGATGATGATGATCTATACGGTTCCTCTCCTTTCTGCATTGTTTTATCCCCAATCAAAATGAAAAACTGTGCTAAACCGGACTGCACCACCTCAGAAACTGGCGCAAAATTAATCTCATGCGGAGGCTTGTGTCGTAAATTCTGCCACCCCTCTTGCACGGGCCTCGGGAAACGAGCCTCCTCCTACATTAATGAATACTCGCGTAACTTCACTTTCTTCTGCGACGAATGCGATAGCACCTCCCCGTCGCATGTGTTGCTTGCGTTCAAACGCTTAAGCGAGTTTCTCAGCCAAACTTCCGAACATTTAAAACTATATCAAGAAAAAGGTCTACTAGAGTTCACTAGACTAGATGAAGCATTTAAATCAGCTGAGGAGGTGGTCTCCGCTTCTGAACGTCTCCGCCGTGTCAAGCAACGTCTCATTACAAGCCGAGATCCAATCTGCTCTTGTTTTACTACCGATACACGGATCCTCAATTTTCCTGTTATGGGTGATGGGAATCCCGCCTTGGTTGAAACTAGGCCTACGTACACAGCCACCAACCACCCCCCCCCCCGCTCTATTCACCGCCTTGGCTCAACTTGATCCCTTGAAGAATGGAATAAGAGGATCACTAAATTAAGTAAAAACAACTTCTCTGCTTTTACTATCACTGGCATCCCCACAAACGCTGATGCTTTCTGGGTATCCAACTTCTTCCTAAAAAATTACGCAATCAGAATCATTAACGTCAACAAGACCCCAAACCAGGCCACCAACTCATTTTGTTTTTACATTCCCTCTCCCTATGAATGGATATTCCATCGCCGGACAGGTGGCGCTTTTAAACAGGGTAAATTTTCCGTTTTCAAAAACGATACTAACATTAACACTACCCTTATTCATAAAAATAGCCCCATTCGGAAACGTCCCCACCGCCCCCACGGTAGTTCAACAAGATTGCCACCCAACACTTCTTACCAACATCGATTTTCAACACGTTGTGGCGGTTCCGCCAAACCCCACTACTACTTACCCGAAAAACCTCCATTACTGCTACCCAACTTCCTTAAGTTTCTGCTAATGCAATCCCATTAAGCACCTGCAAATGCTTCACGGATCAAATTGATCAAGTTTATTTAGCTAAAAGCCCCTAGAAGAGAATTCTTACCTGCATTCATAACTTAGCATTTAAAATCCCCTATAAGAATTCTCTCCAAAATTATCATAAATTCCCTGAAAGAAAATTTATCGGTTCACATATAATACCACCGCATAATCAGGGAATCTAAACCTTGAGTTGGCTAATCCGAGCCTCAACACGTGTTCAATAAAAACTACCTACATACACATCGGCTGGCAACCTTTTTACCCAACGATAAACAGTCCAACGCAGCTGCATGTAATTAGCGCAATAACATAGACGTTGAGACTAATTCCCTAACTCGCACCATGTGCAAACAAAAGAACGCTGTCCTTCAAAGACTTTCTGGCAATACCATAAACAATCCACATCGTTTGTGGTATCCCAAATGCATTTCTCATTTAATGAGTTCCAACTTGTTTACTCAGTTGGACTCTCAGGTCATAAATTGCCTTTGTCCTACATATTCCTGGATCCGTTTACCATTGACCTTCTCACATAAGCAAACACAAACCCAATTAGCATCCAATGGGATTCGGCTTGTTTGCTTAGCCGAACTCACATCTCATGGATGCACATTATGCACTTTCTTTGTTTCAGTTTCGTTCTCATGGCTTTGTCCCATGAACGAAGCAATGTACACACACACACATGTGTACCACCATGATCTTTATTACGAGTTCTAGTTTTCTATTCCACCAAGAGAGACCTTACGTTTTTCTGGTGGTAAGTAAAAACATATCCTTAGTGGAAAGGATATCTACCAACATACCACAAAACTCACCCCATTAGCGAGTCGGCTCTGCACGAGCCAAATATCGCTGAAACTTATTCTAACTACCGATCGCGACGGTAGGTTTTTCTCCCGCTCCCCGTGGCGTGCAGGGATGCATAATCCAAAGTCGCGTGATTTTTATCCTCCGAGGTGCGTGCCGTTATTTTAGTGCTGTGTCAAAACTATCCATAAGTAATAACAAAGACCTTAAGTCAGTGATACGTGTACGTTTAAAGTTTAATTGGTTTTCCCGACTAATTATAACTAACATTAAAAATAAAAAAAGGAACCCTTATACAAATCCAAACCAGTGTTTAATTTTTCATGCTGCAGTTTCTGGGTGTGTTTTCTTCATTGTTGTTCCCTTGGTGATCGTATTTTTGTATTCAGTGGTATTTGTGATGGGGTTGAGGAGTGAATCAGGGCCGTACACCAGCGCACAATACTTCCACCCCACAACGTCACAGCCGATCCTCAAACCAGCTTACACGCGCCAAGCCACTCCCACCCCTAAATCAATCAACCGGCCAATGCATACCCCTAATCTCGATGGCGCTCTTCGTACTGCCCGCCCCAAACCCACACTAGCCCCCCCCGATCTAATCAAGACAACTCTGGTTCCCCCAATAATCGGAAAACCGATAGCCACAACCTTTCTCGTAAAAAGAAGTTTTCCCTCAAACTTCCCCCTAATAGAGTCCCTTTTAATCCTAACCACACCGTTTCCAACGCCTCAAAACCCCTAAGCCACACTCTCCTTGCTCACCCCATACCACCCTTCGCCACAATAACATCAAACAAATATCGCAATTTCATCAAAGCCTATTCTATTAATTTTCCAAGTCCTTTTACCCAACTATATACCGTACCATTTAATTCTAACCCCCCCCCCCCCCTCGTTCTCAGCCGTTTTTGACCCCATCTTGCCCCCCGCAGTAAAAATCACACAGCTTACTCCCAAACATCTGATTGCCGCTACGCACTGCCCAAACTTATAGACCGTGTTCCCGGAGCGTTACAACCTGCAACTGTTCAAAAAGAACTGCAACAGTTATTTGGTGGCATCTCCGGGCGCCGTGTCGGTGCTATAGGTTCGGCTCTCCCGAGAGAAGTATATTAAAAAAAATTATTGCGTAAATCGACATCTAGCCTTTGTTGGAAATAATTCTTCATCGATAACAATGTCTTTTCCTGGTATAAAGCAATATTGGCTGTTTTCAATAAAATCGTCCCAAACTATTGATATTAGAGCAAATTTATCATTTTGAAGTCGTTGACTCTGGTCGCTTCTTTTATCAAAACGGATGAACCGTAAAATTGCTAAAAATTCATAAAATTCTTCTTTGGTTAGCTTCCATTTTGCTCCCACAACTCGCGAAGCCTCTATTTCTGGACATAATCTGATGTGCTCAAAAATGTTCTTTAGCAAGAAAAAAGAGCTGCTTACTTTACCTTTCGCTATTTTTTTCCGTGCGTATCCTGTGGGACCGTTATTTTCGTTGAAAGTAAAGCTTTTTTTGGTCTGCCAGAAGTGCATCCTTCTTTTGTTTTCTCCCAAACAGTTTCCGCAAGACTGACTTTAGTTTAGTCGTCACTCTCATCGGTCATAACAAAATTAATCGGAATGGTCGAAATGACCCCTTCGGTAAAAGTAGGTATATTATATACATTTCTCCGACATCAGGACAAGATTAGATTTGCCATTATATGTTTTATTAATGTAAGTAAAAATTAATTAAAATACTCACATAAAATACGGATGGATTTTTCTTGAAGAAAATCAACCAACACTGTTCTCAGAGGGGTCAAAATGACTCCTTGCTAACCCTATTGTTGATGTAAAAACTCTATTTTCACAAATATCTCAATGTCTTTCAGCAATTCAATGGATTATCGCAAATTCTGTAAAACAAATTTGTTTGACCACTTAAAAATAAAAGCCGACATCTTTCATTAATGTTCTTTTTTACTGCTCTGCGCTTACACATGATTACAATGGATTAAAAGAAAAAGAAAATTTTTGACGACGGACTGCAGCTATGGTATTCCTGCATTAAAGAACAACCGATGAAAATTATTGAAAACCACCTAAATAAAAATACAATTCGATATATCACATAATTGAGATATTTCGCCCAGTGCAACTATGGAAACCACCCAAGAAGTCTGCATCACATAATAATAGCTATTATTCCACACTAAGAAATACTTATAACAAAAAAATTGCTATTACAAAAATATTATATTATACTTTCACATGACTCAGGAGATAGTGAAACCGCAGAAGTTTCTTTATTCAAGGGAGGCTAGACAGAGTGGCACCATTCTTTGGGACACCAATAAATTTCCCATCCATAACGAGATGACATTTGAACGCTATCTTCTCAATACAAAAATGGTTTGGCAGGAGTCCCTTCGATTGAATTGTAGGTTTTAGGTAAGAAATTTCACCCCAAATGGCATTCACCGAATCCCCTTGATTCAGAGTGAAGGTTTTTCGAAAAAAATTTCATCTCTTTTAATTGCGTAAGTGACTACTTACATTGTGCCATTTTGATGCCTTTTTGTGGTGTCCTTTTATTTGCAACAGTGAAAGTAGATGGCACACACCGTGGGCGGTAATAGAATCGAATACGTTGTCGCAGTTTACATAGAATTCAGGTGTCCATCAGATCGAAAATATTAATTGAAAGATATAGAATTTTGGTTGAAAATGTGGTGATGGCATTATTCTTAAAAAAAATTATACATTTATATTATAATTACATTTTTAAGTTCTTTTTATGGTAGTAACTGGAGATCCTCAAAAGGCAATGATTTGGATTTTCCACTCCCTACAATTAGCACTTTTTTCTAATTCACGATCAGAGTTATTGTAGAAGCAAAACACATTGGGACTGGCTGGCCCGACAGACATTGTCCTGTCCTTTCGTATAGGTGACCCGGTGCGTTGCATTTGGTTCGTATGAACGAAGCTTACTTAGTAGCGTTCTGTAACAGACGTGGTTAAAACTGTTGGAGATATCTAATATGAGTGCTTTTGATCTTCCACACTTTTCAATTGGAAATATCCAGATGTCAGCCACAAAGCTGATTCAGCCGCATCCTATCAAACAGATACCTGAATATAAAAAATAAATGGATACATATGCAGATTTTTATTGTATAGGAGAAGCCACCACCCAATTTACTATTTTAGAGATATGATATACTATATGGTAGACTGTCGATTGTATACTGGATATGTGTTCTTGTTAATTACAAGGTGAATGAAAGCATTCACCGAAATCACGACCTGGAGGACAGAATTCGACTGAATCACCTGCACCTCCGCAATGAAATTTCACATTGGCAATCGGAGAATCCCGGTTTTACGGAATTCAGTGACGATAATCTGTCAATTGACATTAATGCCAATGGTGGGGCTAATAGCCTTTTAATCACAAGGGAAGGAATCCAGAGTATCTTCGACTCATTAAGAAGCAAAAAGTCAGTGGGAATAGATGGAGTACCTAACATCGTACTCAAGAACCTGCCCCCAAAGGCAATAGATATATACACGGTCCTGTTTAACAACGCGTTGAATAATGCATATTATCCCGCGCGTTGGTAAACGGCAATCATTCAGCCCATCGCAAAAAAGGGCAAAGACTGTACAAACCCAATGAACATGCGTTCGATAAGTTTACTCCCAAGCATCAGTAAAGTATTTGAAAAAATCATTAACAAAGCTCTGCTAAAATGGGTAGACGACAATAGCATTATTCCAAATAACCAGTTTGGCTTTAGAGCGGGTCATGAAACCACACATGCCGCAGCTAAACTGGTCTCCGACATACAATGGAATAAATGTAGGAACCAATGCACAGGTGCCTGTCTGATCGACTTGGAAAAAGCCTTTGATACCGTCTGGATCGAAGGGTTGTATTACAAACTGGTCAGACATGGCATACATAAGCCTTTACTATATGTACTTTACGATATGTCAAAGGACAGGAGGTTCGTGCTCAAAAGTGGTAATGTGCCCTCTAATAAAACGTATAATATCAAGAATGGCTTGCAACAGGGTGCGGTACTCTCTCCGATTCTTTTTAACATTTATATTAGCGACTTATTAGATGCACTTCCGCAGGCTATTGCGTACGCAGACGATCTCATAATTTACAGAACAGCCCCGAAAGTTGAGATCATAAATAGTTTAATACAGCGAGACTTCAACAACGTGCAGCGCTATTGCGACAACTGGAAACTTAAGATAAACTTCCAGAAATGTGAAGCCATCCTATTTAGAACCCCATTATATAAAGCCACGAACGACACAAGGAAAAACTGGCGAAAGCTAGTTATCGTGGGACCGCATGGAGATAAACTGGAAACCAAGAGTTTAGTTAAATACCTGGGCATCTGGCTAGACCAATATCTGTATTTCAACAGACATGTAGAGGCTGCTCTGGTCAAGGCTAGAAAAACGTTTGCTATGACAAGGAGGCTATTTCACAGTAGCCAACTTGACAGCAGGGTAAAGGTCATATGCTACATGACGCTAATCAGGCCAATGCTCATATATGGCTGCCCAGTATGGTTTAACATAGGTCCAAATTTGATGGAAAAGATTCGGGTGTTCGAAAGGAAGTGTCTGAGAACCTGTCTCAGATTATATCGAACACCGGAATCGGAATACAAAAAGTACTACTCAAATGAGACTTTATATAATGAAGCCTGCATAAATAGGGTGGATAATTTTATGATTAAATTAATCAGAGGACATATTGCGAGAGCAATAAGCTCGTCCAATGACCTAATTTTCGGGGCTTATTATCCAAATACCCTGTACTATGAGAACGTGCGTCGCAACGGTTTTGTTCCACCAGAGGCGTTCCTTGATTTGGACATGAAAGGGCTTATACAGGATAGATCCGGAATTCCGCTGATCTATCATGTAAGTAGATCATCCGTAGACGGGCGATTGTGCTACGACCGGGAAGTAACGCGCACCGAAGAAGATCTCCTGCGCTTCAGTAGGGCTATCTCCCACAGAGACCGGGACGATAGTATTAGACAGCGTCAACAGTTCTGGTGGTTGAATGGCATATAAAGACCTGGATACCAAAGTCGGTATAGAATCACACTATCATCAGCTAGCTTACATAGACTTAGCTTTTCTAGAATTAGGGTAGTATAAGATTTAAGTTAAGTTACGCTAAGTGATTTTACATAAGCAAAAAAAAAAAAAAAAAAAAAGATAGGTAAGTAAGTAAGTAAGTTAAATTTTAAGAAAAAAAAAAACAAAAAAATTGACAAAGTTTTTCAAATTTTTCTTTGTCTTTCAAATAATTATAAGTATTGCCACAAAGTTTTGTCGCCGAAAGGCAAATTATACAAATATTAAGTAATGTTTAGCTTAGAGCGTCTGCGAAGGACCAGTAAGTTATTATATAAGATATTTAAGCTAGAATTTAAGCATTTTTTGTCTAGCTTTTAATTTAGAAACTAAGAATATAGAAAGAAAATAAAAAAAAAATGTTTAAAAATGATTAAAAAAAAATGATGATGTGTTCTTGTTAAGCGGTGCTGCTATCACATGGAAGTCACAGAATCAGAAAACCGTTGCTTTGTCATCAACTGAGGCCGCTGAGGTGGTTTATATTGATAACCAATAACTGACAGTTGAGGAACTTCTGCCGCAGCATCATCGAGTTAAACAGCTGCAGGTGTTGCTAATGATTTTGACTACAGTTCTTTTTCAGTTGACGAAATAAGTTCAGTTCAAAGACAACTATGAATCAATCGTTAACCGATGGCTGTCCAAAACTCAATTCAGCCATTAATTTAATTGTTATGCCAACCATCATCCCAAAAGTCAGTTGGAAATAGAAGTACGAAGTTTTAGAACTCGGTCGTTGGTGGCAGCGGTGGGATACCAGCATTCCCTACCAGGTGGACTGGCAGTTCCGAAGAGACTGGTGCGATACCAACATCCTCTACCAGGAGGATTGGCAGTTGCGAGGAGACTGGTGCGATACCAACATCCTCTACTAGGAGGATTGGTAGTTGCGAGGAGACTGGTGGGCTACCAACACCCTCTTCCTGAGGATGACATCGACAACACAGTGAGGATGCTTAATTTCCACACCACACCAGAACATTGGTCACAAGCAGGTGAGATACCATTAAAAGATAAATAAAAGTGGAAACATTTAAAAAGTGAAAAAATAATAAATCTCTAGAAAGACCAGGTCGGACTATTCAACTATAAGACGCGAGGCTTACCTGGCAGTAAAAACAGTGGCAATACGGCCGATAGATAAATAAAAGTGGAAAAAGTGAAAATGTGAAAAATTATAATGTCTCTAGAAATACCAGATCGGACTATTCAACTATAAGGCGCGAAGCTTACCTGGCAGTGCAAACAGTTCCAGCTCAAAATAAGGAGAAAAGGAAATCACACAATTCAACTCCAATTCAAGACATAATTCAACTACATTCCGCAACAAGAAGACCAGGTCTAACCAACAGCCACATTGTCTACCACAGCAGCAGCCAACAGTGCATACATCGAGGATAAAGATTGAAGCTCAACACCAACGCAGCAAAGAACACCATCAACTGCAGTGATGTTAATAGCAACAAGGTATTTATGCACATTTATATATGTTGCTTAATTTTAAACGGGACGACTAAAACACCATCATAAATCTATATACATATATTTTAAAAAAACCTTTGTTTGCTTGTATATTTAAAAAAAAGCTCCGTAATAAACATTTAAAAATGTTTACAATGAAGACTCATAGAAACCCCAAAATTTAACTAAATCTTTTTTTTTTATCCTTATAACATTAATCGAAACCATTTTAACCCCAAAACAAATTTTAAAATTTTATTTCTCAAAGGGAATAATGATAAAAACCCCAAATTGGGATACAAAGATAATTTAAAAGGGGGAATAACAATTTAAAAAAAATGTTCATAACTATATATATATATATATATATATATATATATATATATATATATATATATATATATATATATATATATATATATATATATATATATATATATATATTGTGATGTTTTCGCCACAGAAAATTTGATATAAGTATAAATTGGTTACCTGTTTTTTTTTTCCCTTTGGTGACCAGTTCAGCAATCCTGTTTTTCCTTCCCTTGGTGACTAGTTCAGCAATCCTACTGTGATCGGCTCAGGTCTGTGCAGCAGCTTTCCCTCCGGCTGCGGTTACCAATTTCTCGGGTACTACCTTGTGGAGCCTCAAATGTCTCGCCTGGTTCAATTTATTTTATTCAATCTGGACAGGGAAAATACCTACCAAAATTCTTTGGATAGTATACTGCTTATAAGTTTTTGGATTGAAATCTATAGTAAACCAAATTGTCCGAAGTACTTTTTCAATATTTTTAATTTTAATTCTTGCTTCTTTACAATTTATCCAATCTCTTTAATTTTTAAAACTTTTCTTTACAATGCTTCTTCAAAGAAAAACGGGAAAATTCACCTTCCTTCCTTTTTCAACCGTAAGCCGAACTGCACCAAAATAACATTTACAACGGAATCAAAAAAGACCGTCTTCAACAAAAAACCATCAACAAAACGGCATAATAGAAACTTGTTGTTCCTTGTTCCTTCTTTTTCGCCAAGTACACAAAAAGAACCTTTCTCCCTCTCTCCATCTCCATCCACTCCGAAAAAGAGATCTAACTTCCACACGATCCACAATCGAACAAGAGTATGTTCGCACATTCAACATGTGGATCGTGTGTTTTTTTCACCACCTTACCATCTATTATTAAATTATATTAAAAAGAACAAACGACGGAGATGACGGAAGCCGCACGTAACAATATGTATATATATATATTTATATACATATATATAATGAGGATAATAAAAAGCTCTACATTCATCTCAACAAAATATGTTTTAAATAACTTGGGAAACGTTTTCATCCTGCTGGAGTAGTTAAACTTTAGATAGGAAATTTTTAAATCCTTAACCGTAGCCTTAGCATAGTTTCTGAATCCATTTTCTGTTTTTGGTCTTTTCTCATTTTTTTCTACCGTTTGTCATTTTTGAGACTTTCTCTAGAAGATCGATATATAGGGTGGGCCATAAATTAATACGACACTTGATTTCTTAAAAACCGTTAGAGGGAGGGGCGCGCGAGTGGCGGGGAATTATTTATGACGTTGTTGTTGGAAATGTTTATACGTTTACTACGCCCCGCCCCTCGCGCGCCTGTTCCTCTAACGGTTTTTAAGAAATCAAGTGTTGCCATTTGCACAAATTTATGGCACAGCCTATATTTGGGTTTGAAAGAAATTAATCTCTCTTTAACTAGATCGCCAGCATACGACCACATCCGATACAAGGTCTTTTCAACCTGGAATGATCTTACTTCGGAATTGAAGGGAGAATTTAAAATTATCACCTTTAGGCCGGCGGCGCAGAACCATCTGGTGGCATCCAAACAAGATAGTAAGGCAGGTGTGAAAGAGTTTGGAAACAGACTCACACACGTCCTGCATCTGTTAGACATGGCCACGTGTGAAAGCACCGTCGAACCTGTGGTGCGAAGATATCTTTTCAAGGAAAATAATAAACTCGCCCTACACACATTCGAAGACGGACTTAAGATAACCAGAACTAAAACTTTTAGTTAAAACACGAGGTACCTCAAGTCTTAGAGCAGCAATTACTTATGCTCTCGAGCAGCGCCCCCCCCCCCCCCCCCCCCCCCCCCCCCCCACCGATTAAGCAATGACAACCAACACTTCAGGGTAATTTTCCAGCTATTCAAATTTTAGCCAACCAACACTTTGCCAATCGAGCAAAAGGTTTGGACATATATTTACGGAATGTTCCCGCAATAGTAAACTTCCACAATCTATCCCCCAAATTAAAGCAGAGGTTGAACGCCTGCAATGCAGATCATCATCATCATCGGCACTGCAACCGGGATCCGGCCATGGCCTTATTTAGCAAGTCTTTCCACCGATATCCGGTCCATATCCGATATTTGTTAAATTGTCCATCATAATTTGTTTTTCCGGGCAAGGTTATTAGTCTTGCGCCAACCTTTCTCAGGATGTCGCTGCATGCGTTTGTTCGCTATTTGGTGGGTGCCAAAGTAGCTATCGAGAGGTGTCACGTGTAGACTGCATGTCAACTTGGATTGAACAGAAACAAAGATCGTCCTGGCCTTCGCCGGGTTGAAAGCAGAGACTTTACCCCGGTGCGGACGTTGCTCTCTACTGTTCACTATTTCCCAGACTAGATTTTTTTCCCCAGGCATTTTCCTTTTATCTGTGGAGTCTTTTTTCAGATCTTCTGAGTTATTAGTATTTCTCCTCGCGTACCCGCGTCCTATGAGACTGCTGCATTGTCCGTATGCGGCATTCTTACGTTCAGTCGCTAGTTTGTACTCATCATCAAACTAGTCGCTCCGCTCTCCACGACTACCGTCTAAGATTGGGTTGGCAGTATTAATGACAGCATTCTTAAGGCGTGTCCATTTCTCTTCTACGCCTGCCATTCTGGCTCCAGGACTTATTCTCCCTCCATCGAGCAAGGGACAAGGATCGTCCTGGACTTCGCCGGGTTGAAAGCAGAGACTTTGCCCTGTATGCTATTTTTTCTCGCCGGCTACCACACAGAAAATTATTCTCTACAAGATTAATTTTCTTTTCTTGAAGGAGGGGAGGATGTAGCGCTCCAGAATGCCCTACTATTAATGCCCGCCCTCCCCGCCTCCGCCTTCATACATTGCTGCTGCTCAAAATAACGAACTCCCGTAAATCTAAACGATTCCCAAATCATTATCAAGCAACCATAGCAGGTGTTCAAAATAATAAACTCTCGTGCATTTTGATCTAAAAACCATGGCAGCTGATTAAATACCATCAGCAAAATCAATATTGAAGAACCGTGGCAGCTGCTTAAATATTATTGGGCCAACAAACTTTCATGTGTTTCGGAGTTCGAGTGTAAAAAGGAAAACAAAGATTCATTCAATCACACCCATTCAGCTAATGATCATTCGGATCATTATTAATTTGACGAAGCACGTCCAAGGAGCCAGAAATAAACAGTATTTTAATAAATTACACATGTTTAAAAATAAACAGCATTTTTTCCAAACAACTCCACATGCTACGCTCTTCCCTCAATCACAGAGGAAGCACGGCGTAGCATAACAAAGCTGTCGCCAAATTAAAAACCAGTTGCCGGAAATAAAGTTTCGAAAATCAGTAAACAATTTAGATGGTAGATCACTCGTTAATTTAGTGATTAGTTTAAGAGTCAGTTGTAAATATAAATACGAAGGTTCAAAACTCGTCAATTTAGTTGTCAGTTCAAAAGTCAGTTAGTCAGGATAAAAAGGAGTCAATTAGAAATAAAAATGCGAGGATTTACTAAGCTGTAACCAATTCCTGTGTTTTCTATACTCAATTCAAGAGTCAGTTGGAAATGAAAGTGCAAAGGTAAAGCGTTACTTTGGCAGTCAGTCGTTAGCTCAAGAGTCAGTGACTAATAAAATTGTCATGGTTAAAAAGTCAGTTTGGAAAATCAATTTAAACATCTATTTCAAAAATCAGTCTTCAGTTCAACAATCGGTTGAAAAAAAAGGTCGGTCGTTGACCCAATCGTCAATTCAATAGTCAAGTAGTTAATTCAGACGTTTTGTTGTCAATTGAAAATAAAGTTCGAAAATTCAATTGCCAATTAGTCGATAATTCTTCTGAAATAAAATTCGGAAAGTCAGTAGTCAAATCAGGTGTTATATTATTTTTATCTCGAACTACGATTCATGATTCGGTTGTCAAGTCAGTTTTCAATTCAAAAGTCTGTTGGTAATAAAAGTGGGACGGTTTAAGAGTCGATTCGGAAAATTTTGGCCCCAATTCAATAATCAATCGTCAGTTCAAAAGTCATTGGGAAGAAAAGTGCGAACCACTTTCAGACGATTGATTTGTCGTAAACTTAAGAATCAATTGAAAACAAAGTTCCAACAGTGACTCGTCAATTCCGACGTCAATTGAATAGTGAATTTATTCGTCGCTTTAAGATTCGGTTAATAAAATTCCGACGGTTAAAGAGTAAGCTCGAAAAGTAAGGTGTCAATTCAGAAGCCAATCAATCATAAAAAAAGTTCGAAGTTCAAGGTACAGTCATCATCTCCGGCTCCTCAAGCTAGTCATCAAGTTATTTGTCAAGGCAATTGTCAATTCAGTCGTCAATTCAGTATCAGTCAGTTCAAGAGTCAGTGAGTAATAAAATTGTGACGGTTAAAGTCAGGTCGAAAAGTCAGTTGTCAATTCAGAACCCAAACAATTATAAAGAAAAGTTCGAAGTTCAGGGCTCAGTCATCATCTCTAGCTCCGCAAGTCTCCCCGGCTTGAAACGAAAAAATAGGTCTTGGCCTTATTTAGCAAGTCTCTCCTCGGATCCCGATTTCGAGCCGATGTCATTCAATTTGGTACTCCCAGGCTCTGGGCATCCTGGTCTACGCCATCCCTCCATCACAGACAAGGTCTGCCGTGCTATCTCCTTCAATACATCATGCCACATAGGACCATTCGGGCAGGCTCCTCTTCGCTCATTCGCGGTAGGTGTTCCGCCCACCAGAGTCTACCGAGCTTGACTTTTGTTATAACAGCGGCTAAGAGTTCAGAGTGCCTTTTATTGTGCACCCTGGTCTCGGAGCCATACATGAGTACTGGAAAGACCATGGTCTTGTACAGTAGTAGCTTAGATGTTCTAGATACATTTCTGGATTTAAAGAGCCTTGATAGACCATAGTAGGCTTTGTTGGATTTGATCAGCCGTTCGTGTATTTCTTCTTCCATATTGTTATCGGCTGATACTATTGACCCAATGTAGTTAAAGGATTGCACTACTTCAAATTCGTGCTCCACTACCCTGATAGTTTGACCAACGTTAGATCTTCTCTTCGCAGAAGTTGCCACCATGTACTTCGTTTTTCCCTCATTAATATGCAGTCCCAGTTTTTATGCCGATTGCTCGATCTGGGTGAATGAGTCCTGTACAGCCGAATCGGATCTACCGATGATGTCGATGTCATCTGCGTACCCAAATATCTGGCTGGATTTGGTGACAATACTCACTCTATTTGTAATTCCAGAGTCACGGATTTTTTTCTCCAATGCCAGGTTGAAGAGGAGGCGGGCCAGACCGTACCCTTGTCGGAGTCCATAAAAGATGTTTCATGGTTTGGACAGCAATCCCGCTATTTTTACTTGACTAGTTACGTTGGTCATGGTCAACCTACAAAGTCGTATCAATTTGTTTAGAATGCCGAACTCTCTCAAGGCATTATATAGTTCTACTCTGGCTATGCTGTCGTAGGCGGTCTTAAAGTCTATAAATAGATGATATAATGTGATCCTAAATTCCATACATTTGTGCATCGCCTACCTAAGGGTGAATATCTGATCAATCGCTGATTTGCTTCGGATAAAGCCACACTGATATTGACCAATGATGACTTTAGCATATGGGGCTATCCGATCTTGTAGGATAGACGAGAGTATCTTATAGGCGATACTTAGCAATGTTATACCCCTATAATTGCTGCACAGTGCGATATCTCTCTTTTTATGTATGGGGCAAATTATTCCACGACGCCAATCTTCCAGCATCTCCTCTTGCTCCCATACGTGCACCACGATCTCATAAATTGCGTGATGTGACGCTGTTATCCCTCATTGTTTGATCAGCCATCAGCTCCGTGGTCTTTATTTGATTTACGCTGTCGTATGACTTTTAATGTTTCCTCAATGTTTGGAGGCAGCAGCATTTGGTCTTGATCTTGCATTGGTGGAGTCTCGAATTCTTCTGTGAGCTGCCCATTTAGCAATTCATTGAAGTGCACTAACCATCGCTCCAGAATGCCTTCAGGATCGGTGATGAGATTATTCTCTTCATCCTTGCAGTAACTGCAGCGTGGTATGTACCACGTCATACTGCGAATTATTTGGTAGAACGTCTGCGCCTGGTGGGGCCCTTCAGCATCATCAGCATCACCACTACAACCAGGATCCGGTCTTAGCCTTATTTAGCAAGTCTCTCCACCCATATCCGGTCCTTTTCCGAGACTTGTTAAATTTTCCATAATAGTTTATTTTTCCGGGCAAGGTTAATAGCCTTGGGTCAACCTTTTTCAGGATGTCGCTGCATGCATTGGTTCACTACTTGGGCGGTGCCAAAGTAGCTATCCAAGGGTGTCATGTGGAGACTGCATGTCAACTTGGATTGAACAGGGACAAGGATCGTCCTGGCCTTCGCCGGGTTGCAAGCAGAGACTTCACCCTGTATGTTCGCTCCCATCCCCCGGTGTGGACCTTGCTCTCTACTTTACTCTATTTCCCAGACTAGATCTTTTTTCCCGGGCACTTTTTTTTTGTCTGTGGAGTCCTCTTTCAGATCTTCTGAGTTCTTTATATTTCTCTACGTGGGTACGTCCTATGAGACTGCTGCATTGCCCGGTATGCAGCATTGTTTCGTTCAGTCGCTAGTTTGTACTCATCATCAACTACTGCCTAAGATGGAGTTGGCAGTCCTAATGACAGTATTCTAAAGGTGTGTCCATTTCTTTTCTATGCCCGGCATTCTGGCCCCAGGCCTTATTCTCCCTCCATCGAGCTCTTCAAGGGCTAGTCTTAACGCATGACCAAATGTGTTGTTGGTCTTCTCAATGAGTAAGATAGCCGTGTTGATCCGAATCTGATCCGCGGATGCAATACGAAAACTATATCAACAAGATAGTGATTCGAGCCGACGTTGGCACCTCGGTACGTTCGTACCGTCATCAGGCTCGAGGTGTGGCGGCGATCTATCAACACGTGGTCAATTTGGTTGTGAGTTGCTCCATCAGGTGATACCCAGGTGGTTTTGTGGATATCTTTACGCGGCAACCTGCTACTCGCAACGATCAAGTTGTTTGATGCTGCCTGTTCAATGACTCGTAGTCCATTGTCATTAATGTTCTCATGCAAACTATAGGAACCTGCGTAGTGCCTGAAAACCGGCTCTCGACCTATCATGGCATTCAAATCACCAAGAACGATTTGCACATCGTATCTTGAGCAGGCATTGAGCGCCCGTTCGACTTTCTCGTAGTATTCTTCTTTTTCGTCGTCAGGGGACTCTTCTGTAGGTCAGTGAACGTTTATGAGGCTTATATTCTTAAACTTACCTCGCACGCGAAGAGTGCATAGCCTATCGTCTATTGCATTGAAGCCGATAATGGTATGCTTCAGTTTTTGGCTGACTAGAAAGCCTACCTCGAGTTCATGGTGCTTTACATGACAGCTATAACAAATGTCAAACTCGTTTCTTTGAATAACACCACTCCCCGCCCATCTTATTTCTGTAATGCTGTTATGTCAGCTTTACATTCGGACAGGGCATCGGCTAACTGCTGTGCAGCTCGAGCTCTGTATAGTGAGTTCCATGAGAAAATTCTCATATCGTTTAGCCATTTTCGTTTCCGTGGTCATCATCGTGTATCCGGTCCATATACGAGGCTTATTAAATTTTCCATAATAGTTTGTTTTTCCGGGCATTATTATTACCTTTGGGCCAACCTTTCTCAGGATGTCGCTGCATGCATTGGTTCACTACTTGGCGGATACCAAAGTTGCTATCCAGGGGTGTCGCATGGAGACTGCATGTCAACTTGGATTGAACAGGGTCAAGGATCATCCTGGCCTTCGCCAGGTTGAAAGCAATCAGTGACTTGCTTTTCGTTCCCATCCCCCTTTACACCAACTTGGTTTTACGAGGGTTGCCTTTTATATTTCGGGATTAGAGAACAAAAACAAATATTGATCATCGAAAATCACTTTATTGTTTTTCAAAATATTCCCCATGAAGATCTATACACTTTTGCATGCGTTTGAACCAATTGTCGAAGCACTTTTGCCACTCTGATTGAGGTATCTCCAACACATGCATTCTGAATGCAGCAACCGTTTCTTCAGGTGTCGAAAAACGTTGACCTCTCAGTTTGTTTTTTACGTACGGGAATAAAAAGAAGTCATTCGGTGCCAAGTCAGGACTATACGGCGGATGACCCATCAAATCGATGTTTTGGGTGCTCAAAAATGCAGTTGTCGCAGCCGATGTGTGAGAGCTCGCATTGTCGTGGTGAAGAGTGATCCGTCTTCGGCGGTTGGTTTTCCTGATTTCTTGGAAGACAACTGGCAAACAAATGGTTGTGTACCACTCAGAATTGACTGTTCTGCGTTGTTCTAGTGGTACGGCTGCGACATGTCCAGTTTTTCCGAAAAAACAGGCGACCATTTGCTTGGAAGTGCTTCGTGCGCGAACAACTTTTGTTGGATTTGGCTCATCTTGAAACACCCAGACAGTCGACTGCTGTTTACTTTCGGGCTCATACGCGTAAATCCACGATTCATCACCTGTCACGATGTCATAGACGTGTTTCGAAACACCGCGACCGTATTTTTTGAGCATTTCTTTCGACCAATTGACACGAGCCTTTTTTTGGGCGATTGACAAGTTGTGTGGGATCCAACGCGAACAAATCTTTTTGACAGTCAAATGTTTATGCAATATTGAATGTATGCTGGTCCCACTAACGCCTAAGGTTGTCTCAATCTCACGATAGGTCACATGATGATCTTCCAATATCAGTTTGCGCACAGCATCAATGGTTTTCGGAACAACAACTGATTTTGGACGACCTTCACGAAATTCATCTTGGAGTGAACTACGACCACGATTGAATTCACCATACCATCGATAAACACTGGTCCTTGATGGAGCTTCATCGCCAAAAATTGAATTAAGTTCATCCATGCACTGTTGCTGAGTTAATCCACGCCGAAAGTTGTAAAAAATAATCGCACGAAAATGTTGACGATTTAATTCCATTTTTGGGCCGAGATGAATCTTTTAAGTTACTGTAAAGAACACAAATAGCGCTCGTATGTCAAAACGTTCTGAGTGCGTATAACCTCAAAAATGTCCAACTTTACGACAGAGCTGTCAATTGCCGGATTGCAACGCTAGGGTTGCCAAATCCCGAAACATAACAGGCAACCCTCGTACTGCGCCATGGTGGACATAATAGGTGTACAAGTGAGAAGTCGCCTCTGATGTTGGTTGCATTAAAACATACCTGAACGCATCCAATTCGCCCGCCATTTTGGCCATACGTAGCTTAGACATTATGGTTTTTATGACTAAGTTTTAGTCATTTACATGGAGGCATACCGCGTGGTGGGGTGGGAACGAACATACAGGGCAAAGTCTCTGATTGCTTTCAACCCGGCGAAGGCCAGGACGATCCTTGTCCCTGTTCAAAAATGTCCAACTTTACGACAGAGCTGTCAATTGCCGGATTGCAACACTAGGGTTGCCAAATCCCGAAACATAAGAGGCAACCCTCGTATTTAAAAAGAATTCCGGGCAAGTTCTTGAAAGAGTGTGAATCGTTCCTCGCTTGAAGTCCGTAGAGATATGTTTGACATTATCTTCATCCATCTGCTTCTTAAGGGCAACATTTAATGTTCTTCTCTTTGTGATTTTATCTTGTCAAACATTAACCAACGGAATATAATATCCTCATGTACTGTTTACCTTACCAATTATTGTATTTTCTGTAAAACTAACGAACTCATTATCCACGTATTGAGAGAAGCTAACATAAACCAAAAACCTATTCTGCCTTAAGATGTATCTGTTACATCATCTCTCGTCCTCATAATTCAAATTTAAATTTAGATAGGCATGGTTATCTCCTAACTTAATTTGCAAACTTGTATTATATTAATTATATTAAGCCAACACATGGACTGTTATCTTTACCAAAATCAACACCGAATCTGAACCATTAAGGGTTTATTGTTCAAATGTCCTATCAGTTAAACTAACATCAACTATTTACATCCAAATTATCTGTGTTTGTTGTTTGTTCACATGTTTTTCGAAGTTCGATTCAATGAATAGTTTTTTAAAATCCCAACAAGAAATTGTGTGTGATCAGGACATTTCTAAACATATCCGAAACGGCCTCCAATAAAATATCATGAACACCGTGAACTGCAACCAATCCATCCGACAGGTGGTCTAGGCGTATTTGTCCAAATTGATAAATTATCAGAGGCACACTGTAAGGTCTGTCCATATTCAAAGTGTCACTGGGGCAATATAACCATTCCCTGATTTATGCCCCTACTACAAAAGCAAAGAAATTACAAAAAATTAATAAAGATTATCTACAAAAGAGGGCCAAACACGGCAATCCACCGTCACAGGTACCCGCAATGGCTCTAAGAACGGTGTGAAAATTGTATCGCGGCAGTAACATAAAAAACAGATAGAAATGAAGGGAAAAAATATAATACAACAGGTAGGCGATGCATACACGCCCCTATCTAGTGACCATCCGTTTACTTAGATGACCGAACAAAAAAAAAAGTAAAAGTGATCCATTGTGTCTATTGTGTAATAAGCAAGAAGTGAAATCACAGGCCGAAAGCCTAAGAATCCCCTGAACGCTTTACTAGCTGCAGTTAATGAATGAAGAAGTAGCACATACAACTAGAGGTATCGACAAGTAAGCTAAACGTATAATCTTAAAAAAAAATAAATAAAAATAAATAAACTAGAAATTCTTTATGGCAAAGAGTCATTGATAGACATGAATCCAAGTCAACAAGCGCTGCGAGGTAAGAAATATGGGCCATGAGCAGGTAGAATTTATAATGTGTATTGTCTACGTGAGATTGCCTGGGAATTTTTCCTTGCGACACAGCTAGACAGAACGACGACCAACGAGGCAATTGCAAGGAGTCTTTGATGCAGGGTAAGTGAATGGTTTTCTATGGAAGCAAGGACAACGAACATTTAAAGTAAGTGATTATTAATGACTGCTTTGTCTATCACTATCCTGGCAGGAAGGGTAGAACATCATAAAATTGCCACAAGTCTGTCGCGATGTTTCAATTGAATGAGACTAGGAGTAATGTGAAATACTGTAATCAATTTGTGAAAAATATTCTTAAAGTATATTAGCGCGTATGTGGTACTCAAATTCTTTTATTTTTTTTATTGAGGTAGGACTTACAAGGCGGGAATAAATGTCTGTTTCATAAATAATATATTATTGTAAGTGTTTGTTTCTGTTAGCAGAAGTAGCTTATCGGATTCGGTGGTTTAGCAAGGACCGATAATAAAGCAATTAAGGAAAAGAGACTTGTAATGGAATATGCGAGTTTAACACATTTCTAATACAGCACATTGCAAGAAGACGATACTAAGGTAAATTTGTTTTGACCAGCAATAAAGACACACCCGCAGGGAGATTCGGGAAGTGACTGATACCATTCGTCATCACGAAATTAATGTCTTTCGTGATTAAGAAAACAGCTAATTGGTTTTAACGATGTCTTAAGAAAGGTTTGTTTGCCATAATGAGATTATGCGATGGGGAAGAAAGAGACCATGTGTTAGAAGTACCTCATACATTTTGGTGATATAGAGGAAGAGAAGGGAGTTTAAGCATGGATGTTCTGAGATCGGGTTATTAGAAGCAATAAAATATTGTAAATTTGAATAGGATTTTTTTTAGAGCATCCTTTTCAGGAAGTGGTGAGAACTTTGGAAACCAGGGTTATCATCATCATCATCGGCACCACAACCGGGATCCGGTCTTGACCTTACTTAGCAAGTCTCGAGGCTTGTTAAATTTTCCATAATAATTTATTTTTACGAGCAAGGTTATTAGCCTCGGTGGTAAGTTTAAAATCTCATTGTATATATTGTTGGAATGGAATAAAAGAGAAAGAATACATTACTCAACAACTCCCGGGACTGACGTATTTATCACTATTAGAAATTCTTATGATTTTCAGAAATAACCAATCTTCAAACGACAAGTCAATATTTTATGATATTTGGGCGAAAGCCCTAGCAGCTAGCGCTATTTAGAATTAAGTTATTGTGTAATTAATTACATCGTAATAAATAATAATAATAATTTATGATATTTGGGTGATTAGTCATTGAGTTACAGCTGTTTTAGTGACGTTACTTTTGTAATTTTCAGAACAATTGAAAAATTGGAATTTAGTGTGTTGATAAAGCATTGCTTCTTGATGGGAAAAATACTGTTCAAGGAAAGCAATGACTCGATAAATGTTATTCGGACTCTTCTCCACCGGAAACAGTGGTTAGGAGATAGTGTGGCGGTTCCACGAACTGCACAAATCACCATGGGCTGAGATATTTTCATTCCACGAAGGAACATACTCGCTCCTCGACAGTATAGTGGTTAGTATACCCGCCTGTCATGCGGGAGACCGGGGTTCCACTCCCCGTTGGGGAGCTTCTGGCGCAAGACTAATGACCTTGCCCGGAGAAAACAAATCATTATGGAAAATTTAACAGGCCTCAGGACTTGCTAAATGAGGCCAAGACCAGTTCCCGGTTGTAGTGCCGATGATGATGATGATGATGATGAAGGAACATACTCACCTGTAACCAAACTTCACGTGCCTACAGACACGTGTCCCCAAAGTCCACCTTCTCACCTGACCAAGGGTGACATCCATACTGGTGTCAACTGTGGGGGTTCTCTACATCACATGGAGAACCAACCCACAATCCCAACCAACACCATCAACCCACAACGCGTCACCATCAACCCAACCCCCCATTCAAAACCCGCAAGCATACATTCCCCAATCTGCAATCGCACACATTCGCAAACATGCGAAGAACACACTTCCCAATACGCAACAGCATCCGTCCCCAAATCTGCAATCGCATTTTTATTATTATTATTATTATTATTATTATTTACTGGCCTGTAGGAACCCGGAAGTGCATGACCTCACCGACTCGGCTCCGCCATTGTTCCCTGTCCTGTGCGCTCTCCTTCCACGTTCGATCATCCGATCCGATCTCCCCGAGATCCAATCTAACATTGTCCTCCCATCTCCGTCGCGGCCATCCTGTCGGTCTCTTCCCCGTTACTTTACCGCCAAGAATTCTGTGCACGGTCTTGTAGCGATTCTAACAGATACACACACAATTCAGAAGCAAAAATAGTGAAGAACACCGAACGAAAAATCGAAAAATAAGAAAAATAAGAAAAATAAGAAAAATACATCAGAACCGTATACCAAGCGATAAATTAAAATACTTCACACCAGTGGAATATAGTCGAGTTTGGAAATCAAATTCTAAACACGGTCAGTAGCCTGATGATTCACTGCTTCGCTTTTCAACCGTTTCATCGTGTGTTCAATTCACCTTCTTCACTATCCTTGCTTAACGATATAATTGGTGACTACGACGTGATCTGTACACACACGCAGCATACACTTCCCATAGTACAGCAGAACTTCACACACGGTCACGACTTCCGCATTGAGCACAGCCTCCGATGTTTCCTCGTTTCTCTCGTTCGTCCGTTGTCCGCATACGAATCTGATCGTAACGAAGTTACTGCGGCGGGAGTGGTGTAGCGATTCTAACAGATACACACACAATTCACAAGCAAAAATAGTGAAGAACACCGAACGAAAAATCGAAAAATAAGAAAAATACATCAGAACCGTATACCAAGAGATAAATTAAAATAATTCACACCAGTGGAATATAGTCGAGTTTGGAAATCAAATTCTAAACACGGTCAGTAGCCTGATGATTCACTGCTTCGCTTTTCAACCGTTTCATCGTGTGTTCAATTCACCTTCTTCACTATCCTTGCTTAACGCTATAATTGGTGACTACGACGTGATCTGTACACACACGCAGCATACACTTCCCATAGTAAAGCACACATAATTCACACCAGTGGAATATAGTCGAGTTTGGAAATCAAATTCTAAACACGGCCAGTAGCCTGGTGTGTAACGCTTAGGTAAAATTGTTTTCGTGATTCGAGCTGTCATAGCGTCAGTTCGAATCACACGATATAGTCCTATCATCGCCCATTCGCGCTACGTGTCCGGCCCATCTTAATCTTCGCGACTTGATCACTCTCACTATTGTAGGTTTGCGGTATAGCTCTTCCAATTCGTGGTTGTGGAGTTTCCTCCATTGTCCTGACTCCTCGTCATATTTACCGCCAAATATACCCCTTAAAACTTTATTCTCGAATACGCGGATTTGTTCTCTTCCCGTTTTGTGAGAGACCATGTTTCGCATCCATATAGAGCAATCGGCATGATTATGGTTCTATAGACACGGAGCTTTATATTACGTGATACCAGTTTGGATTTTAATAGTTTACTGGCTGCATGTCAACTAGCGTTGCCGGAATGTAGTCTTTTGTTAATTTCCTTTGACGTTTCGTTTCTGGTCGTCAGTATCGTTCCCAGATATTTACATTCTTTGACATTTTCAAATCCCTTACGTTTATATGTGTTCTCTGAGGTCCACCTGCTCTCGTCGTAATCATGTATTTCGTTTTGTCTCCGTTTATTTCTAGGCCCACCTCTTCTGCTGCTTCCATGATGATTTCACAGTTTTTACTTATAGTTTCGAGATTATCGCCCAGACCGGCGATGTCATCCGCATACGCGAGCACTTGTGTGACACCGTTCAGGGATGATCCGGCCGTGTTGTCGTCTTGTACCTTTCTGATAACATACTCGAGGACAAGGTTAAAAAGGCATGGTGAGAGGCCATCCCCTTGTTTTAGTCCGTCCCTGATTTCAAATGGTTCTGAGAGGTGGTTTTCTATTCTAACTCGCCCTTTGTTTTCGTTCATGCAAATTTGAATGAGGGCGGCATATTTTTTCGGGATCCCCAGCTCAACCACAATATGGTAGGGTCTTTGCCTTGCGACTGATTCGTAGGCTTTTTTGAAGTTCACGAACAGTTGGTGAACCGTCTCTCCGTATTCCCACTTCTTTTCCAGCAGTTGCCTTATTGTGAACATTTGGTCGCTTGTTGACCGGTTCCTACGGAATCCGCATTGGTAGTCTCCCAATATTTCTTCTGCGTACGGTGTGATTCCTGCCAGTATGACATTTGTTAATATTTTGTATGTGATTGGGAGCAATGATATTCCTCTGTAATTTTCGCAGTCAGATCTGTCGCCTTTTTTGAAAATGGTGATGACTATTGCGGTTTTCCATTCTTCCGGAACGACTTCCTTGTCCCATATTATTTTAATCAGTTGGTGGATCTTTCGAGCGGTTGCCCCTCCTCCATGCTTCACAAGCTCTGTATGCAATCGATTCCGGGGGCCTTGTTGTTTTTCAGTCGATTTATCGCGTCTACAACTTCGTCGAGAGAGGGTTCTGGGACTGAGGCTCGGCTGTATGTACGTCTGGTGCGTTTATTTGTGGTTGATGGGTGCGCACATTGAGCAGGTTTTCAAAGTACTGCTTCCATCTTGTCACGATATTTTTTGTTTCTGTCACCAGACAGCCGTTTGTGTCTCGAATTATTTTGGCTCTCCGTCGGTAGCCATTTCTAATAGAATTTATGCCGGCATACATACCTCTGCTCTTCTTTGCTCTGGCATTTTTTATGATTTTTTCGATCCGAGTCTTTTCCCATTCGCATTTGAAAAGTCTAGTTGTTTCTTTCCGAATTGTCGCGTATCTTACTGCGTTGACTTCATCATATGCTTCTAAGTGGATCATTCTGAGGCGTTTACGTTCTTCGATCTTTGCCCTGCACTCATCGTCAAACCAAGGTTTGGACTTAGTTGTTTTCTTAAATACCTCTTGGGCTGTTTGTTTGATTGTGTCTCTGATCGATGCCCGTTTAGTGTCCACACTATTGGCTTCCTCTTCCTCACTACTGTCATTCTTTAGGATGCTAAATCTATTCGTTAGTTCGTCTTGATATTCCGCCCTTTTACGTAGGTCTTTTAGTTTATCAATCTCGAACTTTTTGCTCGTCTCCCGTGACTGTCCATGTGGGTTTGCTGCAAACCGACTTCTAATTTTGCCCATCACTAGAAGGTGATCGGAGTCGCAATCTGCTCCTCTATATGATCTTACGTCAAGGATATTCGAGTGGTGTCTTTTGTCTATGAGGAAGTGGTCTATTTGGTTACGCGTTACGCCGTCGGGTGATATCCATGTGGCTTTATGAATTTGCTTGTGCTTGAACATCGTGCTCTTCACTATCAGATCTTTTGACGCTGCGAACGTGATAATTCGAATACCATTATCATTTGAAACGTCATGTAGGCTTTCTTTACCTATTGTTGGTTGGAAGATATCTTCCTTTCCAATTTTCGCATTGAGGTCGCCGAGGAGGATTTTAACATCGAATGATGAGATCCCATCAAATACTTCCTCTAGGGTCTCGTAGAATGTGTCCTTCGTTTCTTCTTCGGTAGATTCTGTTGGGGCGTGTACGTTTATAAATACATAATTGTACCATGGGCCCTGTATTTTTAGCACCGACATTCGGTCATTAATAAATTGCACATCTTTTACATGGGACGTAATCTTCTTGCTTATGATGAAGCCAGTTCCGAGGTTATGTGTATCGGTACCTCCACACACCAGTGTAAACCCGTTGGTTTCGATTACTTGATGTGGGAGTCGAACTTCCTGAAGCGCGACGATGTCCATTTTATATTGTTTCGCGTTTTCTACGACCGTCTGTATCGCGCCTGGTTTATATAACGTTCGAACATTCCACGTGCCGACGCGTATATCCCGCTTTTTCAGTTTTTCCCTACGTCTTCTTTTTGCCGAGTCGGTGTTTTCTTGATGATTTTTTCCGTTATGGTAGTGTCGGCTCATCACACCTACGCCTACCGGGTTTTTCGTGGGATTGTTTTTTGTATATTGGTTATTCATTTTTGATCCCACGAGACTTGGGGTTTCAAATAGTCCGCCACATCAGAGCCCCGCTTTGATATGGTAAGGTCTGCTTACTGCTCTGATTTGACCCGGTGTCAGAGAGGCTCCGTTATAATACAGCCGGTATACCCCTGGCTGCAAACCATCCAATGGGCACGGTGACGCGTAACACCGTGGATTAGGGGTGGTAGATCTTTGTGTGTTACTCCTCGCTAGCCTGTCTGACATGGGTGGCCCTACTGGAAGCATATGCTTCCGTCAGCATAGCCTAAGTGATTCATTGTACTTTAAGCCCTCGCACCACGTCAAGGTTTCTACCAAGCGGGGGAATCTGCAATCGCATACATTCCTAAACTTACCAAGAATCCATTTCCCAATCTGTAATAAAATGCATTTTCAAATTTACAACGGAATATCAATTAGCTCCCTCAACTACATCAAACCACATACATTTTTCCCAAAATCCACCCCGGTTAATTCCCTATTCAAATTATATTCCCTCGCTTGTAACCAAGCAACATTTAGTTTCCCCGGAAACCGTTTCAGTTCCTATTCCACCTAAAAGATGTAAAACCACATCAATTCCCTACAATCAAACCGCATGCATTTTTCAAAAAGACCACTTCGGTCAATTTCTTATTTAAATTATATCCCTCGCTTGTAACCAAGCAACATTTGCTTTCCCCGAAAACCATTTCGACACCGGTCCCAACTGAACCAATGGAAACAACACCAATTCTCCTTACTGGTAACCCACCAGCACGACTCGTCGCATTTCTGCGAAACAACCGCCGCAACGACCAAGACCCATATCCCTTTGTCTAACCGACAACTCAAGCCCATATTCGGTCGTATTTCCAAACCAATTCCTCGTATACATAGCGCCAGAGGAATTTAACTCAGCCTATACGGCAATGATTCTCTGAAATTAAATCCCCTATGCAAGCATAGTAACCTTTTCCAAAGTTCCTAGTAAGTGGCAGTGAGTTTACTTCGCTATGACGCAACCGCCACCATACGATGAATGAATTTTTGTCCTTACCAAGTCAGTCGCTAATTACCCGCCAAATGGCATCCAACCAACGGCGTCGTAATTCGAACGCTACAGCGCGCGCGTTTGCTGCCAAAAATTAGTTGTGTTGGGTAACTTCGCCACCAAGTAATTTAGTAATTTATTAAGTCGCCTATTAAATTGTGCCCAAAAATAACTGAAGGAACAATAAAGCTGTAATGATGTGGTGCGTTTTGTCCGGAATCCGAGTGTTGAAAATCTAGGGAAACAAATATAAACATATGTATACAAACGACAGAGGCCTATGTGAATCAAGTGATATCCAACTATTCAATCTTAAATCCCCTGTGCTAAGATCCTTAATGCCCGAAGACAATAAGCAGAAAAAACCCCCAAAGACGTAGTTACGAGAGTTTGTTTAAATAAAGAAGACGTTAACAGACAAAATAAAAAAACAGTGCGTTTTAATTACTCTCTCCCTTTTGGTGAACGATTTCTTCCCTCGTAATTTGCTGGTGGGTGATAGTGAACCTGTGCCGTGCGTCGTCACACAAATCCTTACCCCTACACAACTCCACGTATCCACAGCCCCAAGTCCCGAACAATTTCCCTACGTCTGCACGGCGATCGAAGGACGCCAACTGATGGTCAAAACTGATCACAAACCATTTGTGTATGCCTTCCAGAAGAAAGCGGGAAACTCATTCCCGCGGCAAGAACGGCACCTGGACTTCATCGGGCAATTTAGCACCCGAATCGAATGCATTTAGAACGTAATTGCAGACGCTTTTTCCCGTATCGATGCAATTAAACTCCGTGTGCACATCGACAATGCCGACCTGGCACAGGCGCAACGAAAAGATCGTCAACTCGAGTCCCTACTGAAAGCGGAGACATCACTAGTTTTGCGTAAACTCACTTTCAATGACTCACAAGACGAAGTCTGGGTACGATATCTCGACAGGGGTAGCTCGCCCCTACATCCCAGAAAATCTCCGAAGGAGTCTGTACGAAAATTCCACAATCCGGCCCATCCAGGCGGACGCGCAACTGCAGCAACCGTCCGACGTAAATTCGTCTGGCCATGCATGGCCAAAGACATAACCAGATGGGCACACAACCGTTTTCAATATCAACGTTGCAAGGTCGATCGACACAACGTGCTACAACCAGCACAGTTTAAGCTCCTTGAGGCACGCTTCGCCCATGTCCATATCGACATAGTGGGACCGCTTACACCGTCGAGAGGATATATGTATCTCCTCACGATGATCGGTCGTTTTACACGGTGGCCAGAAGTAGTGCCACTACGAACAGTGACCGCTGAGAATAAATCACACACCCGAATGTTTGCTTAAGCAATGCAACAGAAGGCGTGAAAATTCGGGCGATCCCAGAATGATCTACAGCAAACAGACGGCAACCTCGCGGCCTGCAACGAAGCGGAAACCGCAAGATAAAAAAAAGGGTGCGATCAATCCTGGTGGAGAGATTCTTGATTAGGAGAGAATCACCAGGAAAGAGAACGATGGGGCGAGCAGAATCATCCCCAGAAGCAAAATGAATCCGTCGACATAGAGCACCCTAACGAGTAGGTTGAACTGCGCAACGCGATAAAGCGAGAAAGTAACGTTTCGACCCGAAATTTTAAACCTTGTGAAATACACGAGTTAACCTGAGTACATAGGAGAGCCATTGAAGGTGTCAGAATTCAGTGTATTTACCATCTTGCATGAACATTTGTCAATGAGAAAAGAAAATCGGACATAATGTGGATTTTGAAACTTTATTTAGGATCAAAATTAAGCCGTTGTTTATTATTGTCCGGCGTCTGATTATTGACCGATAGATGAGAGGTGGATGACGATCCGGCTCGAAGGGCTCTAGACTCAGACGAGTTGAGATTAGGTGTCGTGCGAGGCAAGACGTGCCGTGATTTCGAGTGAGTGCTTACTGTAAAACCCGTTAACTTTTTGTTTTTGTTGATAATAAAGAATATTGAAAACTTAAAATTAAACTTTTAATTAACCCTAAACCGTCGCCTGCTTTTCCCGGAGGCCACCGAAGTACGATGGTACACCAAGATTATATTACAGGGCCATAAAAAGTTCCTCAGCGAGAGAAAATTGATCTTTAGTTGAAAGTAGTGGACATCGTTTATCTTGATGCTGTAGTCTCTATGGCGAGAACTGATAAATCACCATTGTTCCTTGATATGGTTTCTTCCGCTTAATTCAGTGATTACGGTACCAACTTTGTGGCCGTGGACTGGGAGCTACATGAACTTTTTACTCATGCTACAGCGCAATTGGCTGAAATGGCCCACTATTCGGCCAATGAAGGCACTGAATAGCGATTTAACGCCCTTCTGTTTCCCATTTCGGAGAAATGCGGGAGGTCGCCGTGAAGCACGCCAAATTCCATTTAAAGCGCGTCATTGGCGAAGCGATACTCATCTTCAAGAGGCTTTCTACCCTGTTGGCTTAAGTGGAGTCATGCCTCAAATCACGTGCACTACAGCCGTTAAAGTATGATCCGACAGACTTGGCGATGCTCACGCCTGGACATATTCTCATCACTGGCCCGAACCATCGAAGAACCCACCACGCTCCACATATCAATGTCTCGCCTGTCGCGTTCGCAACTATTATGCAATATGTTCGAGCACTTATGGTCGCGTTAGTCTGCTTAGTATCTTCAGGTGCTGCAACACCGACCAAAATGGCAGACAAGGAATCTAAGTATTGCAATTGGAGAAGTGTGTGCGATTCGTTCTGAGTTCACTCCGCCCTGCAAGTGGCACCTAGCACGGATAATTGCAGTGCATCCGGACAGGGATGGGCTTGTGCATGTGGTGAAGTTCCAGATGACAACTGCTACCCTCATCAGACCTATTACCAAGATAAACATCCCACCATTTGAAGATGATATTTCAACAGACCGAGAGGGCGGTCGGCTTCCGCATTGTGAGAAAACAAAACGGACCCATCTTCCCCTTTCTATCGTCCTTCCCATCTTCATTGTCATCGTTAGATAACTAACAAAAAAATACAAATGTTCGCGTTCCACCAAAATCGACCTCTAGCAAGTCACCGACCATCGGGCGAATTGTCCCAGCATGTGTGTGCATCTATTAGAAACGCCACACTACTCCGTCCTCAGTAACTTTGTTACGATCAACTTGGTGTGCGAACGACGGAGGGAGGAACGAGCGACTGAGAGAACGTCGGAGCAGGCGAGTGTGCCGGTACTCTATGCGGAAGTCGTGATCGTTGTCGTGAAGTTCTGTTTAGTATGGGGAAGTGTGTGTGTGTGTGTGTGTGTGTGTGTGTGTGTGTGTGTGTGTGTGTGTGTGTGTGTGTGTACACAGATCACGTTGGTGTCACCAATTATGGTGTTTTGCGACGATAGTGAAGAACGTGTGATTCGAATTACCGCTATGACGGTTAGAATCACGAAATGGAACCAATGCTCAACACATCAGGCCACTGCCGTGTGTACGAATTCGATTTCTAAACTCAAGTACACTCAACTGATGTGGAATTGTTATCTTATCGTTACGGTATACGGCTCTGATGCTTTTTCTTATTCGATTTTCTTTCGGTGTTCTTCAGTATTTGCTTGTGTATTGTGTGTGCATCTATTAGAAACGCCACACAACTTCCTCCTCAGTAACTTTGTTACGATCAACTTCGTGTGCGAACGATGGAGCGAGGAACGAGCGAGCCAGAGAACGCCGGAGCAGGCGAGTGTGCCGGTGCTCTATGCGGAAGTCATGATTGTAGGCGTAAAGTTCTGTTTACAAATGGGAGATTGTGTGCTGTGTGTATAGATCACGTCGGGTTGTTGTGTTAAGCAAGGATGGTGAATACGGTGATTTGAACATATGATGAAACGACTGAGAACCGAAGCAATGAAGCATCAGCTACTGGCGGCGTGTACGAATTCGTTTTCTTAATTCAAGTATACTCAACTGATGTGGAATTGTTATGTTATCGCTATGGTATACGGCTCTGATGCTTTGCTTATTCGAATTTCCTTTCTGTCTTCTTCACTATTTGCTTCCATATTAACATAAACGTCACAATGGTAATTTCGACAAAAATGGTACGCAAAGTGAAGAACCGAGTTGAACATATCGAAAACCACAATATAACAATACTGAAAAGTGAACTCAAAGAAAAGTCTTACAACTTATAAAACAGACAAAATCTCACCAATCCGTAAAAATTGGTTGGCTAAGAAGTTGCTTGACTTGGAAGACGGTGGACCCAGTTCTCAATTGAGAAATCCGTGAATAGACAGGTCTCTATCCAATAGAAAGGTCGTGCGAGAATTTGGATATTCGAAAGGACACCGGCAGACAAACATCATCGTTTGTCATGGTTTGGGCCACTGTGACGCCAATGACCGGTGTCTGTTGGTGTTTTTGGACTATGGTGTCAAGATGAGCCGTGGGCAGCCATAACATTTCGGTGAAAGTGAATGGACCCTTCAACAAGATTCTACACCCTCAACAAAGAATGTTTACACCATTCCACACTTCATATTGGCTGTACAATGGATTCAACGGTCATCAGATGCAAATCCGCTGGACTTCTCCGAAGGGGCAGGTCAAAGTTAACACTCGTGAAGGGAGCAATATACTACAGGCTCACCAAAGGAAAATGTAAAATATGTTTTATAATTTTGTGGTTTGCTTCAAGTAAAGTAAAGTTGCTAGTTCAACGAGCTGCCCGGCATAGGTAACCTCTCCTCATCATTCAATTTTATGAATATATTAAGTCCGACCCTGTGAATGTGGGTGAATTTAATGCTTGTAAGCCAGAAGGAGGATAAAGACAAAGATGAAGGACATACGTGGATACAAATTCAACTTATTTGTCATCATCACAATCGGGATCCGGTCTTGGCTTTGTTTAACAAGTCTGAGGCTTGTTAAATTTTCCATAATAATTTGTTTTTCCGGGCAAGGTTATTAGCCTTGCGCCACAACTTATTTGTCATTATTATTTTTTTTATCGGAAAATGTAGCGCGACGTGTATAATAAAACAAAGTCAAGCATTCAATTTTACCTATCCTCCAATTAGTAAAAGTTAAGTTTTTAAAATGTTTTTCATAAAGGAGTCATAGCATTCCTGGAATGATTTACTGGAAAAACGCCTTTAGAAAGATATAATTTTTTTTCATTATATCTGCCAGTAGCACATGCCTGTTTTGTCCTTTGGCAAACAAGAAAACCCAACGTAAACAACTTAAAAAGGGACTCCCAAAAAGAGGACATCTTATTACCAAAACTGTCACAACTAAACTGATGACTTCTTCCGTTCTGCTTGTGCAGCCTATCTACAACAATTTAACTCAATTAGGTGATCTGTAATTGATCGAGAGATCCCCCAAGAAGCCCTTCAAAACCCCTGCCGATGGCATTATAGCAATTGCAACTGTATGTTTACGTAAGCAATTTGGTTTTACTTTTGGGAATAATGCTACACCTTGGTGCTCGTTAGTCTTTCACACAATAGAATATTTCTTACCAAATAAACCAAGTTTTTTCTAACCACAAAAGAATCCGGAAGAGAACCACCTATGGTGCAATTTTATTACCTCCGTTTACTATGGTGTCAACACAATACAAATGACTCCAGGAACTCAATGGATTGTCGAAATAGATATCGGAAATGATTGAATCGAATAACAGCCTCTGTGTGTCCTGTGTCCTGTGGGTATTCATTTCATCCTTACTTGACTTTCACAGTATAATTCAGTTGCGACATTTAATAAATTGATTGATATTATTGATTCAATAATTATCTAGGGGTGGCATTTCTAGTTAACACGTGGGAAGGAAAGGCGGGGATGCTGGAAATTAATGAGGATATTTTTGAATAACATTCGGAATAGTATCCCTACGTAAACCAATCGTGGTATTCCAGTTATTTTGCAGGTATGCCGTTAATCTGTGATTAGATAGACTTGACAGAAAGAATATAACACTATATGTCTATAGGATGAAGGTGGTGATAGAGATTCTTTTTGGGGAATGAGTGGATATTCATTGACTTCCTTCCAATTGGGGAGTGTGCAGTGTAA
Organism: Microdon myrmicae; assembly: GCA_963931805.1. Lineage (NCBI taxonomy): Eukaryota > Metazoa > Arthropoda > Insecta > Diptera > Syrphidae > Microdon > Microdon myrmicae. The sequence goes on along the minus strand of OZ007499.1, from coordinate 39,650,234 downwards.
TAGGATTGGTAGGAAAGTTTTCGCAACGATTTAAAGGGTAACAACAGTATTCGTTTCAAAATGTTAGTGCGAGTGCCGTCTCCATCACTGGACTTGTGAACGCTCAGTAATTTGAATACTCTTGTAACAGTATGAATTTGAGTGCGTGTTTGGTTCATGGAGTTTCACTTGCACCCCACCAGAGGCAGAGCAGATGTGTTATCGGGGCAGATGCTTGGGCAAGTAGGATCCATTTTTCTATTGCGTTGCTGTCTGGGCTGTGGTTTATCAGCGAATTGTTATTTGATTCGACAGACCATACTGAATGGAAGAGCTGTGGATTAGTGAGTAATGAACAAAGTATAAGAGAAGTTGCATTTCCGCGAAAGCCATATTGACGGTCTACAATTTGCAGTGTTGACTGCAGGTAAACAACTCCATGAGCTTTGGGTCGCCATTAATAATGTTGCACAATTTTTTTGGGTGCAAAACAAAATAAATAAATTATGAAAAAGTAGAGAAAGAGAAATAAACAAAATTTCTAGTATCGTTCTTAATAAGTTCGCCACAACTATATATATATATATATATATATATATATATATATATATATATATATATATATATATATATATATATTTTCTTTTTTTTACACTAACGCGCGCACAAAAGGGGATTTTGAAGTACCCTTAAATGTCAGAGCACAGTGCGAGCGGATCGTGGATAAGGAAAGGAGGTGTCGATGTATTTTGGTCTTGAATGTCTGGACATCACAAGGGCCAGGAAACACATGATCAGGCCTAGCTTACATAGACTTAGCTTTTCTAGAATTAGGGTAGTATAAGATTTAAGTTAAGTTAGGTTAAGTGCTTTAACATAAAAAAAAAAAAAAAAGTAGGTAAGTTAAGTAAGTTAAATTTTAAGAAAAAAAACAAAAAAAATTGACAACGTTTTTCAAATTTTTCTTTGTATTTCAACTAATTATCAGTATTGTCACAAAGTTCTGTCGCCAAAAGGCAAATTATACAAATGTTAAGTATGTTTAGCTTAGAGCGTCTGCGAAGGACCAGTAAGTTACTATATAAGATAATTAAGCTAGAATTTAAGCATTTTTTGTCTAGCCTTTAATTTAGAAATTAAGAATATACAAAGAAAAATAAAAAATGTTTTAAAAATGAAAAATGAAAATGACACATGATCAGGCAGAACATTCCACATTCGTGTGGTTCGGCTAAAGAATGACTCTCTATGTTTATTTCTGCGCCTAAAGTCCACTTTCAACGTGAAATTATTGACCGATAGCATTACTGTCTATGTTATCTAAGGTGATGGAAAAAGTCATCAATACTGCGTTAATTAAGTATTTGGAGCGCAACGGACTTCTGAATTATCGTCAATACGCATTCCATGGCAGGTGGTCCACGGGAGAACTTTTGACCTTAATAACCGATATATGGACATCTGCGATTAAGTGACATGGTGAGTCAAGAGTGGTCGCATACGATATCTCCAAGGCTTTTGGCGGCGTCTGTCACGGGGAATTGCTGACCAAACTTCGTTCATATGGAGCAGCCTTGCAACTGGACGAAGAGCTTCCTGGAAAATCGATCGATCCGGGTTGTTGTAGACGGCGAGTGTATCTGTATCCTGTCAATTCGTGGGTACCTCAAGGTTCTATTTTGGCTCCAATCTTGTTTTTGCTTCACATAAATGATTTGTTGAAGACAACGGATAACAAAGTGTTCAGTTTTGCGGATGATTTGTTGTTTGTTTCCTCTTTTTTTTAGTGATGGACCCATTAGTGCATCTACGTCTGACCAGCTGAGATGTAGATAGATTGACTCCCTGAATCAGGATCTGAATAAGGTCCTGCAGTGGAGAAGGGCCAATCTTGTCGACTTCAATGCAACGAAGATACAATATACAACATTCACAAGAAAAGTGAATCATCGGTTCCACAGCTGATGATGAATGGCCGGGTCCTCGAATCTGGGAAAACCTTTAAATTACTCAGCGTCACGGTCTGTGAGAATGTATCGTGGCATAAACACGTGCCGAGTATCGCCAGGTCAGCCTCAGGAAAACAGCTATCTTTTTAGAGCCAAGAAATATTTTACTCCGGCCCAATTTCTTCTCCTGTATTAATTCCAAATTAGACTCGCGCTCGAATATTGCTCTTATTTTTTAGAGCTCTGCTCCTAAACTTACCCTCAACCCACTTGAGAGCATACAGAGACGAGCGATCCGCCTAATCAGGGACTCAGCGCTGACATCGGGACTATAGTCGCTATCCCATCGAAGGCGCGTACCCGACCTCTGTTTGTTTTACAGATATTATCACGGATACTGTTCTTCGGAGATTCGTGGTATTGTTCCACGCAATTTGGCTTATATGCGGTACACAAGACAATCCGACGGATCGCACCAATTTGGGGTTCATCTCCCGACGGCGCGAACATCCTTGCATCAGAACTCGTTCCCTTACACAGCGGGGAAAGCTGTGGAACTTCCTTCGCACGGGAGTGTTTCCGGAGCATTACTACCTGCAACTGTTCAAAAAGAACTGCAACAGTTATTTGGTGCCATCTCGGGGCGCCGTGGCGGCGCTACAGGCCCGCCTCTGCCGAGAGAAGTGTAATCAAACAAAAAAAAAAAACTAGGCTTTCATCCGACCAGTGCTATTTTATGGTTGCCCGATATGGTACTACATATCCCCACCATACATGCAAGAGTTCCGGGTGTTCCAGAGGCAGTGTTTGCGTGCTTGCCTGAGACTTTACAGAACACCAGAGTCTCAATACAAGAAATTCTACCCTAATAAAGTCCTGTGTAACAAATCAGAGCTAAACAGGATAGATAATTTCATAATTAAAATCATTCGCGGTCACACTGCAAGAGCAATGGGCAGTGAAAACAATTTCTATCGGGAGCATACTATCCCAATGACATGTATCTGGAGAGTACGCTCCAGATTGGGTTTATTCCCCCAGAAGCGTTCCCTTTCTTGGATAAAAAAGGCCTTATCTAAGACAAACATGAAGTCCTTATTATTTAGCACACATCCCGTGGTGCTAGGAATAAACGCATTCTCCATAGCATCTCTAACGCCCCAGATCGCCTACGTTTCAGTATGGTGATCTGTGGCGTCTCTAACAGATACACACACAATACACAAGCAAATAGTGAAGAACACCGAACGAAAATCGAATAAGAAGATACATCAGAGCCGTATACCATAGCGATAACAAAACAATTCACATCAGTGGAATATATTTGCGTTTAAAAATCGAATTCTAAGCACGGCCAGTAGCCTGATGTGTTACGCATTGGTTCAATTTTTGGTGATTCTAACTGCCATAGCGTCAGTTCGAATCATGCGTTCTTCACTATCAATCCCAAACGCTATAGATCAATGAAGGAGATAAATCCATAAAAGATAGAACCCACCCCAATTGGCGGTGGCTCAATAATGAAGAAGGGACTGCACGTCCCTAATTATATAGGGTGGGCCATACATTTTTGCAAATGGCAACACTTGATTTCTTAAAAACCGTTAGAAGGAGGGGCGCGCGAGTGGCGGGGAATTGTTTATTACGTTGTTGTTGGAATTGTTTATACGTTTATTATGCCCCGCCACTCACGCGCCCCACCTTCTAACGGTTTTTAAGAAATCAAGTGTTGCCATTTGCAAACATTTATGGCCCACCCTATAGAACGCATGTCAAATGCATCGATGCCGGCTGCCATTGCCCTTTTGTTTGTTCTTATCCTTCCCCTTCCCTTAATCCCCTTATTGTTTTATTGGTTTTTCGTTTGGTTTTAATTCGTTTGGTACGGACGTGAGGTTGAGGAAATTAGTGGGTGGTGGGCGATGGCATGGGCCCGAGGTCGTTTGCTTGTTGACTTCATCATCATCATCGGCACTACAACTGGGAACCGGTCTTGGCCTTATTTAGCAAGTCCTGCGGCTTGTTAAATTTTCCATAATGATTTGTTTTTTCCGGACAAGGTCATCAGTCTTGCGCCAGAGGCTCCCCGACGGGGAATCGAACTCCGGTCTCCCGCGTGACAGGCGGGTATACTAACCACTATACCATCGAGAAGCCTAAGGGGAGCTTATTGTAATAAGTAAATGACCTCTTATACGCAGTTATGTTATATAATTTAAGTTAATTATAAACATATGGTAAACACAAACAAAAAAAGCCGTAAAGCCAACACTTTAATGCAATAAAATTGTATAACTTAGAGTGCAAAGAGCCAGTAAGCTAATTAAGAAATATGTAATTTTATTAATAGGATTTAGCATTTAATCCTAAACAATTAGAAATTAAACAAAGAAATAAATGCATTTTTAAAATAAAAAAAAAAGTAAAAAAGTCTGGTGTTGCCCATTCTAGGTAAATCTCTGGCCCATCTTAATGTTCCCTGCCTGATGATTCTCAATATTGTAGGTTTGGGTTACTGATCTTCCAATTCGCTGATGTGGAGTTTTCTCCATTGCCCTGCAACTTTAGTCTGGGATAAGCGTAATCTGCTCTAGTCCCACTTTGTAAATGTCCATGTCTCACATCCGCATAGAACAACCAGTATGATCATGGTCCTACAAATACAGAGCTGCTGAAATCTAGAACTATTAATTTTCAAATTATCGTATACTTACTATAGTTTTCTTTATTATAGAAGTTAGTTCGTAAGTTTGATCTAAGAAGCCTTTGGTAAACTCTCTGCTCTAAGCTTGTAAATGGGGTGTGGACCCACTAAACCATAGAAATTTATAAAGTTATAAACAAAACGCGAACAGAAAAGCGGTTTGGATTAGGTTACCTTCATCATCATCATCGGCACTACAACCGAGATTCGGTCTTGGTCTTATTTAGCAAGTTTCGAGGCTTGTTAAACTTCCATAATAATTTATTTTTACGGGCAAGGTTATTAACCTCGCGCCTTTAGGTTACCTTATCATATTAAAATGATCAATCCAATCTATGTTTTCAATAATATCGAAGCCAGGAGCTTCAAACATATCTATGTTACGAAACCCCCCTCTATACCTTTAATCGACCCACTGATACCCCCATCTGTCAAACTCACGCAGCAAACCATTCATTCTTCTGACAACCGGTATGCCTTGTCTAAATTTAGGAACAAAACGACCTACGAGAATGTCCGCCTCTATCTTTCATACCTCCACGACAAATCTGACTCTGTCTGTTATGAAGGTAAAACGAAAACCAGCGTAACGGCCTCCATCGAACAGGAAGGTCTACCCACCGACTTTCCTAGCCTCCGCAGCCTGTTCGTTAAGTTCCATAAAAATCTCGATATGCTCCCTAATAAGATGCTAAAAGATCTCTCGGCATTTCGTCAATATATCGACAACAAAATGACCTATCCCAATAATGGCAAGCACTTTTGACCCTAATCAGTCGCCCTCTCATCCCCCCTATCATCTCAATACGCTCCCCCTAACCGTCTACTATCAGACTGTTAGAGGTCTCCGCTCCAAAACACATTCGACTCTGGAAAAGGCTCATTCCTTCCCCTTCGACACACACGCTCTGACTGAGACCAACCTTATCCCTAGTATTAATAACATAGTCTTGAACCCCCTCCTTAAATGTTTTTCGCGATGATAACGCTCATCGAGAAGATCCCAACTCCCCATGCCGTGGGGTGCTGCTTGCCACTCATAGCAAACTCGCTTCGTCTCTAATTGCCATCTCCCCTTCTCCGGATCTTATCTACGTCGCAATAAAAATCGACAAGCGCCCTAAGTCTCTTTTCATTATCTGCTTCTATATATCTCCTTCGCGACCCAGCGTATCATACGAACTCGTAATAGAAGCGATAGATAATCTAACCGAGTTCAGCACCTCAGTAGACGATATCGTCGTTCTTGGCGATTTTAACCTCCCCCATCTGCAATGGACGTTGGCTGACGAACAAGCCACAAGTCCCCAGTTGCCCCTAGTCAACACGCCCTCTTCACCTTTGATAATTACCACCCCCCCCCCGCTGCTCTTATCCATATATCCTGATCATAAAACCCAGCCTTCTCAACCTCATGACAGCTTTTCCTACAACTTCCACAAAGCTAACTTCCGCCTTTTAAATGAGCATCTTAGCAAAACAGCGTTTCGCTTTGATCATTTGGTGGTAGAAGAATCTACTGCCACTCTCTATAAGGAGATCTACTATGCCGTCGCCTTATATGTCCCATATTCTCGTCACAGGACATCGGTTTCATCGGCGCCATGGTACAACCGCACACTCCGCGCTCTTAGGAACAAAAGAAATAACTTGTGGAACATTTTCCTCAAAAGGCGTTCCTTCCAAAACTACTCCAACTATCTCGGTTCCTTTTATAAATTTTCTGAGCTCTACAACTCCCTCTACATCAACTACCTCACAAAAACACAATCTAATTTGATCGACTACCCAAAATCATTTTTCCACTTCATAAAATACAAACGTAAATCCGACGCCTATCCTAACTCCCTTTCTTATGGCGCGACTACTTCAACCGACCCCCTAACTACTGCCAATCTATTCGTTTGTTTTTCAATAAATCCTTCACAGACATCTCCTTCGAACCCAATCCGTCTAACTTCAAAGACTTGCCCGAATTCTCCCTCGGCACCCTCACCCCCCAAATTATTCAGCGTCACGTAGTTGAGGAGAAATTAAACTTACTCAAAGACGAGTTCAGCCCTGGGCCTGATGGAATCCCGGCTGTATTTTTAAAGAAATGTTCGACTTCTCTTTCCCTCCAGATATCAATGATATTCAATCTATCCATTTCACAGTATTTGGAAATCCTCCTATGTCACCCCTATACATAAAAAGGGACCTAAAAACGATATAAGCAACTACCGTCCCATCGACAAACTGTTTCATATCTCCAAACTGTTCGAAGGAATTCTTTACAACGCGTTATCTTTCCGTTGTAAATCCATCATCTCATCCAACCACACCGTTTCCTTTCGGGTAGGTCGACCACAACGAATCTGATCGAGTTCTCATCCCATACTCTCCGTGCCTTAGAGAATGGCAATGAAGTCGATGTAATCACCACCGATTTCAGCAAGGCCTATGACAAAATCTCCCATAATCTCATCCTTTTTAAGCTGTCCTCCCTAGGTTTCGAGCCGCTATTGATCAAGTGGTTATCTTCTTATCTGAAAGATCGATCCTACCGTGTCAAATTCAGATCCTCGCTGTTCAATCCTATTCTTCACACGTCAGGGGTTCAGCAAGGCAGCCATCTAGCCCCCCCTCATATTTATCCTTACCATCAATGATGTTGACTCCATTATTAAATATTCATCTATCTCCCTCGATGCGGACGACGCCAAACTCTACAAAACGATCATCTCTCCTCCCGACTCCTCACTTCTCCAAGCGGACCTCGACAGCTTCTCAACTTGGTGCCGTAATAACTGCCTTGAACTCAACGTTGTCAAATGTCACTCCATCACATGTCACAATGTCATAGACGTGTTTCGAAGCACCGCGACCGTGTTTTTTGAGCATTTCTTTCGACCAATCGACACGAGCCTTTTTTTTGGGCGATTGACAAATTGTGTGGGATCCAACGCGAACAAATTTTTTTGACAGTCAAATGTTTATGCAATATTGAATGTATGCTGGTCCCACTAACGCCTAAGGTTGTCTCAATCTCACGATAGGTCACATGACGATCTTCCAATATCAGTTTGCGCACAGCATCAATGGTTTTCGGAACAACAACTGATTTTGGAAGACCTTCACGAAATTCATCTTGGAGTGAACTACGACCACGATTGAATTCACCATACTATCGATAAACACTGGTCCTTGATGGAGCTTCATCGCCAAAAATTGAATTAAGTTCATCCATGCACTGTTGCTGAGTTAATCCACGCCGAAAGTTGTAAAAAATAATCGCACGAAAATGTTGACGATTTAATTCCATTTTTGGGCCGAGATGAATCTTTTAAGTTACTGTAAACAACACAAATAGCGCTCGTATGTCAAAACGTTCTGAGTGCGTATAACCTCAAAAGTGTCCAACTTTAGGACAGAGCTGTCAATTGCCGGATTGCAGCGCTAGGGTTGCCAAATCCCGAAACATAAGAGGCAACCCTCGTATCATTCTTAAGGCCAACTCTGACCTTGGGTTTGTGAAACGCTGGTCTAAAGAATTCTCTAATCCTTACGTTTCCCGTTCTCTCTGCATAGCCTTCGTCCGCCCCCTTCTTGAATACGCCAGTCAGGTCTGGTCTCCACACTTCTAGTCCCATGTACGCGGAACAAAAAGCGTGTAACGTCGTTTTCTGCTTTTTAGTCCCCGCGGACTGAACTGGGCGAATCCTCGGATTCTCACCCCCATACACAAGCCGGCTCCACCTGATCAACTTCAACACACTTGAGGACCGCAGAACTCATGCCGATATCCTTTTCGTCCACCGTCTCCTTTCAGGCACAATCAACTGCCCAAGTTTGCTCTCTATCATTCCACTTCACACTACCTCCATAACCTGCGAAACCCTCATCTTTTCTATCAGCCCTCCCACCACTCTTCTTACGCCTCTAATGAACCCAATGCTGCGGCAGGCAAACTCCTACCCTACCTCCTTCGATTTCAACTTTACCTCTACTGCTCTCAAACTTTATCAAACTTCCCCTCTTTCCCCTCCCGACCTCGCCCACTCCCCGTCTACACTCTTACATCCTGTACTAGGCGAGGTGAATGAATGAGTGATAGTTGATGGATAAAGCCAATTACCAACTCTCCAAACATAACCCCCTCCCTTTTTTCTTTTTAATCATAGTTTGTATATAAGAATAGTTTTAAGATAGTTAAGTTTCATCGCTTGTACTAAGCTGAATATATGAGAGTTCTGCCCACACTAAACTAACTAAATATAACTTCTCTTATATGTTCTATGTGAGGACAGGGGCAATAGTCTCACCTGTTAGACTCATGATTAATTTATTAATTTTTTTGATATGTAATTTTATATTAAAAGTATATAATATTAAGTAACATATAACAATAGTCATCGTCATCATCGGCACTACAACCGGAATCCGGTCTTGGCCTTATTTAGTAAGTCTCTCCGTCGGTATCCGGTTCATATCCGAGACTTGTTAATTTGTCCATAATAATTCGTTTTTCCGGGCAAGGTTATTAGCCTTGCGCCAACCCTTCTCAGGATGTCGCTGCATGCATTGGTTCACTACTTGAAGGGTCCAAAGTAGCTATCCAGGGGTGTCACGTGGCGACTGCATGTCAACTTGCATTGAACAGGGACAAGGATCGTCCTGGCCTTCGCCGGGTTGAAATAGGAGACTGTGACCTACCTGTATGTTCGCTCCCACCCCCCCTCAAATAACAGTAATAAGTAATAAATGATAAACAATAATATAAATAAATAATGAATACATAAAACAAATAATAAATTGCACTAAATGTCTATTTGTCGTCCGCAAATCCTAAAAAGGGCGGGGTTTATCGCTCCGCCCAACCTATTATACCATTCCGTCTGCAAATTGCTTGTGCATATCTGCATTAGGAAATAATTAGTTGAGACAAACATAACATTTTTGAGTGCGACATGTACAAATAAAATACACAGTTACACATTTTACATATAAAAAATAATTTGTTTATTTAATATTAAAATCGTCTCATTTTTACACCATAAATTAGAATTTAAAACTGTTCTTTCACAACCAATTAACGACCTCGGAAAACAGGTACAATTTTCCCACAGAGTATATATACACCTCAATAACAGTATCCATATGAATATAGAGGCCAAACTATAGACTGTTCCAGTCCCGCATCATATGGCTGGTGGGTTTTCACGTGTTTCTTGAGGTGATCCCGCCTTCCGAACTTTTTCCCACACACCGTACATCCGTAGGGTTTTACGCCAGTGTGTATCCTTTTATGCCGCGTTAGTTCCTCGTTGCGTGTAAATGTTTTTCCGCAGGATTCATTGTCACATTTGAATGGTCGTTCGCCTTTAACAAAAGAAAAAGTTGTTTACATACTTGCAGATAATGTACAGTATTGTGCATAATGTTAACTCAAATGTCATTGATTAGTATTATGTGCAATATTACTATTACTTATTTTGATTAACAAGTAATTTAAATTACATATTAATTAGGTTAATTAATAATGAGCCAATTGGCTCGAACAATAAAATACAGTTGTCATATTACTCAAACACATTATTTGATAATATTATCTACAAAACGATAATTATATCTACAAAACATTAATCGATAATATTATCTATAAAATTAATTACGCAAATAAGTTTTGCAAATTAGTATTATCTATAACATCGATATTAATAATTTACATTTACAATTCCAATAGTGTCTTTTATTCTCTAATATCTTCTATTATATTATATTAAACTCGATCACTTTATTAAAAGATTGTTAATTGTGATATTCACACGATCGTTTTAGGCAAGCGCAATTAGACAAGTTATTGATCTGTTTTATTTTGAAACTTAGCTTACCTGTATGAATGCGAATGTGTCCTTTTAATTGACCATTATTTGAGAAGGCTACATCACAATGAGGACATTTGAATTTTTTGGGTCGCTCTTTCCGGGAGTTTATAGCCTTAAAATGAGCTTCTTCCGCTATCACTCGGGCATATTCATGACCCACAACAGATATCGCAAACTGATCCAGTGAGTATAGAGACGTTTGGGGTAATGTTGGGCAGGTATATTGATTACAAGGTATGTTATATGGTATTGTTGGTGGCGGTGGTGTGCACTCAGAACTATTATCACTATGATTACTATTACAACAATTTAAATTACTTTCTGCCGTTTCCGGGCTATTTTCTATTATATCACGAATGTAAAATGACTTTGAATTGGAACCACTTTTATTATCAAGCCACGGCCGAAATACTTTCTTTTCCTCTTGCTGATGCTCGAAAACATTATCCATGTTGGAAATGCTGCCGTAACTGCACGGGGTGAAAATAACTCTCATGATGCTTGTGTACGACTGACCTTACAACTGATGTTTCCAATCATCTTTATATACCGTGAGGGATGTACCTACCTAACAATTTCCCAATCTTTAAGGGTGAAAATCTTTTATGGCTGATGATGTAAACAATAGAGTATAGCTTCTGCATCCCTAAAATGGCTGCATATATAAGGTAGGTATGTGTTCTTTGTTATATATTTTGGTTGTTATATATTATGCTATTATATTTTATTCTTGGAAAGTACTTAATGCATTTATTGAGACCTGAAAAATGAAGACATTGCACAATATATTAGGTTTGCATATGATTTCTCGTCGCGATTTCTTTAAGGATATTTTAGAGAATTAGAAGTCGGATGTTTCTTTTAATTTTTTTGCTTATTGGTAACTGTTCTAAAATAAAATGAGAGTTCACGCTTAAGACGATTTGAAAGCCATTGACACACGGCACGGTTTTACACAGCGTATGATGTTATTAATAATATATAGCGCATTCATACTGTTTGCTTATTAGATTAATTTAAGCTTATGAATTAATTCTGAAGCAATATTCAATTTAAGAACTAATTTAACTATCCTGAATCTAGTTTAACTTAAATTTAGTTCATGAGGATGGACGATGATTTAACAGGTTAGTTTTAAGACAAGAGACGGTGTATAAGGAGTTCGTCCAGAACTTGGCGGGAAGAGTATACAACGGGCGAGGATCTTATTAGCACTATGCGGTCCGCTTATATTTAGTGATAAGTTTACCACGTAACCGGTGTTTTTTTTGTTAAAACCACCTCAGTAGCCAGCAAAAACCTGAAGTCAAAATTCCAAAATCGAATTTTGACATGGCTCCTGGGTACAAGAGACTTCAAAAAATAAACGATAATGACATTTTGACAAAAAATTGTATTTAACAAATATTACAATTTTTCAATTTTGAAATATTCTACTTCCTCAAAGTTTCGTAATAAAGAGAATTTTATATTTAAGACTGGTGTAAATCTGCAGAAGGTAGTTGATTTTGATCGGCAAATAATAAGCACATGTTTACATGAAGCTTACACTACATTTTATTCAAAATAAATGAATTAACCATTCAGAAAACTATGAAAATTAAAATCTGTAATTTAAATAGCCTCATATAGATACCATACATTTTTTATTGAAATAGTCCATTTCTAAATAGAAGTTTACATTGAGCTTACATTACATTTTATTTAAGTTACAAGGTTTTTTACAAGTGAAGTTACAATGCTATGTGTATAAAATATTCATTCAATAGTTCTTCTTCAAATGATATGAAGCAAAGCAATCTTTTAAATGTAAGGTAACTTTACAACCTTTATACATAAGATTGGTGGTTTTTCGTATTTTATTTGCATAGCATACACGACACCTTCTTCTTATCCGTTTATTGGTTTCAGAAATTCGAACCAATTGGTGCTGTTTTATTTGTCCGGATAGCCTCTGAGTTGAGTCAAGATGTGGAACACGTGACGTAGTTGGGATATCCAATTTTTCTTCAGTATCTGGTAAATTACTCCGAATCCAAGCTTCAGATAACTGTAGTAGGAAATCATGAAACTTCAATGTTTTAGTGAATTCTACTTGAATGTTCGTAAACTCTGAATGCATTATATAAGGCACAATTGAATAGGTATAATACTACTTTTTTTGACCATTTTATAGTTTTTCTATATATATAGGATAATAGCTGAGATATTGATCAGCTCGATCCACTCCTTTCATATGATGATTGTAGTCAAATACACATTTTGGTTTTTGTATTGGACGATTGGTTTTTCTACAAATTTTTCCGATATCAACTATTTCGGCATTATGAATAGTAGAAATCATTCTTATATCTTTACTTTTCGCTGTTTTCTCCTTTCGTTTAAATGCAGTTTCAAAAACTTTCAGCTTTGTCTTTTTCAAAGAGTCCGGCAATCCTCGGTTGCGTCGAATTGTTCCACAAACTCTGATTTTATTTAGAAGTAAAATCTTTGAGAGTTCTACACTGTTGTAGAAGTTGTCCATATATAAATGATGCCACTTTCCCAATGAAGGTGCCAATAATTCTAAGATTTTTTTTTTTTTTTTTTTGATTGGACTTCTCTCGGGAGAGGCGAACCTATAGCGCTGAGTGGGCGCCCCGAGATGCCATCAAATAACTGTTGCAGTTCTTTTTGAACAGTTGCAGGCTGTAACGCTCCGGGAACACTCGCGTGGGAAGGGAGTTCCACAGCCTCCCCGCTCTGTAACGGAACGAGTTCTGATGCAGGGATGTTCGCGCCGTCGGGAGATGAACCACAAGCGGGTGCGATCCGTCGCATTGTCTTGTGGAGCGCATATAAACCGAATTGCGTGGAACAATACCATGAATCTCCGAAGAACAGCACCCGTGATAATATCTGTAAAACAGACAGAGGTCGGCTACGCGCCTTCGATGTGATAGCGACTGTAGTCCAGACGTCAGCGCCGAGTCCCCGATCAGGCGGATCGCTCGTCTCTGTACGCTCTCAAGTAGGTCGAGGGTATGTTTAGGAGCCGAGCTCCAAACATGAGAGCAATATTCGATCGCGGGTCTAATTTGGGATTTATATAGGAGAAGAAGTTCGGCCGAAGTAAAATATTTCTCGGCTCTAAAAAGATAGCTCAGTTTTCCTGAGGCTGACCTGGCGATACCCGATACGTGTTTATGCCATGATACATTCCCACAGACCGTGACGCCGAGCAATCTCAAATTTTCCCCAGCCTGAGAGCAATATTCGAGCGCGGCTCTAATTTGGAATTTATACAGGAGAAGAAGTTGGGCCGGAGTAAAATATTTATTGTCTCGAAAAAGATAGATAGTTCTCCTGGGACTGACCTGGCGATTATCGACACGTGTTTATGCCACGATACATTCCCACAGACCGTGACGCCGAGTAATTTCAAGCTTTCCCCTGATTCGAGGGCCCGGCCATTCATCATCAGCTGTGGAACCGATGATCCAGTTTTCTTTGTGAATGTAGTATACTGGGTCTTCGTTGCATTGAAGTCGACGAGATTGTCCTTTCCCCACTGCAGGACTTTATCCAGATCCTGATTCAGAGAGTCAATCTGTCTACATCTCAGCTGGTGCGACGTAGATGCACCAATCGGCCGATCACTCGAAAAGGAGAAAACAAGCGAACTATCATCCGCAAAACTGAACACTTTGTTATCCGTTGTCTCCAACAAATCATTTATGTGAAGCAAAAACAAGATTGGAGCCAAAATAGAACCTTGGGGCACCCCCGAATTAACAGGATACAGATCCGAATACTCGCCGTCCACAACAACCCGGATCGATCGATTCTCGAGGAAGCTCCTCGTCCAGTCGCAAAGCTGTTGGGAAAGTCCATATGAACGGAGTTTGCTCAGCAATGCCCCGTGCCAGACGCGGTCAAAAGCCTTGGAGATATCCAATGCGACCGCCATTGACTCACCATGCCGTTCAATCGCAGATGTCCATATATCGGCTATAAGTGTCAAAAGGTCTCCTGTGGACCGCCTGCCACGGAATCCGTATTGACGATCATTCACAAGGCCGTTGCACTCCAAATACTTAACCAACTCTGTATTGATGACTTTTTCCATTACCTTAGATAAAATAGACAGTAATGCTATCGGACGGTAATTCTGTGGGAGACACTTTTTTCCCGTCTTTGGGATTGGCTGAACTCGAGCGATTTTCCACCAGGCAGGAAAGGTCCTCCGTGCATAAGACAAGCGGAAGAGTCTGCCAAGAACCGGCGATAGTTCTGGAGCACAGTTCTTAAGGACTATTGCTGGTATTCCGTCCGGGCCGGTTGCCTTCCTACAATCCAGTTCACGTAGAATGCGTTGAATAGTGCGCGAACGAAATCTCACATCCCGCATGGAAGACTGTACCGGAGAGATCACAGGTGGCTCCAAAAGACCGGGATCGAGGTTTGAATTCGCCGAAAATAAATTTGCGAACACATAAGCTTTATCCTTTGAATTCGTGACTAACGTCCCGATGTCTGTCACCAACGGAGGGAAAGAGGAGGGTGCGAAGTTACCGCTGACAGCTTTTGCCATTAACCAGAAGGAGCGCGAACCAGTTGGGCACCGAAGGAGTTTATTGATCACCCTGTCGTAGTGAGCCTTCTTCGCGGTATCAATCGTCTGGTTGCACACGTTTCTGATTCTAACGAAATTCGTTCTGTTAACATCGGTGGGATTGGAGCGCCATTGCTTAAAAGCTGTATCAGCTCGCATTTTTTATCAAACCAAGGTTTATCAGATCAACTTCGTTTGATGGAATGTGGAATATACATCTGCATCCCCAGAAGAATAAGCTCTGATACCGACTCCGTGCAAGCGTTAACATCGGAGTTTCCGAAGCACACCTCCGACCATGGAAAGGATGCGAAGAAATCTCGCATATCGTCCCAGTTAGCGGCCACATACTTCCATACATGGCGAAGCTGCCTAGGCCGGTTATTCGCTTGATATGCAAGTGCTTGCGCGACAGATACCAAGCAATGATCTGAGTTTCCCAGTGGCGCAGAAACCTCTACGGTATAAATACTCGGTTCGGATGTCAAAAACAGATCCGGCACTTGCGTTGGCTCCCCCACGAGTTGAGTCAAGTTGTGGCTTACAGCAAACATCTCCGCCAGCCTCCCAGCCTCGTCGGTTCTGTTAGAATGTAACAACCAGTCGGGATTGTGCACATTAAAATCGCCAAGGGCAACAATTTCAGAAGCTGGGTGGTTGATCTGTATCCAGTCGACGGTATATGAAAGATGTTCGAAAAATGTCGTCGGTCGGTCGTCATTCGGGGAGCGGTAAAGGCAACAAAGGAATCTAACGGAATTCTTCGGCACGACCCTCAACCATATGGTGTCCATGTTATTGGGTTCCAACGCCTCCATCATCTGGCAAGCCAAATTGGACTGCGCGAAGACGCAGACTCCGCCCTTAAAACGGAATCTCGAATGCAAGCCGTTGTAGTATTTAAACTTTGCCCTGCACCAGAATATAATTTAAAACTAGAAATATAACCTGTAGTAGAATCGCATAGCATCCAGATAAGAATACCATACTTTGTAATTTTCGAAGGGTTATAAACTCTGAAATTCAGTCTTCCACGCCGTGGTATCATGCCCTTATCAATGGAAATATTTTGCCCCGGTTTGAAATTTTCTTGGAATTTTTTACAAAAATAGTTCACTGTGTGTTGAATTTTGAAGAGTCGGCCAGCATTGTCAGGAACATTATTATTATCAGAAAAATGTATAAATGCTAATATTTGTTTAAATCTATTACGGGTCATGGTTTTAGAAAATATTGGAGTTTCAATCAAAGGATTTTTGGACCAATAATCGTTTATCCTTGATTTTTTTGTCAGGCTCATCAAAATTACTTGAGCAAACCACTTTTTGAGTTCGAGTATAGTGACATCAACACATTTAGCAGTTATTTTTTGTAAACTTTGAACTTATGGGAATTTTGTGCGTGATATTTGTTTGTTTCCACAGCAATGAATTTAAATAAATCATCTCCAATAAACATGTCGGCGAAATCTTCTATCTTATCTGTATTTTTAGGAAATACATTTGGCCCAAGTAAACCTTCGAAATCGTCATTATTTTTAGGTGGATCAAAATCCGACCAGACATCCTCCATATCTTGATCGCTTTCTTCTGAATCACTCGGCAAGGGTAGCGTTCGATGATTTCTTCGCACTTCTATTTCTGACCCACTTGAATATTCTGCACAATCTGGATTATCTTCTAAAATTATTGAATCATCACTATCAAGAGGAATATCAGATAAATTATCTACGCATTCGTCTATAAAAGTATCTTCTCTTTCGTCTGCCATTATCAACGGCTCTTCAATAAATCGATTGTATCGTGAGCTGTGTGGCTTGTGGCACCGTTCTGTTGAAACCACATGCCCCCCAAGTCCATATCTTTCAATTCGGGCCACAAATAATCGTTAATCATGGCGCGATAACGATGGCCATTCACAGTAACGTGACGATCGTTATCGTCGACGAAAAAATATGGCCCAATGACGGCGCCGGCATGAAAACCGCACCAAATAGTTATTTTTTGTGGATGAAGTGGTGATTCATGAAGCACATGTGGATTTGCAGCCGACGCATGTTTTACTTATTGACGAACCCATTGAGCCAAAAATGAGCTTCGTCACTGAAGATGATTTTGCGATGAAATTCATCATCTTGGTGCATCTTTTCCAGAGCCCAATCGGAGAACGTACGTCACTTCAAATGGTCCATCGGCTTCAATTCTCGAGTCAGCTTGATCTCGTATGGGTGTAAACCAAGATCCTTACGCAAAATTCGCCATAAAGTGGTCTGGGCGTTACCCAATTCTCGAGAACGCCGTTGAATTGACTGATTTGGGTCGTTTGCTACGGACGCCCGAACAGCAGCGATATTTTCGACACTTCGACCAACCCGTTGTCTCACTGGCACGGCAACATCACACAACGAATAAGTAGACTAACATTTTTGCACTAAACTTGTTATTGCCTGTCTACTAGGGCGCGAATTACGACCGAAAATTGGAGTTAACGCTCTTAAAATTGCGGTCATCATCATCATCATCGGCACTACAACCGGGAACCGGTCTTGGCCTTATTTAGCAAGTCCTGAGGCTTGTTAAATTTTCCATGATAATTTGTTTTTCCGGGCAAGGTCATTAGTCTTGCGCCAGAGGCTCCCCGACGGCGGTCACCGACTCCAAATCTCGGTAGTAAATTTTTATAATTTGCAGACGTTGTTCGTTCGTGTGCTTAACCATGATGAACATGTTGAGTTTACTGAATAAATTGACAGTGACAGTTCGATGATTAGTGAAAGCGTGCGTTCACAAATTAAATTCAAAGTTGCCAAATCCCTATTAGAAAACCCAATATTATGCTTTTGTACATGATCATTTTAGATAATAACTACATAGTAACAATCTGTGGATGTAAAAATAAATTTCAAATAAAAAGAATTACCAACGCTACAAAATACTCAATTAAATTTTTTTTTAACTTTCTCAAACGTACAAGAACAAGGGGACCAGCAAAAATAGGAATAAATTAAGAGTATCAAAATTGACGGAACAAGCATCATACTTATTAATTTGCAGATAAATCAAACATTTTTTAGATTAGAGAAAAATTTGATATAATATTGGAGTTTTCCATCAGCGGCGATTTTCACAATCACATTACTATTATATTAAAATAATAATGTCATCATCATCATCATCCGCACTACAACTGGGATCCGGTCTTGGGTTTATTTAGCAAGTCTCTTGCCCGGTATCCGGTCCTTATCCGAGACTTGTTAAATTGTTCATAATAATTTGTTTTTCCGGGCAAGGTTATTAGCCTTGCATCAGCCTTTCTCATCCAGTTTGGCACTTCCAGGGTTTGCGTGTTCTTGTTTTCGCCATCCATCCATCGCAGACAAGGTCTGTCGCGCTGTCTCCTTCCACACATCCTGCCACAAAGGACTTTCTGGACAGTCTCCTCTTCGCTCATTCGAGCTAGGTGTTCCCACACCGGAGTCTACCGAGGTTAATTTTTCCTACAACATTAGCTTCAAGGTAGATCGCGTACAACTCAGATCGCGACCTCCCTCACATATGGGGCCAACAATTCTCCGTAAGACCTTCCTCTCGAAGGCAGCTAAGAATTCAGAGTACCTTTTATTGAGCACCCAGGTCTCGAATCCATACACCAGTATTGGTGAGACCACGGTCTTGTACAGTAGTAGCTTGGATCTTCTAGATAAGTTTCGGGATTTAAAGAGCCTCGATAGACCATAGTCATCCTGAGACAGGTTGGCGCAAGGCTAATAACCTTGCCCGGAAAACAAATTATTATGGACAATTTAACAAGTTTCGTATATGGACCGTATACCGGTGAAGAGACTTGCTAAATAAGGCCAAGACCGGATCCCGGTTGTAGTGCCGATGATGATGATGATAGTAGACCATAGTAGGCTTTGTTCGATTTGATCAGCCGTTCGCGTATTTCTTCTTCCATATTGTTATCGGCTGATACTATTGACCCAAAGTAGTTAAAGGATTGCACAACTTCAAATTCGTGATCCACTACCCTGATAGTTTGACCAACGTTAGGTCTTCTCTTCGTAGAAGTTGCCACCATATACTTAGTTTTCCCCTCATCAATGTGCAGTCCCAATTTTTGTGCCGCCTGCTCGATCTGGGTGAAGGAGTCCTGAGCAGCCGATTCGGTTCTACCGATGATGTCGATGTCATCTGCGTAGACAAGTATCTGGCTGGACTTGGTGACAATAGTCCCTCTATTTAAATTCCAGACTCTCGGATTGCTTTCTCCAACGCCAGGTTGAAGAGGAGACAGACCAGACCGACCCTTGTCGGAGTCCATTAAGGATGTTTATTGGTTTGGACAGTAATCCCGCTACTTTTACTTCACTAGTTACGTTGGTCATGGTCAACTTACAAAGTCGTATAAATTTGTTTGGAATCCCAAACTCTCTCATGGCATTATATAGTTCTACCCTGGCTATGCTGTCGTAGGTGACTTTAATGTCTATAAATAGATGATATAATGGGATCTTAACTTCCATACATTCTTCCATCGCCCGCCTATGGGTAAATATCTGATCAATCGCTGATTTGCCTGGGATGAAGCCACACTAATATTGACCAATGATGGCTTTAGCGTATGGGGCTATCCGATCTTGTAGGATAGTGGAGAGTATCTTATAGGCGGTACACAGCAATGGTATACCCCTATAGTTGTTCACAGTGTGATATCTCCATTCTTATGTATGGGGCAAATTATACCACGACGCCAATCTTCTGGTATCTCCTCTTGTCCACTTACGTGCACCACGATCTCATGAATTGCGTGATGTAACGCTGCCCCTCCTTGTTTGATCAGATCAGCTAGTATGCTATCAGTTCCGGAGGATTTATTTGATTTGAGCTGTCTAATGGCTTTTAATGTTTCCTCAATGCTTGGTGGCGGCAGCATTTGGTCTTGATCTTGCATTGGTGGAGCCTCCAATTCTTCTGTGAACTTACCATTTACCAATTCATTGAAGTGCACTTCCCATCGCTCCAGAATGCCTTCAGGATCGGTGATCAGATTACCCTCTTTATCCTTGCAGTAAGTGTATCCTGGTTTGCACCGCGTCATACGGCGGAGTATTTGGTAGAACTTCCGCGTCTGGTGCGGACCTCGCTCTCTACTTTTCTCTATTTCACAGACAAGGTTTTTTCCCAGGTACTTTTCTTTTGTCTGTGAAGTCTTTTTTCAGATCTTCTGAGTTCTTTGTATTTCTCCTCGCGCATCCGCGTCCTATGAGACTGCTGCATTGCCCAGTATGCAGCATTCTTACGTTCAGTCGCTAGTTTGCACTCATCATCAAACTAGTCGCTCCGATCTCTACGACTACTGTCTAAGATGGAGTTGGCAGTACTAATGACAGTATTCTTAAGGCGTGTCCATTTCTCTTCTACGCCCGGCATTCTGGCTCCAGGACTTACCCTCCCTCCGTCGAGCTCTGCGAAGGCGAGTACTACCGCATGACCAAAGGTCTTCTCATTACGTAAGGCAGCCGTGTTGATTCGAACCTGATCCGCGTATGCATTACGTCTCCGTAAGGCAATCCGCGCTCGGAAAAATGTGCCAACAAGATAGTGATCCGATTCGACGTTGGCACCTCGGTACGTTTGTACCGTCATCAGGCTCGAGAAGTGGCGGCAATCTATCAACACGTGGTCAATTTCGTTGCGAGTGGCTCCATCAGATGATACCCAGGTGGCTTTGTGGATATCTTTACGCGGAAACCTGGTACTTGCAATGATCAAGTTTTTCGATGCTGCCAGTTCGATGACTTGTAGTCCATTATCGTTAGTGTTTTCATGCAAACTATGGGAACCTGCGTAGTGCTGAAAACCAGCTCCCGACCTATTTTCTCATTCAAATCCCCAAGAACGATTTTCACATCGTATCTTGGGCAGGCATTGAGGCCCCGTTCTCGTAGTATTCTTCTTTTTCGTCGTCAGGGGACTCCTTTGTAGGTCCGTGAACGTTTATGAGGCTTATGTTCTTAAACTTGCCTCGCACGCGAAGAGTGCATAACCTTTCATTTATTGCATTAAAACCGATGATGGCAGGCTTCAGTTTTTTGCTGACTAGATGGACTACCCCGAGCACATGGTGTTTTACATGACAGCTGTAATAAATGTCAAACTCGTTTCTTTGAATAACACCACTCCCCGTCCATCTTATTTCTTGTAATGCTGTTATGTCAGCCTTATATTTGGACAGGGCATCGGCTAGCTGCTGTGCAGCTCGAGCTCTGTAGAGTGAGCGGACGTTCCATGAGATAAATTCTTAAATCGTTTACCTATTTTCGTTTGCGTGGTCGTCGTCGTGTATCCGGTCCATATTCGCGGCTTGTTAAATTTGCCATAATAATTCGTTTTTGGGGATATGATTATTAGTCTTGCGCCAACCTTTCTCAGGATGTCGCTGCATGCATTCATCAGCTTTAGGTCCTGATGGAAAATATCTGATTAAGGGGACCAGTGGTAAAAAGCAGATATTTGGACCCACGGGTGGTCTTTTAACTCACACAGCACAAGTGGCTTGTGTTGCCTGGGGTGGTTACGGTGATTTGCCATTGTATCATGCAGCGATGATGCACTACATAAAATCCGGCGAATTGAACCTGATATCAAACAAACAAAATGGCTGCATTCGCAACAAAGGATATGCGGAGCGTTATATTAGCGTTGATACATCTTCAGAAGAAAATAACGTTTATTAATAATAAGCTAATCAAAAGGATGTCCGTTGTTTACTCCCACTACAAGCAGATTCTATTTGATTTGCGATGAAAATAACGACATAGAGCAGTTAGGCACCATTAGAGAACTCGAAGATAATAGCTATAGAACTATTTGTGACAGGAACGAATTTGTTAAAAGTCGCACAACACTAAGTACAAACAAAAGTACTTTGGGTCTACTAACGTCAGTGTCCCCTTAGAATCCAGTAGATGTTACTGTGCTAAATTATATATAGAAGACGGAATCACACCTTCGTCATACGTGTTATTTTCGCCCCCTTCAAATTTACCGAATTACGTACTTGACGGTGATACGCTCCATTTAATTATTATGTCTCCCCAACAAAATATAAAGTACAAAGTTGATTGGACAACAAATATTTGGAAACAAAAACTTAAGTCTTAAACTATTAAATTCTCTGAAAATATACCCGGTAAGCTATTTTAGCATAGAACATTTAATATTCATTGAAAATCCATTGTATCACCTTGAATACAAAGTCTTTACACGTAGGAAGGTTGCCCGAAAGTGAAATTGTTGCCACAAATACACTTTTCTTATTCACATACTAATGCGTAAATGTCCTCGTCATCACCATGCACCGGAAACCAACATCTAGCAGACGATATAGCGAAACATCTATACTCTGATTCTTTTCAATGGTTAGGTTCACGATTTAGAGGAAATGGCACCGTGACAAACTAAAAGTCATCAAGAAACTACTTAAAATGATTTTTTTTATTAAGTTTTAAAAGTAAAATCGTTTTGTACATTTTATGTTAAAAATTTACATTTCATAATCTTGGACAAGTAATTATAACATCATTTATTATGGAAAATGTTGACTAATTTTACTTAATGTAATACTTACTGTTTTTTTTTTAAGTCTCATTATCACGCCCTCAGATTTTCTCGGGAAAACATAATGATCACTAGATATATATTTTGTAATGTCTTTATTATTCTTCTATTATTGTAAGCCTTAGGTATACATTTTGTAATACCTTTATTGTTCTTAAGTAATGACAATACCTAATTCCTCAAGGTTTGATGGCCATCTGACGCGCGTGATGGTTGCGATAAAAAAATTCGAAGACAAACATCAATTAATAATGTCACCGTTTTATTCAGGAAAACTCCGACTATTGTTATATAACTGCTTTATTTTTATTGGCGAATTGTTACGATTTAGTTTTGTGGTAGCAGTTTTCCCAGGCATACATTGTATGAGTTTAGTATTTCATCCGACAGCACAGTCTGACTCGCATTACTGGAGTACATACTAAAAAAAATATTTGTACTAGAATATTAATTTAAATAAAGTCTAAAGTAATTAAATAGATAGAAATGTGTTAATAAATGAAAAAGAAACTATTATTTGTTTTAGAAAAAGATTATTATATTTTATTTTATTTTTTACAAAATTCATATTTCGTGGAATTGAATAGACTTCTGGCAACAATAGAGTCGGACTCGAACTACGGGAGCGCATTGCTAAAATTATATACATAAAATAAAACATTAACTTAAGTAAAATTTAAGGTAATTAGCAGAAAAAGTACCTTGTGTAAATGAAAACGGAGTTATTATAGTATTTGGATAAGAAAAATATTATTTTATTTTTTGCCAAATTCATATTTTGTGGAAGTTAATTGAATACATAGTGTGTTGAGTAAGGAAGAGGTTAGATTTGTTCCAACATGATGTATGACTCGAATTACAGGATCTAAAATTGCTCATATAAAAGGTAGGATATTAATTTAAATAAAGTAAACGCGAATAAATAGAGAGAGCACACTGTATATTATATTATACTTTTTCCATGTTTTCATGAAAGTAACAGGTTTTTTTTTTCTAATAAATATATTTCAATACTCATCTTAACGTTTATGTAATGTAGGATCAGTAATCGATCTTTTGTTCGTAGGTTGTTTTTTACTTTTTCCAAATCGGCCATCCTACCTTTACTATGCAAGGTCCGTAGCAAATGATGTTCTTAATGACATGATGCAGCAGTTGTGACGCGGAGTAACAGATAGGCTCCGTCCCGCCCCGCGATGAAATATCTAAAAGAAAGTTCCGCGGGGATCAACGGGAATATGTGTCTGGCGGGAGGTGGTTTTAGTCGGCATGCTTCTGGATCGGTCAGAGGTATCTTTTGAAGATTTCTACCTTCCTACCAAAATAATAAAAAAAAAACCTTTGCTATGCAACATCGAACGTTTCTATTAAAAAGTTGGACAGTTTTGTGCAATATTTTAACTATACTTTTTGTCGTGGCGGCATCGTTTTTTTTTTAAGTAAGTAGGCTAGCTTTACGTAAGCTAGCGTTTGTGTACAATATTCAGGCATTTATTCTAACTAAATCTAAAATATTGAAAAAGTCTTGAAGTAAACATCTTCTATACTCTCTTGTCAGTTGGTCAGTCACGCCTTTTGGTGCGTTAGCAGTTGTTGCAGTGACGTGCCCATGGGATAGCATCCTTCGCTACATTGGACCAAAGAAATGTTCGCGCCAGTGCCCTTGTATAACTTCCCTTACCCTCTATTATCAGAACGTAAGAGGTCTTCGATCAAAGACCCAATCCATTGTGTATAACTTCCATGTCCCACTTGTTAACAGTTTTGCTTTAAACGAAACGAACTTAATCCGCAGCATTCATAATCTGGAACTGTTTTCTTCAACGTTCACCATCTTCCGCGATGGCCTCCTTAATCATGCCACTTACTTTTCCCCCACCCGATGAGTGCTCATCGCTGTCCGCAACAGCCTCGATTCGTCACTTATCGCTTTCCTTCCTGCTCTTAGTTGGACTTTGCGACAGTCAAAGTCACTCTTTCTCGGAAAGCAATCTTTGTCTTGTGCTTCTATATGTTGCCATCACAGCCCATTGAAGTTTAAGAGCTCGTTCTTAACACTATTCACCAGATAATGGGGTCTAATAATTGCGAGAACGACATCATCGTCTTTGGAGATTTTAATCTTACACAATTCAATTGGGCTTTATCTGACGATCAATCACACTTCACCCCCCACCCCACCTCTGTCAAGGAATGTCTCCTCATTGATCGAGTAGATAATTCTTGTCTCTGTCGAGTCAGCAACGTTCGCAACCTCGTGGGTGGGCTGCTAGACCCCATCTTTACCACAGATCCTACCAATACATCAGTCTCATCCAGCTCCTTCCCCTTACATTTGTAGGCTACCACCACCCACTTCTTCCCGGGGGCTTCTTTCGAGTCAACTCACCACCGTCTGCCCCCCCCCCCCCCCCTTCCAATCACTATGCTTACGATTTACATAAAGCTAACTTCACCGACTACCTAGACCATCTTTCGTTCAACTACGATCACCTATTCGTCGAAGATGCCATCACCCAATTATATACCGAAATTCTTTAGTCTATTTCCCCGCTCCCTCCCTAGTCTGGACAAAGAACATCAACATCTTCCTCTCCACGATACAATCACAAGCTCCGTTCTTTGCGTAACAAAACGAATAAGTTATGGGTCAGCTTTTCTTGGAATCGAACTATTCCCGGCTACTTGGATTTTATCGGCTGCTATTTCCAATTCACGAAACTTAACAACACACATTATAGCAACTATCTTATCAAAACTCAGACCGAGCTCAAAAATGATGCGAAAACCTCCTTTCAGTTCGTCAATAATAAACGAAAATCCGATGATTACCCCAGATCGCTCATTTAAAACTTTCATACCTCATCTGATCCTGTTACTATTGCTAACCTTGTGGGGGTTCTCTATATTACATGGAGAACCAACCCACAATTCCAACCAAAATTTCCGCCTTAGTTCGACCGCTAACAGCGCCTCACATCAACCCCTATCCCACCGTTCATGCTATTCACCTGGAATACCATATTTCCCGAAGGGCGCTTAGCTAAACTCATTATTCTATGCAGATAATGCATAATTGAGTTTAGCTACTCTTTTTGCCATACGGCAACTCCATTCCTCTAACCATGAGATTTCCACCGGGAATTTCATTCATGTTGGTTAGCAACAACCAAGTCGAATCAAACGACGCGGTTGCAGCATCATTCAATGGCTTGGGTAATTACCAACATTCCTTAGCGTTTTTTCCACGGTACCATTTCCCTAGCCGATGTAGCGTCCTATCGATTTTCATCATATCATCCATTCGCTTGGGATCAATGATCTCTTTTCGCAGGTGAATAGCACCGGCTACATTTCCTCTCATCCATAATTCTGTTTCCATATGTTTCAATGCTCTCCGAGATCACCACAGCCGTAACACTAGGGCAGTAGGTCATGCTCAGAAGCTGCATTTGATACCAGCACACACAACCAAGCCACCCTGAGATCACAGTACATCGTGTTTCTGTTCTCTCATTCTACTACGTTCGTCGATTATCAATTAAGCGAAGCTACCACACTTCGACGGACGTGATGATGAGGGAGCAGAGGCGTGATCTCTTTTGGTTGTCCTGTGTGCAAAATCGAGAACACAGAATTTCACCCCTAACCAGATCAGTCGCTTGTCGTTCATCATCGCGGGTAGTCACGCCGCCGCTCGGACCCAAATTTAAATTCGCGGATTTTTTAATCAGTTGCTATTCAATAATCATCGCGGTTGGTCATGTTGCCGCTCGAGCCCAAAAATTAATTTCTTTAATTCAAATCTATCGCTAATCATCACTCAAATGGAGTACACGTCTTCGGAGTCGATGTACAATCTACGATCAAGTAATACGTTAGGTCAAAATTTTAATTCCTGCGGTCACAGTGTCGAAAAAGAAGTGTTTCACCACTAGTATAGAAGTTATAAAATTCAATTTAGTTATATTAATCATAAGTTCTAAGTTAGGTTAAGAAAGACAGAACAATAAAAAAACGGATTAATATCAAAACAACATTCCTGTGCTCCAGCGTGTCATTTACTCTTCCCGTGACATTGGGATATATTTTTGTTGACAATTTAATCGGCGACTTGGATTGCAGCGGAACTACAAGTGGGAAGGAAGTGAACCAAGTGCCCGTGTCTTGGCACCTTCTCCTACCCCCACAACCTCTTCGCCACTCACTTCAAACGGTCATTCGGTAAAGACTCCTTTGTTCCTGACTCGTCATACTTCAACTACCTACTTAACTTTTCCCTCGGGCACCTTCTCCACAACTCCTTTGATCTGCCCTTAATTGAATCTAAGTTACTGCAACTCAAAGACGAGTTTACATCGGGTCCTCAAGGTATCCCTGCAATTCTCCTGAAGAAAAGCCCATCCATTCTCTTTGCTCCCCTCTCAATTATCTTCAATCTCTCACTCCCCCATATTTGGAAAACCTCCTTCATCACCCGCAAACACAAGAAGGGTGCCAAAAATGATGTTGCAAACTACCATCGCCAAAATTTTCCATTTACCCAAGATAATCGAAAGGATTCTATACGAATCCCTTAGTTTTCGATGCAAATCTTTTATTTCACCAAGCCAACATGGTTTTCTCAATGGCCGATCAACTATAACGAACCTTGTTGGGTTCGCTTCCTTTACACTCTCAGCACTAGAGTACGGTAATGAGATCGACGTGGTCTTAATCGACCTCTGTAAAGCATTGGACAAAATCTCCCACAATCTAATCCTCTTCAAATTATCTGCCTTCGAACCTGAATTGGTGAAATGGATTTCTTCCTATCTAAAGGATAGACTTTATTCGTTCGAATCAGGTTCATTATATCCAATCTCTTCCTTGCCACCTCTGGAGTCCCTCAAGGAAGCTACCTGGGACCTCTCCTATTTATATTTGCTACTAATGACATTGATAAGGTCATTAAGAATTTCTGCTTGTCGCTATAGGCTGATGACATCAAGATATACAAGATCTTCGAGTCACCACTTGATTCTGCACTACTTCAATCAGACCTTGACAATTTCTCAACATGGTGTGACAAAAATTGCTTTGTACTTAACATCACCAAATGCCAATCTATAACATTTTCCCGGAAGCGTATTCACTTATCTTCGCGTCCCAATTACCTTCATAACCAACCCCTGATCATCGTCCAATCTATTCGAGACCTTGGGATGCTTTGCGTCAGGGAGCTAAACTTCCTCTCTCATAATGACGTGGCGATCCGGAAATCCAACTCTGCCCTCGGGTTTGTGAAATGCTGGTCTAAGGAAATCTCTAACCTCTACGTAACCCGATCTCTTTATCTTACTTTCGTCCGTCCGCTGCTAGAATATGCTAGCTAGGTATGGGCCCCTTATCACAAGACTCATATTTGTAGAATCGAAAGTATTTAACGTCGATTGTTTCGGTTCGCTCTTCGAGGGCTAGGATGGAAAAACCCTTTGATCCCGCCCTCGCACTTTAACCGCATCAAATTAATCAACCTTAGAACCCTGAGGAGCCTAGGGCCCTGGCTGACATAGTATTCATTCACCGGGTTCTCTTCTATCTCCTTAACTTAATTCCTCTGAACGTAAACCCTCAAAATACGCGTAATCCCCGCGTTCTCTATATTCCCCTTCGCCGCACCTCTTATGGTTTCAACGAACTCCTTTCGCGGAGCTGAGAAATGTCAACTCCAACTCCACCTTGTTCGACTTCGACCTCTCTACCCATACTCTCAAGTACCGCCTCCTAAATCATTCTCACCACCAATCTTAACCGGCGCTTTCTACACCACCCTCTCAAACTTGTCCTCACCCCCCGCCCACACTTATGCCATCATAATATGTCCTGTTCACCTTAGGTTAAGCTTAGTTAAGTTAGTTCTTACGTTCTTTAGTTTGTAAAGTTATATATACTTTAGTTTATAACTATTTATATTGCTTGAATTAAACTAACAAATGGGGTGGTAGACCCACTAAATTAAATTGTTGTTGTTCAGCCACTTGGACAGGATACGCTGAGACTTGCAGCCGCATAAGCGTCCTTCGAGGACCTTCAAAAAGGGCATTCGACAAAAAAAAAAAATGCAAAAAACAGTTTTTTAATATTTTGTAGGGTATCCTTCGAGGACGTCTTCAAAAAGCGGATTCGATAAAACAATGTAAAAACAGTTTTTTTATTAATATTTTTCGGGGTGTCCTTCATGTTTTAAAACACTTCGTGGCATGGATTTCACTAATTTGTTTGTTAAATTCTCCCATTCCGTCCTCTAAGTCTCTAATACTTCAATTGCTTTTTGTAAATTTTCCATACATTTTCTAAAGGTTTGATGTCTGGGCTTTGAGAAGAAGTTTGTAAATATTATAGAGTATTAATATATTGCTAAGAATCCATGATCCTGTCGATGAAATGTAGTTTACTGACATCTGCTGCGCTGAAACAGCCCAATAGCATGAGTGAACCACTACTATGTTTAAATGTTTGTACCTCCTTAAGCTTGTATTAAGCTCACGCCAGATTTTTACAGGTCCATCGGAGACTTTTATGTATAATTTACATCCATCGGAAAAAACTACGTATCTCCAGAATTGCATATCCATTTTTAAGTATTCTTTTTGCAAAAGCGATGCGCATTTGCTTATTAACTGAACTCACAAACACCTTTCTCACTGCGATTCTGCTCGTAAAACAAAGTTTTCGCACATAATTTTGTCCAGTTTGTGCAACTTACTAATATTACTATTACTATTTATTGGCCTATAGGAACCCGGAAGTTCATGACTTCACTGACTCGGCTGCGCCATCGCTCCCTGTCCTGTGCACTCTCCTTTCACGCTTGAACATCTGATCCCATCTCTTCAAGTTCAAACCTTACATTGTCCTCTCATCTCCGGCGCGGCCGTCCGGGTTCTTTCCCGTTGGTCTTCCGTCAAGAATTCTACGCACGGTGCTATTCTCGCTACATGTGCGGCCCATATTAATCTTCGCCACCTGATTACTCCCACTATTGTAGATTTGTGGTGTAGCTCTTCCTATTCGTGGTTGTGGAGTTTCCTCCATTGTCCTACATCTTCGTCATATTTACTGCCAAAGATACCCCTTTCAACTTTATTCACGAATAGGTGGAATTTGATTTCATTTCGTTTTGTGAAACCCCATGTTTCTCATCCCTATAGAACAATGGGCATCATTATGGTATGTTTGTACGTCTTGTACTAATCGAAATAAAATGAGGGTTCTCCTCTCTATTCATTATTATTATTATTATTATTATTATAAACACGGAGCTTTATATTACGTGATAGCAGCTTGGATTTCAGCAGTTTACTAACTGAGTGCCAACTAGTGTTGCCGGGATGCAGTCTGTTGTTAATTTCCTTCGACATTTTGTTACGGGCCGTCAGTATTTTTCCTAGATATGTAAACATTTTAATTTTTCCAAATATCGTGCCCCTGACGTTTATGTGTGTTCCCTGAAGTCCACCTAAGTACTGCTGAGTACAGTGTAATTTATTTATTGTTGTTGCTCCCTGTTGGCGATGCATCACGAATTCCCAGGAAAGGCAAGGCAAGCGCTAACATACCATTTCCAGGGAAACGACGATCAGCGGCGCACCGATTCCAGGAAGCCACTAAGAAAAGCAGATCCCAGGAAACGAGCGAAGGAGGGGACGACTGCGGGCCTATATAAGGCGCGCACATTCGATGAAGCAGCAGCAGGACCCAGCGAGAACCCACTTGTACGGGAGTCTTGCGTTCTTGGCTCTTCTCTCTTTCGATCTCTTCGGATCAGACCACCACAATTTCTTCTTCAGTGCAAAACTGAAGAAAGCACCCTTCCCAACAACATTCTCCTCTATAATAGAAGATTCCTGGACCCATCCCATAGGGTCTACTGCTGACACACTACAAACACGCACGCACAGTACAAGACAGCACAAGCACACACACACACACACACACACACACACCGACCAAAGCGCAGATTATCAGACGCCAAAGACGTGATCTGCGTTTACTACCGCACTCAAGACCTACCGGTCTTGTACGATTTCTTTCCCACCATCCCTCCATCCAAGTAGTTAGAGAACATCCGAACTAACCTTGTCCACACTATCCTTAGATACCTCCCCCCCTTTTTCTTTTTCAGATATCTCGAGACCGAGCCCAACATCCTCACGAATGTGGGTGATTCTGGTTATCGCTAGATGACCAGAAGCCAGAGACAAGATGAAGGACACATCTGTCCTTGTCTCGCCAAAGTCGGCCCTCTCGCCACCCATTTTTTTTTTTTTTTTGAAGCAGCAGGAGTCGTCGAAGGAGCTCCTAACGAAAAGGTCTTGTTCAAGACCGCAAGAGATCAAATAACAGAGTAATAAAAATCCAAATAATACAATATCCAAATAATAAAATAAGCTAGTTATACCGCGTTTTGCTAAGCAAGCAAATTGGGTCGCGTTTTTTGAATATCTCATTTCTTGATCGCATATCCACTTTTGTTAGATTAGGGATTTGTACTGGGCAAGACTCGAACGCCCGCCGATCCAGAGAAGAGTCCGGCTCTGGGGGTACAATCCGTCAAATTTAAGGAGAAAGCATCGTTGGCCAGCCAGTGCCGGAAATACAGTCCACTCGAAGAGAGACTGAGGCAGCGCTAGCGAATGCTGTTTGTTGGTTTCGGTTTCTTTTTCATTGCAGCAACACTCCCATTATAATTTTGCAACACTCGTATGTCGTATCGTCACCGCGCTCAGCATTTTGGTATCAGTGGAACCACCTTCAGGGGCATTTTGAAGGATGATTTGTATTGTTGCCGCAAAAACTGCAATTGACTCAAAGAATATTGCCGACAGACCGTCCACGTCGCTTGGAATACGACCAAACAGTCGCTCGAATGATTGATACTGAACCTTAGATATATATTTTGTAATGTCTTTATTATTCTTCTATTATTGTAAGCCTTAGGTATACATTTTGTAATACCTTTATTGTTCTTAAGTAATGACAATACCTAATTCCTCAAGGTTTGATGGCCATCTGACGCGCGTGATGGTTGCGATAAAAAAATTCGAAGACAAACATCAATTAATAATGTCACCGTTTTATTCAGGAAAACTCCGACTATTGTTATATAACTGCTTTATTTTTATTGGCGAATTGTTACGATTTAGTTTTGTGGTAGCAGTTTTCCCAGGCATACATTGTATGAGTTTAGTATTTCATCCGACAGCACAGTCTGACTCGCATTACTGGAGTACATACTAAAAAAAATATTTGTACTAGAATATTAATTTAAATAAAGTCTAAAGTAATTAAATAGATAGAAATGTGTTAATAAATGAAAAAGAAACTATTATTTGTTTTAGAAAAAGATTATTATATTTTATTTTATTTTTTACAAAATTCATATTTCGTGGAATTGAATAGACTTCTGGCAACAATAGAGTCGGACTCGAACTACGGGAGCGCATTGCTAAAATTATATACATAAAATAAAACATTAACTTAAGTAAAATTTAAGGTAATTAGCAGAAAAAGTACCTTGTGTAAATGAAAACGGAGTTATTATAGTATTTGGATAAGAAAAATATTATTTTATTTTTTGCCAAATTCATATTTTGTGGAAGTTAATTGAATACATAGTGTGTTGAGTAAGGAAGAGGTTAGATTTGTTCCAACATGATGTATGACTCGAATTACAGGATCTAAAATTGCTCATATAAAAGGTAGGATATTAATTTAAATAAAGTAAACGCGAATAAATAGAGAGAGCACACTGTATATTATATTATACTTTTTCCATGTTTTCATGAAAGTAACAGGTTTTTTTTTTCTAATAAATATATTTCAATACTCATCTTAACGTTTATGTAATGTAGGATCAGTAATCGATCTTTTGTTCGTAGGTTGTTTTTTACTTTTTCCAAATCGGCCATCCTACCTTTACTATGCAAGGTCCGTAGCAAATGATGTTCTTAATGACATGATGCAGCAGTTGTGACGCGGAGTAACAGATAGGCTCCGTCCCGCCCCGCGATGAAATATCTAAAAGAAAGTTCCGCGGGGATCAACGGGAATATGTGTCTGGCGGGAGGTGGTTTTAGTCGGCATGCTTCTGGATCGGTCAGAGGTATCTTTTGAAGATTTCTACCTTCCTACCAAAATAATAAAAAAAAAACCTTTGCTATGCAACATCGAACGTTTCTATTAAAAAGTTGGACAGTTTTGTGCAATATTTTAACTATACTTTTTGTCGTGGCGGCATCGTTTTTTTTTTAAGTAAGTAGGCTAGCTTTACGTAAGCTAGCGTTTGTGTACAATATTCAGGCATTTATTCTAACTAAATCTAAAATATTGAAAAAGTCTTGAAGTAAACATCTTCTATACTCTCTTGTCAGTTGGTCAGTCACGCCTTTTGGTGCGTTAGCAGTTGTTGCAGTGACGTGCCCATGGGATAGCATCCTTCGCTACATTGGACCAAAGAAATGTTCGCGCCAGTGCCCTTGTATAACTTCCCTTACCCTCTATTATCAGAACGTAAGAGGTCTTCGATCAAAGACCCAATCCATTGTGTATAACTTCCATGTCCCACTTGTTAACAGTTTTGCTTTAAACGAAACGAACTTAATCCGCAGCATTCATAATCTGGAACTGTTTTCTTCAAC
Organism: Microdon myrmicae; assembly: GCA_963931805.1. Lineage (NCBI taxonomy): Eukaryota > Metazoa > Arthropoda > Insecta > Diptera > Syrphidae > Microdon > Microdon myrmicae. The sequence goes on along the minus strand of OZ007499.1, from coordinate 39,616,837 downwards.
GTTCACCATCTTCCGCGATGGCCTCCTTAATCATGCCACTTACTTTTCCCCCACCCGATGAGTGCTCATCGCTGTCCGCAACAGCCTCGATTCGTCACTTATCGCTTTCCTTCCTGCTCTTAGTTGGACTTTGCGACAGTCAAAGTCACTCTTTCTCGGAAAGCAATCTTTGTCTTGTGCTTCTATATGTTGCCATCACAGCCCATTGAAGTTTAAGAGCTCGTTCTTAACACTATTCACCAGATAATGGGGTCTAATAATTGCGAGAACGACATCATCGTCTTTGGAGATTTTAATCTTACACAATTCAATTGGGCTTTATCTGACGATCAATCACACTTCACCCCCCACCCCACCTCTGTCAAGGAATGTCTCCTCATTGATCGAGTAGATAATTCTTGTCTCTGTCGAGTCAGCAACGTTCGCAACCTCGTGGGTGGGCTGCTAGACCCCATCTTTACCACAGATCCTACCAATACATCAGTCTCATCCAGCTCCTTCCCCTTACATTTGTAGGCTACCACCACCCACTTCTTCCCGGGGGCTTCTTTCGAGTCAACTCACCACCGTCTGCCCCCCCCCCCCCCCCTTCCAATCACTATGCTTACGATTTACATAAAGCTAACTTCACCGACTACCTAGACCATCTTTCGTTCAACTACGATCACCTATTCGTCGAAGATGCCATCACCCAATTATATACCGAAATTCTTTAGTCTATTTCCCCGCTCCCTCCCTAGTCTGGACAAAGAACATCAACATCTTCCTCTCCACGATACAATCACAAGCTCCGTTCTTTGCGTAACAAAACGAATAAGTTATGGGTCAGCTTTTCTTGGAATCGAACTATTCCCGGCTACTTGGATTTTATCGGCTGCTATTTCCAATTCACGAAACTTAACAACACACATTATAGCAACTATCTTATCAAAACTCAGACCGAGCTCAAAAATGATGCGAAAACCTCCTTTCAGTTCGTCAATAATAAACGAAAATCCGATGATTACCCCAGATCGCTCATTTAAAACTTTCATACCTCATCTGATCCTGTTACTATTGCTAACCTTGTGGGGGTTCTCTATATTACATGGAGAACCAACCCACAATTCCAACCAAAATTTCCGCCTTAGTTCGACCGCTAACAGCGCCTCACATCAACCCCTATCCCACCGTTCATGCTATTCACCTGGAATACCATATTTCCCGAAGGGCGCTTAGCTAAACTCATTATTCTATGCAGATAATGCATAATTGAGTTTAGCTACTCTTTTTGCCATACGGCAACTCCATTCCTCTAACCATGAGATTTCCACCGGGAATTTCATTCATGTTGGTTAGCAACAACCAAGTCGAATCAAACGACGCGGTTGCAGCATCATTCAATGGCTTGGGTAATTACCAACATTCCTTAGCGTTTTTTCCACGGTACCATTTCCCTAGCCGATGTAGCGTCCTATCGATTTTCATCATATCATCCATTCGCTTGGGATCAATGATCTCTTTTCGCAGGTGAATAGCACCGGCTACATTTCCTCTCATCCATAATTCTGTTTCCATATGTTTCAATGCTCTCCGAGATCACCACAGCCGTAACACTAGGGCAGTAGGTCATGCTCAGAAGCTGCATTTGATACCAGCACACACAACCAAGCCACCCTGAGATCACAGTACATCGTGTTTCTGTTCTCTCATTCTACTACGTTCGTCGATTATCAATTAAGCGAAGCTACCACACTTCGACGGACGTGATGATGAGGGAGCAGAGGCGTGATCTCTTTTGGTTGTCCTGTGTGCAAAATCGAGAACACAGAATTTCACCCCTAACCAGATCAGTCGCTTGTCGTTCATCATCGCGGGTAGTCACGCCGCCGCTCGGACCCAAATTTAAATTCGCGGATTTTTTAATCAGTTGCTATTCAATAATCATCGCGGTTGGTCATGTTGCCGCTCGAGCCCAAAAATTAATTTCTTTAATTCAAATCTATCGCTAATCATCACTCAAATGGAGTACACGTCTTCGGAGTCGATGTACAATCTACGATCAAGTAATACGTTAGGTCAAAATTTTAATTCCTGCGGTCACAGTGTCGAAAAAGAAGTGTTTCACCACTAGTATAGAAGTTATAAAATTCAATTTAGTTATATTAATCATAAGTTCTAAGTTAGGTTAAGAAAGACAGAACAATAAAAAAACGGATTAATATCAAAACAACATTCCTGTGCTCCAGCGTGTCATTTACTCTTCCCGTGACATTGGGATATATTTTTGTTGACAATTTAATCGGCGACTTGGATTGCAGCGGAACTACAAGTGGGAAGGAAGTGAACCAAGTGCCCGTGTCTTGGCACCTTCTCCTACCCCCACAACCTCTTCGCCACTCACTTCAAACGGTCATTCGGTAAAGACTCCTTTGTTCCTGACTCGTCATACTTCAACTACCTACTTAACTTTTCCCTCGGGCACCTTCTCCACAACTCCTTTGATCTGCCCTTAATTGAATCTAAGTTACTGCAACTCAAAGACGAGTTTACATCGGGTCCTCAAGGTATCCCTGCAATTCTCCTGAAGAAAAGCCCATCCATTCTCTTTGCTCCCCTCTCAATTATCTTCAATCTCTCACTCCCCCATATTTGGAAAACCTCCTTCATCACCCGCAAACACAAGAAGGGTGCCAAAAATGATGTTGCAAACTACCATCGCCAAAATTTTCCATTTACCCAAGATAATCGAAAGGATTCTATACGAATCCCTTAGTTTTCGATGCAAATCTTTTATTTCACCAAGCCAACATGGTTTTCTCAATGGCCGATCAACTATAACGAACCTTGTTGGGTTCGCTTCCTTTACACTCTCAGCACTAGAGTACGGTAATGAGATCGACGTGGTCTTAATCGACCTCTGTAAAGCATTGGACAAAATCTCCCACAATCTAATCCTCTTCAAATTATCTGCCTTCGAACCTGAATTGGTGAAATGGATTTCTTCCTATCTAAAGGATAGACTTTATTCGTTCGAATCAGGTTCATTATATCCAATCTCTTCCTTGCCACCTCTGGAGTCCCTCAAGGAAGCTACCTGGGACCTCTCCTATTTATATTTGCTACTAATGACATTGATAAGGTCATTAAGAATTTCTGCTTGTCGCTATAGGCTGATGACATCAAGATATACAAGATCTTCGAGTCACCACTTGATTCTGCACTACTTCAATCAGACCTTGACAATTTCTCAACATGGTGTGACAAAAATTGCTTTGTACTTAACATCACCAAATGCCAATCTATAACATTTTCCCGGAAGCGTATTCACTTATCTTCGCGTCCCAATTACCTTCATAACCAACCCCTGATCATCGTCCAATCTATTCGAGACCTTGGGATGCTTTGCGTCAGGGAGCTAAACTTCCTCTCTCATAATGACGTGGCGATCCGGAAATCCAACTCTGCCCTCGGGTTTGTGAAATGCTGGTCTAAGGAAATCTCTAACCTCTACGTAACCCGATCTCTTTATCTTACTTTCGTCCGTCCGCTGCTAGAATATGCTAGCTAGGTATGGGCCCCTTATCACAAGACTCATATTTGTAGAATCGAAAGTATTTAACGTCGATTGTTTCGGTTCGCTCTTCGAGGGCTAGGATGGAAAAACCCTTTGATCCCGCCCTCGCACTTTAACCGCATCAAATTAATCAACCTTAGAACCCTGAGGAGCCTAGGGCCCTGGCTGACATAGTATTCATTCACCGGGTTCTCTTCTATCTCCTTAACTTAATTCCTCTGAACGTAAACCCTCAAAATACGCGTAATCCCCGCGTTCTCTATATTCCCCTTCGCCGCACCTCTTATGGTTTCAACGAACTCCTTTCGCGGAGCTGAGAAATGTCAACTCCAACTCCACCTTGTTCGACTTCGACCTCTCTACCCATACTCTCAAGTACCGCCTCCTAAATCATTCTCACCACCAATCTTAACCGGCGCTTTCTACACCACCCTCTCAAACTTGTCCTCACCCCCCGCCCACACTTATGCCATCATAATATGTCCTGTTCACCTTAGGTTAAGCTTAGTTAAGTTAGTTCTTACGTTCTTTAGTTTGTAAAGTTATATATACTTTAGTTTATAACTATTTATATTGCTTGAATTAAACTAACAAATGGGGTGGTAGACCCACTAAATTAAATTGTTGTTGTTCAGCCACTTGGACAGGATACGCTGAGACTTGCAGCCGCATAAGCGTCCTTCGAGGACCTTCAAAAAGGGCATTCGACAAAAAAAAAAATGCAAAAAACAGTTTTTTAATATTTTGTAGGGTATCCTTCGAGGACGTCTTCAAAAAGCGGATTCGATAAAACAATGTAAAAACAGTTTTTTTATTAATATTTTTCGGGGTGTCCTTCATGTTTTAAAACACTTCGTGGCATGGATTTCACTAATTTGTTTGTTAAATTCTCCCATTCCGTCCTCTAAGTCTCTAATACTTCAATTGCTTTTTGTAAATTTTCCATACATTTTCTAAAGGTTTGATGTCTGGGCTTTGAGAAGAAGTTTGTAAATATTATAGAGTATTAATATATTGCTAAGAATCCATGATCCTGTCGATGAAATGTAGTTTACTGACATCTGCTGCGCTGAAACAGCCCAATAGCATGAGTGAACCACTACTATGTTTAAATGTTTGTACCTCCTTAAGCTTGTATTAAGCTCACGCCAGATTTTTACAGGTCCATCGGAGACTTTTATGTATAATTTACATCCATCGGAAAAAACTACGTATCTCCAGAATTGCATATCCATTTTTAAGTATTCTTTTTGCAAAAGCGATGCGCATTTGCTTATTAACTGAACTCACAAACACCTTTCTCACTGCGATTCTGCTCGTAAAACAAAGTTTTCGCACATAATTTTGTCCAGTTTGTGCAACTTACTAATATTACTATTACTATTTATTGGCCTATAGGAACCCGGAAGTTCATGACTTCACTGACTCGGCTGCGCCATCGCTCCCTGTCCTGTGCACTCTCCTTTCACGCTTGAACATCTGATCCCATCTCTTCAAGTTCAAACCTTACATTGTCCTCTCATCTCCGGCGCGGCCGTCCGGGTTCTTTCCCGTTGGTCTTCCGTCAAGAATTCTACGCACGGTGCTATTCTCGCTACATGTGCGGCCCATATTAATCTTCGCCACCTGATTACTCCCACTATTGTAGATTTGTGGTGTAGCTCTTCCAATTCGTGGTTGTGGAGTTTCCTCCATTGTCCTACATCTTCGTCATATTTACTGCCAAAGATACCCCTTTCAACTTTATTCACGAATAGGTGGAATTTGATTTCATTTCGTTTTGTGAAACCCCATGTTTCTCATCCCTATAGAACAATGGGCATCATTATGGTATGTTTGTACGTCTTGTACTAATCGAAATAAAATGAGGGTTCTCCTCTCTATTCATTATTATTATTATTATTATTATTATAAACACGGAGCTTTATATTACGTGATAGCAGCTTGGATTTCAGCAGTTTACTAACTGAGTGCCAACTAGTGTTGCCGGGATGCAGTCTGTTGTTAATTTCCTTCGACATTTTGTTACGGGCCGTCAGTATTTTTCCTAGATATGTAAACATTTTAATTTTTCCAAATATCGTGCCCCTGACGTTTATGTGTGTTCCCTGAAGTCCACCTAAGTACTGCTGAGTACAGTGTAATTTATTTATTGTTGTTGCTCCCTGTTGGCGATGCATCACGAATTCCCAGGAAAGGCAAGGCAAGCGCTAACATACCATTTCCAGGGAAACGACGATCAGCGGCGCACCGATTCCAGGAAGCCACTAAGAAAAGCAGATCCCAGGAAACGAGCGAAGGAGGGGACGACTGCGGGCCTATATAAGGCGCGCACATTCGATGAAGCAGCAGCAGGACCCAGCGAGAACCCACTTGTACGGGAGTCTTGCGTTCTTGGCTCTTCTCTCTTTCGATCTCTTCGGATCAGACCACCACAATTTCTTCTTCAGTGCAAAACTGAAGAAAGCACCCTTCCCAACAACATTCTCCTCTATAATAGAAGATTCCTGGACCCATCCCATAGGGTCTACTGCTGACACACTACAAACACGCACGCACAGTACAAGACAGCACAAGCACACACACACACACACACACACACACACCGACCAAAGCGCAGATTATCAGACGCCAAAGACGTGATCTGCGTTTACTACCGCACTCAAGACCTACCGGTCTTGTACGATTTCTTTCCCACCATCCCTCCATCCAAGTAGTTAGAGAACATCCGAACTAACCTTGTCCACACTATCCTTAGATACCTCCCCCCCTTTTTCTTTTTCAGATATCTCGAGACCGAGCCCAACATCCTCACGAATGTGGGTGATTCTGGTTATCGCTAGATGACCAGAAGCCAGAGACAAGATGAAGGACACATCTGTCCTTGTCTCGCCAAAGTCGGCCCTCTCGCCACCCATTTTTTTTTTTTTTTTGAAGCAGCAGGAGTCGTCGAAGGAGCTCCTAACGAAAAGGTCTTGTTCAAGACCGCAAGAGATCAAATAACAGAGTAATAAAAATCCAAATAATACAATATCCAAATAATAAAATAAGCTAGTTATACCGCGTTTTGCTAAGCAAGCAAATTGGGTCGCGTTTTTTGAATATCTCATTTCTTGATCGCATATCCACTTTTGTTAGATTAGGGATTTGTACTGGGCAAGACTCGAACGCCCGCCGATCCAGAGAAGAGTCCGGCTCTGGGGGTACAATCCGTCAAATTTAAGGAGAAAGCATCGTTGGCCAGCCAGTGCCGGAAATACAGTCCACTCGAAGAGAGACTGAGGCAGCGCTAGCGAATGCTGTTTGTTGGTTTCGGTTTCTTTTTCATTGCAGCAACACTCCCATTATAATTTTGCAACACTCGTATGTCGTATCGTCACCGCGCTCAGCATTTTGGTATCAGTGGAACCACCTTCAGGGGCATTTTGAAGGATGATTTGTATTGTTGCCGCAAAAACTGCAATTGACTCAAAGAATATTGCCGACAGACCGTCCACGTCGCTTGGAATACGACCAAACAGTCGCTCGAATGATTGATACTGAACCTTATTTTTGGAAGAAAATTTTGATGGCCAACGAGCCCCCTTTTACACTCTCTGGCGCCGTTTCTATCGCTAGGCAGTGTTTTTACTGCTGTAACTATTGCTATATCGTTCGCATAGCGCAAAACGCTATATAGACTATGATCTCTACTCCTGTTTATTTATATTCAATGCCTCGCTTTCCACAGAAGGGGTCGGAAAACTGAGCCCTGTGGTAGTCCTCTCATTATAAGATAAGCGACCGGCCTCCCTATCTTATACATTAAGGTCCTATCTGCGGCTAGTTCTTCTGTTAGACCCATCCTTAGGTTTCTAGTTTGATATCTTTTAAAGTTCCTTCTATATGCTGGCATTTTTGCTATTTCTAGAAGAATTTCACGGCCTGCAATTCTTCTGAGATGAGAATATTTTCGTTGTTCTCAACAGCAATCGAAGTTATGGGAATGTATTTTCATAAAATAAGAGCCGTGAAATCGATTTTCTGTTTAAAACTTTATTCGTCTCTTAATGACAGCCGTTCTTAACTTTTTCACTAATCATTCCCGTGACACTTCTGTCACTGGCGACTTATCGTTTTGTTTTTACTGCTCATAGTCTACAGTTTTCCAGTACTTTGTTTTGGAGACCTGCCAGATGCGTCACATATATCAATGGTTCCCACGTTCTTTCCCTATTCTGTAAACTATAAGTTCATTTGCGATTTTTTCAAGTCGACTTGTTCCATTTCATAACACATATATTTTGCTTTCTTTCCCACCACGTATACAATAGTTTTATTATAGCAATTTGCGATGGTAGTGAAGAACGTATTTCTAAAGGGTTAGAACCAAAGCACAAGGTAATCAAACCATATAGCATATCGCTACATAAGCCATAATTGCTATGATAATGCTTTGGTATACGGCATTGATGATATTTTCGATTCAGTGCTGTGTTTTTGGCTATAGTTATATGTGCGTAATCTGTTGGAATCCCCACAGCGGTGCGGATATTTTATAGAGCCACGTACTGATAACATCTGTGAAGTAAGAGACAATTATCTTAAGAAACTAGCCTGGTGCGAGCAGCCAAAATAAACATGTTCTTGACGTACGTTATAATAATTCTTTCTCACTAGTGCTCTGTTGGCAATTCTGCACATTTGGGTGATTGCATCCTCCGTATTCCTTTTGCACCTGAAGCTCTAGGGCATTTTTAAAAAACCTTCTATTCGCCATGTATACTGTTCAAAATTCAAAATTCGGTATTCAACCGTTTTCCCAGCTGTGCTCAACAAATTTATTGTCCTTGGGGTGGTTCAATAAGCGTTGATGATAGTCCCACTTCTAGGATTTTGGAAAAACATCTTTAAGGCACGTGATGTAAATGATACATTCCTGACTTCATCAAAATCATCTGATTAATACCATCTCTCCCTCCATGGTAAAGGTGTTGCAAATGTGTGCTATTATGCATAAGTTTAGCCGGTGTACTTTGGTAAACTCATTATTTATTTGTATAAAATTGTGGCAAGGTGAAGGATTCATAACGAAGGTTTTTATTTTAATTTTTGGTTATTGTTTTCTGATACACATCGTTTGTGTAATATCCTTGAGGCAAGATGAGGAATTTACAACTAAGGTTTTTGATTTTGATTTTTTTTATTGGTTTCTGATATATGTGGTTTCTGTAAATTCTTTGATCACACACCCCTCCTAAACAAATTCATATTGCATTTTTTTATCAGCAACATGTGACAATGAAATATCAAGTTATTCTATAAGAACGAAATTAAATAATCAATACGGGTTAAAAAAAAAAAAAAGTAACTCCGTCGTCAGCATTTCACGCAAATACTAATATTCAACACATGGCGTGATTTACGAGAAAAAGCCCAGTACCAGCTATAAACATATCTACACATAACAACCCCGTCCACAACCTCCCAAGCTCATCAAATTCGTCCCTGTTTATCTTGCATAACTAATGTCCCATCTCCTTAAAACTTTAATTCTCTTCAGGGATCTCGAAGACATTTTGTTCCCAAGTCGAGGGGTCCTGGCTTTCTATTAAAAGTCTGTATCCGCACCCACTGGCACAGGCATATTTGGGCGTGGTCAATTCTATGGCGTTCATTCATTGATGAGCAACCACCAAACCAACAAAAAATTGGAAGGGGAACATCAAAAATTATTTTCCATGACTCAAACGCCTCTGAAAATCCACACGGTACAAGGGTGTAACGCAGGCACAAATAGGGCTGCACACAAAACGATATATCGTCAAACCCAGTTAGGGTTCTCAAACCAGCAAACGTATCTTCACCCCGAGTCAATGAATTCAATCCATGTATTTGAATTCCTCATCCTGTTGTGTGTTGAGTACAAAATGTATATTATATATACGAGTATGATGCACAAAATAAATAGACAAACGTTGGTTCAAATAGTTAGATGATATCCTTTTTGAGGTGACGGATTCTTTTGTTCAATTCAATACAACGAGTATAAGGACATGCCGGGGTTTCAGAAGTTAAGCAAGCCAAGGAGGTTTTTATATCTATTTCCATTTGTTACTATCAAAGATGATTCTATTGTTTCCTTTTTGGATTTCGAGGACTACTTTGCGTGGTGGTAATGCATGCAGTTGACTCTCAGGAATAAAGGCTATTAGTACGTGGAATTGAAGGGGATGATAGTATACACGGCACGGTAGTGCGATTGCTCTTTCTTGTTCGCAACCACATGGTTGCGGTGTCAATTGTGTCACGGGATAAGAATCACCAAGTTTTTGTCCTTTTGGATTTATTTATTGCAAGCGCAACCCTCCGCTGTCTTGAGGTCTTTCTGTTCATTCAGTGGAAGATACAAATTTGATTTATTTTATAGATTTTCATTTGGGGAGATGATGGTAAGTGCACAATGTTTGAGGCATTTCACCAGGGATGCTTTTTAAGTCGTGTTCTCGAAAATAAATTAAGGATAGCGAATCCAGCAGATTCGTTCATTAGGGGGCACGTTGATCGGATACGATCTAGGAGGTAATTAAGCAAAAAAGCTAATTTCGTAAATTCAACACGTTTGTCGACATAAAATGGGTGCTTTTTAGGCGTTGTCTTGTTTTTTTCAATGAATATGTACAAAAGGAGGATTTGAAAAGATATTCAAGAACCACAGATGACTAAGAACACTCCCACTACTATTCTCATTATTAGGTAAAGTACAAACCAGAGGGAAATACTTGCAATCTTTCGAAGATTGGCCGTTTGGCCGATCCAAAATGTTTGATTAGGTGGGGGGTTTGATTCCGACGACAGCATCCAGAGATAATATAGCCCCAATCACACAATAGGTTCCTTGATATGGTCGCGAGTAATATGTGACTAAGTTTCAACGTATGAACAGTTTTGTTGCATGAAGCAAAATTTGATTTGATGGATTGGGGGTTTGTTATTGTACTGTATTTAATGGAGTGTCGCGTTGGCTGATGTAGATTTGATGAGGTGTTGTGTTAACTCCTTTCATAAGGTCTCACATGAGGTTCTTAGAAATAGGGAAACTATGAATATAGTTCTGTTAAGCCAAGAGGGACCGTGACTGCATATTTATTCTTTCTGATAGCTGATAGGAAATTTTTGTTCCACCTGTGGATGATACAATATTCCCGTGGCAAAAGGTTTCGAATAGCATTATCGTGCGCAAAGAGATTGCTAAAAAAATATGCAATTTTTCCATTGATGTGTATTTTTCTAGTTTCAATGAACTAGGCGCCTTTAGAGATTTTTGTTCAATTTTAATTTCAAACCGGCTCAGTGATGATGTAAACTTATTTATTAAATTTGTACAGTATGCAAAATTCATATTCACACACCACTATTTTGAGAAGAAAAATGTTCACCATAACAAAACCAAAACATAAAAATGAATACGGTACTAGTAATTATATTCACAATTCGTAGTTTACTAATTAAACATAAAAATTAAAGTTATTTGTTCATAAAAATGTAGTCAAAAGTTCCTTTTTTAATTTTGGCATTAACAAAATCCGTGTTCGTACAGATGGTACCTTTGAGTTTCTACTTAAGGGGACATTCTGGTTTGTCGGGTCAAAAAATAGTTTATTTTCATGATTTTTTTAAGAGAAAGTATTAAAGATATAACAACAATTGTTTTTTAAACATTTTATTCATCTTTCGACTACGTTTGTAAATTTTGTCGAGTCACTCCGGAACCGGACCCCCCCCCCCCCCCCCCAGTTTAGTTTAGTTTAGTTTAGTTTAGTTTAGTTTAGTTTAGTTTGGTGGGGGCAGAACCCTCGTATATTCAGCTTAGTACAAGCGATAAAACTTAACAATTATCTTAAAACTATATTTTAGCCATCCGTTCTGCTCGTGTAAGGGTTATTTTAGGCTCCGGTGAAAAAATACGAAAAATGCAAAAAGTTTATTGAACTTAAGTACACACAGCCCAATGTGAGTGAAAAAATTTTAAAATTGATAAAAAACAACAAAATGGCGGACTATTGAAAAAAAATTGGTTTTTCGGCCCTTTTTTGCTCTATTTTTTTATTATAACTAAAAAAATAAATAAATAAGTAAAAAAGTAATTCGCTCACAATTTGGTTGTGCTTGTTAAAAATATGTGTGCGAACTTTCATAAGAATCGCATTCACCGCTTTCATATTATCGCTTACACCGCACTCAAAAAAGTCGTTTCGAGAAAAACGCATTCAGAGTTTGGAGATAAATTAGACAAAAGATAAAAGTGATTTTTTTCATGAAATCATCGGGATTTTTTATACTAACAGCTAGACATCTATTCCTCGACCATAAACAATTCCTTCCACGACTTCGAATTGGCCCTCCAGTTGCATTTTCGCCTTTTTCCTCGCTGTTCGTGCCTCGTGCGAGTTGTATACTAGGCTGCAGTCAGCGTCTAGCAGCCGATCTCTGTCCCTCTCGTTTGCAAACGCTCTCGCAGCGCACCCAATTTTGATGCCCATGACTTGCATTATTAGCAATACGGGTAAAAACCCCTCATTAAACATACAAGCTGCGGTAAGAGCTGCAAGTTCAATGATTTTCTTACCACTGTATGTGTGTTTTGGCGCCATTTGCCAGATAGTAGCATTGAAACTTTCGTTGGTATTTTGCGTGAAACCTCCCTCGCATTTTTTTAACAAATCGGGATCTGTCAGTTTTACGTAAACTGGGTAAATAGCTGTTCGGACTTTAGGATCCAGGTTTGTCGTGGTGGAACTTTGACAGCTCACTCGCAGCTTCCGCGCGTTTCCATTTGCACCATGACTCCGGGCCCTCTGGACAGTTTTGATGTTGCGGATTTTCATCGGTTGATATTTTGTGGTAGTATGTTGCCCAAATTTCTTTCGCCATTCTTTCAGCAGAGTGACCATTGCCTCTAATCGCAAGTTCGTAATAAGTCGTCAGTTCTGTTATCATGTTTCCCATAAGTTTGCCAGGACCAGCGTAGTGTGTTTCGTAAATTCGCCAATATCCATAAGTGAAGTGAAACAATGTAATCCATTTAACTCGACACCCAAGATGCGCATTACGAATACTATTCTACTATTAATTTCGTAAGCTTTGTTGGCGATTCGTGGACAGGATTCGATGACCCTTCCACCACAGTTGCATTCGACGATCGGTTTGACTCCTATGCCTTTCTCAGATTTTTTTGAAAAGTTTATCGAACCGTCACAGTTTTTACACTTTATAATGTTTGAAAGTTCGGAAAAAACTGAAAAAATTGTAACATCAGGTATGCTGCCGTCACTGTGACCCTTGGGGCGAAGTCGGGCGATGTAGCCAATTTTTGTGCCGGTGTAGTCGCATACTCCGTTTCCAGTTCATATACAGTTCCCATAAATCCTTTTCGTTTTTTATATCGACTCCCTGGACGCACTCCTGACTTACGCGAACCTTTAACGTTTTTAAACATTATGTTAGAAAAATTTACCGTTGAAAAACGTATGAAACGGACGCCTAAACGCGAGCACTGCACGCTCTGAGATCACGTTTACACTAAACACTTTTTCCTCCTCATGAAAAAGCAACAAAGAAACATAAAAAATACCTACCCCGCGACGTCACCGGTTGGAAGATCTTCCATAGTCACCAAACAAGAAATAACCACCAGCACCGTGCGACGGGGAAGTTAGCTTCATATATATGAAACTAACTAAAACTCAGGCAATCGCAGGTTACCCGCAATACGCCCGAATGTAAAAACAACATACACAGGAGCGACTATCCATTACTGCTTATGAACATGTTGTTCAGTCGCACAAGATTGCGACATATTCAAAGAAGTGGCAGTTGGCCCAAGCCAACAGCGAAGCAACTTAATGCCCGTAAATGGATAGTCTGCATCTTTCTAAATACACAGTAGTTGCCTCCTATGATACGAATTTGTATCCGCGGGAGACCCGACCCTTTAATGACTTATAACTTTGGAACCGCCTAAGATTTCGTTTCCAAATTTTAACATATTGTTTTTTAAGTATAAAACTATCGATTAAGCAATTTTTTGAACCGAACAAACCGGAATGTCCCCTTAAAATACAAAGAATTTTACCGTTATGGTGGAATTTTTTTCCATTGAATCGTACATTTATTGTAGATAACTACACGTCCTGACAACTGGTTGAAACCCCACTGATTTCGGCGTTTCCCGATAATTATGTTCCGTGTGTACTACAAATATTGCTGGTAGGTAATCATTTCCAATTTCTAAGAATATGTAATAACTATAAATTCTTTTTTCCCTTAATTTTCTTGGAATTTGCAATTTATTCCTAATTACCCGCGGTAAGTGGTTGAGGCAGGGTATAAATACTTGGCAATTTCACTTGCGGATTCCATTCGTAATGTAAGGTTGGTCAGTTTTAGTGATCTAATTTAAAAGAATGTATTTAAACACGCCTTAGAAGTAGAAATGTTAAAAATAGAGTCTGGAAAGGTGTTAAAGGATAACTCCACTCTGGCTCGCTCATAAATGAGCCTTTATTCGTAATTCTTTGTGGAGAAATGAGTAGCTTGGGAGAAAACTTTTAGTAAATGCCCATTTCTATAATGTAAAAAAACAATTTATTGGTATTCTCATACTATTTTACTATTTATTGGCCTGTAGGAACCAGGAAGTTCATGATCTCACCGACTCGACTCCGCCATCGTTCCCCGTCCTGTGCACTCTCCTTCCTCGCTTGAACATCTGATCCGATCTCCTCCAGATCAAACCTTACATTATCCTCCCATCTCCGTCGCAGCCATGCTGCCGGGCTCTTTCCCGTTGGTCTACCGTCAACAATTCCACGCACGGTCATATCGTTGCCCATTCTCGCCACATGTCCGGCCCATCTTAATCTTCGCGACCTAATTACTCTCACTATTGTAGGTTTGCGGCATAGCTCTTCCAGTTCGTGGTTATGGAGTTTCCTCCATTATCCTGCCTCCTCGTCATATTTACTGCCAAAGATACCCCTGGCATTCTCATACAAAATAGCAAACTCATAACAATCAAAAACAATTTTTTTTCGAGGAGGCTCCACCTCGGGAAACGTAACTGAAACTATTTTTGACGTGGGCAACAAAACCGTGTTTTTTAAGTTTAAGATTGAGATACATAAGATGACGTAGGATTTTTCCAAAATGTTGTTTTTTCCTCCCTCAACACAGAATCCACATATTCCCACACTCGTAGACAACACCTCCGTTTGTTTGTTGAAAAGTTCTCCCCAGATGTTCTTCTTCTCTCAGAAACTTGGCTTAAATCAAACTCTCGAGTATACATTCCTAATTACACTTTTGTGTCCAACCCGCGAACCACTGGCCCTCATGGTGGTACTGTAATTCTAATACACAAGAAATTCCAATTTACTGAAATCAGGTTCACTAACATAACTAATGTCGAATCCACGGCAGTTAAACTCTTCTGCAGAAGTAATAAAGTACTGGTTTTGTCGTCTATATACATTCACCCTTCTCGTGAACCGAACTTCCCTAGTGCAGACATTTCTCAAAGAATCCAGCAGTATCTGCCGGCACCTTTCATCATAGGGGGAGACTGGAATGCTCACCATACATCATTTAATGACATCAAGTGCAACAAATATGGCTACCAACTCCTAGATCTCCTCCCACTTCATCCATATGTTTACGCTGACTGTCCATTGCAACCTAGTCGAATTTGTAGTACAACCAAATCAACAATCGATTTCTTCCTAAAATCCACAGATATCTATTCATCTAATCCCCCTACAGTGTCCTTTACATTCCCATCCGATCATGGGTCCGTCCATTCGACGGTTCAAATCCCTTCGCTCGAACCACTCTACACAGTGAATCCTATCCCAATTTTTTCCAAAACAAACTGGAAAAAAGCCAATAACGATATTGCTGCCAGTTTTTCAAATTATTCTTTACCGGAATCTTCAAACCTATTCTCTACTGAAATTGACCAGGCAGCTGTAAAAATAGAGCAAATACTGGGAAATGCTCTCTTCAGCCATACCCCTACGTCCCTCATAACCACCTAGGAAAACCATTACCCAACCTCCTCACAAAATTATTGCGCATAAAAAAACAACTCCGACGTAAATTGCATATTAGCTACTCACCCTTTATTAAACAACAGATACAGCTTTTGACCACCCTGATAAATGGACAACTTAAAAATTTCACCGATCAGACCTACACGTCTACTCTAAACAGTATCAAACCAAACCGTGACCTATTCAAAAATATAAATCGACTAACTGGTCGTAAATTCAAGCCTCGAATAGACTATATCATCCAACCAACTAACAGTAACATCGCCCAATCGGAAACTGATATAGCAAACTGTCTCGCTGAACACTTCTGTAGAACTCATAAACAAAACGATTCCCTCCCAGTCACTAATTTCCACGACACCGTGAATGAATTCATCTCAGGCACACTGGAGCCATCCTTCCCACCATTCATTACTGAATTCAACGAAACCAATAAAGCGTCACATCCCATGGGAACCGACACATTCCTAAGCTTTACAGAATTATCTGAATTGATTACTTCGCGTAACAATAAAAAATCTACAGGCTTGGATAGAATCCCTAACCTTCTATTTAAAAGACTTCACCCGGAGAACTTACTCCCCATTCTCGTTCTTCTCAACCACATAACAAATGCTTCACATTTCCCAAAATGTTGGAAAATAGCGGTGATAGTCCCTATTAGTAAATCCGGTTCTTCCAACAACCCGGCTAACTTCTGTCCCATATCACAGCTAAATTCACTTAGTAATGTTTTGGAATGTAAGATATACAAAAATCTTCTCTCATTTGCTAGAGACAACTCCCTTATCCCGAATTCTCAATTCGTCCACAACACTCAACTTGTCCTGCTCTGCTAAAACTGACACATGATGTGACAATGAATCTCCGAAACCAATCTCCAACAATATGCGTCTCTCTCGACATAGCAAAAGCATTCGATTGCGTTTGGATTGCAGGACTGCTATACAAGCTACATTCAATGTTCGGATTAAACACCCACACCATAAAACTTCTCGCTTCCTACCTTTCTGATAGAAAGTTCATGGTGAAAATAAATTCAACTCTTTCGACACCATACAGTATAACCGCGGGTGTTCCTCAAGGTTCCATTCTCGGACCATTATTATACCTCCTTTATACTTCAGACACCCCGCAGCCACTGTCACCTAATACAGTAATGCTGAACTATGCCGATGGCACTTTAATTTATTCAAGCAACAAGTTTGTCAAGGAGGCAAGAAACTGTATTAACAGCTATCTCCCGAATCTCTCAGCATATTTTACTAAATGGAAAATCCGACTCAACCCAGCCAAAACTCAACTCATAGTGTTTAAAGGCAGAAATGCGAATTGTACTAACAACACCATACGCTGACATAACAAAATCAGAATCAAGTTAAATAACAATATAATTAAACCCTCCAAAACCTTAAAGTATCTGGGAATAACCTTCACCAACGATCTGTCCTTCTCCGCCCACACCAAAAACTCGATTCGCAAAGCCGCAATTCAACTTAATCTCTGCAGAAAAGTGATGTACAAGCCGAATGGTCTCTCTCCCAAAGTTAAATCACTTATCTACAAACAGATAATCAGACCCACTCTCACATATGCATGCCCGATATGGTACCATATCACACCCGCCCAAATGGAGAAGCTACGCATCTTCGAAAGGAAATGCTTCAGACTTATCACTGGCCTCAACCGACATCCCAACTCCCACAAACATTACAACAGTAGTTCGCTCTACTATGCCGCTAATATTGAACGTATAGATCGACGCTTCCTCGAGCTGTCCATCAAATTTATCGAAAATCTTCCCAATAATCCCAACCCGATAATAAATGCGTTCACATCGACTCCGTCAGATAACCGAACTGCCTATCCGAACTGTCTCCACATCAGAACGTTCTTCACCTCTGGCAGGTTGGTTAATAACTCTAATGAGATTGTATACCACAATACAGAACTTTCACCTCACCAATTTAAATATAGTAATATTCAACCCTTCTCCAATATTTTGCGTTTCAACGAACAAACGGAAAGTAGTTCCCCAACCCACATCCCTGACTGACAATATCCTCACTAACCCATAACCTACCTATTGATCACTATGCTTCTCCCTTCCACACCACACTAACTTATTTCAATAATAATTAGGTAACTAGACTAAGTTAAGATAAGTTAAGTTAAGTTAAGTAAATTAGCATAGGTTAAGTAACTATAACCTGGTTTTCTGACCTTTTCCAGGAAGCTCTACCCACTAAAATCTTAATCCATAACCATATAACTTTTATCATATTGTTTGAAAAATGTACTAGTAAGTATATGTAAACAATTATAGCTGAAGTATCATAAGTTATCTGTATTGCTTATTGTAAAAATTATTGATGGTCAATAAATACAGAAATGTAAAAAAAACAAAAAAAGTTGTTTTTTCACAAAACGGTGGTGTTTTGAAAAAGAAATGGTATACTTCGATAAATTGTTTATAAAAAAAACTTATTACTTATTATTTGAATATAAAGAGTGGGCCATACATTTTTGCATATTTGAAACACGAATAGAAATAAAATTACAAATGTTATTTTGTTGATCATTCATTTAGCGTAATAAACGTTTATTGAAATTTATTTTTTTTAAATGACATCGTCACGATGTGTCCCGTCTCGTCGTTGGCACTGCTGTAATCGACTATGCAAACTTTGGAAAACTCGCTGACACATGCTGCTTTTAGAACGTTCCTTACGGAAATTTCAACCTCCCGAATGTTCTCATCGCTTCTTCTTGAACGTGGCCGTCCTGTTTGTTTCATATTCGTTGTCGACCCCGTTTGCTCGAACTTCTTGACCCAAGCTTTGATTAAATTAACACTTGGACACTCACTTACATGGCGTAATCCGTATTAAATTCTAAATAGACTTCGTACAGTAACGTAGGAATCGTTGTTTTTGTAAAATTGTTTTACACAAAAACCACACTGTTGTCCCGTGAAGCGCTCCATTGTCTCTAAAATTGCATGAAGCGACGCACAATTCCCCGCCACTCGCGCCCGTTCCCTCTAACGGTTTTTAAGAAATCAAGTGTTGCCATTTGCAAAAATGTATGGCCCACGCGACATTTCTTAGGCCTAAGAAAAAGCATGTCGATTAAAAAAAAAGAGGTGGCGTGAGGCCGACTTTAGCGAGACAAGGACAGATGTGTCCTTCATCTTGTCTCTGGATTCTGGTCATTTTGCGATAACCCACATCCTCGGCTCGGTCTCAAGAAGTCTGAAAAAGAAAGGACGTTCGTGTGGACAGGGTTAGTTCAAATGTTCTCTAACTACTTGGGTGGAGGGATGGTGGGTGAGAAATCATACAAGACCAGTAGGTCTTGAGAGCGGTTCTGTCGCCGAAAGGCAAATTATACAATTGTTATGTAATGTTTAGTTTAGAGCGTCTGCGAAGCACCAGTAAGTTATAATATAAGATAATTAAGCTAGAATTTGAGCATTTTTTATCTAGCATGTAATTTAGGAACTAAGAAGATAAAAATAAAACAAAAAAATGTTGGAAAAATGAAAAAAATAAAAATAAGGTTTTGAGTGCGGCGGGAAATGCACGTTATGTCTTCGGCGTCTGGTAATCTGCGCGTTGGTCGCTGTGTGTGCGTATTTGTGCTGTCTTGTACTGTGCGTGTGTGTTTGTAGTGTGTCAGCAGTATACCCAATGGGATGGGTTCAGGAATCCTCTATTATAGAGAGGAATGTTGTTGGGAAGGGTGCCTCTTCGGTTTTATCCTGAAGAAGAGATTGTGGTGGTCTGATCCGAAGAGATCGAGAGAGAGAAGAGTCAAGAACGCAAGTCTCGCGTACAAGTAGGTTCTCGGTGCTCAGAATGCTTTCAAGCATACTTGTATGCTAATTGTAGCAAGTACATGTCGATAGGGGTAATGGAGGCTCACCTTCGTATAGGTGAGGGTAATGGTAATGGCGACCGCAGACCTTCTAGAATGGTTGGTGCCTCTTGTGAGGAGTTTCCTTTCGAAAACTCGAAGTCTTTCCATTTGAGCCGAAGATATAGAGGACCAAATGGGAAAGGCGTACGACATTCCAGATCAGATTAGCTGCTTATAGCAGAGAAGCTTAACTTTGGCTCCAATTTTGTTGCCCTACTTCAAAATGTTGTACAGTTGCTTAGATCGATCGAGATCGACCCCTTTGAAGAATGTGGGTCACATGTTTGGTGAAATTTATTTTTGGAGTATAGATGACGCCAAGATATTTCATCCCTGTGGTCTAATCGTAGTACGTCCTATTTGTATTCGAATATTCTGTGAATATCGAGAAGTAAGCTGTGAGTGTTTATTACTCAGAATTATAGCTTCTGCTTTGAATGGATTAAGTCGAATTTTCCATCGACTGTAATACTGATATAGTTCGTCCAGGTGCGAGTTTAGGGTTTTTGGATGACGTTTACACTAGGACGTCATCCGCATAGCATATCTGGTTTATTCTCCCGTCCACAGGGCGGGGAATATCTGAGGTATAGCTATTAAATAAGATGGGGCCTAGAATAAAGCCTTGTCGTACGCCTGCAGCGGCGTTAAAAGTTCGGGGTAGCCTTCCATTCATTCGATCTTGAAAAGTTTCGAACGAAGTGGGAGCTGATACTACACAGCGTCCTACTAAGACCAGTGTTCAATAATTTAAAGACGAGACCTTCGATGAGCATGTCGATTACTCGTCTTGTCCGGTATTTATACTCGATGACCATTTTGTGTCGGATACGTTATCTGTTGATGTTATCTGCTATGGTTACGTCATTGGGTTGGCTTTTTCCGTCGGGTATGTTATGTGCTGATGTTAGTCATGGGGTTGGTCGGTTTATTTTTTTTTTTTTTTACACCAACGCGCGCACAAAAGGGGATTTTGGAGTACCCTTAAATGTCAGAGCACAGCGCGAGCGGATGGCGAGGAAGTGGACAAGGAAAGGCGGTGTCGATGTATATTGGTCTTGAATGTCTGGACATCATAACGACCAGGAAACACATGTTCAGGCAGAACATTCCACATTCGTGTGGTTCGGTTAAAGAATGACTCTCTATGTTTATTTGTGCGCCTGAAGTCCACTTTCAACGTGAACTGATGCGCATTCACAGATTGACGGGTATCGCTGGAAAATGTCTGATGGGGTGGAACGCATTCAGTAAGTTCAGTTGAGCAACGACCTTGGTACTGATGATGTGTGGTTAATTATGTTATCTGCTGATGTTAGTCATTGGGTGAGTTGGTGCCGATAATACGTGTTAACTCACGCAGTCTTATGCGAAATTGGCGAAATTTTCGGGTGGGCGCATTCTACAGTGCAAACAATTATTAACAAATTCCGGTACGAGAGTACACTCAGAAATAGTTCTGGTAGAGGCAGAAAAAAAAATCGTATCAGAAAACGATGAATGATTTATTTTATTGTGATGGCAAGCGGATCCTAAAACCAGGGTTTCAAAGTTACCGTCAGAAGTTGCTAATATCATTAAAAGGCACATTTCAACAGAAACCGCGTGCTGCGGAGAAACAACATAAAAGGTAGAGTTGCTCGCAACCCAACATATATTTCTGTCATTAATCAGAGAGAGCACTAGGAGTTCGCTAAAAAGTATATAAACATATCTATAACGTTTTGGGAAAGTGTTTTGTTTACTGACGAAACAGAAATTAACTTGTTTGGCTCTGATGACAGGCAAATAGTTTGGAAAAGCAAACACTGAGCTACAAAAACAAAATCTATCTCATACGTTAAAACATGGAGGAGGTTGTGTTATGTTATGGGGCTCCATAGTCACCAGTGGTACCGGAAATTTTGAGTTTATCGAGACGATAATGGACAAAATGAAATACTTCGATATTCTCAAAAGAAATTTGCATCAATCGGTGTTAAAATTGATCCTACCTTTAGAGGTCTTCTTCACTCGTTGTACGGAAATGGTTGTGGTATGTCCTCAAAAACCAGTTGAAAACTCCACCGCAATCACCGGATCTAAATCCAATAGAAAATTTGTGGGTTGATATAAAACGCGGCTAAAAAATAGTCACCCTAGCAACAAAACAGACGTAAAAAACAAGATCAAGGATGTTTGGGGAAAGTGTTCATCCAACATTCACCAAAAACTTGGTTGAATCCATGTCTGGTCGCTTGAAAGCTGTGATAGGTGCTAAAGGCGACCATACAAAGTAATAATAGTACCAGTTGTACTAAATATTGAACTTTTTATTATTTTTCTCGTAATGTACGCTCAATTTTGTTTTTCATTTTTTTTTATTATGAAACATTGGACACTGACAATTTTATTTTCTTTTTTTTTTTATAACTATTAGTAAACGATGTATAATATGAAATTAAAAAAAATACATAAATGATTTTGTGGCTATCAAAAGAGGTTATTTTTGAAGTGTGCGTCCAATTTTGAGGGTAACTGTACATTGACTACTTTGAACACAATGGAATTGGTTTGGAAACATAAATAAATATTATCAATGTTATAGCCGAAATCCTGTTGAAATTATTATTGTTTGCGTTAAAGTTGTTACCGGTTCTATTGGTTTGTACCATATGAAATGTCCGATTTCCGCTCAGTCGGAAATAAGTTCTCGAGTGACCATCTGTGCCAGAACGTTAAATTTTCTTTTTTTTATAAAGTAAAGCGGTACGGGTGACTAATGTGTGAGAAGTTTAGGGTTCTTTACAAGTACAGTAATTTTGTTTCTAGGAGTTGTTTACCATGCTGTCAGCAGTTCAAATTCTTACCCTCTTCCTTTATGAATGTAAAATGGGGCATAATGCGTCATTGGCAATAAAAAACATTAATGATGCATATTAGAATGTAGCGGTAAACGAACGCACTATACGACGTTGATTTGGAAATTTTTGTTCGGGAGATTTCAGCCTCGAAAATGAACGTGGGAAGCCGGTAACGTTAGTTGACGACGATGTTTTAAGAGCAACGGTGGATGGACCCAACGAAATCGGTGCGGGAGATTGCACAAAGCATGGGTGTATCCCCAATAACAATAAGTCGAGACCTTTCTCTCATAGAAAAGGTGAAGAAACTCGACAAGTGGGTACCCCATGAACTGAACGAGTCCCAAAAACTACTGCGCCTGAAATTCTGGGCATCGCTTAGATTATGAAACCAAACTGAACTGGATAGTCACCTGTGCTGAAAATTGGATTCTGTATGATAACCGTAAAAGACCGGGGCAGTGGTTGGATGCAGGTGAAAAACCAAAACAGACCCCCAAGCCCGATCTTCACCCAAAAAAGGTTATGGTGACAATTTGGTGGACATCGGAAGAACAAATCCACGTTTCATTTCTTCAACCAGGAGAAACGATAAACGCTATCAAATATTGTGAGGAAATCGACATATTGCATCCCAAATTGGCTGAACAGCAACCTGCGTTGTTCAGTAGGCACGGCCGGATCCTTTTGCATGACAATGCTAGACCTCATACCTAGTAAGTAAGGGTGCAAAAACTGCTGCAGTTGTGATTTGAAATTCTTCCGCATCTACACTACTCACCTGACATTTCCCCAGCGGACTATCATCTTTTTCACAATCTAGATTCATTTTGCTGGCAGAAGGTCTTCCGGAACCGAGCAGAGGTCATAAAAGCCTTTGAAGATTTCATTGCCTCAAGAAGTCAGCACTTCTAGGAGAAAGGAATATTTGACCATTTATCACGTTGGGAGAATGTCATAGATGCCAACGGATACTATTTTGATTGAATAAACATTTACGGAAAAATAATAGGAAGAGCCAAAATAATTCGAGACGCAAACGGCTGTCTGGTCACAGAAACAAACAATATCGTGACAAGATGGAAGCAGTACTTTGAAAATCTGCTCAATGTACGCACTCATCAACCACAGATAAATGCACCAAGCGTACATACAGCCGAGCCTCAGATCCCAGAGCCGTCTCTCAACGAAGTTGTAGACGCAATAAAGCGATTGAAAAACAACAAGGCTCCCGGAGTCGACTGCATACCGGCAGAGCTTGTGAAGCATGGAGAGGCAACCGCTCGAAAGATCCACCAGCTCATCCAAACAATATGGGATAAGGAAGTCACTCCGGAAGAATGGAAAACCTCAATAGTCGTCCCCATTTTCAAAAAGGGCGAGAGATCTGACTGCGAAAACTACAGAGGAATATCATTGCTCCCAATCACATACAAAATATTAACAAATGTCATTCTGGCGAGAATCACACCCTACGCAGAAGAAATATTGGGAGACTACCAATGCGGATTCCGTCGGAACCGGTCAACAAGCGACCAGATGTTCACAATAAGGCAACTGCTGGAAAAGAAGTGGGAATACGAAGAGACGGTTCACCAACTGTTCGTTGACTTCAAAAAAGCCTACGACTCAGTCGCAAGGCGGGGACTCTACCATATTGTGGTTGAGCTGGGGATCCCGAAAAAATATGCCGCCCTCATTCAAATTTGCATGAACGAAAACAAAGGGCGAGTCAGAATAGAAAACCACCTCTCAGAACCATTTGAAATCCGGGAGGGACTAAAACAGGGCGATGGCATCTCACAATGTCTCTTTAACCATGTCTTTGAGTATGTCAACAGAAAGGTTCAAGATGATAACATAGCCGGATCATCACTGAACGGGGTCACACAAGTGCTCGCATATGCGGATGACATCACCGTTTTGTGCGATGATCTAGAAACTGTAAGTAAAAACTGTGAAATCATCATGCAAGCAGCAGAAGAGTTGGGCCTAGAAATAAATGAAAACAAAACAAAATACATGATTACAGCGAGAGCAGGTGGACCTCAGACAACACATATAAACGTCAGAGGTAAGATATTTGAAAAGGTTAAAGAATTTAAATATCTGGGAACGATACTGACGGCCAGTAACGAAATGTCGAAGGAAATTAACAAGAGACTGCATTCCGGCAACGCGAGTTGGCACGCAGTCAGTAAACTGCTGAAATCCAGACTGCTATCGTGTAACATAAAGCTCCGTGTCTATAGAATCATAATCATGCCGATTGTTCTATATGGATGCGAAACATGGGCTCTCACAATACGGGAAGAAAACAAATTCCGCGTATTCGAGAATAAAGTTTTGAGGGGCATCTTTCGAGGTAAATATGACGAGGAGGCAGGACAATGGAGGAGACTCCATAACCACGAATTGGAAGAGCTATATCGCAAATCTACAATAGTGAGAGTAATCAAGTCGCGAAGATTAAGATGGGCCGGACACGTGGCGCGAATGGGCAACGATAGGACCGTGCATAGAATTCTTGACGGTAGACCAACGGGAAAGAGACCGGTTGGACGCCCGCGACGGAGATGGGAGGACAATGTTAGGTTTGACCTTGAGGAGATCAGATCAGATGGTCGTGCGTGGAAGGAGAGAGCACCGGACAGGGAACGTTGGCGGAGTCGAGTCGGTGAGGTCATGAACTTCCGGATTCCTACAGGCCAATAAATAGTAAATAATAATAATAATAAAATGATATTGGCTTTTAAATTTTTACTATAAAATCGGACATTTCATGTGCTACAAAATTATTATTATATTATAGTGATCATTACTTCGATTGTATTGTATTCGCTATTGTGTCTATTAAAATGTTGGTTGTGTCGATTGCAAAAAAAAAAAATGCTAGTGTTTCTGTTAAAATAATTACCGTTTCTGTTAAAGTAGTTACCGGTTCTATTAGAGTGTTCATTGTATTGTAATTACTATGTTTCTATTAAGATGTCTATTGTATTTAAACACAATACTATTGTTTCTCTTAAAATTGTTACCGGTTATATTAGAGTTACGATTGTTTCGACCTTGTCGTAAGTAGTATTGTTTCTATTAAAATTGTGGTTCCGCCCATTCTTATACAATACTTTTGTTTCTATTAAAATAATTACAATTACTGTTAAAGTTGTTACCGGATATATTAGAGTTATCATTATTTCTATTATACACCTAATTACCATTGTTTTTATTAAAATTCTCATAAATTCATCAATTCTCTGTGGTATTATAGTTTCGCCTGCATCGGCTACTTGTATTCTTAAGAAGGTGAATCCCCTTTATTGTTTTATGTAAAAACGTTATTCATTAACCCGATGGTAAACAAGTGGTATTAATTTTCGGGGTCTCTATTTATAAATATTGTTTTATGTTTTCGAAGGATATGGTTTCATGAAAGTAGTATTACAAAAAATCTACTATATCTTCAGTGTTGCCGAGTTCTGCGAATAAATGAATCGTTATGATCTGGGAAATGGTCAGTGTGTTCTGACAAGTATTTACTCACGGGCTTGACTGCCTGTGTGGTAAGCTGCTGGATCTCATTACCTTTTGTTTTGGTGACATCAACTGTCCACAAAGTACACACAGTCGGAAGAGAAATTAAGGCCATAAAACCCAGAATTAAATTATGGTAAAGCAAAAAGGCTTCTTTTAACCGCTTGACTCCGTGTTTTCCCGTCATTACAACCTCCAGACATTTAAGATTTATTATTCTTATTATTATTTATTACGATGTAATTACTACCAGACATTTAAGATCCATATACATACACTTATTTTTTCTTCTTCGTCCGCCGATGCTATCCCTTGACGTTATAAAAATTTACCTTTGATGTGCGCATATTATAAAAAAAATCTGACATTATGCTAAGATCTCGTTGCAAATCACAGTTTTCCAAGAGAAATTACTAGTCATCGTCTGATGTCTGCAGATTGAAGTTGCACATTCATCAACGAGTGCATCCATTAGGCATGGTCATTGTAGTGTTAATTCATTGTCTGGTAAACACAATTTCTTCGGCCTACACCTTTTGCAATAGACACAATCATGTTTCACAGTAGGTGCCAAATCTGAATGAATGAAACTACCTTCTCGGTTATTGTATTTCCTCAACCCACATACTCTGTGTGAAATTAGCTCCTGAACATTTCAATTTGCATTTGACTTCATTGACCAGGTACAAAAAGATTTGTGTCGAGTGCCGGAATGGATTATATCCTTCAAGAGCAGCCGACATCGTTCCAGTTTTATTGTTAGCATCCGTCAACGAAAGTGAAGATACACACTAGAGGGCCTACTGTCGGGAAATGGGGCCCTACAAGTGAGTGTCAGATGTAATCCCAAAAGCGTGTTATTCGACAAATTGAATAAAGCCGCCCTAAACCTAAGATGCGTTATGCGGTGAAAACAAACACAAAAAACTCCTTTCACGTTTCATTGGCACGCTGTGTGAGTTAAAGCGAGCGAACGCACTTATGAATGGCAGTAGGTAGACTGTTGAGACCTCAGTAGACATGTGAACCAGATTTTGAATGAAGAATAATGCGACTAACAGATTACAAAGCAATCAGAGGATTAAAATGGTTTTATCTACCCGAAGGTGTTAAGTGGTTTCACTTCGGGCATACCCTACTTCCGTGCAGAGGCATGTGCATGCCCTTCAGTTGAGATAATGGAATATTTAATGATATGCCCATGAGATGGACCTTACATCAAACGCACACATGGTACAGCATAGAAAAGCGATGCTGAAGGATTTACGAATCCACAAGAGATCCAACTCATTTGCTTATCCGATTTTTGGTTTATGAAGGATCACATTCTGTTTTATTTATTCATGTCTATTTTCTTTTCATATTTTTGGGATTTTCTGAAAAGGCGATTGAATTCAACATTGAGTAATATGTGCATCTATTCGAAATGTGGATTTTTGAATGGGCTAAATATGTTGTATGGTTACACGGCCAGCATTACGCACTGTACGTGGCTTAGCATATCATGTGTCCATCAGATCTTTGTCGGTAAATATCCAAAACGAAAAGAGAATTGTCAATGATCTACAAAAAATTTGGCGAGATTTGTATACAGTTTCCATACTAGTGTTCAAATTTGTGTTTGTTTTATTGTATAATGTTACTCGTATGACCGTATGAAAGTCATTTTGCGATACATTTCATTGTTTAAGCATAGCGTCAACTCTGAGCTTGTGATCTCACCCCTCAATCTAAGAGTGCTCAGGGTTCATAATAAGAGCAACATTTTTACGGATAAATATACACAGAGTATCGATCCGCTGTCGAGCTATACAAGCATGGAACGCTCTACGTGTGATTTATTCAAACTGCTCAATTTTCCAAAAATTTCAACCAAATAGGCAAGTTTAATAAGGAAATTATCGTTCGTCCACAAATCTGCCTCTTCGTGGTGATTTTCTTCGAGAGAGGTTGCTATTTCTTCTTTGAGTTCAAATACCCTTTGAATCACTTTTGCACGAGATAGCCAGCGAACTTCACAATAATACAGAAGTGAGGCATAATTAGCTTCCATATCTACACACAACTTTGCAAACAGCCTAGATCTCAAAGGACTGTTCTTATTGTAGTTTTTTATAATTTTTGTAAAAATGTTGTTAAGTTCTTGGCTCATATTTTTTGACACTAGAGCTGCTCTGTGAAACATACAGTGTTACATAATTAAAATCGTTTAATTTTCACTCCTCCTTACAACGTGTGCATAATTGGACACAACACGTCGTCAAGAATCGACTGCAGTCGAGTATAACGAACAAGGACCTGGGACTCGAGGTCTAAACCAATCAATCGACTAAGCTGAGGAAGATATGGGTGAGTTTTTATATAAAACAATTGTTATAACTTAAATATAACAACAGGCCGGGTGTATCTGACCACAACGCTGTGACCATGTTCATCCGCGGCTATCGAGCATCCCGGGCTCATGCCAGATACATACCCGATTATGGGCGCACAAATTGGGACAACTTCAATATTACATTGAACGGAAAACCCCACCAATTCTCTCTCCCCACTGACAGGAACCTAACGACGGTTGAGATAAATAACGCTGCAACGCGACTTCACGATATTCTAGTTGAAACTTCTGAGACTCATGTCCCGAAGTACAAACTTGAAAAGACTCAGATTCCCCTTGGCGACCTCACTCTTCGTCTCATCCGGGAGCATAAAAAGCTCTGCAGAATAAGATACCGTCACCGCTTTACGCAAAGGGAGCCATTATTCACAATATTGGCACACTGATAAAACAAAGAATCCAAAAGAATCGTACCCGACAATTGGAGGACAAACTGAAGGGTATTCAGATGGACCAGAACATTTATAAAAATGTTAAAAAGATATGTGGCACCTCTCGTATCACTGGACCAATCATGCACAACGGTCTTGTTGTCAATAATGACACCAATAAAGCAAACATCATCGGAGAGACCTTCGAAAATAAACACAAGCTCACTCTCGAGGATGGCGACCCGGAAACGAATGCAATAATTAGTTCAGAGGTTCACAATAAATTAGGCAACTTTAACGAGCCAATAGTTGTCTTTGAATCAGCCAACAGTGCATACTTCGACGACACACGTGATAATAGTCACGGCTTCGTCACACCAAATACCCTACAGAACCTAGTTAAATCTCGAAACCCCAAGAAGTCATCCGGTATCGACAATAAGTCCTACCACTCGTGGCGAAGGCTTTCTGCTTTATTCTTTATAAAGCTCTCCATTCTGCTCAACCATGCCTACAACATGGGGTATTTTCCCCAAGCTTGGAAGCATGTTATGTTATCTGCCCAATAGCAAAAGTTGGGAAACCAAATTATCACTCCTCAAGCTTTCGTCCTATTTCGCTCCTCACCTGCATCAGCAAAATATATGAACAGTTCATATACGAGAAGGTAAATAAATTTATCAGTGTCAGGAACCTAATACCTGACTTCCAATTTTGATTTAGAAGAGCGCACATCACCACTATGGCTCTCAACATATTTTAAAACCACGTTTGCGTGCGCCTCTTTAATAAGGAACCCACCATTGCGGTGAGCCTGGACATTGAAAAGGCTTTTGACACAACCTGGATCGAAGGTCTCGTTTTTAAATTACTGAATACTGGCCTCAGTAAAACGCTGTGTAGTATCATCTATCAGTTCGTTTTAAACAGAACCTTCCAAGTTCGAGTGAATGGAAAGCTTTCCCGAACTTTCAACGCCGCTGCAGGCGTGCCACAGGGCTCCATTCTAGGCCCCATCTTATTTAATATCTACACCTCAGATATTCCTCGCACTGTGGATGGCAGAGTAAACCAGATTTGCTATGCGGATGACGTCTTAGTGTACACGTCATCTAAAAGCCCAAAACTCGCAACAAACCGATTCAACCGCCATCTGGGTGAACTGTATCAGTATTACAGTCGATGGAAAATTCGACTTAACCCATCTAAAGCAGTAGCTATAATTCTGAGTAATAAGCACTCCCAACCTACTTCTCGATATTCACAGAATATCCGAATAGAAATGGGAGATACTACGATTAGACCACAGGACAGGATGAAATATCTTGGGGTCACTTATACCCCAAAAATGAATTTCATCGAACATGTGACCCACATTCTCCAAAGGGGCCTTGGTCGGTCTAAGCAACTGCACAACATCCTGAAGTGGAGGAACAAAGTTGACACCAAAGTTAAGCTTCTCTGCTATAAGCAGCTAATCCGATCTGGAATATCATACGGATTTCCCATATGGTCCTGCATATCTTCGGCTTAAATGGAAAGACTTCGAGTTTTCGAAAGGAAACTCCTCAGAAGATGCACCAATCACACTAGAAGGCCTGACGGTCGCCATTACCTCAACTCTCACCTATACGAAGGCGCCTCCATTACCCCTATCGACGAGTACTTGCTTCAATTAGCATACAAGTACCTCGAAAGCATTCAGAACAGCGAGAACCCACTTGTACGGGACTCTTGCGTTCTTGACCCTTCTCTCTTTCGATCTCTTCTGATCAAACCCCCACAATTTCTTCTTCAGTACAAAACTGAGGAAAGCACCCTTCCCAACAACATTCCCCTCTATAATAGAGTGTTGTATTCCAGAATACTACCCTTATTAGATTTTTAACACTGAATCTCATTACTTTTCTAACATACCTGTAAAACTACCTCTGTTCATATCTAATTCTCACTTAATACATAACATTAATAAACTTTCACAATATTCTATATCCAGCCTGTTACAGCACATTTCATAACATGCCCCTTTTCATAACATGCACCTTTTTTCATTCAAAACATAGCACTTTGATTTTCGTTCAAAGTTTATTCAAAATTAAAAGTCACAGAGACAAAAGGAATACTTTGAGAAAATTTGTTTTGTTCACATTATAATTTCCAACCAATTAGAACAGTAAGTAGCATAAGAAGAGAGAAATTTTAATAGTAAAATCAGTTTTAGTTTGAATTCGGAGAAAGTAGAGTTTGAGTTGTGAGTTCATAAAAGCGAGTAGTAGTTTGAGTTAGCAATTAAAGTATCAGTTTTGAGTTAGAGTTCTAGTTTTGAGTTTTGGAGTAGAAGTTTGAATTATAAGTTTTTGAGAGTTTAAAATAAATATATCGAAGAGACAAAGAAAAGATCTTTCTTTGATAATGGATTATCAGTGGCAATAAATTTCCGCTCAAACAATCGGAGCGAATAAACATTGCAACGCGAATTGATGAAGGAATATTAAATAAAAAATAATAAAAGGTCCCCGCTCTTCCCTCATCCGAGGAAGCACGGCGCCGGACACGCAACAAGAGGATTCCTGGGCCCATCCCATAGGGTCTACTATTAACAAACCACACACACGAACGCACAGTACAAGACGGCACAAACACAAACATACACACCGACCAAAGCGCAGATTATCAGACGCCAAAGACGTGATCTGCGTTTACTACCGCACCCAAGACCTACCGGTCTTGTACGATTTCTTTCCCACCATCCCTCTATACAAGTAGTTAGAGAACACCTGAACTAACATTGTCCACACTATCCTTGGATACCCCACTTTTTTCTTTTCCCATGCCAATAATGCATTTGGTGTTACAGAAAGTATTTTTTGAACGTTTGCTTTTTGAATGTTCGCTTAAGTTCATCCAATTTTGTCCACGTCCTCTATATATTATTGCTCCTCTCTCCTCAGCAATATATTACCCACAAATAATATTAAACCTCTAGTACAGTCAAATTGAAATTGTAACGTCTTCAATAAGTAATGCTACCCAAAGCAAACAGAGTATTTTTATAACAAAGTTCACATTTATAGTAGAACAAACAATAAATGCACTTTGAGCACCCCGCACGAAAATATTCATAGGCTCGATATTTAGCTGCCAGAAGTGTGAATATTATTTTAATTTGTTTACAATTCACAGCTGGTTGATACAAACATCTTAATTATGTTGTCTGACAAATATCTTACTTATGTTTTGCGCCAACTCGTCGTGGAGTATAAAATTTCTTGTCGTCCGTAGAAGAATTTTTACGTTAACTTATAATTGGGTAATTTCCATCCCAGTTAATTGATCAATTGAATGCTTAAGACTCGAGTCAACTGACTACTTCGCGTATTAGGAGATTTTTCTCAACTACCGACGACGTTCAATGTTAATTTCGAATTCGTTTAAGAACGACTTCGATATTAACAGTACAAGAATGTAACTTTTTATGGTTTGGTTGCTGGAAGTAATTATTTATTTTTAAATGTGATCGCAGGACTACGGTGAATAATTTTTATAAATTTGCGAAGTGATCGCAAGAAACTCGTTTCACTCACTCCCTAGAAGATTTTCTTTTATTACCACTACAGGGCTAGCCCGACTCTTGGTCAAAGCTCAATTTGTTATACAGGAGGAAAAGTTTGCAATTCTCCTTCAGCCATACTGACTTGTAAATAACAACTTCTAGAAAATGTCAATATATATCTGGTCCGTTCCTCAAAATAGTTTTTTATATGCTAAAGTTTCCCCTCTAAGTCGTACATTTCATACTTAATGAAATGACGTTTGCATAACGAACATCTTAACGTAATATTGAATTGTATCCGAAAATATCTTTTCAAACATATCACTGGTTTTGTCAGGACAGTCCGAGTGAGGTACCCACGCTATGTACAACGGACTTTCAATAAGTAATCAATCATTTTGCAGACAATGAACTGAATTATCTATTGGAATATAACTCAGGAGTTTTTCTTGCATTTTTGTCCGTTTTTTGGAAAAAAAAAAATAACACGCAACACAAAAGTAGTTTTGTAAATCCGGAAAGCGCACGAGCGTTGCATGACCGATGACTGCAATGAAGACGACATCAATTATTTCTGCGACAGCATGATTTGATTTGGCTTTGTAGAGAAAGGTCTTTGTAGTTCAAATACCTCAAAAAACAGTGAAGCATTTTTTAAAATGTGTTTTACAAAGCCTATTGAGTTAATTGCAATATTTTTACCATGTAGGGAGGCGCATATGGCGTGATCTAGTCATCGATCAAAAGTAAGCGAGATCGTTTCATATAAAATGTTTCAAAAATTGATAAGATAATCTTCTAATAAAACCTTTTTCAGCATAAACGATTTTTTTTTGATTTATTTTAATATTAAACTCACGTTTAACAGTTATACTAGCGATCGTTGCGATGATATAATGTTGTATATTTTTGTCTTTATCACGATCTAATTTGTTGTATACAAAGTCAGTTGAAAATGAATGGTTTCAGATACAAGTCTGCCACACCGAACCAGTATTGTGAACTATGTCATGCATTGACTGTCTGGATTTTGCCAAAATTCTTGTTGCGCAAATAAAAGTGCAGGCCCTTCATTATTATAAAGTTCATCCACTGTTTTGTAACCTTTCTTGCATTTTCGAAAGCAGCTAGTACTCTAATAAAGCATGCGCTTTAACTATTCCAGAACTGTAAAAATGTAATCGTGATCTCCTAATGACGACCCCATCCGCTTGTGATTCGTCGCTGAAAATTTCAAATGGATTTTTTACACCTGTCAATCGAGAAATATCAACCAGAAAAGACGTATTCGACGTGCTTGTTTGGTGTAACGTATAATAAATGTTTGTTCGCTCACACAAAAGGGGATTTTGAAGTACGCTTAAATGTCAGAGCACAGTGCGAACAGGTGGAGAGGAAGCGGATAAGGAAAGGAGGTGTCGATGTGTATTGGGCTTGAATGTCTGGACATCACAACGACCAGGAAACACATGATCAGGGAGAACATTCCACATTCGTGTGGTACGGCTAAAGAATGACTCTCTATGTTTATTTGTGCGCCTGAAGTCCACTTTCAACGTGAACTGATGCGCATAGACAGGTATCGCGGGAAAATGTCTGAAGGGGCGGAACACGTTCAGCAAGTGCAGTTGAGCAACGACGGTGGTACGAGGGTTGCCTCTTATGTTTCGGGATTTGGCAACCCTAGCGCTGCAATCCGGCAATTGACAGCTCTATCGTAAAGTTGGACATTTTTGAGGTTATACGCACTCAGAACGTTTTGACATACGAGCGCTATTTGTGTTGTTTACAGTAACTGAAAAGATTCATCTCGGCCCAAAAATGGAATTAAATCGTCAACATTTTCGTGCGATTATTTTTTACAACTTTCGGCGTGGATTAACTCAGCAACAGTGCATGGATGAACTTAATTCAATTTTTGGCGATGAAGCTCCATCAAGGACCAGTGTTTATCGATGGTATGGTGAATTCAATCGTGGTCGTAGTTCACTCCAAGATGAATTTCGTGAAGGTCGTCCAAAATCAGTTGTTGTTCCGAAAACCATTGATGCTGTGCGCGAACTGATATTGGAAGATCGTCATGTGACCTATCGTGAGATTGAGACAACCTTAGGCGTTAGTGGGACCAGCGTACATTCAATATTGCATAAACATTTGACTGTCAAAAAAATTTGTTCGCGTTGGATCCCACACAATTTGTCAATCGCCCAAAAAAAGGCTCGTGTCAATTGGTCGAAAGAAATGCTCAAAAAACACGGTCGCGGTGTTTCGAAACACGTCTATGACATCGTGACAGGTGATGAATCGTGGATTTACGCGTATGAGCCCGAAAGTAAACAGCAGTCGACTGTTTGGGTGTTTCAAGATGAGCCAAATCCAACAAAAGTTGTTCGCGCACGAAGCACTTCCAAGCAAATGGTCGCCTGTTTTTTCGGAAAAACTGGACATGTCCCAACCATACCACTAGAGGAACGCAGAACAGTCAATTCTGAGTGGTACACAACCATTTGTTTGCCAGTTGTCTTCCAAGAAATCAGGAAAACCAACCGCCGAAGACGGATCACTCTTCACCACGACAATGCGAGCTCTCACACATCGGCTGCGACAACTGCATTTGATGGGTCCCAAAACATCGATTTGATGGGTCATCCGCCGTATAGTCCTGGCTTGGCACCGAATGACTTCTTTTTATTCCCGTACGTAAAAAACAAACTGAGAGGTCAACGTTTTTCGACACCTGAAGAAGCGGTTGCTGCATTCAGAATGCATGTGTTGGAGATACCTCAATCAGAGTGGCAAAAGTGCTTCGACAATTGGTTCAAACGCATCCAAAAGTGTGTAGATCTTCATGGGGAATATTTTGAAAAACAATAAAGTGATTTTCGATGATCACTATTTGTTTTTGTTCTCTAATTCCGAAATATAAAAGGCACCCCTCGTAATACCTATAGAAAAGAAGTACGTATGATACGTTCCGCCTGTGTTCTAACGACGGAATAGATCGACTCACAGCTGGGTACACAACTAGTTTCATTACTCGTTTTTATTGCATCTTATCGAGCACGTGTAGTGCAGTTTTGGATCATCATCATCATCATCGGCACTACAACCGAGAACCGGTCTTGGCCTTATTTAGCAAGTCCTGAGGCTTGTTAAATTTTCCATGATAATTTGTTTTTCCGGGAAAGGTCATTAGTCTTGCGCCAGAGGCTCCCCGACGGGGAATCGAACACCGGCCTCCCGTGTGACATGCGGGGATACTTTAGTTTTGGATGCGCCTGACCAAATATGGGAGTTGAATTCCATTTTGGGACGAATATACGCCACGCAACACATATACCGGCTAGGTTGGATGGAGTGAAGTATTTTTTGCGCCTCTTAAGGAATCCCACGCATTTGGCGGCGGTGGTAGCTTCAAATATATGGTCGCTCCAAATAAGAGTCGAATTAATTCGAGTGCAAGTTCCGTTCACTTACAGTACATTTACTTCGAGGTTCGCCTTTGACGACAGGAGACAGCACTGAGTTTTTAAGGCAATCAACTATATTCGGTTAGATAATCCCAATTGATATATCTTGTTGAGGTCGGAATTCCATGTACGACAGAGCTGTCAATTGCCGGATTGCAACACTAGGGTTGCCAAATCCCGAAACATAAGAGGCAACCCTCGTATCAAGCATAACCTGCTGGTTGGTAGTGTCGTTCGAAAAGTTTGGACGGGAGTGTTCGTATGAGTATGTTCCTTGGCTTCGTCGATGCAAGTGCCGTTCGTCGACTGTATATTTACTTTGGGGATTCGCCTTTGACGACAACAGCCGACACTGAGTTTTTAAGACATTGAATTCCACACTAATACCCATTGATATATTTTGTTCAGGTTGGAATTCAACGTCCGTGGTAATACCTATAGAAAAGAAATAGGCGTGGTACGTTGCGCCTGTGTTCTAACGACGGAATTGATCGACTTATGGCTGAGTCCCCAATAAGTTTCACTGCTTGTTTTTGGATCCCATCGAGCACGTGTAGTGCAGTTTTGGATACACCTGATCAAATATGGTAGTTGAACTCCATTTTGGGACGAATATACGCCTTGTAAATAGTGGCCAGTTGGCGCAAGACTAATAACCTTGCTCGGAGAAACAAATTATTATGGAAAATTTAACAATCCTCAGACTTGTTAAATAAGACCAATACCGGATCCCGGTTGTAGTGCCGATGATGATGATAAAATAGTGGCCAGGTTGGATAGAGTTAAGTATCTTTTGCATTTCTTAAGGAACCCCATACATCGCAGCTTCAAACATGTGATCATTCCAATTAAGAGTCGAATTAATTCGAGTGCCGAGGATTGATAGATTATTGGCTTTGTCCATGCAAGTGCCGTTCATCGACAGTATATTTGCTTTGAGGTTTGCCTTTGACGACAAGAGGCAGCACTGAGTTTTTAAGGCATTGAATTCCACTCGGTTAGATAACCCCCATTGATTTATCTTGTTGAGGTCTGAATTCAATGTATCAAGCGGGAACATCTCTTCAAGACGATTGGGGGAATGCCATCCGGACCAGCGGATTTGTTTGTGTTTAGCTCCTTGAGTGCTCGGGCAACAGTACGCGTTTGGAAACGAATCTGGCTCATGGTGTGCTGCTTATGCTCAAGTTGAGGCGGCTGCAAAATGTGCAGCAAGTAGATTCGCTTTTTCTATTGCACTGGTGACTGGTCTGTCATCGACTCTAAGCGATGGAATGAATGAGGAGGCGGAGTTTTGAATGTTCTTCACAAATGCCCAGAAGTTTCTACTATATAGGGTCAAGATTCTATCGATAGAATCAGACAGAGCATCAAATTTGTTAAAGGATGCGTTTCTATCCAAATTTGGGCTTCTGTAAAGAAAGCAGTAATGTATGATATGCTTACGAACATAAAGTTTTAGCCAAGAGCACTTAAATTCAGGATTGGAGCAGAGCCCATATTGTGGCAGAAGCTGATAAGCAATATCATTTCGTATGTATGTGGCTATACCACAATGTGGAAAGAACAGAGGGACTAAGTTATATCCAGGTAGATTAAAATCGGAAATATCTGTATTAATTACCACGGTTTTGCTAAGTACAAGGATAGTTGGTTTCTGGTTAGAAACGTGGGCAGATACAGATGAGAAATTGCATCTCAACCCGCGAATGTTACACAAATCAACTCGAAATTCCCGCTCCACTGAAATGACCCAACATAGAAAACCAATACCGTCTCGGGAAAGGATGCAAGTCAGGACCAGCAATAGATAAGCGACGCAACCACTACAGGTGTTATGCCCTTGTAATGAGTACGCCACTAAATTCGTGCCGATATCCAGGTCACATCCCTTCCATGACGAACATTATGCCACTCAGACACCAAAAACTTTCCAAAGATTGTAAATTAATCGAGAGTATCGATGCCTGAGGGACGCAAACAGAGGTACGAAAAAAAAGGAAAATAGACAAAAGGAATGAAATGAGTAGAGGGTTTTGCCGCACTGCACATCACTCGCGTGTATATCTTGCACTTTTCACAGCACTAAGATGTATGTGTGGAGACCGTTTATTTGCCTAGGATCGCACAGATATCTTTGCACTGCACTCGGCTGCGTGTTTTTTTTTTTTTTTTTTTTTTTTTTTTTTTTGGTTTCGGTAGGAAGGTGGAAATCTTCAAAAAATACCTCTTGACCGATCCAGAGGCATGTCGGGTTTTTACCGACTAAAACCACCACCCGCCAGGCTCATATTCCCGTTGATCCCCGCGGAACTTTCTTTTAGATATTCCATCGCGGGGCGGGGCGGAGTTTACCTGTTACTCCGCTCGTTACGTCGCAACTGCTGCATCATTTCACAGAGAATACAACTGATTACGGACCATGCCAGTTTTGGCGTCGGCTGCGTGTGTGAAGATCCGTTTGTTTGTTTAGGATCCCACAGTAAGACTTGTCGGGCGAACCAATAGTGCAATTGGGTATCTTGTGTTTATTTCATCATCATCATTATCATCATCGGCACTACAACCGGGAACCGGTCTTGGCCTTATTTAGCAAGTCCTGAGGCTTGTTAAATTTTCCATAATGATTTGTTTTTTCCGGGCAAGGTCATTAGTCTTGCGCCAGAGGCTCCCCGACGGGGAATCGAACCCCGCTCTCCCGCGTGACAGGCGGGTATACTAACCCCTACACTATCGAGGAGCCTCTTGTGTATATTTAAGATTCCCAAAACGGATTGCGGAACTGATCCTATGGTACGGATCACGCACGTGCTGTCACGTTGGCGATCTAAATTGACTTTATCATTAATAAACCTTGCACAAAATTGTGATAGTTGCTTGTATTTTTATCGTAAAGACTTTATAAAACATTTTATTCTTAATAATTGTTCGAAAGTATTACTATTTTATTAATCATTATATTTCAGGTCCTTTAAGCACTAAATCCATCATATCGCACTTGCCAAATAGAAAAAAATGTCAATGTAAAATGTATGCACAGGTCTTTATATTTATAATCGCATCCAAATACCTGTTTCAATCGTGATTTCGAGCGAGGATATTCGTTAGTTTTAGATATGTGATCTTCTAATCATATATCCAAGATTAGCATACCCTCAACCTACTTGAGAGTATAGAGACGAACGATCCGCCTCATCAAGGACACGACGCTGACGTCGGAAATACAGTCGCTACCATATCGAAGGCGCATAGCTGACCTCTGGGGTACTCTATGATTTCGGTGATCGGACAAGAACCGATGCTTTTAGCGTAGAATGGCCATTGACTCACGGGTACTGTTGGTCGTTGATTATCATGGGTACCGTTCTTCGGAGATTCATGGTATTGTTCGCGCAGTTCCGTTTATATGCGCTTTACGAGGCAATCCGACGGATACCACCAATTTGTGTTTCATCTCCCGACGGCGCGAACATCTCTGCATCAGACCTCGTTCCGTTACAGAGCAGGAAAGCTGTGGATTTCCTTCCCCGCACGAGTGTTTCCAGAGCGAAACAACCTGCAACTGTTCAAAAGGAACTGCAACCGTTATTTTGTAGCATCTCGGGGCGCCGTGTCGGCGCTATAGGTTTGTCTCTCCAGAGCGAAGTATGATACAAAAGATTTCTCACTCTGAGTCACTTTTAAAAATGAGCCTTTGTTACTTTGCAATGTTGCTCCAATCTCCCGCAGAGCCCATCTCCGTTAAGTGGTTTCGAACTTCACGCTCTAAAATTTCTTGAATTTTACGGCAGCCACTTAGTGCTTGCTCGATGACTAGATGTAAATTATCTAAATGGAAACGCTGGGACATATCCATAAAAGCAATCTTATTTGATATGGGTAGGGAGGCAATGGAGAGGGTAGGGCCACCGGACATTTCTTCGACGTGGGAAACATCTGTCAGAGGAACGTTGTCCTTCGTTAGTGAAGCGGTGCATGCGACCACGTATTCTTTTAGACAGATTCCTGCATCAATCAAAGCTAATGTGGCCGAGTTCACAGAAACTGCATAGTTTGCTCCATCTGCTTCAATATACACATCAATTTGCGACGGGGGGTAGAGTTCTGCTTTAATAGCAGCCCTGAGGGCCTGCTGCAAGTGTATTGCAATTTCTTGTGATTTGCGATCCCCTCGCGGACGGTTCTTGCGTTCGGCTGTGGAGAATGTATCCATACTGTATTGGCAATTCACGCTAACTTCATCGTGATTGGCCCGTTTGGGTGGTGCCTGATGCGGGCCGTAGACTGCAGCCAAGACTTTTGTGTTGCCTTACTCAAGGTATGCACTTCCATCTGGTTGGGAGAAGACACCAAGCTTGCATCGAAGCAGACGCAGTTCATGTGGGCGACGACCATCCAGTCGAAGCCCCTGCTCACTGAGAAGATTTGATTTTTAGGCTTCGGTAACTGCCGCGTCGAACTGGGTGTTTACAATATGAAGTCGTTGACAGCAAGTATTGTGCTAAAAGTAGGACTATGGCAATTCCAACAGTTTAGGCACACACAACTGTAGTGGAGATCACAGCAATAAAATAGAATTGATAAAAAAATGATTAGTGATGTGTTGCGGATTCGCAACTGCATGTACTGGAGGAATTTAGTACCTTCACCATCTGCGTGCCACATAACAACTCTCACCAAGCTGATGACACGTCATCGAAGAAAGGGGACGCCACCCAAGCGTCACCGAATTTGAATTAACGCAGTCTGCCACCAACCGCCAACGCGTCCGCACCCCGTACACAGCGCAGCGAAGTAGAGGAGAAGTGTTGTTAGACGAACGCGTTGCCCTTCAAAAGAGATTGATTGCAATAACTTATTTGGTGAAAAGACGAGCGCCCCTTCCTCTCGATGCACGCGCTGTGTTGTGCAGCCAAAATCAACGGTCCTTGCTATTGGAAGTAGTTCCCCGTTCATGGACGCAGCTTGATCATTGGGTTTCCCCACCCCTCGCGAAAGCTTCACCCACGAACCGTTTTTCGACCATCTCGGGCGATATAGTGATGATATCGGCACGAATGTTTGTCTTGAGGTCGTCAATGGTTTGAGGCTTGCTGGCGTATATCTTGCTTTTTAAAAAACCCCAATGAAAGAAGTCCGGAGGGTCAAAACCTGGAGATCTGGGTGGCCTGTCAATGTCGCCATTTTTTGACAGCACACGACCAAGGAATTTTCGTTGCAGAAACTACATTATTACTTTTGCAGTGTGACGCGGCGCACCATCTTGTTAAAACTAATCCAGACCTTATTCACACATTTGTCGGCAGACATAATTGTGGGCAGACCGATATCGATTCCCATCGACTGTGTCGCTTTCTCTGAAGAAGATTCGCCCAATGAGGGTTTTGGCACGAACTCTAGCCTAAACAGTCATCTTTTGGTCGTGCAATGGTGTTTCATGGATCTCATATGGATTCTCCTCTCCCCATATGCGTCAATTATGCTTGTTAACGGTTGCAGAGAGTGTGATGTAGATCTTGTCGGTCATCAAAATTTGCTTCCAAAAATCAGGTTCAGTGTCAACCATTCGGGCGACTGTTTGGCCGTATTTCAAGCGCCGTGGACGGTCTGTTGGCAATATTTTTTGAGTTAATTGTATTTTATATGGAAACAAATTCAAATCAGCCTTTAAAATGCGCCGCAAGGTTATTCTACTGAGGCCAAAATGCTGTGACGATACGACACATGTGGCTTCTCGACTACACTCTTTCTTATCGCGTCAACCAGTTCATTGGAACGTATTGGGCGTTGATGACGAACTGCAGCTGTTCTGTGCTCAACAAAATTCGATACCAAACGACGAATAGTGTTGTCAGACGGTGATTGTTGGCCACGATATTTTCGACGATATCTAGGATGAGTTCACACAGCTGGACGACTATTTTCAATGTACAGCGTCATTATTTCGGCGCTTTGTTTTGGTGTGATGCGATTCATTGTTGAAATTGTACTTGACGTTTCAAAAACGGTTGATAAATATCAATCTAATCGGTTGATAAATATCAAAGTTAATCAATGTTTACAATTTTTTATCATTATTTATCAATCTAATCGGTTGATAAATATCAAAGTTAATCAATGTTTACAAGTCGGTAAGGAGGTTGTGTCTTGCGTTTGATTGTGCAAACCTAGGTGTAACTAACTCCTGCTATTGTGCAGTTCGGCACAATCACTGAGCGGTAAATAGGGTCCCAAAGCCCAGCCGCCCGGTGAAATACCACCCCATCAAGCTATAGGCTTCGTGAAATTGTTGGGAGAAATCCTTGAGCATCTTTCGGAGCTAGCCTGATGGAGCCGGTCGAGAAAAAAAATAGCATTTCAAGGCGCTGAGAGAGCGCTGTAAGTTCGCCTTTCCTGGCAGAAGTAAAAGTAAAAAAAAATGCCGACAAAAAAGACCTTATATATATAAAACTGAAATCAACTGAAAAACCCCTAATCTCAAATTATAACAAATCTTCTCAAAATAGACCCTATAACCCTCTACAAAATAGAAAAAAATTCGATATTATTTCCATTTAGGGAAATTCGAACTATGCCCTTTAAGCCAATGAAGTTATTTTCAAGGGGCATCCAAACTAGCAAAACAACGTCACCCTTATCCAAGGACTAAACAACTAGATGCAAGTTAATACAAATTTCAATTCAGCTATTAAGGCAAGTCCCAGGGAACAAAAGTAGAGATACCAAACCCAGAAACGTTTACGAAGTAAACCACATTGAAGGATATATATATATATATATATATATATATATATATATATATATATATATATATATATATATATATATATATACATATATATGTGGTATATATACTAACTATGGCGCAAGGCTAATAACCTTGCCCGGAAAAACAAATGATTATGGATAATTTAACAAGTCTCGGATAAGGACCGGATACCGGTGGTGAGACTTGCTAAATAAGGCCACGACCGGATCCCGGTTGTAGAACCGATGATGACGATGATGATATATACTAACTATATCTGAAATATCTTTAAGTCAATCAGGAATTAATACTTCGATTTACGTAGAAACATGCATTGATTTTTTCTCTTTCTCTAAAACAACAAAACCCAACGCTAATTGAATCGAGGCAAAGCGGATAGAAATACTTTCAATTTAATATCAAACATTAAATACATTTTTGATATTTTCTATAAATTGTACAAGTAAATGACGTTAAACGTTTCGTTGATTTCCTCAACCGTTTAGAGTTTTTTTAATAAATCAAATTGAGTAATCTGAATAAAATTGCAATATAAGAACATTCATTTGTATCCATAATAATTGTTTTAGTAATTACATTTTTACTTAAACTCCGAAGTTTTTTAAAAAACATTCACTTTCGAAGTTAACTATGTTTGAAACATCGGCATCGTCAAAAATTAGCTGTAGCAGATGGCAGACTAGGTCATAAGTGGTATTATAAACATTCTTCAGATAATATTCTGCAAGGTTGTATAGTTCTGTTGCTCAGAAGCCGGGTAATTGTTACTTCAATTTATACAAATGTCGCAAGTATATCACTTCATCTGAAACATTTGCTACCAATTATCTAATGACTGATGATCACGTTGCAGGGCGGATACATAAAGAAAACAATGGCTTCATTTAGGCGACAGTGTCATATTGGCGTCA
Source organism: Microdon myrmicae (assembly GCA_963931805.1). Lineage (NCBI taxonomy): Eukaryota > Metazoa > Arthropoda > Insecta > Diptera > Syrphidae > Microdon > Microdon myrmicae. Next base: position 39,573,425 of record OZ007499.1, on the reverse strand, counting down.
ACAACTCGCCTCTGAACAGAAGGCAACCACTAGTTGTAAAAATTTGTCTGAAATTTCACGAAGTAAACCACATTGAAGGACACATATCATTTACACCACCTGACAATTTGTTGAGACATCTCCCGATTTGGCAGTTCTCGAAAATTTTGTTCCGTTGGTATTGTTAATATTGCTGTTAGGTAATCATTACCAACTTCTAAGAAGATTCTAATAATCATAAATACTTTTGTTGCCCTAATTTTCTTGGAATTTGCAGTTTGTCCCTAGTTATTCGAGACAAGTAGTTGAGAGAGGATTGGGTTTTTTGAAGTAAAACCAACATTTGGAGTTTTATTACAACGGTTTAATTTTTTTAGTAAGTAAGTAAGTACTTCCTCCCTCCATACATACAATCTCTAACATTCTTTACGGAAGAGATTGCACATGTTTTTTAGCCAATTATCGCGGGATTTTGTGCCATTCAGTTTTAATGGCATCTTTAAAGACTCTTGCGTTTTAAATTGTCGTCCGTCTTGGTTACAGCATGTTCCCATACATTCATAATTATATTAAGGTCTGGAGGTAATGCAGGCCAGCGAAGAACAGAAACAATGTCACGCTCGAAATATTCTTTTACATTCCAGGCTGTGTAGATTGCTGCATTATTTTGTTGCAGTATGAAGTGTTCACGAAATTTTTCTTGGTTATTTAGCACGATCTCTTCAACTAAGATCTTAAGTTGGTCGTCACTATTCATCCTGTAGGTTAGAAGCGGAAACTGGTCTGATTTTGGTCTGATTTCCTGCCCAAACCATGACTCTACCCCCACCTTGTTGTAGTCGTCTTAAAAACAGCTCGTCCTTACTCAATCATGAAAATAATGACGAACTCCGTCGGGTCCATCAAGACAGAAGCGTTTCTCATCGGTGAAGATGACAGTTCTTCAAGGCTTCTTCCATCTTAAATGATTTCTGGCAAACGTCAAACGGGCATCTCGACGACGGTTATAGTAGACGGGCTTTGCTTTTCAAACAGCAAGCACAAGCTGGCAAGTTCTTAGTTTTCTGATCCACATTTGAAATTCCTGCTGATACCTCGATTCCCTGTTGGAGCTGTATAATTTGACAGGTCTCTTAGTAAGGACCGTCGCTCGGCTGGTATCAAGCTATATTTTCGTCCAAGTACGTATCTTTCCTGGATCCTTTAAATAGTTTGAAACAACAAGTCGTATAGACTGCGGCTCAAAAGTTTTGTAATTTTGTTGACAGGAAATCCATCTTGGCGAATTTTGTGAATGTGTTGGATATCCATTTGGTTTAACATTTTTCCAGACCCGATTTTTAACTTTTTACAATATTCTTAGAAATTCGTAACGATTACCTAACTGCAATGTTTGCAGTAGGCACAGAACAAAATTTTCAAAAATCGCCGAAATCAGGAGGATGTACATAAAAGTTCACATGTATGTTATATACCTACCCCGACACCCTACCGTAGGGTATCAATATATGCTCACAATTTGTAAGATATCTTAAATTCCTATTCGACACCGGTGCATCAATTTAACTTAATACGTTTAAATAAACAGACTGAGACTCAACGAACCTATAGCACTGAGTCAGCGCCCTGAAATGCTATTTATATTCGTCTCTTTGGATTGAAGTCATCGAGATTGACATTTTCCTACTGTAGAGTTTTTTTCAGATCTCATTTCAAGAAGTCGACCTGGCTGCATCTCAGCTGTTGCCACGTTGCTGCATTATTTGGCCGATGATACGAACATAAATAAATCAACGTACTATCGTTGCCAAAATGTTGATACTAGCAAATCATTAATATATGATTGTAATAGAGCAGAAAGAGTGTTGGCATTAATATAGGACCCTAAGGTACTCTAGCAATAATACAAAAGGGCTCCGAAGATACAAAATTGACGGACTTTCGCGGAAACAATTTATCTAATCGCAAATTCGTTGTGAAAGTAAAAGAGAACAAACCTTACTTAGAAGGCTTTATGGCAGATGCGGTCAAAAGTCTTGGAAATATCCAAATCGACTGCTCTTGATTTATCACGTCTTTTACTTGATTTATACTGTTTTTACTATCGTTGGAAAATCTGCGCCGCTTGTTACCTATTGATATTGGCAAGACATTAATATGGAACAGAAATAGTGTTGGCACTAATATGGAGCCCTGAGGCACTTCAGAATGAATGGAAAAGGAATCTGACAATACGTTATCTACAACAGCCCGAATTGTTCGACTTTCAAGGAAACTCTTAATCCAATCGCAAAACTGTTGGGAATGTCTGTATCAATGAAGCTTACTTAGTAAGACTTTATGACAGATGTGATCAACAAGCTTGGAGATATTCAATTCAACTGGTCTTTTGTGTTTAATGTTACGCGGCGTGGCAATCAGGGTGCCACAGGGGCACAGGTTAACCACGTAACCCCACTAGTTCCGTCCTATATCTGACTCCACTAGATATGCAACTCCTTCTTACACAACTTATTAGCCAAATAAAAGTCACACTTGGTTTAGAACGAATAGGTTCGCAATACTCCGTAGATATTTATTTTTATTATTAAGTCTTATATAAACATTTTACAATTCAATTTCGTGTACCGCACAAGAAAACTTGTTACACAACACCGTAAATATTTATCTTAAGCATATATTAGTACTTATTTAATATTTTACACTTGAGGCGAGTAACAAACGTGCTTGTATTATTAAGTTTCAATTTCGTGTATCGCACAAGAAAACTTGTTACACAACACCGTAAATATTTATCTTAAGCATATGGCGCACCACGACGGTTAACTGCCACCTTTCAACTCTTCTTAACGACTCATTTCTTAATTCATACTGATTCACAAGGGTTACCTCATATGCAATCCTTTTTTTTCTTTTTTCTTTCTTTCATTTTGCACACACAGCGCCAGAACCCAAAACAAATCCCGACCATTGCCTCGACTACCATATATGGTGCGCTTTTAGCTTTTTGCCAGGCGAACAAGAAAAAAAAGGAAAGGGCGAAAACATATACACGATAATCGCGTCTGCCGCTTACGTGTGTATCCCCCAGCATGCAGACATGGGATCATCGCAATCCACATGATTTGCAGGTTCGCACAGGGGTTGAATTGTTTACACGATCACTACTGCGTGAAGCATTATTGTTGATCGTGCAAACTTCGCTGGTATACCTTCCATAGGAACGACGAACATCCACACGATCGCGACCACAACCAGGATCGCCGCCGATCGCATATCGATCGTCGTGCAAATGGTGCAGGTGGCTATTCCCTGTGTTTGCTTCTCTTGTAGGCAAGCATGTTATTACTTGCCTGTAGGTTGGTTTTTGCTACCGAATTGCCCGCCGTGTTCGCTGATGAAAAGGGGGCAGCTTGCCTGTGTGTGACGGTGCTGGATCGAAAATATTCTTGTCCGCATATCTCGATTGATCCGTTGGTTGAGGATGCGACCGTTTTCTCCACTCGAGAAAGGGTGCATGTTGGCGGGAACCAATATTGGAATATTTTCCGTTGACCGTCGGCGCCGGTTGAACTTCCCCGGTGTGTGCTGCATGTTGAGCAAATTCTATCGGATATTCATGTTGTGCTACGCACAAACAAACTATTCATCCTTACAGGAAATTTTACTCTTTTTCCCAATAGAACTTGATGCTCTGCGACGACCAGGTGCGGCACGAAAACCACGGTCCATAGCGCATCAACCGCACGCCCGATATATACGGACTATGCATCGTCGCCTGGGTTAATGCCCTTCTTATGGGGTGTTCCCGTTGAAAATGTGAGGCGGGCAGTGGCGTCGGGGGAAACCGCCACACGTTTCCTTTGTCTTTTCATATTTCGGGATCTGCTTCTCATCAGCAGCAGTATAAGCAAACACAAACCCAATTAGCATCCAATGAGATTCGGCTTGTTTGCTTAGCCGAATTCACTTCTCATGGATACACATTATGCCCCTTCTTGGTGTTTCAGATTCATTGCTATGGTGTGTCCATGAAAGAACCCATGTACACACATACATGTGTACTACCAATGATCTTCACCCCAAACGATTGAATATCGTTGAGTCCTATTACAACCACCGTCCGCGACGGTCGGTTCACTCGCGCTCCCCGGTGCGCACGGGGATGCAGATATTTCAAAGTCGAGAGTCGCGTTCATATACTCAAAAGTTGAGAGTCGTATCCTACAACTTAAAAAATGTATGCGTTTGTGCAAGTAAAATTGCCTCCTCAGAATTATACGAACCGTAAAACTACGTTGTTAAGTGTGTCTTCTGTTCCGATTTAAAATAACGATCTGTTGGAGCTGATACGTAAATTAAATTAAAAATTAAAGACCCAGTTACATCCCACCTATGTGTTTCATACTCCGTTCCTGGTGAACCTTTTGCGGCGTTCTTCAGTGTTGTATTCGGCGGAGCTATCGGAGTATGATAGGGAAGAAGGGAATCAGCGCCGTGCCCTGGTGCAACATACGTCTTCTCCCCACAGGTCATTAGTCTTGCGCCAGAGGCTCCCCGACGGGGAATCGAACTCCGGTCTCCCGCGTGACAGGCGGGGATACTAACCACTATACTATCAAGGAGCCCTCACGCTGCCCATCAATTCCTTTTTTTTACACTAACGCGTGTACAAAAGGGGATTTTGAAGTACTCTTAAACATCAGACCACAGTGTGAGTGGATGAAGAATTAGAGAATAGAGATAAAGATCATTAGTGGAGGGACGGAAGAGGCACTGAAGTTGTTGCTAGTGTCTTTTGCGGCGGCGTTAACTTACGCCGCCCTTAAAAAGCAAGATATTGTAGAATCGTGAAAGTATTATGCCGCCGAAGAATTGAAGAATACAATTCCTGAACGGAGGTAGCGAGGGTGGGAAGACGACAGCAAAGCAACGTCAATCGTTTAGAATTTTCTGGAAATTCGGATAGTAATAGGCAGGTGTGGAAAGTTGTTTGGTTTCGGCCATTCAACGCGTGGGGATTATTTGACTTTGCTCATGAGGCAAATAGATCTCTAACAGCAATCCGTTTAATACTTATTCGTGCAAGAAATAAATAATCAAGTAATAAAACTATTACTATTTATTTGCCTGTAGGAATCCGGAAGTTCATGACCTCACTGACTCGGCTGCGCCATGGTTCCCTGTCCTGTGCGCTCTCTTTCCACGCTTCGTTCTGATCTGATCTCCTCAAGGAACAAAAAAATTTTCGAAAACCGCCGAAATCAGGAATATGTAGATAAATGTTCACATGCATGTTATATACCTACCCCGACACCCTAGCGTATGGTATCAATATATGCTCACAATTTGTAAGATATCTTAAGGGGGGAAGCTCATGTAAATAGCCTGTTTTTCAGGAATTTTTTTTTTAAATTGTAATGCGTAGATTAATTTGCAATTTAAGGCACAATTTATTTACGTTATAATATTTGAAGAACATATTTTTTAAGACTAATCGTTAACAATAATGGCGGCTTGAAAACAGCGTCTTGAAAATGCGCCGTGCAGCATACAGGTCACAAAAATGATCTGAAACAAAAAAAATACAAAATGGGTTCCTTAGTTTATGCAAAAACGCTCAGCATGACGTTCCCCTTTTATTAAAATTTACAAATTTGCAAAAATTGAGAAGTTTTGAAAAAAAAGGATTTTCTTTTATAAACAATTGTTAATAACAATGTTTTAAATAAAAAAATAAGAAATCGGAGCCGAGGCCCAATATCTATAGAATTTCTATATCAAACTTCATAAAGATCGAATGATTAGTTTTTGAGCTACGTTGCACGGCGTGCGAAATTTTGCGTTTCGAGAAAAACGCGTTTAAAGTTTGAGTAATAGAAGAATCGTGAAAAAATTCGTAATTCGTTTTAACTTACCGCAGTTTTTTGCTAATCTGCGATTTCAGGGCCATAGAGTAGACCTTCCTCTTCTTCAAACTGTTCTAATTGAGCCGTTTTTTCCTGTTGTCGAAAAGTACGACCTTCTTTGCCCAATTAGACTGTACTTTCTTTTGAAAATAAAGTACAAGGAGGTCTCGGATCACTTTCTAACTTTTTTTCTCGTATTTTTGAGGAAATTTCCTATCAATTTAGGCAAAAACAAAAAATGGCTAAAACATTTCATTTTACATGAGGTTCCCCCCTTAAATTCCTATTCGACACCGACACTAATTACTATCACCACAATTCCCGAAAAATAGCAACCCTCCTCTTTTACGCAGTTCAACGAAGAAGGTTCTTTAAGATGCCAAATTTTCTAATTGATTTAATATATCAATGGACTCTTGGGTATAGATGTACTTACGGCACTTAATATTCCCCTTGAAAGGGGAACCTTCGCTACAAATAACGCTGTCAAGGAAACCGATTTCAAACCAAAACACACATCAGATCCAATCACAATATGTTACCTGGTCAATCAAAAATATGAGCAAGACTTCCTGTTAATCAAGAAACTGGCAACATTTACATCAACATAATGGAGTCTAACACAGAACTATACTTAAGCCAAGACTTATCATCATCATCATCGGGCACTACAACCGGGATTCGGTCTTGGCCTTATTTAACAAGTCCTGAGGACTGTTAAATTTTCCATAATGATTTGTTTTTTTTTTTTTTTTTTGGCAAGGTCATTAGTCTTGCGCCAGAAGCTGCCCGACGGGGTATCGAACCCCGGTCTTCCACGTGACAGGCGGGTATACTAACCACTATACTATCGAGGAGCCCAAGACTTATACAGTGTTGAATATTAAGAAAATGCTCTCAAAATATTGAGTTGTTCACAAAGTCATTGTGACTAAATGGTAAAACTTAACAGGTCAATTGAAAAGTCCCCGGCCTTCCATAGTAAAACACATTTTTTTGCAAAATTCGTTTTTTTATTCAACATAATTCCCTTCGAGGGTGATACACTGATTATAGCGACCCTCCAACTTTTCGATACCTTTTTTGTAGTACGATTTGTCCTTTGCTTCAAAATAGGCCTCAGTTTCGGCGATCACCTCTTCATTCGACGAAAATTTCCTCCCAGCGAGCATTCTTTTGAGATCTGAGAACAGGAAATAGTCGCTGGGGGCCAGATCTGGAGAATACGGTGGATGCGAAAGCGATTCGAAGCCCAATTCATGGATTTTTGCCATCGTTTTCACTGACTTGTGACACGGTGCATTGTCTTGGTGAAGCAGCAATTTCTTTTTCTTCAAATGCGGTCGTTTTTCGGCGATTTCGTCCTTCAAACGGCCCAATAACGCTGTGTAATAGTCGCTGTTGGTCCTTCCTTTTTCAAGATAGTCAATGAAAATTATTCCGCGCGCATCCCAAAATACAGACGCCATAAACTTGCCAGCCGACTGTTGCGTTTTTCCACGCTTTGGGGTGGGTTCATCGTGTGCAGTCCACTCGGATGACTGTCGATTGGACTTCGGAGTGAAAGGATGGAGCCATGTTTCATCCATTGTCACATACCGACGGAAAAACTCGGGTTTATTACGCTTGATCATCTCCAAACACTGCTCCGAATCATCAACTCGTCGTTGTTTTTGGCCAAAAGTGAGCTCGCGCGGCACCCACTTTGCACAGAGCTTTCTCATACCCAAATATTCGTGAATGATATGATGTACACGTTCAGTTGATATCTTTAGAGTGCTTGCTATTTCATTCAATTTCAATTTACGGTCATTCAAAATAATTTTGTGGATTTTTCTAATGTTTTCGTCGGTAAAAACCTCCTTTGGGTGTCCACTGCGTTCACCGTCTTCGGTGCTCATTTCACCACGTCTAAACTTAGCATACCAATCCTTGATGGTTGATTTTCCTGGGGCGGCGTCTGGAAACTCGTCATCAAGCCAAGTTTTTGCTTCAACTGTATTTTTTCCCTTCAAAAAGCAATATTTTATCAACACGCGGAATTCCTTTTTATCCATTTTTTTCACAATAACAGAAGTTGCTTCACTTAAAATACTATAATTCACAAACTAATGATCCGACATCTGTCAAATTTATACACGCGTCTTTTGAAGCTTAGGCTAACTAATCATATGGATTTAATTCTAGTGCCGCCATCTATGCGTCAGGCCGGGGACTTTTCAATTGACCCGTTACAACCTCGCTAATTTAGCAAAAATCAATAATTTTAACATAGAAATAGAACATAGCCTAAATGAAGATAACAAAACTAAACGTATACAAATTAATCAAAACAAACCATTTAAACTAAGAGAAACGTGAGAAACTCTTTAAATTGTACAGAAATTGTAGTGACATATTGTGCAAAGAGGGCAAACCACTCCCCTTGGTCGCGACAGAAATGCAGGTTTTTAAGTTTATTTGGGCTACAAACAGTTTAATGGAGTTGCAGTGAATTATGTGAATGTTAAGAAAAACAAAAGTACTACAGACCATAGAAGATTGAATTTGGTATCATAATCATTAAGAATCTGACGTAGTATAAACATGTCTCAAATATAATCAAATCCATCAAAAAGAAACTGAGTTATCTTTTCAGAGCTAAAAGATATTTCACTTTGTTTTAACTTTGTTCACCTACAAATTGCAGATTAAACCCTCCATCGAATACAGTTCAGAGTTCCGCTTCTCTACATATCCTTGACACATTCGATGACATTTAGAGACCGCTTAATTGGCAGCAGAACGCCAACATTGACACAAGAGAATTTGACGAATATTATCAATTTTCTCAGGGATACGTAGATGTATTTATCAAATTTCGTTTCCTTACGGCAAAACTACCATCCGGGAAAAGTATTTTGGTAGCACTACAGTTCGTAATTGTTCATAAACAACTTACCTTATAATAATTGTTCACAATAACGTTATCTAATTACATCTCAAGGCGCTGACCTAGCCCCATCGAGAACTCACTTTTTTTTTTTGAGAGAAGTATATAAGAATATAGTAACATAAATTAAAATCAAAGTAAAAGTAGAATAAAAGCGGTACATTATTTTCAAATGAAATGAAGATTTCGAACGGCATGGTCTTTGAATTTCGTACATAAACAGGTCGTTATTTTATCAATTTACATATAATATAAATAGAAATACTTGCTGATTCCCTTTGATTTTTTTTTGTTTTAAAAATCCCCGAAGGTCCATGTTGTGCAATAAATCTATCTAATTTAACAACATAGCGTAATTAATACCCATTCAGATTAAATGAAAACCAATCAAGTTTACAACCTTTAATCCAATGTTTTTGTACATAAGGTTTTCCAACAATTTCCTCGTCGCGACGATATTCCCTAACCGCGTTACATCTACATCTGGCATCATTAAAGACTGGCGACACACCGTAACAAAATGTATCCTTCTACCTTTCAAAATTACAAGTGCAACGAAATAAACCTAAAAAAACAATGTAATATTATTAAACAATAAAACTAAACACTATTTTCAAAACAAAATAATTGTGGAATTTTCCCACTTTAGGTAGTTCAAATGGTCGATCGGCATTGTTTTTACCAGCAACACCTAAGAAAGGGCAGACAAATTTTTACAACCAGTGGTTGCCTTCTGTTCAGAGGCGAGTTGTTGACGCCAATATGACACTGTCGTCTAAATGAAGCCATTGTTTTCTTTATGTATCCGCCCTGCAACGTGATCATCAGTCATTAGATAATTGGTAGCAAATGTTTCAGATGAAGTGATATACTTGCGACATTTGTATAAATTGAAGTAACAATTACCCGGCTTCTGAGCAACAGAACTATACAACCTTGCAGAATATTATCTGAAGAATGTTTATAATACCACTTATGACCTAGTCTGCCATCTGCTACAGCTAATTTTTGACGATGCCGATGTTTCAAGCATAGTTAACTTCGAAAGTGAATGTTTTTTAGAAAACTTCGGAGTTTAAGTAAAAATGTAATTACTAAAACAATTATTATCGATACAAATGAATGTTCTTATATTGCAATTTTATTCAGATATCTCAATTTGATTTATTAAAAGAACTCTAAACGGTTGAGGAAATCAAGGAAACGTTTAACGTCATTTACTTGTACAATTTATAGAAAATATCAAAAATGTATTTAATGTTTGATATTAAATTGAAAGTATTTCTATCCGCTTTGCCTAGATTCAACTAGCGTTGGGTTTTGTTGTTTTAGAGAAAAAGAAAAAATCAATACATGTTTCTACTTATATCTAAGTATTAAGTCCTGGTTGACTTAAAGATATTTCAGATATAGTTAGTATATATACCACATATATATATACCACATATATATATATACCACATATATATATACCACATATATACATATATATATCCTTCAATGTGGTTTACTTCGTAAAATTTGAGGTTTCTGGGTTTGGTATCTCTACTTTTGTTCCCTGGGACTTGCCTTAATAGCTGAATTGAAATTTGTATTAACTTGCATCTAGTTGTTTAGTCCTTAGATAGGGGTGACGTTGTTTTGCTAGTTTGGATTTCCGTTGAAAATAGCTTCATTGGCTTAAAGGGCATAGTTCGAATTTCCCTAAATGGAAATAATATCGAATTATTTCCTATTTTGTAGAGGGTTATAGGGTCTATTTTAAGAAGGTTTGTTATAATTTGAGATTAGGGGTTTTTCAGTTGTTTTCAGTTATATATATAAAAGGTCTTCTTTGTCGGCATTTTTTTTTTTATTTTACTATATGCCAATTTGATTTAGTAAAATAATAGAATAGAGGTTGAGGAAATCAAGGAACCGTTTAACATCATTTACCTGTACAATTTATAGATAATACCAAAAATGTATTTAATGCTTGATATTAAGTTGAAAGTATTTCTATCCGCTTTGCCTAGATTCAACTAGCGTTTGGTTTTGTTGTTTTAGAGAAAAAGATATTTAAATCGAAACATGTTTCTAAGTAACGCGAAGTATTAATTCCTGGTTGAATTAAAAAAAAAAAAAAAATTATATATATATATATATATATATATATATATATATATATCATCATTATCATCATCGGCACTACAACCGGGATCCGGTCTTGGCCTTATTTAGCAAGTCCCGAGACTTGTTAAATTTTCCATAACAAGTAACTTGTTTTTCCGGGCAAGGTTACTAACCTTGCGCTTTGCTTAGATTCATCTGGCGTTTGGTTTTGTTGTTTTAAAGAAAATGATATTTAAATCGATACATGTTTCTAAGTAACCCGAAGTATTAATTCCTGCTTCAATAAAAAAAAAATTGTATATATATATATACATCATCATCATCAACATCGGCACTACAACCGGGATCCGGTCTTGGGCTTATTTAGCAAGTCCCGAGGCTTGTTAAATTTTCCATAAAAAGTAACTTGTTTTTCCGGATAAAGATAAAGATATTTAAATCGATACATGTTTCTAAGTAACGCGAAGTATTAATTCCTGGTTGAATTAAAAAAAAAAAATAATTATATATATATTTTTTTTTTGTTTGTTTTTTTTTTTGTTTTGTTAGACTTCTCTCGGGAGAGGCGAACCTATAGCGCCGAGTGGGCGCCCCGAGATGCCATCAAATAACTCTTGCAGTTCTTTTTGAACAGATGCAGGTTGTAACGCTCCGGGAAAACTCGCGTGGGAAGGGAGTTCCACAGCTTCCCCGCTCTGTAACGGAACGAGTTCTGATGCAGGGATGTTCGCGCCGTCGGGAGATGAACCATAAACGGGTGCGATCCGTCGGATTGTCTTGTGGAGAGCATATAAACCGAATTGCGTGGAACAATACCAAGAATATCCGAAGAATAACACCCGTGATAATATCTGTAAAACAGCCAGAGGTCGGCTACGCGCCTTCGATGTGATAGCGACTGTAGTCCCGACGTCAGCGCCGAGTCCCCGATCAGGCGGATCGCTCGTCTCTGTATGCTCTCAAGTAGGTCGAGGGTATGTTTAGGAGCCGAGCTCCAAACATGAGAGCAATATTCGAGCGCGGGTCTAATTTGGGATTTATATAGGAAAGGAAGTTGGGCCGGAGTAAAATATTTCTTGGCTCTAAAAAGATAACTCAGTTTTCCTGAGGCTGACCTGGCGATACTCGACACGTGTTTATGCCATGATACATTCCCACAGACCGTGACGCCGAGCAATTTCAAACTTTCCTCAGCCTCGAGGGCCCGGCCATTCATCATCAGCTGTGGAACCGATGATGCAGTTTTCTTTGTGAATGTTGTATACTGGGTCTTCGTTGCATTGAAGTCGACAAGATTGGCCTTTCCCCACTGCGGGACTTTATCCAGATCCCGATTCAGAGAGTCAATCTGTCAGCATCTCAGCTGATGCAGCGTAGATGCACCAATCGGCCGATCACTCGAAAAGGAGGAAACAAGCGTACTATCATCCGCAAAACTGAACACTTTGTTATCCGTTATCCCCAACAAATCATTTAAGTGAAGCAAGAACAAGGTTGGAGCCAGAATAGAACCTCGGGGCACCCCCGAATTAACAGGATATAGATCCGAATACTCGCCGTCCACAACAACCCGGATCGATCGATTCTCGAGGAAGCTCCTTGTCCAGTCGCAAAACTGTTGGGAAAGTCCATATGAACGAAGTTTGCTCAGCATTGCCCCGTGCCAGACGCGGTCAAAAGCCTTGGAGATATACAATGCGACCGCCCTTGACTCACCATGCCGTTCAATCGCAGATGTCCATATATCGGTTATAAGTGTCAAAAGGTCTCCTGTGGACCGCCTGCCACGGAATCCGTATTGACGATCATTTAGAAGTCTGTTGCACTCCAAATACTTAACCAACTCTGTATTGATGACTTTTTCCATTACCTTAGATAAAATAGACAATAATGCTATCGGACGGTAATTTTGTGGGAGACACTTTTTTCCCGTCTTTGGGATTGGCTGAACTCGAGCGATTTTCCAGCACGCAGGAAAGGTCCTCCGTGCATAAGATAAGCGGAAGAGTCTGCCAAGAACCAGCGATAGTTCTGGAGCACAGTTCTTAAGGACTATTGCTGGTATTCCGTCCGGGCCGGTTGCCTTCCTACAATCCAGTTCACGTAGAATGCGTTGAATAGTGCGCGGAATAAATCTCACATCCCGCATGGAAGACTGTACCGGCGAGATCACAGGTGGCACCAAAAGACCGGGATCGTACCAGAGGCTTTCATCGGTTTGGATATGGACGGGCTCATACAGGACGAATCTGGCGTTCCGTTGATTTTCCACGTTCTCCGTTCGGTCGCAGATAAACGCTTAAGCTACAATCGGAATGTCACACAGGTAAATCCAGAGTGCCTGCGGCACAGTAGGGTAATATCTTGGAGGGACGAGAAAGATTTCAAAAAACAACGCGAGCGGTTTTGGTGGTTGTATGGCAGCTAAACACCTGTATTGTAAAGATCCAATGCAAATCAAATGCAAAACTACCAGCGGCTAGTTTGCAAAGAATTTCTTATTCATAGGTTAGTTTAGAATTAAGATATTTTAGTTTAGAATTAAGTTAGATAAGCAGTTAAACAATAGATAAAATTAGATTAGATTAAGGAAAAATTAAAAAAGAGACAACGTTTTTTGTGCTAATCAAAATTTTTCTTTGTGCTCCTGTCCGATAGTTTCTTAAATATCTAATCAGCCATGCCGAAAGGCTATTTTTCTAAAGAATCAAAAAACAGATTAGCTTAGAGAGTCTGCTTGGGACCAGTAAGTTAGATCTAATATACGAGGGTTGCCTCTTATGTTTCGGGATTTGGCAACCCTGGCGCTGCAATCCGGCAATTGACAGCTCTGTCGTAAAGTTGGACATTTTTGAGGTTATACGCACTCAGAACGTTTTGACATACGAGCGCTATTTGTGTTGTTTACAGTAACTTAAAAGATTCATCTCGGCCCAAAAATGGAATTAAATCGTCAACATTTTCGTGCGATTATTTTTTACAACTTTCGGCGTGGATTAACTCAGCAACAGTGCATGGATGAACTTAATTCAATTTTTGGCAATGAAGCTCCATCAAGGACCAGTGTTTATCGATGGTATGGTGAATTCAATCGTGGTCGTAGTTCACTCCAAGATGAATTTCGTGAAGGTCGTCCAAAATCAGTTGTTGTTCCGAAAACCATTGATGTTGTGCGCGAACTGATATTGGAAGATCGTCATGTGACCTATCGTGAGATTGAGACAACCTTAGGCGTTAGTGGGACCAGCATACATTCAATATTGTATAAACATTTGACTGTCAAAAAAATTTGTTCGCGTTGGATACCACACAATTTGTCAATCGTCCGAAAAAAAAGGCTCGTGTCAATTGGTCGAAAGAAATGCTCAAAAAATACGGTGGCGGTGCTTCGAAACACGTCTATGACATCGTGACAGGTGATGAATCGTGGATTTACGCGTATGAGCCCGAAAGTACACAGCAGTCGACTGTCTGGGTGTTTCAAGATGAGCCAAATCCAACAAAAGTTGTTCGCGCACGAAGCACTTCCAAGCAAATGGTCGCCTGTTTTTTCGGAAAAACTGGACATGTCGCAACCGTACCACTAGAACAACGCAGAACAGTCAATTCTGAGTGGTACACAACCATTTGTTTGCCAGTTGTCTTCCAAGAAATCAGGAAAACCAACCGCCGAAGACGGATCACTCTTCACCACGACAATGCGAGTTCTCACACATCGGCTGCGACAACTGCATTTTTGAGCACCCAAAACATCGAATTCATGGGTCATCCGCCGTATAGTCCTGAGTTCGCACCGAATGACTTCTTTTTATTCCCGTACGTAAAAAACAAACTGAGAGGTCAACGTTTTTCGACACCTGAAGAAGCGGTTGCTGCATTCAGAATGCATGTGTTGGAGATACCTCAATCAGAGTGGCAAAAGTGCTTCGACAATTGGTTCAAACGCATGCAAAAGTGTATAGATCTTCATGGGGAATATTTTGAAAAACAATAAAGTGATTTTCGATGATCAATATTTGTTTTTGTTCTCTAATCCCGAAATATAAAAGGCAACCCTCGTATTACCATTAAGCTAGTATTTAAACATTTTTGTCTAGCCACTAAGAAATAATTTTGAAGGATAAAATAAAAATGTTTATAAAAGTAAAAAAAAAAAAAAGGCCGGGATCGAGGTTTGAATTCGCGGAAAATAAATTCGCAAACCCATTAGCTTTATCCTTTGGATTCGTGACTAACGTCCCGCTGCCTGTCACCAACGGAGGGAAAGAGGAGGATGCGAAGTTACCGCTGACAGCTTTTGCCATTGACCAGAAGGAGCGCGAACCAGTTGGGCACCGAAGGAGCTTATTGATCACCCTGTCGTTGTGAGCCTTCTTCGCGGTATCAATCGTCTGGTTGCACGCGTTTCTGATTTTAACAAAATTCGTTCTGTTAACATCGGTGGGATTGGAGCGCCATTGCTTAAAAGCTCTATTTTTTGCCGCTGTAATCAGCTGGCATTTTTTGTCAAACCAAGGTTTATCAAACGAACTTCGTTTGATGGAATGTGGAATATACATCTCCATCTCCAGAAGAATAATCTCTGATAGCGACTCCGCGCATGCGTTAACATCGGAGTTTCCGAAGCACACCTCGGACCATGGAAAGGATGCGAAGAAATCTCGCAAATCGTCCCAGTTAGCGTCCCATACTTCCATACATGGCGAAGCTGCCTAGGTCGGTTATTCGCTTGATATGCAAGTGCTTGCGCGACAGATACCAAGCAGTGATCTGAGTTTCCCAGTGGTACAGAAACCTCTACGGTATAAATACTCGGTTCGGACGTCAAAAACAGATCCAGGGTGTTCGCATAATCGCCTCGGGCATCCGGCACTCGCGTTGGCTCCCCCACGAGTTGAGTCAAGTTGTGGCTTACAGCAAACATCTCCGCCAGCCTCCCAGCCTCGTCGGTTCTGTTAGAATGTAACAACCAGTCGGAATTGTGCACATTAAAATCGCCAAGGACAACAATTTCAGAAGCTGGGTGGTTGATCTGTATCCAGTCGACGGTAGATGAAAGATGTTCGAAAAATGTCGCCGGTTGATCGTCATTCGGGGAGCGGTAAAGACAACAAAGAAATTTAACGGAATTCCTCAGCACGACCCTCAACCATATGATGTCCATATATATAAGCATTTTTTGTCTAGCCTATAATTTAGAATCTAAGAAGAAAAAAGAAGGGAAAAACGGAAAGACCTCATGTGTTGTCCACCTATCGCAGATAGAAGGTAATAAAAAAACAAAAACCATTTGTTAAGTCACTGGCGTCGTAAATTGTTTTCTTTTGCGAAACTACTTTTTTCTAATCGGTGTACACGATATCTGCCGACCTACTTAATCGATTTGGTTGAAATTTACAGTTTTTTTTCATAATATTATCTAAAGTGTGACGTAGGTTTTATCGATTGGGTGTCATGGTCAAAAACTATACATTTTTTAAACTCAAAATTTCAATGCAAATTTGAGTTGTTTTTTTCAAACAGCTGTCATTTCCGCAAGAATATTTAAAAAAATTATTTCCTACTATACTATTACCCTTCTAAGCAAGAAAAAAAATTGTTTTCGCGTTTTAGGCAATGCCTAGCAGATAAATCAAGTACACCATCAGCGGGGATTTATAAAACTGGGCTCTACTTTTCGACTCATTTCTTAATTTTTGATTGATTGATCTTTTATTTCGTAATAATATTTTCAAAAAAAAAAGGTCTGGGACCACACATTTTACAATTCAGAGATTTGATAAGTTATATCTTACAACTGAAACATTATCTTGGATAAAGAAAAGAAAAATATGTATAATTAATAATTAAAAGAATAAATCGAAGGAAAATACGAAGAAGAAAAATCTTCATTTAAAAACAAAAAAAAAAAAAAAAACAAAAAAAACGTAACAATAATAATTAATATAAAATGTAAATATTTACATGAAATTATGAAATTATGACAAATTAAGCAAGAAGCTGGGTATGAGAGAATTTTCAGAAGTTCCACAGCTGATGTTAAAGTTATATACTAGTTTACGAATTCTTTCAGAAATCAATTCAACATCCGCCCCTCCGTGGAGACTTAAGGTTGACTAGTGCCAAGGGAGGTCTAGCATCATTTTCAAAACTTTGTTTTGTGATACCTGTAATTTCTTTAAATGGCACCTTGCAGCGTTACCCCATTCTGGGCACCCATATAACAGTATAGCTTGGAAAATAACACTATGAATAATACGAGTAATCTTATTTTCATTTTCAAGTAAAGACTTGCGATTAATAAAAGGGTAAAGCATCTTAATAGCAATACTCATTTTATTAAGACTACTTTGAATATGTTGTTTAAATGTGAGTTTTGTATCGAGATGAACTCCGAGATACTTTACGGATTGCTCCCATGCAATCGTGGTACCATTTATTTGCAGCTGACTGCTGGGAAGATAGCAAGCTTTTCTCTTTCGTGTAAAAAAGATGGCTTGTGTCTTCCCAACATTCAGCTTGATTTTCCATTTCATATAATATTTTTCAAATATCTCGATCGCATGCTTTAGATTTATCTCAACGTTGAGAGAAAATTCATGCGACGCAAATACTGCAGTGTCATCAGCGAAGATAGCTGATTCACACTGCGGTAGATTTGGAAAATCCGAAGTGTAGATATTGTACAAAGCTGGACCAAGTACTGAGCCTTGGGGGACGCCACAATCAAAAAATATCAGTCTAGAAACATCACAATTGACATTAACCTAAAAACATCTATTGGATAAGAAACTCTGGACGACCTTACACAAATACAAAGGAAAGTCAAACTGTATCATTTTATATATTATCCCATTGTGCCATACGGAATCAAAACCTTTTTCAATGTCTAACAATATCATGCCCGTTGATTGACCACGTGAACGATGGTCTAGAACATGGCTGCAAATTCGTTTAACCTGGTGCGAGGTGCTGTGAAAGCGTCGAAATCCAAATTGGATATCGGGGAAAATATCTTTATCTGAAACAACTTTTAAAATATGTTGTTTCAGGATTTTTTCAAAAACTTTACTTATGTTGCTAAGTAAACTAATTGGCCTGTAACTTTCAGGTTTATCTGGGGCTTTTCCAGCGTTAAGGATAGGTACAACCATTGCCTTTTTCCAACATTGAGGAAAGTATTGACATTTAAGGCATGCATTGATTATAAATGTTAAGTATTTAATTCCAATATGAGGCAATTGTTTTAGATAGGCATTCTTAACTTTGTCTAGTCCTCCTATTTTTCGTGTTGGCAAGCTCTTGATTACATTTCTTACGTTTTCTTCTTCTACAAATGCATTTAGAGGTGTTAATTCGTTTGTAGTGTCGAATCTTTCGATCCTGTTCATTAGTTTCAAATTCACCCAAATACTGAGAAACCAAGTGATTTTTTGAAAAACTTGTTCCAAATAGGTTTGCTTTTTCAAAACCTGTAAAAAAAAATAGTAGAAGAATCCTTCAGAAATGGTATTTTACGGTTTTTATTCTTGATTAACTTCACTATATTCCAGAACGGTTTAGTATTTTTATCCATAACGCTCAGTTTTGTGTTCCATTCTCTATTTCGATGGATTTGTATCTGGTCAGTAATGCGCTCATTAAAATGGGAAACCATTGATCGAGAAAAGGGCTGACGGTAATTCTGCCAATTTCTTCGATGAATGTTTCTCACTTTAATAAGCTCTAAGATATGGATTGGAAGTTTTTTAAAAAATCTTTTTTTACTTTTTTGGGAATACTTTCATCAACCGAAGAAATTATAGCTTGTGTAAAGTTTTGTACAATAAGGTCAACATCATCCTTACAAGACACTCTTTCAAGATTTGTAGTACTATTTTGAAGGCTCATTTTAATCTTTGATTTGAATGAATTCCAATTAGCATTTTTGATGGCGCACGATACAGGCTTCCGGCACCCGGAACCTGCGCACTTCTCCACTATATACTACTTTATGATTGTCCCTTTTCTAATAAAGATTGCGACACCCCCCTTGAGAGGAGTTCGGTCGATCTCTTCGTATAATATGGTAGTTTTTATGTCCTATCTTACGTCTCTGGTTTAACTTTGTTTCCCCCGCCAGAAGTACATCAGGTTGTTCCTCTTGCAACAGGTTAAAAAGATTGGTTCTTCTCTCAGATCTTATTAGTGAATTTACATTCACGACAAGAGCTTTTATTGATGTTGTGGTTAGAGGGTTTATATCGACTTGTTATTTAGACTGGGCAAATGCGAGTAGATCTCGTTTATTTGACTTTGTAGCTGTGTCATCTGTCTCTGCAGATTGAGCAGGATTGCGAACACATCTGCTTGCGGTGTTGTTTCAGTCCGTGTGGGAGTATTTGTGGCCACCTGTGATGTAGCCTGATGTGGTGTACGTACGACCGCTGTGATGTTACGGGTGTTGTTGTTGTACGAGCTGGCTCTGTGTTTTTTTGCCGATTCACACTTTTTGCCATTATTTCTCGGAATTTAGGACAACCTCGATAATTAGCGGGGTGTCCCTCATTCCGACACACTGCGCACTTTAGAAGGGCTTTGTCTTCTACCCTTTCTTTTCCCAGAGGGCATTCTTCTGCCTTATGGTCCTTTCCGCATTTTACGCAACGGCGCTGCATTTCACAGTTAGCCGCCGCGTGACCAAACCTTTGACAACGGACACATTGCAGGATGTCTCTGCCTTTTTTTTAATTTGTCCCACGTGACCATTTGATGATCCAAGACTGTAATTTTTCTTAGACCACCAATTCTACTGCTGGGTGTTAATTGAACCAAAAAGAAGGGGTAGCTTGCAGTTTTCCCTTCTTGCCTTGGATGTGGTGAATGGTTTTACCGCGGTAAACTCGAGATCTTCGTGCTTCAGGTTTTGAAGCATTTCGAGCAGAGCCTCCGGTTCCATTTCAGGGTCGACACCCTTTAATAGAAGCGTTACGCTCTTCGTTTGTTTCGGCGTGAACGAGTAAAATTCCGCAGTGGCTCTTTTTAAGACCTCTTTAATTTTGTCGTGGTCTGCCACCGTATATGTTTGAATGGCATGCCTGTTACCAGCCAGTCTTTTAACTGCAAAATTGTTTCCTATGGCTAGCTTACAAAGACTTACCAATTCCTTACAGTCAACATCTATGGTGTTGATTGGTGGCATCTTTATTTTTCCGCTGTTATTGTTGCTTTGCTGCTGCTGTGTTGCATGCTGTTTCGTTGATCGCTGTTGTGTTGTTATTTGCTGTTGATGTTGCTGATGTTGAAGTTAATGTTGCTGTTGATGGTGAAATTGTTGCTGTTGGCCGATTTTTGGCTTTAGCTTTTGTAGTTGTTGCTGGTTTTGTTCTTGTTCGAGCGCCGCTATTTTTTTCTTTGGGCGTCTCTCTTGTAATCGGGCTCTTGCCATCGCAAGTTTCGCCTCCAATTCACTTATCTCTTCCTCTTCATCCTCAGACTCTGAGGATGCAAGAGAAGCGAATGAATTATTTGCCCCATATATGTTAAAGTTGGAGGGGGATGGGAGCTCACTGTCGTCTTCCAATTGTTGGTCTATTTTCTCCATTCTGAATTTCGCGGTTTTACTTCGCATCACAATGGAGTTTTTCGGAGCCCCTTTTCGTTTGTGTGTTGTCACGTTTTTATCGTCCTCCGTGTTCATTCTGGTTCTTTCCAGTTTGTTTTCATTAAAAAAAAACAAAGGCGACCTGTTGAACCACGGCAACTCGATTTCTCCCGCAGGCTGAGTCGAACTGACCTACCGTCGGCTAAGAGTCAGTAAGCTTGCACTCGCCCCAAACGACGATTTAAAAATTGCTTTCTTAACAAGCAATATATTGTTTGTTTTAATTTTCGTGTTTGCGACCGAAGTGTTATCTTTTTATTGTTTTTGTTTTTATTGTCTCGAACACTTTTTGCGCCTCACTCAACTGTTTTTATATGCACTTATTTTTGATTTTATTTAATGCATTTATACCGATACACCTGGTAAATACAGATTGCTTAACGAGCAATATATTTTTATTTTTGTTTTTTGCGCTTGCGACCGAGGTGATATATTATGTTTCTTATAGTTGATTATTATTTTATTTTTCGCACTTCACTGAAATATGCACATTTGTTTTTAGGTTTTATTTTAATTTATGTGTTTTTAATTCACTTAGTTTTTACAATTAAGTATTTACGTTTATTATTTGTTTTGTTTGGTTTGTTTGCTTTCTGAATTTCGTTGTTTTGACTGTCTTCACTGTTTTAATTTTGGTCACCACATGTCTATTGAATTTAAACTTTTGGCGTGAACTCGAGTATATTTATTGTTTGTCGCGCTTGTTACATTAATATTTAGTTTACTTATGCTTATTAATATACTTTACCCGTTAATATTACAAAAGTCTGGTTACCAATTTCGCTAATCGAACTGGACTGCCATTATGCTTATGTCTGACAATATTTTATATGTTGTTATATATGTATATACATTTTTATCCAAGCGACAAAAATCTCGACATTCAGACCAGGCATCATTGCGGTATTTATCACATATTTTCTATCAAATAACTGTGTATAATAAAAAATAAAAAAAAATCAGGTCCTTTCGACACGTAAATTGGTGTTTTGCTCGGATAGCATTACTTCCCGTGGACATCGCCACAGTTAGCTGTTCTAGAATTAGTGTAGTATTAGGTAGTATAAGATTTAAGTTAAGTTCTATTAAAAAAAGTCGAAGTAAGTTAAATTTTAAGAAAAAACAAAAAAAAAAATCACAGCAAAGTTTTCCTAATTTTTCCTTGTCATACAAATAGTTATAAATACAGCTACAAACAAAATTCTGTCGCCAAAAGGAAAATTATACAATAGTCATGTAATGTTTAGCTTAGAGCGTCTGCGTAGGACCAGTAAGTTGTAATATAAGATAACTAAGCTGGAATTTAAGCATTTTTTGTCTAGCATATAATTTATAAATTAAGAATAAAAAAAGAAAATAGAAAATGACATCACTACAGTTTTTAAATTTTGCTGTAATAGGTTTTTAGTGTGACTTGTGGGTTGCACATTGTCAAGGAGAGTGAAGCATAGAAGGGACACTGTTAATGCTGGTAGTTATTCAAATGTTTGCATGTTTTTCCGGAAGGTGCGACGGTTAGAAGAACGGGAATAAAATCCAAAAGTACAAAAGCAATCGCAATTGACGCAAGGGGTAGGAACAAAATCTCCATTAATTATAGTATATATAATGAAAAGTTTGATTTAAATATAGAGCTTATTAAAAGGAAAATAGAAGGTATATATTTGAAAAAGACATTAAACCATAGAATGCAGAGAAGGAAATTGTATTTTAAAGTCGATAAACAAAAATTTTTCAAAAAATTTAATTTCTTGTATTGTTGTTTTGAAAACTTTGTATAAATATTACAGAGATGACATCAGATAGAAAACCTATATATGTATTCTCAATATCCTTTTGTACATGATTTCGAGTCTTCTCAAAAACAAAACTAGCCCCTCTGTTGGTACAAATTGTATATCTCGAATACGTAAAACCCTAAAAACAAAATTAACACATGTATGTCCTTAAAGAAAATCCTTAACCTCAGTGTGGTTTTCCGACAGGTTTTGTTTAAGTTGCCAAGCCTCGAAACCATTCTGTTACATCTTCAAATACCACAATCATCTAAGATGGTTATATTGAATTATCACTGGGTAGTTCTCGAGACTTTTCTCTGACTGTCCTGTTGATTTATGTCTCGATTCCTTTCCTCACATTTGATTTCGCAAAAATGTCCACAAAAAAAAGGCAAAGTTTCATCTTAAAGGATGCCGCGCGTTGTATTAATGTCAACTGTCAACACTCCGCCTTGATAAAGACACGGGGGAAAGACGACATCGGCAACATGTCCTTTTTATTGCAATCATTCACAAACAAAGAGGCACCAGAGGTTATTTTTTTGTTTATTGATTCAGTCACCATTTGAAATTGACTAAAGGATAGTTCGGCTGCGGTACACATCAAACAAACTGTGCTATTATTGATTTGTCCTTTTCAATGTTTTCCTTTGGGATGAAGAACATTTATCCATTTCATTTAATGTCATAAAGTCATTCGTACTTTTCACACACCTCCTTGGCAAATTTTCCTTTCGTGTTGTACAGGTTCAAAACAATTTGCCGACAATACCACCTGTTAAACGATATCAACACCAACAGCGTCACATAGTCTAGATGTGTCGTGCTGATGTGAAATGTTCAATGCAATTAATTGTTATTCACACAATGTGATCGACCAGAAAGAGATCTTGATCGACTGGGAAGAGAATTTGTTCCATTTTGTCATTTTCTAGGCTTGTGATATTGATGACTCTTAGGTACATGAGCGGAAAATCGAAACTGCTGTCCAATGGCATCTTTGATAGATGTTGTACTATTGCTCCCACTTGAAATATTTTCCTTGTGGTTAGCGATGTCTTATCTCGCATAATCCAGCGTTATTAATTAAAAGTTCAAACTTGTGTGCGTTGTTGGCCGATTTTGATAACGAATACTTTGAATAGTGATCAACGCGCTATCACATGCAGCTCAGATTGTTTTATTTTGATGTCGACTTTCTGGTTAATTTAATAGTTTTGTACAAATGCTTTGGCTAGTGGTTCTCTTCTTTTAATATTAATGATATAAGAGCTGTGTTACGTGAACAAACCAGACTACTTGTGTGTTTAATGGACCCGCATTCTAGGAATCTCAAAACGTATTGCGAGGAAGCAATATATCATGGTTTTCTGGCGCATGGTAATTAGCAAATACTTGTAATATATTGTTAGTATTTGTCTAATCATCTATAAGTATAAGTATTTGTCTGACCATCCAATCTCGTTATTGGTATAAAATACCAACCTTTGCTCGTTTTACGGCTTGACATTACTTCAATATTGGTCTGGGCGTTTTTTCCTTGTTAGATACGGCATTATGCTATATTGTCAGTTGAGCTAGATTGTTGCAAAAGCTGACTACGAGCAATGGCTTCGAAGACATCGGAGCGTATTACCCCATTAGATGATTGTTTCATTTGGCTATTGCTAGTTTCACTAAAGAACCTAAAGGGCTTCCTTAACACTAGGTTTACTGACGTTTCTGATATACCTATCTCTACGAAAACGCGTCAATTTGACGCAGAGACGAATACATATAACAACACTTAGAAAATAATGTAATTATATACTATAAGAAAAAAATGAAAATGTGAGATATATATTTATGGAAAGGTTTTATTATTCAATAGTTTTATTACAGATTATTTCAATATTTGACATTTATTTCGCACATTTTTTACACAAATACTCAATTTTGTTTGTACATTTTCCGCAAACAACCTTTTGACATATTTTACAGATATTATTGCTTCTGTTTCTTTTACAAAAGCCAATTTGGCAAGTCCTACGTTCTCCCGAAGTACTAGGTAACGGGTGATTATAATCTATGTTGTTGGATTTTTTCTTTTCTTCTTCTGTAAGTTCTTTGGCCAACTGAAATAGAAACTCCTTTCTGGATAATTTTGACCCAGTACACTCTGTGTATAATATCCATGCGTTTATTGCCGCTAAATCTATAATGTTGAAGAACACCTGGAGAGGCCATCGAAAAGATGCTGATTTGCTAGTATATTTGCGAGCCATTTGGTCTACTACGTCGACTCCAAACTTTGTACCATTGTAATATGCTATTGTTTCCGGGGTATGTTTTTTATTGTCTTTTATTTTTATAAAAGTATGCTTAGTACTTAGTAACAGCACCTTTAGATTTGGCTTACTTTTATATATAGTAAGTATGCAGTTTCCTGATTTATAATGTTCTGAAGAATACAACTTCATTTTATCTTTCTTGCTTTTTGCTGGCTTTGGCAGTTCTCTTTTGTTGGCTCGAATAGTTCCAACGAAACTGGTTCCTTTTGCAACTAATTTTTCAGCTAGAGGCATACTGGTGAAAAAATTATCCGTAGTTATATTTCTTCCGTGATGAAGATATGGTTCCGCTAACTTCATAACTACAAATTCGCCCAACGGTGTTGAATTTCGCGTTTCATCCTTCCCTAGGTAAGGGATCCCATTGATAACGTATTTAGATTGCACATCTACTGCCAACCAAAATTTTATACCAAATTTGTAAGGCTTATTTGGCATGTATTGGGTAAATTTGCAGCGGGCTTTAGTAGGAAACAGTTGCTCGTCTATTGAAATATTTTCGTGAGGTTTATAACAGCATTGGCTATTGTGTATAAATTGATTCCATATTTCGGATATCATTGCAAATTTGTCGGTGCGTAAACGTCTAGATCGTTCCGTTTTTTTATCAAATCGGACAAATCGAAGAATTTGCATGAAATCATCTCTGGACATTGTATTAGAAAAAAAAGCAGGTCCCCATTCTTTGGACCACAAATAAAAAGCATTCAGCGAATTTGCTTCATACGCTCCCCTAGCGTACAAAATCCCAATAAATGCAAGCAACTTTGTGGTTGAAATCTTCCAATCTCCTTTCAAAACACGACCTGCTTCTTCTTCAGTACAACTTTTTATATGTTCTATCATCTTTTTGGTTATAATCAAATGAAAAGCACTGCTTACGTTACCTTCCATCACATTGCGTTTTGCGTAGCCAGTAGGCCCAGCGATGTCTTTGAAGATTGTGTGGAAAGGATAGCGACCACTAGATCCGCCCACTTTCAATTTCGTGCAAGTGGTTCCATCGACCGCTATTTCTGTATCACAGACTGCCTCCGAATTTTGGAACGATCTCCTAATATTTGTCTCATTCTCGGATTCAGAATCGGATAGGATACGCATCCTTTTTCTGCAAAGACCAAATTTCTGATGATTTTCTTTTTCAATGTCTGATGAGTCCCCTGTTTGCATACTTTCATCAGATTCCAAAATCTCGATTTCATCCTCGTCTTGAATCACTTCATTTTCATCCTCATCACAGCCAGAACATTCTTCACAAATACTAACTATGTTTTGTAAAATTTTATTTCCTCTTCTAGACATATTTAGATGATACAGAAGGGCTTTTTATCAAAATAGTATAAAATTGAGGTTCACAATAATATTACTAATTCAAAAAATATTCTAGTACTTTATTTTTCAATACTCGAACTAAGCAACTGAAACCTTCTAAATCTCTTCGCACTCTAACATCAACTGACATTCTGCATTCCCTTCTTTCTCTTATTGCGCAAAAGTTGTTTATCGCTTTGTCTTTGTATAACGTCAAATTGACGCATATCCGTAGAGATAGGTATACCACATAAAGAATTACAATATTTCAACACTTTTGAAAAAAGTAGACCACAATATATATTTATCTCGACCACTGGACAAAAGTCAATACAAGAGATAAGATAAAAATGCAAACGGTGTTTGTACATTTCCTTATAAAATTTGAAATGCGTCAAAATGACGCGTCCCGTAAACCTAGTGTTAAACACATTCGAAATGACAACTTCTTAAAAACGATTATAACTAGTGATATAGTATTTTCAATACAAGCTAGAAGAAAAGCGTCACAGTGTTGAAAGGTGGTCACCAGATAAAGGAAATAAACAAAAGAAGAATCAAAACAATGCTCATCTCTTTTTTTCGATTCCAAGGAAATTATCCACCAAGAATTCGTTCCAAGTGGGACAAGCGTTCATGCCGAGTATTCAAGCATTCAAGTGATCGTCCTGAATATCGGAAACAATGCAATTTTTTTTTACTCTAACCGCACGCATAAAAGGAGATATTGGAGTACCCTTAAATGTCGCAGCACAGTGCGAGCGGACAGTGAGAAAGTAGATAAGGAAAGGAGGTATAGATCAAAAGGTTGAAGATGATTGCATCGTGCGACAATATCATCGATTTTTTTAACTAAAAATCAATTTGTTTTCCTCCAAAACTTTCGGTACTCATCTGATCTGGCTCCTTGGGAATATTTCCTATTTCGTAAGCTCCATTTGACTATGAAAGGAAACTGTTCTGCAATAATCGAGGAATTCCCCCGACGATGACAACCATTCTCAACAACATCCCAACCAGGGACATACAAAACCCATTTGATGCACTTGTCGAACGGCCAATTCAATGTATTTCAGTTCAGGAAGATTATATCGAATAAATAAAGGGATTTTTATTTCAAACTATGTAATTTTTTATTGGGGTTGTTTTAAAGACAGTGTGGCGGGGAAGTATTGGGCGCCGGCGTACGACGCTGATTCACTTCCTTCCGCCATCGTCACTATGAATTCCGCCGTACACTGTCCACCAAGAAAAAACAAAAAACGAAAACACTTGTGGCTTGTTTGGTAGTTCAACTGAGCTTTTATTTAATTTTATGATGCATCTATACAAGAATTATTAAACTGGTAACCGAATCTTAAATTTGTGTTTTACATAACTTTGAGTTTGGTCGTATTACTCTCCACTGACCAGATGACGATATTGACTACACTTGTATACTTGTAATTAATCACTTAATTCGTACTTCTTATTAGTGGCTCTAAAGCGTACTACTCTCGACTAAACTTTACACTCGGGGACGTGCACACCCCCGTGTGATCGCGGCGGTTACCAGACGACTTCCGATGTGCGCGCACTGAAGGTTGTGATGAGACTCTGCGATAATCATCTCGTGCAGAGATGATTCGCTTAGTAAGAGAAATTCGGGTGCATTCGCTTTCACTGTGGTGATAACCGGATCCCGTAGAGGAGATCCTCATGGTACACATGTATATGTGTATGTCGGTTCTTTTCATGGGTCGAAGCCATGAAGGGGCATAATATGCATCCAGGAGATGTGTGTCGTTGAAACAAACAAATCCAATTTCGTGGAATGCTAATGGGTTTCTGTTTGTTCAGTGCCGCTAGTCATGAGACACAGATCCAGAAATATAAGAAGACAAGGGGATCGGGTAGATCATTGTCTAAGCTATGCATTGCAGCTGTAACGATAGCCGCAATACCCATGTACATGGTGCTAATTGGTTTTAGCCTATTCACAGGGAATTGGTGTTCATAGCATCGTTGGCAAGTGAAGCCTTTTCAGGTGCCTACTGCGATGACATGCGTCTTGGGATGAGGTAATGGGGGTTTTTAGGTAAGTGTAACGTGGGGTTTGACGGCACCGCCACAATAGAGTCTATCTTAAAACAATCCACAACACGGAGAAGCTACGGCAACGAATCAATCAAACATCTCGGGAAATTCAGTCAGTTTGCCTGAGAAGACTTAAAAGGTCTTTTTTGCATAAATCTTG